>CM029128.1:4577500-5177500 GCA_016859345.1 Istiophorus platypterus | reverse complement strand
CTGAATTTGTCAAACTACAAAGCAGCTGTAAACAAGAGGATTCTCATTTCTCTTTGTGACAGCACTGTGAATTAGGAGCTTTCTTATCAGTGAGCACCAGGATGTGCCAAATACAGTATCCAACTGATAACGACCATTCTAACGACCCAGGTCACTGTAATTTTTCTGCATGGAAGAATGAGCTGGGGGTATATCAACACTTCAATTTAATCAAGATTTCAACAAACATTTTAATGTAATTCAGGACCATTTTTTTTATCCATTCAGAAAGCATTGTATCTCTGAAAGTCCCATATCTCATTCTTTTCCGCCACTTTTGGTCATAATGCACGAATTTGCTGTCCTCACCTAATATCAATATCATCTCCTAACTACAGTTACTGTCTATTTCATCCATCTATCTTGTACATTCGATGTTCACCGAATCAGAGCAATATGCATGGCCCCATACCTTTACATTAATGTATTTGTCTGCATTTCATGAAGCAAACAGGATATAATTATTTTCAGTCTTAGATTACATGAATCTGGATTGTTTGCATTTAATTTTGAATGGATTCTACATTAGAAATGGTTATTTGAAGTGCGTATTCATTATACAGAAATATTAAATAACTACAAATTTTAATACAAATTATAGATAGATTCACCCCTCCATTAACCATGGATCAATGACTATGTGTAATGCCAGAGGGGTCAGGCGTAGCAGCAAGCCCACAGAGAATCATCAGCAATATCCCCTCAACTTGACTGAGCTTTTATGTGTCTTTCAGCTGATTCTTTTTCTGGTTCAAATCTGGCTACTCTCACTATATCCTACAGGCAGCAAGCAGACCAGTAAAGTTAGCCACTAGCTAGTGAAGACTGCAGAGCATTTAGTTAAAAGTATTAAATAAAATATTGATAGCATATTTGTGTTATCACAAGGGTTTTAGATAAGTTTATCAGCCTGTGAATAATTAAGAAAATCAGAGCACCCCTTTTTATGACTCGGATCTAAAACAAAGACCAGCCTGTTTTCCAAAAACCACAACTGAAACTCTTGCCATGAATTTCCCGCTGCACATGGTCATCCTGACCAACAGGACGGCACGGTCTGGTGTTTGACGACCCCTTAGAACCATGCCAGAGACCATGTGGTCTCCTCCATCTGTTACCATGGTGACTGGGTCCAGCCTCGCTGCCTTCGAGTAACTTCAGAGAACAGCTTCAGCCACAGCCAGCCCTAAGGAGAGACTTAGCCTCAAATACTTCTCTACCTTCCTCCACAGATAATTGAATGCTTAAAGTTTTATATTACGGTTAGTGTAGTATAATTTTGCGTAGACTACACCTTCCCATGTCAACCTGGTCTCTCTGACAAAAACCCCCATAAACTCTTTTTACTGTTACAAACTACTTATTAGTAAGCCAATTTTAGATCATTGATAATTCAACTTACTAATACTTAGCAATGCCATTGCTTCACTTTATTAATGACATTGAATTGCCTAGTGAGTAGTTAATAAATGCTTTAATTTATTTAAAGAGATAAAGTTTGGTGTTATCTTGCAGAGACAAACTAATCGCCGATTGGAAAAATATTTAACAATTGTCTGGCTGATAGCAATTGTTCTCAATTAATTGACTTGGCCGCCTGAACAAGTGATAGAGTAAGAAAAATAATGTAGTAAATTAATAATACATCTATTGAAATGTTGTTTTTCTATATTTGCACGTAGCTCCAATTTTAATAATTTCATTATTCTACAAGAAGAAGCTCAGTAGGTGAAATTTATTTTTAAGACAGGCAGAGTCACTCTGAGTCCTCAGATTTTAGAGTGATTTACCTCTGAGGCTCTGAACACTCACATTCTTCACCTGGGTGTTTTTCTGCATCCTTTGTTGTAGCGTGCAGATGCACTGACCTGCCACATATGTTTTGATGATGAAAAGCAAATTCCAACTTCCCACAAAGTATGTGTGCATATAGGGCTGCATATAGGGCTGCATTTAAATGCTTATTATAGTTCATGCATGCGTGTGTGTTTGCGCGTGCATGTGAGAAGTATGTCGCAGTATTTATATTCATAAGAAGTCCATCCTGGCTCTCCCTGACCCCCTTCTACCTGCTGAAGTGAATGCTAAGTTGCGATGGTGCTGAATCGCATATCAATGACTGTTGGGTGCTAATATTATTTCTACCACCGCCTAGCCGCAGATACTGTGACAACAGGTAGTGGACTGACTGCTAAACAGACAAACAGACGTTCAGTTTTCGCTTTGAAGAAACAAAGCAGGTGAAAGGTTTTGATATCTATTCCTGTGACTTTAAAGTTGCTCTAATAAATACTTGTACACAAACAATGGATCTGAAGACTGCCTGTAATGTGAAGGGGATACTCATAAATCATGATGAACCCACAGAAAAAAAAAAAAAGATCAGACTTTGCCAAAGGAGTAAAGAGCTTTTTGAGCACCTCTCTGCTAATTGTTTTGATTTTACAGCCCATAATTTTTTACTGTTTAGGTTCACTCTCACCGCTCTCATCAATGCTCTTTTCCACAATAGGCAGCTTTTTTCAACTAATGGCTCTAAAAATCTGCTTTACACTTCCTGTCAGGCATCAAATTAACTAAGTTAACTGTCTTGGGAACAAACTGGAACATTTAGTGGCTAAAGAGTCAGATATGTCTCCTCAAGAGCTGGTGGAGACCAAACCAGAGTAAAATGAGGGTCATTATCAGACTTACATTACCCCGGTACCCTATAAACACAGCTCCAAATCCATGGTAATGTTGCTAACTGCATGTTTGCTATAGTAGCTTGAGAGGTGAGAATATGTGTTGTGTTTACACTAAAACAACAAAAGGCGAGGTTCAAGATAAAGGCAGCTTTATTGAGAATCTGCTGAATACGATCCTACTGTTAATCCTTGAAACTCATTTCCTCTTTGAATAGCACAAGTTTAGTAGTGGCACATTTATAAATCAAAACATACAATTGTTTCATTTTAGATTTCTGCCCTTAGTTCACCAAGAATTATACTCACAACATAAATTTTATAAATACACAGATGTATGCATCCACACACGCCAACATGCATGTGCACACCCTCACACACACAAGCAAATCAGGCTATTGACTTGAGGTGTGATTTATTCAGACCACTGGAGTAGAAACAAGAAGAGACGGCTTGCCCGGGGATAATTGAATTATTTGTAATGTCACCTCATTAAAAAAAAGATTCTGTGTTACAGTTTAAAACAAAAGTAATCAATCATGAAGGTGATCAAACACATTTTGACATAATCCGAGAAGCTGCCAGCCGACACACCCACTCACTTGCTTTTATCAACGTTTGCACAGCCTTTAAACGTTGCATGATGTATTGTGTGCTATCAGGCCTCTCAGCGTCGATGATTTGTTACAGCAGCATTTATGCTTTTTTGATCGGGCGCAATGATGACAAAAACACGCTGATGGGGTCGGCTAGTAAGTCGAGAGACCCAGGTTAAAGCCTCAAGACAAGCATCCATTTTACTGAAGCCTCCTCGAGCAAGACCCCCCACTGGTTGCAGAGTTGCTCTTGTGTAGCTGTCCATCTGTGATCTGGAGGTGGGGGTGGGGGCACGTGAACAGGGATTATCCCTATGGAAATCAGTGAACCTATCGTGTTAAATTGCCCTTGTCTTTAACATTCTCAGTAAACAGCACATTTCCTCCCACCTACACGTGTCCGTCAGATGAAGTGGATTCAAACCTTTCATGCTCGTGTCACATTTCGTCTGTAGGCCGTGTGAGTGTGACCCCGGCGGGAGTGTGGACGACTGCTCTCCTCTGGATGGACATTGTCACTGCAGGCTAAACGTGGAGGGACAGAGCTGTGACAGGTGTGTTGTAAGCTGTGTCACATATGTGTGTGCATGCCCGCTTGTGTTCCCTAGGCAACCGTTAAAGTCCTGCAAAATAGAACATCTGGAGTATTAAAAATTCATCATAGTATGTTCAAAATATGTTGTTATGATATTTAAAGTCTTGACTTTAAGAAGAAAACATTTACATCATCATTCCTAGATTTAACAGTATTGCAAGGTTTGCTTGTTTGTTGTGAAATATAAATGAAGTATATTACATCCAGCATGAGTCAGCACATCCTGAAGGTGCAGCAGAATGGTTAAAAGACAAGATCTGAGAATAGTTTGTTTAAAATTTACTCTAAGTTTTGGGACTATCAATCATGTTTTGCCTCTTAAGACAGTGAATGTGACTGTTATTGTGTCAATAACCAAAGTATCTGCTTCTCCCTGTCTGTTCCGATCTTGTTCCTGTGGGATGCAGGATCAAACAGATACTCTCACTGTGACATTAGCAATACACACAGCCCCAAGTCTCCGTCTACTGAATAATTCTGGGCTCCCTGTCTGTTGACTTTTTTTTCTTTTTTTTTTTGCTGATTTCATGGCTCATTGAGCAGGCCCCTCTCCTGTGTAATGTGACTAGTGTAGTGGCTGATTTTTTTTTTTTTTTTTAGCAGTGTTCCCTTTCCCACCTGTATGCAGGTGAGCGTCTGTAGGTTAGCGCTCAGTGGTCTTTGCACCTGGGCCCTGTTTGCTACCTTCATCCTTGGCATCGTGGTCTGCAGCAAAACCAGCACTCCCTGACTGCTGCAGTGAGAGCAACTTAAAGAGATTAGTAAGAATAACTCTACAGCGAGGATGTGGTAAATAGCTGCAATGAAGCGTGTGCACAGCATCTGCATGTTAATAACTTTTTATGCATGAGGGTGTGTTATCTGTGTGTACCTACAGATGCAAGCCAGGGTTTTTCAACTTGCAACAAGTAAACCCGGCAGGCTGCCAACCTTGTTTCTGCTTCGGCCACTCACTGGCCTGCTCCTCGTCCAGTCACTTTGCCGCTGTCAACATCACTTCTGACTTTATTGAAGGTATTGTCTCAGGCCCGCCGGCCATTACTTAGGTCCCCATTGTTACCGTGGGATCGTTATATTCTACAAGATACCTTGTTAAAATTAACAAGACAATTAATGTCCCTTTTGTTCCTTCTGAATTCTCACCCTCTTCATTTTCCTTAACTACCACGTATTTTATTTCGCTATTACTTATAAAACCAAACTAGAATGGCACACAGTAGTGCTCATACCTCTGCCAAGGCCAGTGTCAAACAACATAAACCAGATATTAGAGGAAGGTCTGCAAATTCATAGTAAACGATCCAGACCCCCCCCCCCACACCAAAAAATTGATTGGTTCTTCCCCTTGTCATGCACCATCCCTTCCCTCTGCCAAAGACACCGGCGAAAAATATAAACTCCTTGGTGGAGGTAATAAAAAATAAATCATAGATAATAAAAACAATACAAAATAGTCCGGACATATCCCCTGATCCTTTCCGAACACCAGTATTTACCACACGTATATCCTGATCTTGTGTGAAGCAGAGGAAAAAAGCTACAATTCATGTTCTGAAATGTCTTCTTTTACGTCCAGATCAGGACGGGTGGTTGGGAGAGTTCTCCGGGGGACAGGAGTACCCCCTGCTGTGGAAGGAAGGTGAAGTCTACCTGCTGCCTCTTAGCGAGGAGGATACTGGCTTCTACAAAGCTCCCAGTGAGTTACAAAGGAAAATAGTAGAGATTTGAATTCATCCACAAGGTCAGGGCGTTATCTCAAGTACAGTCAAATGGGTGGGTTACAGTCCCCATGAAGATGTTTTAGTATTTTTGATGATTGTGTCTTTAAATAGTAAACCTTCCAGTTGTTGCTCTTTGAGTAAATATGTAAATGATATTAGTGTTAGTAGAGCATCTGTAATACCCATAGCATGTTCTTGTTGTACCTTAGTGAGATTAATCAGGGTCTTTGGCAGTGGGTCATACAACAGTTATTCTGAAACGATCTCTTCCAATCCCTTATCAGAGCCATTACAAGATAAGGGAATAAGCTGGAGCAGCTACAGGACTTAGGGCCCATTTCTATCAGCTGTCCCAGCAGCAAAGGCCTGATGGAAT
The DNA here is from genome assembly GCA_016859345.1 of Istiophorus platypterus. Taxonomy (NCBI): domain Eukaryota; kingdom Metazoa; phylum Chordata; class Actinopteri; order Istiophoriformes; family Istiophoridae; genus Istiophorus; species Istiophorus platypterus. The sequence goes on along the minus strand of CM029128.1, from coordinate 5,171,489 downwards.
TGGATGCCTTGGCCGTGCTGGAGAAGCAACAAAGCGAAAATTGGCTTGGTTTTTTACTTGTCTCCGCTAAGTCGGTTCCAGGCATCGACTCACGGCCCCCTCCGGCCGCCATGCAGTCCGCAGCCCAGAAGCAAAAAAGGAGAAATCCCATTAAATCTGCGTCCTGGAGGTTTAATGCCCAAAACGTGCGATCACAGCAAACGACTCCATTCGGAGGCGCCTTTTTTTAGAAAGATGAAATGCTCACAGCTGAAAGAGGATGTGACAAAGCCTGACGGTCAGGCATAATTTGTAGAATGTCATTATAAATGCACTGATAAGTCATGGATGTGCACGTTTGACTGTATCCGAATGTGTGATGTGATGTGTGTATGTGCACATTTGACGTGAGCACAAGTCCATGATGAATGCTCGCATGCTCTGCCATATATACATATGTGTAATTATAAATGTACATAGTTAATAGAGTATTTTTTAAGTTGCTTTCTTCTTCAGAGAGTCTACAGTGATGTCTCTGTAGGCCACACAGATTAGTGGTCCAGCTGGCCGAGAGCAGCTTTGTGGCAGCCTGCTTATCTACTTCGCCCAGTGCTTGTTTATGTTGTTTCTCCACATAATAAATGCACAAATCTATTGCTTTGCCATCCCTATTAATGATCTCATTTTCTCTCACTATTTTTTTTTAGTGGTGCATGTGTATAGTTACTTTAAAGATTAGACTAGAGCGACAGGCTTTGGAAGTAGCTCTAGAATTCTCCCTCACACTGGCACTTCCTCTGCTCTCTTTACTTTTAATTTGTATTTATGCCGAAATCCCTCCACTGTGTTCTCGAACAAAGTAAGGAATAATTCTGAGTGACAACTCCATGTCAGACATCATACAAACCACAATTTCTGTGATTCCCATGAATGTATTTGTCACCAGAATATGTCTTTGGCTTAAGCTGCCATGGGGGACAGGATTCAATCATCGTCTTTTTATTATTATTATTATTTTTATAATTGAATTGTTGAAGCAAGGGAAAGGAGTGTTTGGGATCTGTCTAGCTCACCTGGCTCCAGAAATATTTGGTGATGCTTGGACAAGGACAAGGCATCACAGATTCTCTCCCAGAAATGTTTTACGCAAAGTTGTCAGATCAGACAGGGAGCGTGCCACATAGAGTGAAAAGAATAAGAGAGAGACTTCCCCATGACAACCGGGCCAACACTGTGCTTACGCCAGTCAGAACATTAGAATTGCACCCTCCTTTTCACTGCATGAAAATGTTTCATTTTTTTAGTTAACCTCTATAAATTGTCCTCCCCGCTATTGTCCTTTTGCTTACAGTGCGTCACGGCATGAATCTATGTAGGTAGGTACTGTATGTGTGGATGATTATGTGTGCATGTACTTTGGAACGCTCTTCCTCTGAAGCATGTTCATTGTCACTCGTCCTCCTCCTGATCCTGGACATCTGCTAGACACAGTTTTAAGTCCACGTGGTGACTCAACAGACTGAACACTTGAGCGCAGCTGCCAGGAACTATCATACACAAACATGAAGTACCTCCCTACACAGTTGCTTTGACCTGCCTCCAACAACCGTAGTCCCCACTTGAATCTGCTGGACAGTAACTGTGGTTCTCTTGGCTGAGCAGTGTTCCATGCTGAAGGGGACGTCATCTAACATAAGTCCTCACAGCCATCTGTTGAGACGCTTGCAATGTTGATCCTTTTCATATCTGCAGCACAGGCCAACCTGCTAAGCCTGAAGCAGCAGGGAGACTGAAGGAAAAGAGGAAAGAGGAGAAGACGAGGGGGAGATAGACGGAATTTTAATGAAATAACCCTCTAGTAGGAGGCGAGAGAGCAGCATATGGCTGCTCTTGTGTTCAGTTGAGGAGTGGAATGGAGAAAGAAGAGCAAAGATTCAATGAGAGCAGCTCCAGGCTACCTGTCACTCTGACTCAAGCAGCAGTTGCAGCTTCACAAAACCTGAGCGCTACCTGCACCCGGGTCGGCACGTAATCCAGGCTGGAGGCCTTGTCATCTGGAAGAATAAGCTAAACAGAAAGGAGATGCAGCAAAGGGAAATGAGAAAATTGACTGGAGGGTTAGAAATAGGGAGGGGAAAGGGGAGGGGGGGGGGTCAAAACATGGGACATGTTCTACAGAGACACAGAAGCCACCTTACTTAGAAAGTGAATGACTGCTTGAGCGAGGCTTAAATGGGAGAGAAAAGAGTTCAGTATGCTTGAAATAAACTCAGCTGTATGGTTCGTCATCTGGCCACATTTTGAGATAAAAATAGTAAAAAGCCTGCCTTTATAGCCCCCTACTGGCTGCATCACACTGCCTCCTCAATCTCTCTCCAAAAGTCTCTTGTCTTTAGCGTTCTGTTAACCCGACACGATGAATCATTTGGTCTCCTAATTCTCATTCATGGTGTTGCACTTTGTTGCACATTGAGCCTGAGAAAGAAAGTCAGACTCTTACCACTTCCTCACCTCCAGAACCACCACCCCCTCCCTCCCCGACCAATCACTGTGTAGATCTAATTGTTAGATTGTCTGTTCTGGAAAGTCAACAAAAATTGCTTGGACACAGTCCTGCCAATTCCAAAGTCGGAAAAGTGCGGGATGGGGAGATTTCAGATGCTGTTAGACAGTTTGGCAAGCACTTTGATTAAAGTCACTGGGGCCCTGAGGCTGTTCAGACCCACATAATTCAGACCGCCCAACATTCTCATTTATTTCAAGCCACAGTATTGGCACAGTGGAGGTGCCAGTGCTGAGTGCTCAGGCACAAACCTGCGACAAATCAATGCAGCGTCATTCTACAATAAATAATGTTGGCCAATCAAATACAATCGTGGTAGATTACTTTAAAAATTAATGTTTTAATTGTCAAGACAGGCTTAAACAATTGCATCCATAACAACTTTCCAGAACTGTACAACTCTCTTTATTCATAAGCCATATGTATCACTTAAATTGTGCTTCCTGGATCTTATCCCCTCCACCTATGGCAACATGCCCACACCAAGAAAGCACCTTGCATTTTAATGCAGAACTATTTCTGGTCTAAACACCCACTAGTAAGAAGTACAGTATAACTACTGCATTTACAAACCCCCAGAGCTGAGAAAAGTCCTCTGAGTTGATCTTTGTTCAAATTCTACCCAAGGCTGAATCTGCTACTTCAACTAAAGAACAGAGAAAAATCACCACGATCAGCTTCATAGGTGAATTGAATGTGCATGTGTATCAGTCTACATATCCATGTGTGATGTATTTTGCTTTAGCAGTTGCCTTTAATAGAAATGAAACCTTCTTCCTTTCATGTAATCGGGTTTCAGGTCACATATATTGTGACTGCAGGTGTCCTGACAATATTGGACCTGTTTAAAAGCTGAAAGTTTGTCTGTCCAGCCTTTGCCCTACACCGTTTTAGATGCTAGAGTCTTAGTGTGATTCGGTGTATCTGCGAGGTGGCAGTGATTTAATTGAACTGGAGTCGCCTTAATTTAGTTGGAGCAAAGTCTAAAATCCCCTGATTGATCGTGAGCTCCTCCGCTATCCCCCCCAAAAAGTTATACAGGCATCTATCACTTGTTGTGATGGCAGCTTTATGTATTCCTGGCAGCGTGTCAACAGCAGCACAGTCAGCGGACTTCAGATCATTCTGACAGACTCAGAAACAAAATGGAAATGGAGTGGCACAGAAAGAAGCTTTTATTTCAATGTTTTTAAGATCCCAGAGCCCAAGTTGAGATCTTAAAATAGCTTGTTTTTGTCTGATGGTCCAAAAAGCAAAGATATTTAGTGTACAATGATAAACTGACAAAAAAAAATACATAAATAAATGAATAAATAAATATATGTATCCTCATATTGGAGAAGCTCAAAATAGAGAATGTGGTGTATTTTTGCCTAAAGAATAACTTAGAAATACAGTACTCATACCTGGGTAGGGCTCTCCATCAAAAGATTAAAAAAAAAACCCTACTTACTAGCACCTTTAAAGTTTACTCATAATACTGTTTAATCCTGTAAAAAAAATAAATTTTAAGAGTTGTGGTTTTACAGGTGATTACAAAAGGGACTACGTCCTGGTTTGGCTTGGCTCGCAGTGATTTCCTACAGTCTCCACTGGTCACCTGGCACACGACCACCGTAAAACCAAAACCTTTTATTTTTACACTTCAGTTTTTCCAAGGATTAAACAAATAAGATATATCACATTTTAATTAGTAAGCGTTAGAGGTGCTGAGAGGCAGGTTTTTATATTTTGACTGAGCCAGGCTGGCTGCGTTTTCCCAACTGTAGCCTGTATGCTAAGTGAAGCCAACCATCTCTTAGCCATAGCTTCTAACTCTTGTTGAGAATGCAGATTAAATGAATTATACAATAAGTCACTTGTTAAAATCACTGAAACTTTCTGCTGATCAAATAATTTACTAAATGACAAACGGTGCCAGTAATACATTGAATGTTATAATGAAAATGTGAATCTCAGTATTGTGAGAGGAGATACAGTACTGGCGGTATTAGTGGTATTTAGGGATTGCTAAACTTTTTAATTCTCTACCATTTGTCATGTGAGATAAAATAATGAATATAAATCCATGGCAATACACAGACAGCAGATCAGACTTACACATGAATAATCCTTTCATTGTTTTTTTTATAGTGATTCATGTCTTTGGAGAGGGGGCCTTGCCTGTGGGGCCATTCTTGGGTAGTCTATTAGCATCGTGACGAATTATTGCTTTGGTACATCCGTCCTCACGGAAAGAGAAGGAACACCCAGGAACCATACTGATGCAAATCAGACCCCCGCAGAGTAATAGCCGGCAAGCTATACCTGAGACATAACCACTCCCAACCATAAGGAAGGACTTCAGGAGAGAATATTGGCTTAGTCACATAATAGTATTACTGGGTTCATTACCCACCGTTATGCAAGTAATGTTCGGTAAATCCGATTAATCATTTCAAAAGTAATATCTTTTGACTTTTATTTCCTGTGACCATGAATTTCTTACATTACTCATTATTACCAAGCATCAGTCCCAAAATATGGGTAATTGCCGTCTTTTTTTCCCCCAAAAAATAGTGGCTCTGCTAAGACTGTTCTCATAAACTTAATGCAACAATGATCACCTGCTGGCAGATGCTGTTCTTTTGAGTGCTGTTAAAGTATGTAAGTAATGTGTGTGTGTGTGTGTGTGTGTGTGTCTGTGTGTGTCTGTGTCTGTGACTGTGTCTTTTTCTGTGTCTTTTTCTGTGTCTTTTTCTGTGTCTATGTCTGTGTGTGTCTGTCTTTGTGTGTGATTGACTGAATGAAGAGGCCAGATTTTATAAAATGGTAAACATATAGAATCTTGGAGACAAGGGTGCAGAGATGATGCCCAAGTTTTACAAAAATGTCCTCAGGTATTTTGCGTAAAGTCGCTGTGTGGAGCTCAGAAACCGACAATAGGCAATTAAATGTTATCTGACGAGTCATAAATATAACTGAATAAATAAAGAATTCAGTCAAAGAATAATAACTCTAAAGCTTTAGGTGCTTCCTTTAATCCAGTTTGGGAATGTCCAACGTATTGAATGAATGAAAACTTGACTTAACTTACGTTTCTATCTATTTGTCCTTCATGTGCTCATTAGTTTTCCTACTTCTATAGGTTGTTGGTGGTGCACATTTGGCATGGTTACCAATTTTCATTACTTCATTTCTTGAAAACACTGAGCTCCAGCCACTTTAGCTAGTTAACACACTGCAGCTTACTTAATTTATAAAAACAATAACTGCCAGTGTCGGTAATGTTAATCATCTTCCTTAACCAGTGTCTTTCAAATGAATAAAGGTGAACATAATCCACGTTCTATGTGCTGCTGAAGGACTGTGCAAACTCATGCAACAAAAATGTACGCTAAAGCATTTTAGCTGGAAACCTGATGCTAACACATTGATCACTGGATAATCCACAGATCTGCACACCTGCAGCATGATAAAGAAAGTAAGAAAACATTTATTTTGAATTTGTCAGTTCAAGCAGTCGTGAGTTACAGACATTGTTTATCTCCAATCACCACATCCTATTGAGTCATTTAAAATTTGCCCTGGTATGAGTTTTGGCTTGTCAGACTCAGGAGTGTGTATCGATCGGACGTTTCATTTACAGCTCTCACCCTTTTCATATCGGTTGTTTTTCCAATGGTTGAGATGTTTAGATATGACAGGGCTCATTGAGAGCATTCCTGTCTAAGTGGCGGTAGATCTAATCTAAGCCTCTAGTCCTTCCGGACTGGCGGATTTTTCTTATTCCTTTTCATCGATATGTATCGATTCTAAAACTGCGCTGAGATCTGTGACAGCTCATTTCCCTTGAGAAAGTGTTTTGTCTCCAGCAGCAGTGATGGGTGGTTATGTAGCGGCCCTCCCTGCTCCTGATTGGCTGTAATTATCTATTTCTATTGATTCTGAAGTCACATTGACATGAATGATGCCTTCTTGGACTAGGAACAGAAAATGCTATTGATCAGTCATGTAATTGAAGCCTTTCCCCTTTTGTCACTGCCTGTTTTTCATCTCCAACAAATACTGATCCAATTGAATGATAGATGTAGACACTCTCTCTCCTCATTCATTCATGTATGCTCACACAATAATGGAAATTGTGCTAAAGCTAAGATCTATGAAGGGAGCAGCATGTTTTGCTTTATGTGGTAAAACTGAAAAAAAAAATGCAACAGTTCGACTTCTGAGTTTTGCTGCTTTTATGTGAAAGAAGAGAGAGGAGAGGCACAGTATTTGTCGCTTCATATAGAAATAAACAAAAAAATGTATTTAAATCTCTTACATTGGTGCGGAGCAAAAAGAAAGTGTCACTGCATTTGGAAAAGTGCCAGAAAGATATAGCATGAATACTAATAAAACAATGTGGAAATAATAAATCTAATTAAGTGGTTGGCAAAGCAAATACAATTATTTATTGGACAATGAAATGCATGAAATGATAGAAGAAAAAACTGTTTAAACTTAATGGAAATAAAAATTGCATTGCATTTTACTTAAAAAGTAAAAACTTATAACTTCAAGTAATTAACATATCATTAAATATTCTCTTTCCAACAGCAGCCAAAGAAACCTCAGCTCAGGGTTTTAGGAATTGGGTCCTTACAAAATTATTGCAGGTCAAGTAAAAAACATTGATTAATTTGGCCACAGATGTCACTGTGAAAGTGGGCTGCAGCAGTTGCAGAGTGGCAAAACCAGCAGGGGTGATAAAAGGGGGCTGTCGGTTGAGCAGATATTAGACGATGAGACGGCAGAATTGCTCCGCATGACGCCCGAGGCCTCTCATAAGCAAAATCACCCACTCAAGTCCTTAGCCCTCCCTGCCCCCAGAGGAGCTCAGGATGTACTTCACACACGATTACGCTCAAAAACAAGGTGGCAACCAAGCATGCAACCTGTCAGATTTGCCCACTCACTCACCCAGAGCTGGCAGAGAATGGCGGCATAGTTGTTTTTGGGTAGAAATTGTTGATTTGTTCTTTTTTTTTTTTTTTTGAGGTTAACTGATGCTTTCAATGGTAGCGTTGTTTAGATCGGTCATATTTCCACAGTGAGGGTGGGTGTGACTTATGCCTATTTTTTTTTTTAATTTTAATATCAAAAGTACACTTGTGTGTGTTATTTCTTAAGACAGATTTAAGGGGGGGGGGGGGGTTAAGATCTTTGAATTTCTGTTAAATGTGCTGAAATGAGCCGGAGATGAGAGGGTGGGTAATTACACTTAGACCCCTGCAGTGCTCTGTGTGGGCTTAAAAAGCCTGATCCCCCTGCCTTCACATATAAACACACACACACACACACACACAGAACAAAAGAGAGAGGAGCAAGGAGAATATTTCTAAATTCTAATTTCTAAGTTAATACTAATTCACCTTCTGCCCATGACACACTTGCATGTGCGTTCAATTTCTGTGTTTACTCTGTAGATGCCAGAGAGATGGCTCAAACTTCAATAATAACGCTGATGATTCAATTCGTTTCTAAAACCTGCAACCTCTGCCCTCCCCCATCTCTTCCTCCTCCCCCATCAGAGAAATTCCTGGGTCACCAAGCCCACAGTTATGGCCAGCTCCTCTCCATCACCTTCACCTCTGAGACCCCCGAGCTGCTCCCCGACCACGTCAACCTGCTCCTCCAAGGCTCCGGAATCACCGTGTCTGCTGACCTTTCACCACAGCCGATACTTGACCATGACCCCAGCCTCACACCGCGCCACTCTTTCAGTGTCAGGTAAAAGGGATGCAGGCATGGGGCTGTCAATTTGTGATTCTGTGCACATGTTTTTCCTTTTTTTTTTTGGTTCTTTTTTTATTTTTTCAATGTTGAACTGGAGGCCCTCTGGAAAATTCCGTGCATTTCCAAGAATGTGTGCATTAGAATGAATGTCGGAGGTGTTTTTTCTCCCTGCATCAATGAGTCTCCCTGTTGCCTGACTTGTTCCTTGTTGCAATACATATAGAGGATGCAGAGCACAGACTATCCGGGACGGGACAACCAATGTAGTGATAACAGCTCACCCACACTGACTGTGCCGTCATGGTCCCGGAGGAGGGTCGGGACATGAATGTAGTGATGTGATAGCTCCCCCATGCGCTGGCTATCATGCAGATCTGGCAGGTACAGAGCAGCGGGCTTTACATTTCCATTTTTTTACACATATAGCAGATGGTCGTACCCGGCGCGACACGGATCGTGTGCACGGAATGTGTGCAGTAGTAGAAGTGATACCAAAAGGAGGCAACAGTCAAATCTACACTCAACTGACAAATTCTTTGTGGCGCTATAATGATCAGAGGTAAACAAGGACAACGAATTAAAAACATAAAAGAAAAAAATGTAAATCCAAGGTAGGAAGTATTATCATGTGAAAGATCACATTTGGCCTTTAGATATAGGAGAACCTCTAGAATATAATGAGTGCAGAAAAGAGGATGAGGTACTTTATTCAACAGATGAAGCTCATAAAAGTCTGATTGAAGTGGGGAGGTCACTCCACTATTAGGCTCCGGGAGGCAGAGGAGGACTTAGCTGTTCAAGTGTGCTTTTGAAGGAGTAAAGGAAAAGTAGAATATAAATTATACTAGAATGGCACTTAGCAGTCTGTCTAGCTCTTATAGTGGAGAAAATAGAAGGAAAGAGGAAGTAGTCTGATGACACAAATTCCAAAAATATTAGGAAGCACAACTCTGTGTGTGATGCAGGTTCGGCATTTTCCTCCACCAGATCTGGGTTTTTATCTGGACCTGCACCAAATTGTACAAACTCATAGATGTGAAGACTATAAGTGTGTCTGATTTGCACCTGATCCACATCAACACCTTTATCTGCATCCACACCAAAATTAAACGGATTCTTCCCTGGCCAATGCTCCATCCCTCCACCAGGTTTGATGTAAATCGGTTTAGTGCTTTTTGCATAATCTTGCTGACAATAGGTAATTATATCAAAAGACGGTCTTATAAACATGAGGGATTTAAAGAGATATGAATACATTCTTTAGATATGAATTGGTAATGATATCTTAATAGGTCAAAACAGCAAACACATGTTTTCAGCAATGATATGAGAGCTGGAAAAAACAGTTTTAGCCTCCTCCAATTGTAAATACAACCTCCAGCTTTTTCTCTTTTTTAATAAAGACATTTTGACCCAGTGCAATTCTGACTAGAAACAGGTAAAAACTGGCAAAGCTTTTTTTTTTTTTACACTTGATTTCAACCCATATTGTTAGCCTTCTTAGACTTGTTATCTTTTGAAGGTTGAGTTCAGATACAGATTGAAATATCAGACTATTCCATACATTTATTGCAGACAAACCTATACAAGAAGTAACTGCGGTTAAAAAAAAAAACAACAAAAGAAAACATAGAGAGCATAGATAAAACAATCTAGACAATTTTTAACATCTGGTTGAGCTGCCTGAGGAAATCAGGTCAGCAGAATTTTTTTTTTTAATCTGCTTGTTTCCTGCCTTGTGTAAAGCACTTTATAACATTGGTTTAGAAAAGTCCTCTATAATTAAAGATTATTATCGTTGTTATTTTTGTGGGTCTAGCTCACTTCCTGTATTTATCTGATAATATTTTTGTGGTGACATATACAGATACAGATACAGATAGTAGCTTTGCATTACACCTCTGATGGACATACTGTATGGGGCAAAAATTGTCAAAGTAGGTGTGGAGAAATGAAATGAGTGAAACAAATAAAATTAATAAAAGATATGAAAAGTACCTATAAAAAAGTAATTCTATCCAGAAAATGTTCAGGTTTATATGCAGGATATGTCTAAATACAGTTCTGTAGTTCATATCAAAAAGCTGTAAACCTTACGGAAGTCAAGTATAGCTCTAGATAACATACAATGCATACAATGTTGTATGGTTAGAAATTAAACGTGCACATGTACGTAGAGAAAAGTTGAAATCATAGTTCTGTTCTCATCATTAGAAGATTAGAAGCTATAGAGGTTTGTTGGTGAAATATTCCTAAAGGGAATAAGTGTTAGTGTGCGTGTACGTGTGCACACGCTCTTCGGGTTATACAGAGCTCTACAGAAACGTACCCTGCATGCATATGGCAATAGCTGCGGCCCACATGCCAGGATTTGACTCTTTGATTTTCTAATTTAATGGAAAAGTAAAGCTAGAATTAAACATTTTTTCATGTTTGTTTTTTTTTTCTTATCTATGACTCTCTGAGTTAAAACATCTTTGACCTACCACAACACATTTTCCTGTTAACAGCTGAAGTTTTAAATGTCTAAGTAATTTTCTCTCAACCAGGTATAATGCACACTTCAGCCTCCCACACATAGCACACTTGTGATCATATTCACACACCTCCAGTAGTGTGTGTAAAAAAAAAATTCCACGGATGAATAGAAACTCGTACTATTGTTTACACCATGTAGGTAGGTATAGTTTTCATTATAATTCATTATAATTCAAGCACAACTGCACCCCACTGAGTACTGCAGCAATCAGAGGCTGGATATTGTGGTAAAGATAACGGCAATCAAAATCAAGCTGCGGCGCAGTTCCTGTCACACAGAGCTGATGGTGTTTGCATTACTCCTGGCTGGCAGTCTGCTGCTTTTGTTGTCTCGGTGTCTGCTGTTAGATTACATTAAGTTGTGCGCGTGTCAGTTGTAATAGTTTGTTTGCATTGTAGACAGTTGATTAGCATCTCTGTTTGGAAACTGGGGGCAAAGACATGATTGAATCTTATGCCAACCTTTGTTTTGTTTTTATTGTCCCTGAGATGTTTTTTTTTTTTCTCTCTTTTCTTTCTCACTATCCAAACATGTCCATGTTGAGACATTTTTGGTTTATTTTCTATTATCCAAGGTAACCCAAGATGTAATTAAGTTAAAGATTAGGTTTGTGTCTTTCAACTCTATTGGCTGTGAAGAGATCCCGTCATGAATATGTATAAATTTGTATATGTGTATATATAATATGTGTACATTTTTTTCAGAGGACAGAACTATATATTTTGTCCTTCATCACTTACCCTGGAATCAAGTTAAGAAGGGGTCTGTTCACTGCCAGGATGGACAGGAGGAGCAATTACAGCCACCCATAACTAACTTATTATACATATGGGTATGTGATTATTCTATTAAGAGCAACTTGGAAAAATCATGAACATATCCTGAGTTATTGTGTCAAGCTCAGTAACAAAATCAGCCCTTACCTTCAGTTTGGTCATGGAGTCTTCCAAACCAACAGACCAGACAGGCAGTCTGTGCTAGAACACGTAGTTCCTTCCTGAAGGGCACAGCCTGCTCCACATGCTCCACCTGCTATGACCATTCTGTTTTCTCAGACCAGTCCGGTTTGTTGCTGATATTGACCATCAGCTATTTGTAGGATTGTGCCACCATCAGTTTCTCTGCTGGAAATCCTCTACTGGAAAACCTCTTCTTTCATCTCACCTTAGGCTTCCTGCAGGCTTTTTTTTTTTTTTTTTTTTTTTTTTTTCCTTCTTGCCCTTCATGGTAAAGTGGTCGGTCTGGAGGAGGGAGTGACTGGAGGGGGCAGGCTGGGGCTGAAGAGGTGAACCCTGGCGTGACAGTCTGCTGGGAGGTGGTAGTGTAATCAGTCACACCGTTGTGGAGAGGTCTCATTAGGCCCGTTGACCAAGGGGAGTATGTGCAGCTGGCCTGGTCTCCACATTAAACCTGTTAAAAAGAAGAAAAAAAAAACAGGCTTAAGTCATCGCTCTATTTTTGTTCTCTTCCTCCACTTGGTCGGGCGTCTTGTAGAGAGTAATCCCTCTCATCCCACTCAGCACCTCCTTCACACTGTTTTGCTGCAATTTGTCTGTAGTTTCTGCCCCTGTGTTTCTATCTTTAATTCTCCTTTATAGCACCCGCAGACCAGCTTCACTTCCTCCCTTCAGCTGGCCCTGGAATCACTCTTCTTCCCTTAGCAAGGATTTGATTTTCTTTGTTTTCCAGGGTTCTTTCAGAGAAACCAAAGAAAGACAGCAAACAGTTTAACGCAATTTAATGAAATTGACACATTATGCAGCTGGGACACCCTGCATTGTCCTCTCTGTTTCCTCTACAGAGTATGTTCCAGTCTGTTAGCTCAAAACAGTCCCATAGAGCCCCCGCATACTTGTGGGAGCATGCTCTTACAGTTCGATAACAACAGGCCGCTGGCTCTTGGCTCTCGACCAAGCTACTCAAAGGCATCTCTAAAAGTAGTGATATGTAAAATTTTGGAGAAGTTGATGAGGTAGGAAAGGTAGGTTGCAGCATTGCAAGTAGGTCGTGGTTTGCTGGGAGAGGAGCAGCACCAATTCAGATGGGAGATGATTAAAGCATGAGCAAAGACATGAGTAGAATCCTCAGCGAGGAGAGGTCTCAATTGATAAATGTAAAGAGGAAACCTGCAGGAGCAGGTTGTGATTGCAATGAAGGACCCGCACAGCAGTTGGTTGTCTGGAATCATACTACGATTGTTGACAGTTCAGGCCGCAGTAAGTATAATTGTGCTGTTGGATGTGGTGGTGGAAAACAGACTGTCAGAGAACGGGTCAGTCTTGTGGAAATTGGTTTTAGTGTGGTGGCTAAGAGCAGAGATTCCAACTTCATTTGGGGCAGCATGTGAAGAGAGGCACAGTTTCTGAATCGGCGTAGAATTTATCACTTGGACTCTGTTCATTAAGGTGCTATATTACATATGTATAAAAGTATTGGCTGCATGGAAATTGTATCCTTTTTTAAAACGGTAGAGCAAAGTAAAGCTTTATCTGTAATTGTGTATTTGTTGGCTAATTTACTTGGAAGCTGCCCAGCTACACATAATGGGCTGAAAGTGACTGACCAAAAGCTTGAATTAGAAGAAACCCCTCTGCAGCCCAAACAACATATTTTGATATATATTTAAAACTGATCATTCAGGTGATCCACTTTAACTCGATCAGGAAATATCACATCTTATTTCTGAGGTATTTCTGCTTGGGCGGTCGTGGGTTACTAATATCACCTGAACTGAAACCAGGGACGGAGCTACCACAGGGTAAGAATAATTGAAACTGAGCACTGATTTCACTGTTTTACTCTGTTTCTAGCAGCATGGACACGGTATATAAGATAAATCAAAGTTATATAAATAAAATCATCGTTAACCTGTTTGTCCAAGATGTGTTGAAGTGAAACGTAACAGTTCATCCTGATCAGAACGAAACATCGCAGTTTTACCACTGGAATTAACACTTTGTTGACCACTTGAAGCCAATATCATTGAGGTTAAACTTTTGAATATCTCTTGGATGCACGGTTAGTTGGGTTCCTGTGAATCAACCTCTGGGTTGAGTTTGGTTTCTGAGTCCAGAAAGAGAACACCTTCCTTACCCACTCCATCAGAGGATCCAGCCCCTGAACTGGGTCAGAAATTGGGAAGCTTGTGTCTTCCCATCCCCTCTAATACTTCCAAGGCTTGCGCTGGTGTCTGCACTCCGGTAATGAGTTTCCCCCTATAGCGGCGAGGGCCAAGGCTGGAGGTGCTCTGTGGTTCCCTCACTGGAATGCACCGGAGCTTGGGGGGACAGTCATTAAGTGTTCTATATAGATCTCATTACATCTCTCAGGTACATGCACAGATGCACCTCAGTACATGCTCTATATCATTCTCTCATACTCCCTCTGTCTCCCTCTGCTCCTCTCTTTCATAAAAATACATACACACACAACCACACACACACACACACACACACACATACTCAAACATGTACACAAATGTCGACATGTCAAGAATAGTTACAAGTCTGAGCTTGTGCACAAACATGTTAATCCATGTGGCCATCTGGCAGTGTGATTTGCAGCAATCAGGTGCAACATACTGCAAGCATCAAAAATAATCAGGTTTCAAAAAAAGGAAATAAGTGTTTCATTAATGGCGTTTGAAAGCATTAATAAACATGAGCAGAGATACACACACTCCACGTCTCTCTTGACTGGCAGTATCTGCATTCATAGCTGGTAAATATGATAACCGGTTAAGTGCCTGTGTGTTCCCACCTGGTGCAAAGATCACTTCAATATCAGATGAAGAAGAAATGTATGATAGCGCGGGGACTGAAACGGAGGGGACTGATGAGAGGAGGAGGTGAATGGCTCATACGTGGTAGCATCCACTCTCTGATGTTCCCTCTGTTCACTCTCTGTTCCCTTGAAACCAGTAGGCGGGGAGGTTTTATTGCCTTGCTTGTAGCTGCATGCGTACACCCGCAGCATGGAGGCATAATATTTATGCCACAAGGCAACTCCCCTCAGATGCTCAGCCACTCTCCACAATCGACTGGCTGAACGCTCAGTGATTCACCGGCGATCAGCTGTTCGGCGTTTTAATGGCCAAAAGAAGTGATTAAGGAAACTGCTCATATGAATGCCTTTAAAAGGAACAAGCCAATTCGCAGCAGTCAGCAGAGCACCGGCAGTAGTGAGGGCATGTGGTCCATCTGGCACTGAGCTCGTTTCTGTCATCTTTTGAAAATTCACCGACTTTGATCATAGATCAGGGCCGGCTTAATATATCGGACAGAAAGCAGACTTTGCTGCCAAAATGGGGGGGGGGACCATAGGTGACTGAGCAAAGCAAGGAGAAACGCATAATTACTATGTGCTTGGTAAATCTATGATTTATTTATGATTTAGTAACCCTTACAGTCCCCAGCCAAAAGCTCCATCCTTGTGCTGCTTGCATTCACAATACCCTTTTCAGTATAACCGGGGCTGTCAATGAATTTTTTATGAGAATAGGTGCATCCCAGAATTATGGATTATATCCTTTATATGCAGACTTAAGGCTCTGTGACGAAATCCAACTAATTATTAAAATCCATTACATTTTTGGTGTAGCTGGCAGCAATTGTAAGCCTAAAACACCCTCATAACAATGGATTCAAAAACTTATAAATATCAATGACAAAAAATTCATGACTGATTCTTACCTTGAACCACCATAGGTGGGTAATTTTCCTCATAAAGACCAGGGCTTTTGACATGTGGGTGATAGAGAGATATTCCAATTTCTTCATTCAGATTCAAAACCAATGTCTATAATGTATATTGATATTAATAGATAATCTAATAAAATATTGAATTTTTAAAAGGCAGAATGGTGCAGTTAGATGATGCTAAATACACGTACCCCATATGCGTTTTATTCGTGAAACTCATTCGTATTTTCCAACGCTACAATCCCTCACATTCTCACTTACCCTCCAGTGCCCTATCAATTCTTTGTTTCACTTTCTCTGTCCCTCACATGCCGTTTATGTCTTGCTCTCTCGCTCACCTTGTTTCTTTATCTCCGTCCTCTCTGGAAGGGTACTTGTGTATGTTTGTTTGTGTGCGCGTGTGCGTATTTGTCGATGTCCACCATTCTTTTGGGCTTTTCTCTCCTGATGATCTCCACTCATCCTCCGCGGAGCAGGCTTAATTACATTGCGGCTCGCAGCGCTCTGCTCAGCGCTGATTAAAAGGGACACGGACGCTCCATAGGGAAAGCATGACTGGGAGTTTGTTCACTTTCATGCACACTCTGCTTATCGCCGTCTGACCAGCTCCATTACCATGGCTTTGAGGCCCAGTTTGTAATTGCCTCTCTTTATTACTCTGCCTACATGTCAGGGCGGGGGAACAAGGACCCGCTGCGTCAACGGAGAGTCTGTGTGGCAAGCGGGGAATGCAAGCACATCGTGGACATGCACACGTGCCCTCATGTTCACAGTGTAAAAGTGAATCTGAGGCAGAGGCGAAGTGCAAAATAAAGCACTCTAAAATACAAGTTAGTGTCATGCTGAGGATACCTGACCTCATAAAATAGAAGCAATTGAACTCTCACAAATGAGAGGAATGACTTAGATTGATGAGGTCAACAAACTGAAGGTTTTATACTTTTATACTATATACTATATTTACAAGGTTCATATATGGTAAATGGATACCCCTTATAAATAAGGTGTCCTCCGGTCGACCATGCAAGTCTGTACAAACCTTTGTGTCAGTTTATCCCATGGTTTCCGTTTCAGTTTGGACCAGAGTGGTGGACCCATTGTGGCTCCATTGTGTCCATGGAGCCACACTTGAAGCTGGGCTGAAAGCAATGCACTCATGTCGTATAGACAGATTACATGAACCCTTTAACCCACTGAAGAGCCACAGCACAACTGGACCAAATTACATTAATTAACACATTATTAACTTATGTAACCACAGACTTCATGGCTTCTGAGGAACTGAAAAATTCATGAGAACTTAATAATGGTTTGCCACCATTTATCTAATTGTTAAAAAGCATAATCTGTAATTAGGTTTCCCACAACTGTAGATGAAGGTCATATGAATACAATTCTCAATGCCGCCACACCTCAACCTTGGGACCTTCACACAACAGTGGGTTAAAAAAAATGTGTAACGCATCATCACCTGTTCGGAGCTGATGCAGCACATCAAGATGGAACAAGTGCACAATACCTGGAGTAAAACAGGCAGATGTCAGCTGCACAGCCTGGCTCTTTAGAACATCCTTCAGGAGATGGCAGAGCTCAGTGATCAAGACCCTAATTATGTGTTGAAATCAGCGCGTTTATTTCAAACTGCATATATCTGCTGGTATGGCTTACCGTAAAAAAAAAAAAAAAAGAATTTCCTATCTTCTTAGTTAGCAGTGGAGATTAATTAGATTGCTTTAAAAACCACTCCAGTTGTTCATAAATCTGCCACACACACACAAATGAACGATGTTTGGGTGTTTATAGCTGTAAGTTGTGATGTTTACAGTGTTTAATCACAGTTTGTTGACACTACGCAAATATATTCTAAATGATCTATTTTCTCCCTTCTCATCTCTCAGGCTCCACGAGAACGAGATGAGATTTAAACCTCCACTGTCTGCCTTTGACTTCCAGCGTCTCCTTTACAACCTGACCGCTGTGAGGATCAGCAATGTGGGAGGCCACAACTGTAAGTGTGTGCTAGTGTGTGCAAAGGCTCTACATTGCTATTAATGTATGTAACATAATTATTTTTGGATCTATTGGTTTTGGTTTTTTAAGGTTTGTTTGTCTTTAAACCTGACTACCAGATAATTTCTATGTTGTACTGCACTGATAGCTTACAGACATATCCAGTGCATTATTGTTGACCATTTTGCACACTGTTACACACCTTAAGAGCATAGTTGTGTTTACATGTACATCTCTGATATAAGAATAAATATTATATTATAGCTGAATGCATGGCCAGTCACAAATAATGCCTGGAACATCACCCCAGAAAAGTTTCAAAACCTTCACATTTCTATCAATAAAAGAAAACATTTTCATCAAACAGTGGAACCAATTGTTAAAGCTGCACCAAACATACTTTATAAAACAATGTCAGTATTTGTATTCAGGGACTATTTCGCCTGTTCCAAATCTGGCTTAGCAGAAAACGGGACATTTATTCCCAGATGCTAGTAACTACTTCTTGAAATCCTCCTCTTTATTTTCTATCGTGTTCCCCCTCCCGTTCTATCTGATAGTCTGCATTGAAAAGTGCAGGCAGGATCTGAGCGGCATTATGGCGGATTAGAGCATCCGAGAAGACAGAACAGCTGGCCAGAAACCACCAGCTCTCTCACCCTTACTTACACCGTTTTAATTAGTCGCAGGCAGTGTAGCCATTGTGACACACTCACACACATGCAGACACACACACTGGCGTGCACTTGCGCATCTAAAAAAGCCTGGCACAGGAGTTTGCAGTAGCAAATAAGTACAGTCATGCATATTCCATCAAACTGTTTCCTGTAACTACCCACCCACATGAACATGCAAACAAAGTCAAGCACACAGTTTTTACTGCAACTATTGTACATCACAGGAGAGAAACTCTTAATGATTTGTGTTAGGTCTCAAACTCATTCTCAAACAGTGTTCGAAGTGCCTTATCGCTGCAGGCTGTGTGGCAAACTTTAATATCAAAATCCCATAAAGCCATCCTCTCATCCTTCTCCTCTCTCCCTCTCACATTCTCCTTTACTCCTCAAATTTCCCTCTGCAGCATAGAGAGCCTCCAATAGCAGACGTGTATTATTTTCACAACAGTATCGTCTTTAGAATATAAAGGCAGGGTGTTGCGGCAGTCACAGTAAGGGCCTTTCATTTTCTCGGCCACAAAAACTGGCGTTTGAAAAGGGAGTGTACCCGTATTGGTCATCTATGAGAAATCGGTGTTTAGCAACTCAGTGTACAGGTACCTAAGGAGACCTCCTTTCAAGGGAATTAAAATCTCAGCTAGTCTAGACATGGTTTCTTGGAGAAAGCACTGATGGAGAAAACTTGCACAGCGTGACTTAAAATGAAATATTTTTAATTAACTGAAATATGGGTTCTGTTTCTGAAGGAAAAAAACTGTTTTAATTGCACATTTTCCACCGCTGAATGGGCTAATAGAATTCAGGAGGTAGAGGAGAGCAAAGGGTAGAGGCCAAGGCGAGTCATGAAGTGGGAAGTGGACAGGCTCGCCTGCTGATTATCCCTCAGAGGTGCAAATGAACTGGGTTTCATCACCACTGGACGAATGGCTGGATCACGACTCGTTAGAAGTCAAGGTCCATCCACACCGCTGCTTCTTCCACTTTCTCACCCTTCACTGTTTCTTCTACTCCAATTTCTCTTATTATGCAGCTGCTCATTTACACTTGGTTTATTTATTAACTAACAAAGCTGCATAGTCATGCGTGCATAGCATTTTCTTTATATCTATCTGTCTATCTTGCTGTCTATCTATCTATCTATCTATCTATCTGTCCCTCTGTCTCGCTGTCTGTCTTATGTGCTCTCAAGGACCAGGAACAAAAGCAATTTTGTGTTCAGTGGCTGCGGTTTAGAGAGTAAAGGCTGAAACGGATTTGGTTCGGGATGGCCTGCGCCCCATTACTATTCATGAGAGGAGAGAGGGATCTTGAAACCCCAAAGGAACTGCACGTCTGACATACCTCCACTGAGTCTCCTGTCTCCTTTTCTTCTCGTCTTGCTCTGCTGCAGTGATTTATTCATTTGCTATATCAAAGATTCCCCGGGTGACGCGTGTATGTGTGTGGGAGCGCATGCGTGCACATCCGCATGTGCAAGAGAGCAGTAAGTGTGGCATTTACGAGCATGTGGGTGGATGAATCTGTTATTGTGTGTATGTGTAGGTGTGTATGTGTGTGTGAGACAGACAGACAGACAGACAGACAGACAGACAGAGAGAGACTATAAACTGTAAACATAGGCCAGAACCTGTAATGAGACAGGGAGGGAGGGACAGCACTGCAACAAATGCTAATAACCTACTGCATAATGAGATACAGAGACCCACAAAAAGCACAGGCACACACTCACACATACAAACATACAGGAACCCCTCATTCCAGGGAAAAGCAGGTGCCCTAAACACTTCAACATGCCTCTGAGGCAGCAGTTATGGCTTTACTACTGACCTCTGTGAGCATCGGTTTTATGACAAAGCACTCTTCTCTTCCTTCCTTCTTCTCCAGACACATCGCAGCTTGCGGGTGTAACCCTGACCTCAGCTCTGATCTCCTCTGGCCCGTCCAGCCCCCCTGCTCCATGGGTTGAATCTTGTTCCTGTCCCCCGGGCTTCGCGGGCCAGTTCTGCGAGCGTTGTGCCGCAGGATACACCTGGGAAGTCCCCGGCGGAGGGCCGCTCTCAACGTGCGTGCCGTGCAACTGCCACCAACATGGCACCTGCCACCCAGAGACAGGTAATAAGTGAGACATTTTCAGTATATTTGGCTCGTGTATGACTGTTTGTCAACTAATAAATCTGGAAAATGCCAGGGAAGGCATGATGACTTTGGTGCCACTCCACTGACAACCAATCAGCAATGTTTCTGTCCCAGTGACTCCTGCTGAAGTAGAAAAGCCGTATGATGACTTCTGGGGCTCCATAGGAGCTTTGTCAAGTTTAGCAAAATATCACTGGAGTATCTCAGCCAAAAGTTGATTACAAATATTTAAAGGAAAGTTAAGTTTAAAAAAAATATTTGCAGTTTTTTTACAATAAGGTCACAATGGAGTTATTGCAGTTGCCAGTTTCCAACATAAAGATAACATTTGCGTCAGCATCCAAGATTTTTCTGCCAACAGTATGGAAGGGCCTGAAACTAAAACAAACATGGATGTCTCACATCCGCCAAAGACTGTTGCTCAAGGTATTAAATCTCAAAAAGGAATGGATTAATGGCTAAAGTGCATTATTGTAACCATAACAACAAATTCTTTTGTTGTGGTGTCCAGTGAAGTTAATGCTTGCAAGTCGAGACCGTGGGAATCTTTTCAATCTGGCATCACAGGAAGCGTAGGATCCTACATTTTTAGAGTTTGAACCCATACTAGGAAGTAAAAATCAGAATATTGCAATCCCTGTTGCTTCACCTTTGACTATTTCTGTAAGTGCTGGAGTAATCTTTTAAGAATGAAAGTAAATCAGAACCAGCCCTGTGTGACCCAAGTTGTACAGAAGAAGAAAAGTTCCCTTTAAACTGCCACAGTGCATAGCTTTAGTAACTTTAAAGCGTTTTCACAAAGTGTTTGATAAAACCACCATTTCATAAGTCACTGCTCAATATTGCTGCTCTCGGTACTAAGAATGGCAGCCTGCTTTGCTTATTTTTAACAGAACAATTTAGAATAGCGCTGTAATATTACAGAGAATAAAAACTCATCCAAGTTGCTAGTTAGACAATAAAGCCATTCTTCTGAAGCGTTCAGACGGTGTAACATGAGATGAGGGATCATCAAAGGTTGTTGAGACAATGTTTTCTGTCACTGCGCCTCTGAGAGAGCAGAAGGGAACAGAAAGAGATGCAGGCTGTTCGACTGAAGCATTTTTCTGTCTTTCCAGAACTGACATCCAGTCATCACCGCTTCAAGGGAACATAACTCAGTCATCCCTCAGGGGCATTGGCAAGCTATCACTCAAGCTGAGAACTGGATGGCTGATGCTACACAGCAACATCCTCATCTCACACAGCTAATCTTTCTAATAACGGCTAAGCTAGCAGTGTGTATTAAACGCACCTGACATTTTTTTTTTTTTTTATGGCAGATAACAGCAGCCGCAGTATTCTTTCAGCTCCGTATCCTAAACACAGTGTCCAGTAAATGACAGAAGTAAAACAGCAGCTGTCGGGTTTGTAAACAAGTCAACCTCTGTGCGATTATTTATACGTGTGTGTGTGTGTGTGTGTGTGTGTGTGTGTGTGTGTGTGTGTGTGTGTGTGCCTGTGTGTCCATAGGCGTGTACTATACTCGCTTTCTCTTTCTCCCTGAGACTTTTCCCACACTATCTCACTCTCACAGCTTTAAACAAGTCTCTCCATCTCACCGAGAGCAGACAGCTATCCCATCCAAGGTCCCACCCTCCATCCTTTATCTTTCCTCAATCTCTCTCTCTCTTTCTTTCTCTCTCTTGCCTTCTGTCTCTCTCCCTTACCCTCCAACTTAAAGTCCCAGAGATCTGACCTAGTTAGGAGATGCCTGAAGCTCTGGCTGAGAGTGTGTGTTATGTTTACGACTCTCTGTGTGTTTATATGACTCTGTCTGTGTGTGTGTGTGTGTGTGTGTGTGTTTGTGTGTGTGTCTGCGGTCCGGAAGCAAGTCTGGTATCACTGCCTGCCTGCCTCCCCCCCTAATTAGACTTGTTAACCGCCTCTTGGCTCATGATGTCTAATTTGCTTTCAGATTTCCTGTGTCTCTTGCGTCTCTTCTCAATCAGGAGGCCTCTTTCTCTCTCTCTCTCTCTCTCTCTCTCTCTCTCTCTCTCGTGCGTGCACACACTTCTCTCTTGTTCCCTAGACTCCCTTGTCAGCCTCTTGCTGTCTTCTGCTTCCTTCTTCCTCAGCTAGGATTGCACCTGCTCCCTCCAGTCACCTTGACTTTGTTTTTACTGTCCTTGACTCCCTTCTGTGCAGACTCGTCTCAAGTTTCTCCTCCCTGGGATAATCTTCCTGACTTTCTGCAGGTGTATTTTCCTTTGTATTAACACAGTGCACAAGATCCATAAAGCTGAATCCATACAGTTTTGTTCATGCAACGCGTAATTTGTGGGAGCAGGATTTCGTGACGACGGTAACTTCGTCTTTTGAGAGCAGATGGGAGAGGAAAAGTGATGAAAGCTAGACAAAAAGCCAGTTTATTTTGTGTGTTCCTTACAAAGATGGAATGTGTCAGAAGTTTTCTGGGTGGTTTGCACACAAATGTGCTCGTGCTCTGAGCTGTTGGAAGGAAAACTCCATTATTTATTAATGAACCTGTTTAACTGTTTAACATCAAAGTAGCTTTGGTTTACACTAAGCAGGATGAGCTTAACAGCATTTAGTATCTTAATAGAGTTCATGGACTGGGAAGATTCTTTTTCAGTACAAACACACACGCACGTTTTTCAGTATGTTCAAAAACATATTTATAGTGCCATGCAAATGATGACTGAGCGTTAAATAGGGAGAACGATGTGCCCTCTGAGTCACAGATCAAAAATCCCTCGTGTGCTGTGTCCTTTGGCATGAAGCTCTTGGGTTGAAAAGCATTAGCTGACTATCGAGATAGCAAGCTAGCTAAAATTAGCCTTTCTTTTTTTTTTTTTTCAAATGGATGATGGCATGTCATCTTCTGAGGGCCTGCTGGCTCATCTTTAATACAAAATAAAAAAGGAAGCAAACAAACAGCAGAGGCTTCCCATAAATCTATAAGTTCAGGTCAAGGGGAACTATCAAAGTAAGTCGATTAGAGACACCCTGTTCATCATTTGTCACCAGGAGGGCGGACCAACCTGCTGTTTCTCCTATCAGAATCTTAATTGCTGTGTAATTACCTAACGACTTGTATCATCGTGCAGGGTGTGCCCATAGACAGAGCTGGGACGGAGTTTATTCACTGGCTGCTGAGGGAAGCTGCAGCCAATGGTGCTTCATAATCATGATTTATTAACACTCTCCGAGTCGTGTCGGTTCTATTTGCCGTGGCGCAACACAACAGATTGGAAATGTTAATATTTGTGGTGGAACGAGCAAATTGCGATCTCTGCTGCGCGCCAGTACTTCGGGGTAGATGAAGTCCAACATATGTCCTTTAGATAAAAAAAACTATATATAAATATGTGTGTGTGTGTGTGTGTTTGTGTGTGTGTGAGTGTGTGTGTACCACATGTGTTTCCACAGTTTTGGTCACAACTTTCACTTCAGTGTACCACCAGAAACAACATCCCTCTCTGCGCTGTGGATGCTGTGTTAATTGCATGCACACCATCCATAAAATTGCGCAGAGGCCATAATTTATAAGCTCCAGGGAGGGTGTTGAGGAAGGAGAGAGATGATTGTAATGTATAGATAAAATGGAGATGCTCAATTTTCTCTGCATCCCGTACTGTAGAGGAGTGCTCATTAATCACCTAAACAAATGAAACACGGGATGCTCTCGACACTGTACTCTCTGCTGGATATGGAGCATTACGGTGCTGTATTAGACATCCTCTGTTAGCCCTGCCTCCTAATAGACCTGTGTTAGCCCTCCACAGTGCAACACACAAACTTATATTTACATCGTCAGAGAACAATGCCATCCGGAGGAGGTTGCCTGTTCCAGCTGATAGGAGTCCAAAATGAATATAACGGGGCACTCCTCAGAGTCAAATTCCTAGTCATAGGAAGTACTGCTCAACCTGTGAAAGTAGTTTTATCTTTTGTGTGTGTGTTTGTGTTTGTGTGTGTGTGTGTGTGTGTGTGTGTGTGAGGATCTAGAGGGAGCCTTCTCAAGTCTGACAAATGTACTGGGGTGATATTGTTGAGGGGGCCGCGCAGCTTCAAACTGTGGACATTTTTGAGAGTTTGAGAGACGTGAGTATTTACCAGGCTGCGAGGGTCTGAAAGAAGACTCTATGCTGTCCAGTGTTTTTCTGTGGCTTTAGGAAATGCAGCATCATTGGTCCACCGTGAATCCAGATAACTTTAGCAATCCCCTCATTTCTCCTCTAATGCCTTCCATGAGGTTGGCATCAGCGATTTTTTTTTTTTTTTTTTCACTGAAATACTTTGAATTTGACTCATTCATCCATTAGATTGCTATGAAATTTGGGAAAGGCATTTATATCCCACTTCAGGATGAATTGGAAAGACTTTGATTAAAGCTTTAATCATCGATTCAAGTTTCATATTTGCCCAGTACTTTGGTTTAATAGGCAGTTCCTGCAAAACGTCATGCTGTTCTCATCTGCCTCAGCTGTACTTTGTGTTCAGTGCTAATTAGCTAACTTCACCATGCTAACGCACTCGACAAAGATGGCAAAGGTGTTAGACATTATAATAACAACACATTAGCATTGTCACTGTTTGCATGCTAGCATGCTGGCATTAATATTTAACCTGCAGCATTAAATGTGCCCAATTAAAGCCTCACATAGCAGCTAGTAGGGCTGAAGACACTTCAAGAAAGTGCAGTACTAAATTGCAGGAATGTCTCTGCAATTGCATCTTTTAAATAGCCTTTTTTTTCTTCAAATCATATTGCTCTATTATTTGATATCACCACACAAGACACAGTGTGTTTACTTTTGTTGCTTTCTAGAGGCTCTCTTTTCTTGTGATTGTTTTCAGGCAGAGGAAACCTCCTCATTATCATTCATTTTCACAATGCACCAGGTCGGTTGTGTTCAATTTTTTCTTGTGTAAAATAATTTCACCTAGAGTAAGGTTGAAACCTTTTCAAATTGGCGATTGTCTGACTGTGGCTAGAAAACCAAGGCAGGCAGACAGAGTGTGCACAGTGTCTATCTTCCCATTTATTTTTGTGTATAAAATAAATGCTCCGGTTTCGAGGAGATAAGTAATGCGCACTGAATGGGATCAGCAGGAGAAATTACATGGTAAGATTCATTCTAACTGACTATGTCTGTCTTTTTTGCTCCTTCTCACTTCCCCTTTCCCCTCACTGTGGCATAACACTAATACAGGCCAGGCATCTTAGAGCTTAGCCCGGAACAAATACAACCCACCAGGGAGATTAGGGGGTTGAATAAGCCAGTGTTAGAGCCAGCTTCACCCCCCCCCCCCCCCGACGCCCCCCATCAGTTTGTCTGCCTCAACTTTCTCCCATAGATTTTTCTAACTAATGACCTTAGAGAGCTGAAGATGGCATTTAAGCAGGCATTTGGGAAAATGCATGCCCTGGCTTCCTCTGTCTCGTTCCCTTTGTTGGTAAACACTGACTCACAGCATCCTCCATTTTACCCCAGCATTCTAATGAGCATTGTAATGAGCAGCATGTTTGGTCATTTCTTCATCTGTACCCTAATTGATTCAGTGAGACAGGTACTCTGGGTGATGGCCTTTATTAGGCTGACTTCAACGTATTTCGCTGCAGGAGCCCCTGGTGGTCCGTTCCCCTTCACAGGCCGAGGCTAGGAAAAAAAAAATAAATAAAACTTCCATTTCTCTACCTCCTCCGCCAGACTGCAGTGGGTGTGACATTTAGCTATGCAAAACCACTGTGCATTATTCAAAAATTTGGCCCCACACAAATGTCAAAGTGAGAAACAAGCATATGCCATTACGAAACAGAACTAGGAACAGAAAGACTTTATTTATACCAGGATTATTCATACTAGAGCAGATGCACATGCTGTATCTTAGTGCTCGTGGTCAGCAAAAGGCTGCTAACTATAGCCGGCCTTCTCCACGGCTGCAGGATCATAGTGAGATCCAAAGTAAGTGGTGAAAATGTGTGGTTTAACGCAGTCTATATAACGAGTAAATGACCCCCCTGCAGTCTGTCTGTGACAGTGAATTTGAGACACGAATATCTCTTCGCTCCACATCAATCTGCCTCTTCAAAACTTCAGCGCTCTCAAGCGCATCACGTCACAAGTCTGCACATGGGGTTTGAAATCTCTGGGGTGCACGGTTAAAGCGCATTTGGCCTAATTGATATGTGATTTCTCATTAGCAATTGGTAACTGATAAGGAGGGGATGAACTTATTCAATTGATTCCTTTGATTCGGTTTTAGTCACTAGAACAGAGAGCGCCGGCTTCGCCTTTGTTTGTGTGTCGCTTTTGGATTCAAAAAATATCAAATTAAAGTTTTGTGCCAGATTGTCTCACTATTGTGTAGCAGTGCTTATGGTTGAAGATAACGGAGAAAGGCATCGAGACAGAGACGGAGACTCTCTCTACAAACCGTATTGTATCTTCAGGAATGGGCTGAATTTAGGTTCTTTTGACCACTTACAGTTGTAATGACACTGATAAGAGTCTACGGCCTCACTGGTGGCTCCGTGAAGCTGCACTTAGGCACAGCGGCACTTTGATATAAATGCTAACATACAACGTATACACAGAAAGTACAATTGAGGCTGAAACTTTTACAGGCATTTGGTCATAAACCAGATTATTGAATAAAATTTTAATTTTGTCCTGATGAAGGCGCTAAATGAAAATTGAATCACCAAGGTTACCACAGTTCATCCTGAGGTGAACATGAATGCCCGTGCCAAATTTAAAATTTCGTTTCATCATCCATTAATAGTTGTCAAAACATTTCATAAATTTCAAAACACAAATTTCATCCTCTTGGTGGCACTTTAGAAAACCTGGGGGGGGGGGCACAACAAAGTCATTATGATACATTATGTGTAAACCATGAATGTCTGTAAAAAAAAAAATGCGCCAATCTACCCAGTAGATGTTGAGATATTTCACTGGATAAGTGACAAATTTGACATGCTGTCGGCAGGCGATGGGAAGTCAGACCATCACCACTGTCAGAACGATTCCTTCTGCCAGTATGATCTCCGTCAGACTGACATCGCCATCCACGAGAGCGGCTAAAAAGAGAGTTAAAAGTAAAAAGTTAAAAAAGTATTTTTTTGTCATTGGTCAAAAGTGCAATATAGCGTTCCAGAGGAGGTCCGGCTGCTAAATGAACCGAACAAAGGTCTAAAATACCCCAACACAATCAATCTATGATAGTTATTTAGTAGTTTCCTCCATCAGTTTCATGAGTGCATTGACATTTGATCAGAGGAAAATACACAGTGGTTTGTATAGCTCCTCTAAAGCATCCGCAGTAGGTGACCCAGAACTTTGGCAAGTCGGCTTGAGCTACAGCCGCCACTGCTCCTTTCCCCGACACCCGAGGGCCGGGGCCATAACAATTTGGCTGACGACCTCCAGACACAAAGCAGGAATCGATGCATTTATTCTCCACAGCCACGGTATGGCAAAACGTATTCCCCCAGTCATCCGTATTGTGCGAATTATGTATGGGGGGGGTGCAAACAGAGCATGCGGCCCCTCCTCTTTTCTTTCCAAATCCTCCCTCTGCTCCGCGGCACTCCACTCACTCAGACCCCGCTGTCAAGCCACATCTGCGGCAGCCAACGCTGGCAGCATATCTGTGTTAAATTAGAGAGGAACATCACCATCAAACAGTCCTGCAGCAGATTTACCCCAACTTCGACCCTGGAGGCCTCAGAGCTGCAGACAAAGTTTTCTCTGTCTCTCTCTTTCTGTCTTGTTTCCTTCTCCCCTTCATTAAAGCAGCGTGTTCACATGCATTAGTAAATAGATTTCCTTGGCCTGAAGCTTTTTAATGTTCCAGTGGGCTAAGGAGACGAGTCTCTTGGAAAATACGGAGGTCTTGAAAAGCTCGTGTTTTTTGACATCACATCCTCGTTGTAATTTGGCTTATATTATGCAGAAAAGTTCAGGCTTAGTGTAGAATTATTTTTGTTGCAGTTTTTTGTTTTGTTTTGTTTTTTTAAGCTTTAAAGGTATTTGTGCTGTGGAGCAAAGTTAAAAAAAAATAGCCTAAACATAACAGTCACATAATTGATGCAGCCACATGTTGCTTTGCACTAAAGTGACTTTGTTTTACTTGTATTTCTGAGCCTACAGATCATCAAAGACCCAACATGTGTCCCTCCTACTCCAGGAAAAGACCTCCCAAGATGGTACAGAGTGACATGTGATGCCCTTTAGAAACTCAGTTTTGTTAGTAAATGAATCTGGTGGGTTTGAAAGCGAGCGCGTAATAACAGATCAGAGGCGTATGCTCTGATCTTCTCCTAAACAAAAAACATGCTTATTTAAATATCCATTTCTGCTTTCTTGCTTTTCTATCCCCATCTGCTGTTAAAGCTATTACAGGCTTTTGCAAAACAATGATAACCACTATCGTTGGAAGAGGTACTCACCGCATTTGTCTGAGAGGAACACTGAGTGATGTAGTATAAACAGACCGAAATAAGAAGAAAATGTGGAAAAAGGTGAAATGCAAAACCACCAGCCTTTCATTTCTTTCTGTAGTGCCTTGCCCGTGCCTCTGCGGCTATCGCAGAGTGATGTATTCCAATGTATTCCTATCCTCCACAAGTGGCTACCTTAATGAAGTGCATTAGTCCTGAATGTGTGTGTGTATTTTTGTAACTAGAGTACAATGAGCAGCGGAGTGGAGGGATGAGGCACATGTAGAATGAGCACAAGTGGAGAGGAGATCTTTGGAGTGTGATGTGTATATGACAGAGGGCTCCTCAAACAAACAAAAAAATAAAACCTCAGACTGCTTGTTTCCCATACAGAATTATTGCTTTACCATCACAAAACAGATGGGCAGGGTTCAGGCAGAAAGCGGCGCGCTAAAGTACAGAGCTCCATGACTGAATAAAGAGGAGTACAAGAGGTCGAGAGCAGAATAGTGGGATTGGGCGGATTTGTCAGAGGATTCGAAGTGCGCGGCTCCACCGGGAACCTCGCAGAAATCCCCAATTCATTAGGGCCGAATGAACGGTCACTGGTTCGTTGATAAAATTACTCTGCACGGATGTTACGAAGTAATGATGATTAGCACGGCGATAAGGAATATCGCGGGGAGCGGTCCCGCCATTTGGCGCGCGGTTTGTGATGCGTGCCGTTAGCTTTTCCAAGGAGCCAGTGGAATGATAATAGTGTCAAGGAGGCCCTCGGCGGGCCTACTGCCTCATATCACACTCAGTCATCTTCACACTCAGTAAAGTCAGCACATTTCTGCTGCCATTAAATTTACCATGCCTCATTGGGGATTGACACTGTACACCATCACTGTCACTGTAATGCCTTGTGAAATTCAAGATTCACTTCTTTGTGCTAGAAACAATCATCATTACTAAATACTTAAATGACTGGCATTACATGCTTGGAAGTCATGTATTATTCACTTCACCTCGCCGAAGAGCTAATGATTTTTACCCAGAAGTCTACAGTACACTTCAGCGGGCAATGGGATAATTGTTCCCCCTAATGGCTATGTGATCAATTTAACTTCACAGCCCGTTATTCTGTCTCACGTACTTGACTTCTGAGTCTGCATTTACCGTGGCTTTATTCGGTGATGGGAGACGCTGGTCGCAGTGACCTCGTAACTACAGGCATGAATTCCTTCATTCCAGGATTCCCAGGATGCGAGCGGATTTTCAGAATGCACAGCGCAGAGCTTCTCACTGAATCGCACCGTAGGCTATGAGGGAGTGATGGGAAATTTTAATGAGGACCCTTTACAAAAAAAAAAAAAAATCGCATGCCCAGGGATTGTTTGCTGTGCATTGAGACCTTATTGGTGTTCTCTAGAAAATCGGCACAATTATTGTTATCAGCCCATGCTGTGGGGATTTGAGAGATTTTGAAATTTCTAAAAGGACTCAACTAATTCCAAGTTCTCTCATATCCAGGTGCTCGGTGATTACTAAAAGCAAAACATCATGCGGTGCGGCAGGAATGCCAAAGATCCACTTGCGGTTCCACACCACAGCACAGAAACGCTATTATTTTGTTACAGATTAAAATCCATAAATGTTGATTAAATTTTAATGAATATCCGCTCATTGCGATCTCACGAAGAATTTAACTTTGTAAGCATCCGAGGAGTTGCTTTTTTTTTTTTTAATTTTTTTTTTTTTTTTTTATGTGATTTTCCAAGAATGTTAACACTAATTACTTGGTGGTGCTCTGAGAGCTTTAGTCAGTCAGTTATTAAATTAGAATGGCACATTATATAATATTAAACTTTCAGTTTTTTCATTTTTTCTCATTTCACAGAGGAGGTTTCGAGGGGTGTACGTGGTCCTATCGTCTCAGCTTGTGACATTAGAGCCACAGCAGGTCACTGAACTGCAGCAGGAGGTTTTTTGGTTTTGTTTTTTTTTTTTTTACTCTGAATATCTCTTGGCTATTTTACAGTCATACTAACCACTTTTAGACGTCATGTCATTTTCCTTGACTGCTGCGGGTATTTTCTCTGATTATCATATTATATCATTCAGCACTGCCTGTAGCTAACTGGATTTGAGAAGTGGCATACCGAGGACTGAAAATGGGCTCAATAAACGGGGCAGAATTCATCTGGGATTTGGTGTATATGCGTGTATATCAACACATGTTCGTGGACAAATCCTTTAAAGTGTTTTAAAGCAGTGAGTTGTTTTTTTAAGGCTTTTGAAACAACAGCTTCTTCTACTTTTTAGGACATCACAGAATTGGTAATCTCTCCCACTTGGCGGGGGAATTGCTTTACCTCTTGAAGGTCTTTCGGACTGCATTTGGCTCTTATGTTTCCCAAAGCAATTATAGTCAGGGTGAATTTAGTTGTCTTCTGCTCTCCACGGTGGGCTGTGGGGAATGTTGTCTTACTGGGTTGGGCCGTGGAGTGAGGGTATTTGCGTGGTGGGGCTGCCGCCGTGGTCAGAGACACAGCGCACTCTGCTGGAGACGAGGGAAAAAAAAATGTCAACCACTGCAGTCTGTCTGTGTCAAAAACCAGAGTGTGTGTGTGTGTGTGTGTGTGTGTGGAGGGGGTGATGTAGATAAACAGGTGTGTGTGTGTGTGTGTGTTTTTGGCGGTAGTAGTAGGACCACGGTAACGATACAATCCTTTCTCTTTCAGGTGTGTGCGAGTGCTCTCACTTCACCGCCGGAGTGACCTGTGAACGCTGCCTGGATGGTTACTATGGCAACGCTTTGATTGGCACGCCGGGTGATTGTCAACCTTGCCCTTGCCCGGACGGTACCAGCTGTGCCCAAATTGCAGAGACAGGACAGGTGGTCTGCACCAACTGCCCTCCAGGACAGGCAGGTGGGATAAACCGCTGACAATGGGAAAATGATTTTTACGGTGCCCTCAAAGGTGCACACAGTAAATAATGAGCTTGATGTCAAGAAAAAAAAAAAATGATGAGAACATTTCCACAAGAGGGCTTGATGCTGAAGAGACTGTGGCTTTAAAGCAGCTCATTTGCAGGGGACTGTCATTCAGCAGGGGCCACCTGAGATTCAGACACGTCTGGTATTAGTTTTTAATTAAATTATAACGGACTCCGAGGTTACAAGAGACTGACCCGCAACAGCCTTTCTAGCTTCGTCATCCATCTAATTCATGCCCTTCTCTTTCACCTCTCCCCTCGTGCAGGGATGCGCTGTCAGATGTGTGAAGACGGTTACTATGGCGACCCTCTGGGACAATCCGGGGCCGTTCGACCGTGTGCGAGATGCGACTGCAGCGGTAACGCGGACCTCAACGCGGTGGGATTATGTGACCGTGTCACCGGGCGATGTCTGAAGTGCCTGGGACACACGGAGGGCGAGCACTGCCAGCGCTGCCAGCGGGGTTTCTACGGCGACGCCCTGAACCAGACAGATGGCGAGAAGTGCAAGTGTGAGTAACTGAGGGAGGGACTTGGATGGAACATTTGTCCATTTAGCTAATATTCTCTTCACAAGAGAGAAACAGAGAAAAGAAGCATTTTTATTCCTGTAAAACAATGTTAAAGACCCCAACCCCACCCCTTCACTCAAAAGACATGTTTTTCTTTTTGTTACTTCGATGTTTGAACTTCACCGTGCAGAATGATGCACTCTGCGTGCAAAGTTTGACACTAGAAAGCTATTTGCACATTCATCCGCTGAAGAGAAAAAAAAGGTTTCTTTGTGCCACACACATACGAGCATAATTTTGTTACTACTACGGAAACCAATTGGGGTCCAATAAGTGTGATGTCTAACCTTGAATCCTCCAGTGCATTGACGCTGAGAATGGATTTCTAATGGAAGAAGGAGACATCTCGTGTCCTGTAGTTAAACTTTTGAAGTTAACATTAATTGCATATTCATAGATTCTGGATTTTACAGTGACTGAGAAGGAGTATTTTCAGCATGGTAATTTAACTTTGTTATAGAAAACCCATATCAGTCACAAATGATCAAAAACTGAGTATTTTTATATGTCTTTGAACATGGAAAAAAAGTGGATCTCTTGAACTCTCGAATGCTCCCTCCACACAATGGCATGCCATCAGAAATCCCATTAGGATTCAGATTAAGGAGGTAGAGTCAAGTGAGGAAGAATGAAGACTATTCAGGCTAAATTCCACTGAGGACAACATGGCCTTGGGTTCGGCCCGTAAAGGAGCCGGGAGAGCAGTGCTTTTTTAAATGGACCTGATTAATCGTTGCAGGAGTTTCAGGTTGGACAGGTGTATCACTTTTGAGTCGAGAAAAAGCGAAAGCCAAAAAATGGGCAGAGCAAAATGACCATGAGTGAGAAATATATGGACAAAGAGAGAAAAGGGAGATGAGAGTCAGTGGGTTGAGAGAAGGACTAAGTGATTGAAGCTCAAATAAAGTTAAAGCAGAAAGAGACCCAAAGAGTTATGGCAGGGATATGTTCATCCTTTGATTTTTGTTACAATACCTCTGATTTTCTTAATAACACCAGTACATCTTTGCGGCACAATGTCAGGGTGGGATCCATGAGTCCCCCCAGTGCCATCTGTCATTTTCTCCCATTTGCCCTCAAGCACTCTTGGATCAAAATCAGTAAAATAAGGCAATCCACAGGCAAAAGTTAAGATATCAACTATTTTTTGTTTTGAATCTGAAAACGTTTTACTGTTGTCTCCAGCCTGCAGCTGCAATCCTGCTGGAACCTCTGGGGATGTAAATGAATGCCACCCTCAGACAGGAAATTGCCGGTGCCTCGGTCATGTGACCAGGCGAGACTGCAGTCACTGCGAGGTCGGCTTCTTCAACCTCCAACCGGGTGAAGGATGCGAAAGGTAAACGGATCCCCTGTGGAACTCGAAGTGGAGCTGTATTAAAAAGATATAATAACTGAGCTCATAAACGGGATAAACTGAACCATTTCTCCTCCTTAGGTGCAAGTGCGATCCCATTGGCTCGTCGTCCGGCGCGTGCCATCCAGTCACAGGGCAGTGTGTGTGCCGTGCCGGGGTGGAGGGGAGACTGTGTGGTATCTGCCGCGTGGGCTTCTTTGGATTCTCATCACAGGGTTGTAGAGGTGCAGGACTCCAGCTTGGGCATCACAAGTGCACTGTGTATCATCCCCTAATCCTCTCACAAAGATCACACACGAGGGGCATTTTAACTCTTTAAATGTTTGTCTCGCCTCCTCTCCGCTGTTCCCCCGTCCCCTCTTGGTCCCATCCTGCCACCCCTCTGCCCCCCCAGCCTGCAACTGTGACCCCATGGGCTCCATTTCCATGCAGTGTCACGGCAATGGTACCTGCCCGTGCCGCCAGGGCTTCGTTGGTTACAAGTGTGACAAGTGTGAGTCGAACTACTTCCACAACAGAGCTACGCACCAGTGCGAGGAATGCCCGGTTTGCTACGGCCTAGTCAAGAAACAGGTGGGTTTGAGGTTTCTTGTGATTTATTTTTTTGATTTTCTTTTTATTTGCTTTTGGGTGAGGGCCACTATTTTAAAATATTATACATAGTTAATAATAGTGACTTATTTTTCTAAGTTATTGTTATATAATATATTATTATTTGAATTATTTTCAACTGGGGGAAGTAGAATCTACATGCAACGCAACCTGTGCATATTATCACCTTTTAAGATAATAATGCCTTCTAGATGATATGGACAGCATTGGGCAAATGACTTCAGTGTAATCAGTTACACAATATATTTCACTCAATGCAAGAGTAATTACATTACTTTACTACTTACTCAACAGCAAACAAATTAGTCATATTACTCACTGCGTTACTTTCAGTTACTCAGCTCAGCTTCTTTGAAGACAACTTCAAAGCCTCCGCACCCAAAATCACATCTCAGTTCATTTCAAAAAGGCCTGAAAATAGATGGGGTTTTTCTCTTGGTTCTCTTTTTTTTACTGAATAGCCAAAGCTAGTTTAATTTTACAAACCTTCACCAGTTTTTAAGCTAAGAAGACACAAGATATAACTCCGGAGTTACCAGGAGTCGCATTTCTCATATATAATAACATTTTATTCTTTTGAGCTGAACATTTTTTCATTATTGATTATTATTTATGTAGTCTATGCAGTTCAATACTTCAGAACTTGAAAATGCCATGACATATTTACAAACTCAAAGGTTAAAAAAAGCAGCAAATCTTTGAGGAGATGGTCCCAGTGAACGTCTGGTATCTTTCCTTGATGAGTGACTTAAACGACAAATCGATGAGCGAAATTGTCCATTCATTTTCTGTCGATCAACTTAGCGCTGTATTACTCTCAGCACTAGTCTTTTTACTTATTAAATCTTCACAGGCAAAGGCATAAGTGACTACAGCTGTAAGATAAATGTTGTGTAAAGTGCCATAATTTCCTCTGAAATACTACATTCAAGTTAAGCGTCAGTGTAAAAAATTATTGATTACACCCGTTGAGTAAATTTGTTAATGCTCCTGGCTCTTTGTCTTCTCAATGTTTCTCTGTCTTCCTCCTTAGGTTTATTACTATGGTTTTGCTGCACATAGTGTTTGACGTTCATGTAAAAGTTTGCCAAGCCCTACATCAAGTATGGATTTTGTCTTGGCTCCCACTATTTTGAGGCGCACTTTTGTTCTTTAAATACAGTAGCACTTTCCCCCAGCAAATCCTGCCTTTGTGGACCCCCGTGACAGCCATATGGTTCCTTTGTACTTGTAGATTGAAAGTAAACAGTGGATGTGCAGTGAAACAAAAAGAGACATTTGCCCTAATGATCTCCTGTGCAGCCTCTTTCTGTCGCTTTTGATTTGTTGCAACTCATGTCCGTATGCTAAGGTGCGGGGCCCCTGGATTCGCCCTCCGAGGCCAATTCGATACCACCGACATGTTCTGTCTTCTCTCTGTACATATTCTTGTTCCAGGTAAAGTGGCTGTGTGTTCTCCCTGGACCAGCTTGTATCTGTGTGAATGCATGCTGTGATTTCCACAGTGTTAGCAATTCAGTGAACATCCCGAGCCTTGTCTGCTCTGAACACCTGCAATTACTCTCACTGTCCTCAGCCTGCCCCGAGCTCAGCCTCTCTGTCTCTCCCGCTCTCTATCTTTCCGCTCACATTTTCCTCCGGCTTACGCACAGGAAGGAAAAAAGACTAACAAGCAAGCACAAAGAGAGGAGGTTGAAAAAAGACAGGAGACGTGTGATCGATGATCAAGAGAGATATTTAAAAAAAGAGAAACAGGAAAGGCAACAAAATAAACAATGGGATAATTAATGAAAAACATACATAGTCATTTTTTTCCAAAAGGCAAGAGTGAATCACTGCAGAGAAGGAAGGAAGGTATTTTTTTAAAAATCATATATTGCACCTGGTGCTAAAATGACCGGACTTAAGCTCATTGACGCCTTGTTTGCTAACGAATAAAATCAGCAATCACAGATAATGCTAACAGAAAAGAGGCTCGATAAACAAACACATGCACGACATCTGTGACAAGGCCCCCGGTTTCAAGAAAGAGGTGCGATCACAGTGAGATTAGAGCCTCCTTTTTACAGGTTCTGGACCTATCTAATGCCAGGGTCAACAAATTGGTGCCAATCCTTGCAGCTTCATTCCATTTTTTAAGACCAAGACTTGCATTCTCTAAGAAGTCTAATCTAGTTTTCCCCCCTTCCTTGGCCGCATGCTATGCAGGGAACGGTCTGAGTGGGTGGGGATATGAAAACCGTATTCTATCCTTATCCTGTTGTTGATATTCATTTATTCATTGCTTTTGTTGAAATACTACATTTTGATGTTATGGTGTACCAAGAATCAGTCCTAGCTCGATCCCCTTGTCTGAATGAATAAATACAGATGGATGGATAGATTTTTTTTTTTTTTTTTTTGAGGGGTATGTTATTGTAACCCTTTGTTTTGTTTTTTGGCGGGTTTTTTGTTTTTTGGGGGGGGGCTCCCAAAATCTGTACTCTCATTGACACCGTCAGTGATAAATCTTGATGCTATTACAGGCAGAAAAGCTGAGGACTCGCCTGCGGGATTTGGAGAAGCTCCTGGCTCACTTTGATTGCCGAGGTAGATTTGGGAAGCAGCACCACCTGCTGAAGTATCACGTGGCCAGGCTTTATGAGCATGAGCACCAAAGGGAGGATACTCTTCCCAATGCTCTGGAGGATTTTCTGGCCTTCCAAGGTAACACCAGAAGCCAAGATAATTCCACTTGGCCTGTCACTCCTTTTAATATTCCCTATGTGGTCAAAACATGTGAGGCGACACTTGGCAGCGTTTGCTTTGTGAAACGTGAAGTTCCTTCATCTGCCATTATAACTATTGTGTCACATCGCAGCTGTGAGACGATAAACTGCCATATCAGTGCACGCAGGACCAGCGCACGTGGCTAAGAAATTTGACATGAAACCGCCCCCGGCGTTCTGCAAATGGGCTATTGCTGTGTGCGTGTGTGTGTGTGTGTGTGTGTGTGTGTGTGTGTGTGTGTGTGTGCGTCTGCTAAGTGTGACGCTGTTACAGATACAACACAACAAAGCGATTAAATCAGGAAGCAGGCAACAATACAAACCTCTCCCAATTACTTTAACACAATGCTGATATATCATCATTATCTTTGGAGGGGAGAGGGCTTACAGGCTCAGCTGCACAGGCCAAATGGAGACAAATCATAACAATATAGAACAAGGCGCCGTGTGACCAACTTAATCCCTATTTATATGACAGGCAGCGCGTCTCTAATCCCTGGTTTATTATGATTATAGTTGCAATCACGATAACAGTCGCCTAACAATGCCCCTCCCAACACCCACATAGTTATACACACACACACATACATAGTTACCAGCCATGCTCTTTAAGACACTGGTGCAGCCCAGTAATGATTTAATGAGTATGTGGGAGCGAGAGGCTCAGAGTGCTGTGTGGACACAACAGTGGCAAGCATCACACAACATAAACCCCCCCACACACACACTCATTATCTCTCATTTTATAAGACACACAGACAAAGGGACAAGCACAGTATGTATCAAAATGAAGCAACAAATAGCCAGACAGGTTGTGCTAATTATACTCTGCTCCAACCCAGCTATGCAGCCAGTTAATAACCCAGAATAATAAGGGTGACAAAAGCGTTAACATCCCGAAAGAATTCCATTGGGGTTTTGGTTTTCCGACTACAAACTAAGAGATAGAAGGCGTAAGAGTCTGAATATATGTGGTAACCAGGAGAGAGATGTGTCAAAATACAGCCTATTAGCTACAAAGAGTAGAAGGAATATAATTCTTAGTCAAATAATCCGTAAAGGTCTAAATGTGGTTTTATTTTTATTTTTTTTTCTTTTTGCTCTTTGTTCTTTCAGAGGCACGGGAGGCCTTCATAAAACAATTTTCCCTGCTGGAAGCTTCCACGGGCACACTCCTAGCCCAGCTGCATGGCATTACATCCGCTCTGAATTGCAGCATCAGCATGACAGAGGGAGAGGAGGAGCAGAGGGGGAAGGATGACAGGAGCAGGGGCAAGTGTCAAGCCTTCTCAGACACCGTGTTCGTCATCAGAGCATCTCAGAAACAGCTAAAGCAGGCAACACTGGACCTGCACAGCATGGTGGGCAAATCAAGCATGCTTCACCCTGAACTTTGGGTCAATAGTTCACACAGTCAGCATATATTCCGGGGGTTTCATTGCACAGAATGCTAGGGATGGCGATAACATAATCTTTCCCTCATTCCAAAAGCATTTTAATATTGAGTGTATCGCGACTGATTTCGGGCCCTTATTATGGGAAGCTGCAGTGGAGCTCCTTTATATAGATCCACAAAGATCTCCCACAGCCAAACAATATTTCTTACCCAGCCTCACACCACCACCTTCCTCCTCTCTGAGTGGCAAACTCAAACCCAATGTTTGATGGACGCTAAAATTAACAACTTGTTCTTCACCCTCCGCGGGGCTTTTCACTGTCTCTCCTCGACACTTGCGAGAATCTATTATGGAAACTGCTGCCATGTTATTTAGGTTCCGGGAGATGAGAGAACTTGTGCCAGTATATAGCTTTCTGTTTCTGATTGTGTGTGTGTGTGTGTGTGTCTGGCTATGTCTGGATATGTCTGTGTGTTTGTGTGTCTGTGTGTGGGTGTGTCTGTGTGTTTTTGTGTCTGTGTGTGGGTGTGAGTGTGTGCAGAAATGCCTCCGTATCCCTTATCACTTGGGTAAGCCCAAAGCAGCAGCAATTTAATTCCATATTAATAAGCAGAGCAGCCCCCCAAAATGAAGAAAAAATGCTACTGTGTCAATTGCTGATTTGGTTTTCCCATTTTTACTTGCATTTACTCAAATTAAATGTCACTCGGAGAAGGATTCCGCGTTCGACTGTATACACATTACGTTTATCAGGACAAAACTTCGGGGGATTTATTTTCAGAGTTTTTTTTTGTTGTTTTTTTTTTTTTTGCCCATACACCCCTGCTTTGAACTTTTTCGATTACATATATTTAGGTGGGGAGGTTCATTAGATGAGTTTTATTGTTTGTTAGCAAACCTTCAACTGACATTTTGAGCCAGAACCCATGACTGCACCTTGATTTTTTTTTTTTTTTTCCGAACAGCTTTCAGATGGGTCCAATATTCTCTGAGAAAACAGCACTGGGACTAAAAATCAAAAAAAAAAGGAAAAACCCCTCCAGTCAGCTGTAGTGTGAAAAATCCCTTAATTTTTACACGAGGACTTTGGTTCACATGATTTAATTAAACATGTCAAAGCGATTTGAAGTCTCCCCAAGGCCAGACCTTCATGATTTTTATTTCTGAGACCCTCTCAGTATGTTTCTTTCCCTCTCTACCTTTTCATAGATCATTCCTTTTGAGATGGTGTCAGGACCTAACAAATGGAACATTATGGTCAATGACTCACAGGTCCTAATGAAAAGGTAAGTTAGGTCAATGGACTTTTAGTGGCCAATAATGGGCAAAGACTACTGTAGTAATCTGCAGAACTTCATCTCTCCTGGCTTTCTTCTTCAAGCTTGTCACTTACATCGTGGTTAGGCCGCTGTGAATCGATACCTTCGGGTGCTCGGAGTATGCAGCGCTATTATGTGGTAGTTAAAGAAATCTGGACTGGAGAGCCAGCGAGGGGGAAGTTGTCGATGCTGAAATCCATTTCATCTCTCCTTAGGCAGTTGTAATGGTTTGTTATGTTCCTCACTTTCAACCGTTTTTCCCCTCCTTTCACTTTATCTTCCGTTTTTTTGTTTTTTTGTTTTTTTTTCTTTTTCCTTCCCTCATAGTCATAGAGAAACAGCAGACCACATCGAGGCCGTAGCCAGCAGGGCGGTAAGAGCCTCAAAGCAGACCTTCCTTTTCCTGATGGATCTACTGCAGGACAACTCAACAGAGGAGTACATCAGGAACCTAACAGAGCGGTGAGCACAAAAAAAAAAAAAAAATCAAACAAACAAACGAAAACGCACGCCCACACAGACAAGCAGAAGCAGAAAGAATATCTCCTCATTCTCGTAAAGCATTCTTTTATTGCAAAATCGCAACAAGCTTCACGACTCCCTGGATTATTGTGCTTTTGCAGTATATTTCTAACAAAGTGCACCTATCCCTGTGTTACAGCTCAAGGTCGTCTTCTTCTCAGCAGCCTTTTAAAGCACACTGGAGTTTAGGAGTAAGACATTTAGCCACAGGGGGATGGCTTCTCCCCACTGTAAGCCTATTGCTTTCCTTGGATTTGCAGGCGCGCTCGCTGCATCTCCTAGCATGTGATTGCTCTGAGGATTATCCTGAATGCCAGACAGAATGATGCAAAAAGCCCTCCGGTGGCCATGATGAGAGCAGGAATCGAGGAACTCAAAATTGATTATCCCCCTCTAACAGTAGTCAGCTTCATTCAGGGCAGTTCTGTAATCTTTGGAGTATTGCTGTACGACAGTGTAAGCACACGCGTGTTTGTGTGTGTGCATGCATGGGGGGGGGGTAGGTCATTTAAAGGATGCAAACTGAGCACTTTATGCACAGATGGGCGACATAAAATTGCATTTGCCACACATATTTCCCCATGTGCTGGTACTTAAGCAGATCAAATGTATTTTATAGAAAGGACAGCTATCCAATCAGAAAAAGTTACAACAGTATTCAAGACATCACTAACAATAGGTCTGTATTACTAGACCTCGGATTAGACTAGTATCACTAACAGACTGTTCACATCGGAAACTCTCATTTGTTTTAACACTCAAAATAGCTTACTAATAATCAATTTATAATCATAAGCAGCCAGAACAGAAGCATTATGACATAATACAACCATGAAAGTGTGTGACTTTAACACAGTTCAGACATGGAAATTAATTAAGTAGACATCTCTTATTCTGCATTTCTTCATACAGTTAGTTATTGCACGTCACCGACTATTGTCCACTGTATTTATTTAAAAGCTATTATTGCAAGATATTCTTC
Organism: Istiophorus platypterus; assembly: GCA_016859345.1. Classification (NCBI taxonomy): domain Eukaryota; kingdom Metazoa; phylum Chordata; class Actinopteri; order Istiophoriformes; family Istiophoridae; genus Istiophorus; species Istiophorus platypterus. Next base: position 5,130,159 of record CM029128.1, on the reverse strand, counting down.
AGATTAAGAACAAATTGCATTTCACAAGCTTATCATATGTTTCTTTTTTTTTTAAATGTAAAATATTAAAAACTAACTTAACACAGGGTCGAAAAGCGCTGTTTTAATGTCCTCTCTGACTCCTTCCAGCATCACTGATGGGTATGAATGGCCTGAAATTGGGGTCAACAAGTTTTTGAGCCGGTAAAGTGATGTTCATAATTAATTCCAAAGCTTGTAGTTGTAAATCAACCTTTGTAAACATGTAAAACAAATATGCATGAGAAATTCAAGTTTGTGTTCATTTTGAAAAATTTTTGTCTTTTAATTTTATTTTTTTTAAATGCGGCTGTCTTGATTAAATCATTGAACAAATTATATCAGTGGTTACACAAAGACACTGAAAAAAAAAATATTTTGTGAACATCTGTGAGAAGATATGAAGCAGGAAACTGTTTAACTGCCTGTTTTAAACCTGACTTTGATCAGGCAGTGACAGTGCAATCACAAAGCAGATTCCTATCAGAGGGCATTTGGCAACAACTGTGGCCAGAGGCATTATGCTTTCAGGTTGTCCGTCCATCCGTCCATCTGTCCATCCGGTTCTCGTGAGCGAGATGTCTCAGGAACATCTTCAGGGACTTAGGAACAAATGTTCACTTGGACTCAAGGATAAAGTGATTAGATGGTGATGGTCAAAGGTCAAATATCAAGGTCTCTGTGACCTCACAAAACAAGTTTTGGTCATAAATAAAGAATTCAAATGCTATTAATGAACAAAATTTTCACAGTGTAGTGTAGGATGAAGTGAAGTGATGACATTTATGTCCAAACAGTCAAAGGTCAGCTTTACCTATGAAACAATAATGTTCTGCAAAAACAATTTTCTGGCCATTATTCAAAGTCATAAGTCATCATCATCACTACATATTACTTTTGTAGGAGTGTGGCGGGACATGGTTTTTAAACTGTAACTGGCTGGCAGAGGGAAACAACCACAAGGCAGTGGTTCTAATTTTTTTATTATTATTTATTTATTTTTTTTACAAATACAATTTTTTTTTCTCCAAATACAAATCGTTTCTTTACATGCATGAACTTCTAATGTGGTTTTATTTTAACGTTTACAAAGGTTGATTTGTAACTAAAAAGTTTTATTGGAATTATTTTTCCTCTTATCGGCCTCATTAATCATCTCAAGATGCCCCGAACCTATTTACTGACCCTTTAGGGGGAAATTGACCCCTAGGTTTGGAACCAGACTAAACTATTAGGACTACTGGACTTAGTGTATATAGAGCAGTTAAAAATAGTTCCACCTAGATCACATGCAATGATAAAATGTATTACTCATCAGTTTTAAGAACCTAATAATGTCATTTAAAGTATAACAATATAACAGTCACAGGGCAGTTTTTCTACAGAATGATTACTTTTACTTTTGACACTTGATACTATGTATATTTTGCAGCTAATACTCCTGAACCTTTACTTAAAGAGGACTTTGGACAAAGGACCTTTTACTTGCAATGGAATATTTTTATTTTTTGTATCAGTGCTTAAGTTAAGGATGCGAATGCCTCTTCCACAAGTGACGTAGTTTGCATCCCATTTCCTACATGTAGTCAGCTTGGTTCCTCTTAACCACATGGCCACTCGTTACCTAACCTTAATCATGTAGTTTACCTGCTTTAATTTAACTGAGCCTTTTTTGAAAGGCACTCACTGACGACCTGTTTGTCATTTTTGTGTGTGCCTTTTTGCAGTGGCCAAGTTCCAGGCACAAGAAATACTTCAAAGCACAACATTGCAGCATCACAGTATTCTACCAAACATGTTGAGTTGATTCTTGTTGAAAAATTATTATTATTAGCGGCACAAGAGAACTGCAATGTACTGCAATTGAATATGAAAAACTGCATTTGTGAGGGTCTAATGAATCTGCATGAAATCTCCTTGGATTCATCATCTGAAAACTAATTAATCAAATAAACAGAGGACATCTGAATTTTAATAGAGACATGATTTATATAAAAAAAGTGGCTGTTACATGACATTTGACCACATTTTCTCTGCTGTCTTCTTTCATCTCAGAATAAGACACATGCAGCAACAGAAGGATAATTTGACAGCACAGGTGAATGATACGTCTACCAAACAACAGGCCCTGGAGGAGGAAGCTGCTGGTTTGAAGCTGACCCTGGGTAACATCACATCATCCTTACATCAGCTAGCTCTGACAGAGGCCAGCCCATCACCGGAGCCTGACCAAACAAGGCTCAACCAAACACATCCATCCAACCATACAACAGAGGTCAGCTTGAACAGCACCTGTAGGGTACAAATGGGATTTGAAGCATTATTATGTTTCATTATAGACCAGTGAATGAATCGTTTAGTCTAATCAGAGATGGAGTGAGAGCTGCACATTTTAGACTTCGGGTTACTCAGCTAGGCTCATACAGAGACACAAGCATCTCTAATTTTTGAAGTGTGGGCAGTTCGCTCCACTTCATTTTTTTTTTTTCTCAGTTCAACATTTGACAAGCATGTATTAAGATGGTTATGGCTTCACACTAAGTAGGCAAAGGAGAGAAGATCCTGGCAGGATATGTTGCTCATGGGGGTACATGTTTTTTCAGAGGAGGGCAATTAACCACAGCAGCATCTCATAGCAGGAAAAAATACACTGTACAATGACAGAAACAGGCTAAACAGGTCCCCTGTAAATGGCCAAGGTTTTGCATGAGTGATAGAGAAAGCGAAAATGAGGCCAATTTAACCACAGAATTGAATTTGTGTATTCCTGCTTCCTGTTCAGTGGGTTGAGGACCTGCTAAAACAGACAAAAGAGTTGGACCAGCAAGTTCAGACCAAAGACGTTCTCATCAGTGAGATCAGTGACAGGATGAAGCCTCTAAAACAGACTGCCAACAAGAACCTGGAGAGGGTGGATGACATCCGCGAGGTGACTACATTTAATGCCACAAGTGGTGGTGTGTCTATGTTAAGTGTGTATTTTACTTTTTAATGCTTAATATAAGGTAATGTAATTTTTTTTTATTATTATTATTTTTACTGGATGGACTGCTATGAAATTCTGTACAAATATTCATGTTCCCCAGAGGAGGGACCCTATTGATTTTGTTGATCCCCTGACAGTACTTCCACTATCACCAGCAGGTTGACTTTTTTTTTTTTTTTTTGCTCTCAGTGATACGTATTGAGAGTATTGACTTCCATGTCATTTGGTACAGAAATTCATGTTCCCCTTGAGATGAATGGTAATAAATTCGGTGATCGCTTAATCTTCTATAAAGCGCCATCATTAGGTCAAAATTTGAATTTGTCCAACGCTTGACCAATACCTGCCAAACTAAGGATATTCCATCAGCCTTTTTTCTAAGATGGTGGGCGCGGTGGACAGTATATTTACTAAACATCAGCATTCACATTGTAAGCATGTCATCATGCTGACATTAGCATTTAGCTCAATGCACCACTAGGCCCCAGTACAGCTTTGCAGAGCCACTAGCAAGACTGTAGAATTTCAATTGACCATTTGCTGTCCTCCCTTCAGTTTACACTACATTAAATATATATGGATACCTGTTCTTGCAAGCTTTGAAAACACTTGGCTCTGCTGTTTCATCTAACTCGTCTCTCACTAAAGCTCCAAGCTCACGCTCAGGGGGCAAAGGTCGTGGCCTTGTGGTCCGTGGTGACAGGAAAAGAGGTGGAATCAGAAGCCATTGCACTTCACAGAGAACTAGAAAGTGAGTCCCTGTCTCACTTTTTTGTCCTTTTTCACTCTCTTCACCGTCTGTCTAGTATTATTGTTTTTGTTGAACGTCCAACTGAATTATTCTGCTCAAATTGAAATGTCAAGAACTGCGACTGGAAAAAAAAAAAAAAACAAGGCTGCAAACTCAAGTATCAATATAATAAATATGTCTTCACCATTGTGAGGTTTTGACCTACTTGTCATGTATTGGATACAGCAGCAACCTATCTGGAAAATGTAATGAAGTAGAATGGAATAAACTTCATGAATGAAATGTTGGCTGTTTATGATACATGGAAAGAATCTGAAGTAGTTTTGTCTGCACAGACTTTCATTGACTGTAAAATAGAATACGCAGATGTTAGATCATGAAAATATTAAATAAAACCCTGGTAAAATTCACCAAATAGACTACACAATGATACATCTGAATCACACTTCTTTTTTTTCTTTCTAAATTCAATGCAACCTTGAATCCCTCCACCCTCTTACCACCTCCTTTCTTCCCAATCTCAACTCAGACATGGTGTGGGAGTGGCCCCGTCGGCAGGCCCAGACCAAGGCCGCAATGAAGAAGGAGAGACCCCTGGAGGAAAAGGTCTTGGCTGATGTCAGGAGAAGAGTCTCACAGACTGAGAAGGCGCTAAAACCAGCTCTGGAAAACTCCAGCCTCTCCATCAACGCCTCGAAGGAGGCGGAGCAAACAGCACATGCTGTGGCAAAGGTATGAGAGTTTGTGTATTGGATAACCAATGCCGGCGGAGTGGCTCGGAGATGGCACCACCATTTTTTTAAGGGTCAGTCGGTCAATTTAGTTCAGACTGACAATTGTTGAATTCATGGTCCCCAGAGGAAGAATCCTAGTGACTTTAGTGATAAACTGACTCTCTCAGTAGCGCTTCTGTGAGGTTTACATTTAGGTTTTGATTGAGTGTGTGTTTGTTTGTGTGTGTGTGTGTGTTTGTTTGTGTGTGTGTGTGTGTTTGTTTGTGTGAGAGAGAGAGATCTGTTTTGAAATTTTCTGGTCATTCATGTCCCCTCGGGATGAATTGTTTGAATTGAACTTGTTTGAAAAAACTTGTAACATCTGGCGTCAACATCAGGTCAAGCTCGACCAGTAATGTTGTTTACGACCGAATAAGCTCCAAACGAATGACACTCCCATCAGCCCGAGTTGTACTTTGTGTGTAGTGCTAATTAGAAACTGGTATCTGAACTAAGATGGTGATGATGGTTTACATTATATACCGGCTATGTTAGCCTGATAGCATCACAGTAGACTCTAAGTATTGTTCTGCTAATAATCTGTGTATCTTCAATAGTCTCCTGTCTCCTGTTTTTTCCCCACTTTCTTTATGTGCAGGAATCCAAGGCCACTCTGACCCAGGCTAAGCATACCAGGACTGCATCTGCTCACCTCAACTCCCATATAGACTCTGCTTTACAACACCTAGCGGAACATGAGATGTTAACTGAAACAGCAAAGTCCCAGATCACCTCAGAGGTACTTAATGCAGAGATATACACACTTGAAATCTATGCATATTGATCATTGCTTCCTCTGTGTAGCCTTAAAGACAGTTACTAGTCTACTGTGTGTCTTCTTATTCCCAGGCTGAGGTATCCCTGACCAACATAAAAGAAGACATGGAAGCAGCCAGGCTCCAGTTAGAGGCCTATTCTGTCACACTGAATGACCTAATCAGTAAAATTGGTAAGTCACTCTCTTTCAGATGATATTCACTGTGGCTACTTTATAGTCATCTGTGTCTATAAAAACTCATAAATCTTCATTATACCTTAAATGTCAGATCACTAAAGAGCTCTGTGCTTTTTAATGCCTCGTTTAACATGGAAATATTTCCCAGATTTTTATCCCCACGGTAAAGCAAGAAAAACTGCTGTTCACAGGGCACAGCAGCATTTTCTTGCTGGTAAATTTCAGTGTATTAATATGATTCAGCTGTGTATTTCTGACCTATTATTATCTGACATGCTCAATCAAACTCATTTCCTGTATAATGTGTTGTACAATTTGTAGAATTAACCAGAAAGGCAGGGATCTGGCACTTGGTGGTCAATATGTTAACAACAGACATCAAGGATAATGACCAAAGTACTGCAATTAGGTCATCAGGCAGGCTGAGCCACCATCTGAATCACTGATGTAGGGCTGCAATTCGCAAGCACAAATCTGAAAAACAGAAAATGCTGAAGCCCCTGTCTTTCCTCTTTCTCCATCCGCCCTCTCCCTTGCATGTGCGGACCAGACGGGAACGTACCGCTGGAGCGCTTCGACCGGATCTTGAACGAGACGGCGCGTCGACTGAGCATGCTCCGCGGGAGTGTAGAGAGCCCGACGCTGGGCTCCAAGATCCAGAGGCTGCGGTCGGCTGCTGAGGAGCAACAGAGCCGCCTGTCCCTCATCGAGCAGGACTTACAGGAGATCAGGGAGGAGAGAGACAGTCTCAGGGACATTACCTTGAACTTGCCTCGGTCCTGCCCCCAGGCCACCGGAGCAGGCAAGGGCTAGGAACTGCGGATGACAGGGATTTAGTTATACGTATGACAGTGGAACAGCAAAAAAGGTTTAGGGAGGATTTTGTTAATAAAAGGGTCTGTGGTCATGTTTTATTCAGCCTCAAAAAAGTCACTGATATCCTTTTATATTCTTCCCTCTTTCCACCTTTCACCCAAAGGTACAATTTACCACCACGGTGCTTTCCCACACGCACATTTCCACCATAAAGCCACAGACTGTCCTCCATGATTTAGACCCAGTATTCCTTCTCCTTTGTCTTTTTCTTTTTTCTCCCACCAACAATATCCAAACTTTAATTTCACTATGAATAAGAACAGGCCTTTCCAAACTACTGGAGTGCACTGTCAAATTTAAAATAATGCTGATTTTCCTTTGCGGGGGTAAAAGGTGTGTCTGAGTGCTCCTCCAGAGTGACACATTCATTTACACTTGAGCTCTTTTTCATCAGCCGGGCTTAATTAACAGTTAGTCCCCTTGGCCTCAGTGGGGTTTGGGTCAAGCTTCAATAGCACACAACCTGTGTTCAGGATTCTAACAGTGCCTACCTCTCCGTTTTTGTGGTTTCTCCGCTTTTCCATCGCTGTCATCATCAAACGCTCCCTTGTCTTGGGGTCAAGGTTGGTCAGGCCGTCTGGCCCCAGGTGATCGAAATGCAAAAGCTAACGATCGATGTATTGCAAATATTGTAATGAAAAGACTTGTGGAGTGATGATATATCAAAATTATACAAGAGACACATCTTTCTGTTCACACGAATGCTGAATAACTGATCAAGGATCAGACCACAGACTACCAGTTACACATCTACATCTACTTTACGTAATTATAACGATATTTGGAGTATCTAAGGCCTTCACGTAGAAACCATTACTCAATAAAATATACTTGAAAGGAATATTTTTTAAAACCAAAATGTAATATTTAGTGGACATTATTGTGCGACTGTGCAATATGAAATAGATATTGAGGGGCTTTTTACAGTTGATAAACAATGTAGAGGGTTTGCAAGGAAGACTCAGAAAACAAAGGAAATAAAATAAGTATTAAATTCTGGGGAACATGCTTTTTGTTTGTGAATCCTTCAAAACTGAATCCGGCAGTGTTGTACCAGAATTTAAATTTATATCTATATCACTCATCTTGTATCATTTCTTTTTGGAACAAAAATGGTGAAGTATGTTCCTCTAAGCCTTTGTACATATACAGTGCTGGGACACTGAAGATGTCTGGATTTCTTAAAGGATGAATTCAACATTTTAAGAGAATTTGTTTTTAATTTAATTTTTTTTTTTTTAAGTTCGATATGTGCCGCTGTCATGTCTGTAAGCTCAGGGCAAAGCTACAGCAAGGAGACTGTTTGCATAAAACAGTGTAGCACAGCCTAAAGACTGGGAGCAAGGGGAAAAAGCTAGCTTTTTACAACAGCACTTGGGATTTGGGCAATATTACATCTCGTATCTAAAAAAAAACAAGAAATAGCAAGTTAATTTGTGAGCTTTAGCAGGTAGATAAAGTTTTTTTACTTTGGTTAAGTTAACAGACAAATATTAGAGTGTTATCGATCTCATCTCATCTCTTGACAAGAAAGCAAATGAGCTTATGTCCCAAAATGTCAAACTATTCCTGTAACTCTGCTGGAGCAGGTAAATCATTAGGAAGCCAATATGCTCTTTCTGCTTGTTGTCAAGTAAATTGCAATAACACTAATATAAGTACTTTAAACACAAAAAATGCTGTGCCGGACATTGGCTCATCCATTGATTGTTAAGCTTACTCAAATTAAATATTTTATAGCCTTTGTAGTCAGGTTTTTACTTCTGAAATGCCATCAGTGAGATGTGCACAGATTTGATGCAGATGCACTGAACGTTGCACAGGATCAAAGAAACAGACATGCTTCTCTTTAGCCCTCCAACAAGATAATCATTTTAATAATATTGATTTGAGCAACTGCAGTAAAAATCACAATTACAAATGTAGACCAATATTCCAATTTTTTATAATATAGAGTAGACCATTCATGGAAATCCGTTGGATGGATAAATGCAGCTGGAAGTTGAAGGAATTAAGAGTAGTGCATTTCAGTCAGTTTAGTGGCTAAGTAGAGATAAGTCTAATTACATATGAAAATTAAATCAAAATTCATGACTGTTGAAAGGATAGAGATACAGAATTGCACAGGGTCCTTAAAATCATTACTGTATTACAATATTTATGATCCATATTGTAATGATTATTGCAACATCTTATCTGAATGGGTAAATTGATAACCATGCTTGGTTGAGTTGTAATACAACTTGTTTTTTTTTTTTATCAATATTGAACAACCAGTTAAGATATAAACTTCTATATCATTTAACATCAGATTTGATATATCCTAGGTTTTCAATTGTTTTGTGAAGACAGGTGCTGGTTCAACAAAGGCACAGAAGATGGCCTGAAAAAAAGCAGTGCACAAAAGAAGTCATAATCTAATCATCATCTGCTCTCGGCCACATTAAAAGCAATTTATGTCAGCCAACAATGGGCATTTACTGAGGATGTGTGTCATTTCACATCCCCCCCCCCCCCCCCCAATTCAGACGCCAGCGTTCCTCTGTGCAAATGAGGAGATGCACCACCTTCTGGACATTGATCTCTAGTGTTGATTTTTCAGACTGGTCAGTAGTCAGCAACGGCATCACCAAAAGTGATAGTGCTCGCAGACATCTTTAATGTGCAGAAATCATTTTGAAACAGCCTTTTGAGCCTTTTTGAGCTACCTGTCAAAGATTTCAACAAATGTGATTCATTAGACAGAGAACAAAGAGTTACACTGGAGAAAGAGCTTTTGTCACTCAAGCTAAATTTATTTGTGCTCTTTTACACCAAGGGTGTTAATTGCAGTTTTCCAAAAGGCATTAAAAAGTTGAGAGGAAAAAGCAGCATAACACCAACTACAGAACTGTTGGAGGAAAATGTATTCATAACAGAGGATCACACATACTTGAAAAGAGACTTTGGTGGTGTTTTCTGAACGTTCAAGAGGAACAATGGGAGCAAAAGAGGAACAATAACTTCAGTATGATCTTACTTTCTTTCCAATTACTAAAGAGCTCAGCTCCCTCAGCCCTTTCCTCCAACTGTAATGTGTGAAAACATTGCTTCCTGCTCCTTTTCAAACATGATCTTTCACCTTTCTTCTCCTCTTTCTTCTGTTGCAAACACCAGTATTTTTTTTATCTTGGTGTCATGCTGAAGATGACACCTGATTCTGAAGATAATTTTTATGACAGGATTTTAGGTGGTGCAGACATTTATGCACCTTGTGTATAATTGTTTTTTGTTCATAGATACAGTATTTAGGATACAAGGTTTGGGTTGTTTTTCTTCAAATTTTTATTGGGGATTCCTTTCTCATATTCAGTGAATTAGTAAGAAGAAATAAACACGGGCAATATATACAGTATGTAAATATGCTCTATTTAGCATATTTTCGCTGTCTTTTCTTCAGGTATCACATGATTGGGAGTTCGGTTTGCTTCCATCAATATTTTTTTTCCTTTTTTCAGATAAAGCAGCTAAATATATCCTACTTATCACACCTAAATAATATTTAGTTATTATTTTGTGATTCTTCAAATAACAGTTAATACTAGTCAGTTCCATGAATCGGTAAAAAACACATTCCACCACTGCCCTTTTAAAATGTCGAGGTGACTCTGGAGCCTTTTAGAATAAATCTCTACATGTCCCAGGTAATAAGTAAGTATGCCAGTTTATTATCCATGTAAAGACAGGGGGATTACAGAAGCAGCCAATTTATATTATATATTTCAATTGTATTTTAACTGTATTTTAACAATTACAAAGGCTTTCAGTATAAGCAGTAACTTGGCCAAGGTAATGCTATCTCAGATAATTTGGCAAGTAATGCATTTCCTGTTTTGTTTGTTTTGTGTTTCTTTTCATTTGTTTATTTTTTTATAACTATATATATTAGCTTTGGGAGTCATGTTGGGTTAGGTTACCACTGTTGATAGTGAGCTAGTTAGCTGAACATCCTAACATTCGCAACTTACTACACAACAGTCAACCACACTGTTTAACCCACCGCTTACACTGTCACTGTTAAGTATTCAAGCTTTGGAAATACTAAAACAACTGACTGTCCAAATTCTTTAGAAACCGAGCATCATTCTTAGCATACCCCCATGTGCATTGCCTCAGCATGATGAGAAATCCAAAAATTGTTGAATTGTTGACAGCTGAATAATTGCTTTCCGGGGAGGGGTTTAGCAGAAGGTCAATCAAGATATTGTAGTAAACTAACTGGAAAAAAATTGCAATCACATCTTTTCTTAGATAAATTTTTGTAGAACGGCAGTCCATCCACTTTTATTTTGACCGTCAAAGGTTTGCCCATTTTTACAAATATAATCCCTGTCTGAAGTCTGCGTCTGGGGAATCAATCGACAAATTGCATGCCGGTCATACATTTGACGTATTTCACACGGCATCCATGTGCTCAGGATAGATTACCAGAATAAAGAACACCCTGCTAAATAAATTCCTTCCCAGGAGGAGAGGGAAAAAAAAGTCAATGCCTGACATGGTCTGAGCAGGCAACACAAGCGCAAATCTTTAACATCAAAGATAGTTACTGACAAACCCCCTACCGTGCCTCTTGTCCCACTTCACATTCAGTCATTAAATGAGTTCGGGAGAAGAAACTAGATATGTTTGTTCCCCACCCCAAAAATACCCTCGCTTTTTCTTTTTCTTTTTTTCACCTCAAACCCTGCCGTTTCCCACGTACTGTCAGAAAAATAGATTTCAAGAGCTGCTGTCTTGCTCATACCTTTTATTTACTTTGGTATCAAGGTAACACACAGGGGAATGGGAATGTCGGCACGCTGTAAGTATGGTGTATAGATTAAACGGGCTCATGACAAGGGGGGAAATAAATGTCAGATGACTCATAAATATGTCAGAGACCATGGGTTCAAAAACCCCTCACAAATAACTGCACATTATATGCACATTATAAGTATAGTATGTCATGTAAACATATGCAAATAAATGCTGTTCAAATGCCAACAGTATATTATCAATACTGAATATAATATTTATGATTTTTGCAGCACCTGTTCCTACTCATGAGACTGTTTTGTCATATATACTAAAAATACTGCAATATGCCTCATGTTCTATTAGACTGCACAGCATCTATACTCAACACATGCCACATTAAATCACCCATTTTATTATCATCTGCAGCACAAAATCTATGCCAGAATGTTTTTATACATGTGTTTTGAACCGAAGCAAAGTGACTGAGCAACAGATTGTTAAAAACAAGGCTTCTGTTACTATGAATGTAATAATTCAGTGTATTCAAGTTGTCCCGTTGTTTTAATGAGGGAGAAGTCAGAGTGGGGTGTGACAGGACTGAAAATAGACCTGCTTCCAGCGTTGCAACAAGTAGAATCATTAAAGTCAAAACTATAAAGAAAAAGGTTTTCGCATGATGAAATAATAGTAACCTCATTTACAATCACACCTCACACCTCAAGTCCTGTTGCATTTCTCACTGAAGAAGAACATACTGTGGGTCCTGTTGGGGATTGTTAAGCTTTAGCAGAAACGAAATTAACTATGAAAGCCTTGGTTCTGTTGAAAGCTGATGCGTGTCCTCGCTGCAGTGAACATGCTAAAAAGAACTGGCAGATGAAACAGGATTTAGAATAGCATATTAAAGACAAACACAAAATCTTTTTGTGGTAAACAAGTTTCATATGGTGCCAAATTGATTTCATGGGGAAGTCTTTGAAACAGAAGCTAACCAAAGGAGACGTGGGTGGTTGAATGGAAAAGCTGACCGATAATTTGTCTTGTATGACAGTCAAAATGTGTTTTTAGCTCAGCTTATGCACTTAAACCTACATTAATTGATTTATTGTCCACTTGCATGCATGTCAGAAGACTGTAAAAGCAACGCTGACGTACCATGGACATATAAAATTATAGTAATTGTGTTAGCTTGGAGTTGCCTATTTAAACATTCAGTAGACACATTATTGATAATGTGAATTTGTCTTCTTTGCCACCTGGGGATAGTCCAATATTTACTTTCTTTTTAGCTAGGTTTTATCTAGGTAAATCTCTGTTTTTTTCTCAAGCTAGTCGCTAACTCCTGTTGATCAATCAAACTTTTATTTGTGTAGCACCTTTAATAAGGGTTAATGTAATTCAAAGAACTTTCAGGTGACTGACAAGCTAATGATAACACAGAGCAAATGTGAATGGTAAAAATAACACAAAATCATTGGTTTTGTTGGTAGTAAAAAAATACTTATAATTAGTACAGCTTTAAGATTTGCCATCCAAAACAAACTAATAATAACTAAAGATGAGAAAAAGGGTTTTACAAGTTGTATAACACCTAAAATTTCAAGGCACTAATGATAAAGATTTACCTTTTATTTGTTAAAAGGTACTTTTTAACCACCTTTTAAACTAAAATAAGGAGTTGTTTTTTGTTGTTGGTTTTTTTGAGTATTCATTAGAAAATTAACCAGAATATAAAAAAACGGAGTCTTCAAATCACAAATGTGGGGATGATTATGCACTTAAAAGGCAATTACATGAACTTTTCTCCACCTGTTCTGACCTGAGATTCTTAGGTCCCAGAATTCTCTCAGAGTGCTATAAAGATGTCAGGGGAACCCAATTCCAACATGCTTTTTGTGTTACTCTTGGCAAGAGTACATTTGGAAAATAGATATGATTTTAAATACTGTTTGAAGAAAAAAGGCTCTGGCTGACTGCTGAGTGATAATGATCCCCTAATACAGGCAGGCAGACGATAAGGCAAAAGTAAAGACTCTTCTTGCTCTTATCCCATATTTTCTCCTTCGTTTTTTTTTCATCAATTTAAATGAAATTCATTTTTAGTTCTGTCAGGTTCCCTCCCCAAATGCAGGGGATATCATGGTTGACACAAAAAAGAAAAGGATTTTTCTTTCTCTTTTGTAAAAGCAGTCAGGCAAATACACTGTAATTGTACTTGAGAGAAATTCACTTACGTGTCAGTGACTTGAAGTTTTGGAAATCTCAGAGGTGGCACTTTTTTTTTTTTTTTTTTTTTAAGTGGTGGCTCCCTCCACCCTGTTGGAGTTTATGCGCTCTAAAATATGTTTAAAGATGTAGAGATGCACCTGCCAGGCAAAGTAAGTCATAGCTGAACTCTAATTACAATATTCTTTATATCTTATCTTTGTGGATATGTTCATTCCTTAAATCATACTGTTTAAAGGTTGCAAGGTATCTAATCTAGTCTAAACCTAATCGTAAATGTTGTCTACAGGTAGGAATACCCTGATATTAAAGATTATAACTGTTGATTATAACTGTTGCAAGCTTCGTTCTCCTTTCACTTCGCCCTGTTACCCAACATTATCATGTTTTGTATCAAATCATTAATTTAGTTGTTTACTTAGTCACATAATTTATCAGTCAAGTTATCCGAACAGCAGAAGAAATGTTTTTTTGGTTTTTTTTTTCTTAAGTACATTAATAAGTGTTACACCCGTTTATAATACTGGAGTATAATCTGAATCACAATCACTGTGGTGGTGATTGATGATTGAAAACAGCTTTGTCTTGTTAAATCCTTTGAGCAGTGGGTGGCTGAGTGATTATAAAGAAGTAAGGTTAAGACTCCTCTGCATCAGATAATATTCTAATACAGTTTGAGCGCTTGGATGTGAATGTGTGTTTTCATAATTAAGTTTTGATGTTATCTGTAACTTTGTACCTTAAATTACTGTTTTATTCGGTTTTGTATATTCTGTGAAAGCTCACACCTGTTTAGCGCACCCCATGCTCACCTTAGGAGATGTGAAGGTAAAATGCCAGTAGTTTAGCAAGTTAAGTTATTTCATTGAAATTCCTCTGTTTTGAGCATGTTCCATATGTAAACTGGTGCCAAACTGTGTACTGGTTTAAAAATACATTCAAAAGGAAATGATCTTGACTTCTAGCGAGTGAAGGGAGGCCTGTATCAGGCTGACGTTCATTCCTCAGTCAGGAGCCCAGAGGTTTTGATTTGACTGCAGGAGTGACAGGGCCGACGAAAAAAACTTACTCCTTGTGTAAGGAAAGTTGCAGGGATCCTGTGGATTCTGGCACGGTAAGCAGAATCCCCAGACACCAGGGAGTCATTAGGCATCCTGGGGAGGGGACATGAGTCAGGGCTGTACCTCAGGCTGGGCCACGACTGGAATCTATCTGTTAATTCGCCCAAATCTTTCTCAACAATGCCTAGTGATATCCAGCCATGCAGATAGTTTTGGCTCTGAGAGAACAATGAAAAAGAAATAAAAGAAAAAAATCCATTCACCTCATTCTGGATACTTTTTGCAGGGACCTTCTTTCTTCAGTAGAAGAACTGATGTGGTTTTTACATTAAGCTTACTGTATTTTTCTGGGTCATAAAAATTCCCACCCCCCTATTGACAGGCTCAGCAAGCCACCCCAAGGACAGGCGCGAGATGCAAAATATGATGGAGCGGCAGTTCCGAATCCTGAGTCCCCAATGTCTCAAGCACGCCTTGCAAATTGGCAATGATAGAGCCAGGTCATAAACCACGTTTCTGGGGTTTCTGTTGGCGGCGGGAGAGACCCACGAGAGACAGAAGGAATGAAAACCGAAGTTGTTTTTTCTCGCAGACAGGTAAGTGCAGTTTACTTCAGCCAGCATTGATTGCTATCAGGGGGAACCTGTGTAGCCTCGACGACTCCACTTTTAGGAAAAAATAGCCCATGCAGAGCTACGAAGGTCTGAGCCTTAAAAAGAAAAAAGCCCATCTGGTTCATTATGTGTTTTTTTCTTTTTTTATATTGCTAATGGGTATCTTTGTGGCAGTGCTTCATTGTGATTGAGTGCGTTTTGCATGCTGTCTGTTCTTTATTCAATTCTGTAACTGGCATACACTCCAAAAGCACAGAGCACACTTGTTATTTACTACATGTTGGGGGAAATCGAATGAATCTTCCATCAGTTCTATTTATCGTAGCCATTCGAATTTAGCCATTCTGTGTAGCTGGATGCACGGGATGATGCTTCGAGATCTTCATCAGTTAAGTCAGCTGTCGTGTGTGATCCGGTGGCGCTTTGACAAAGTTGCTGAATCTGCCCCCTACAACTTTCCTGGTGGCTCTGGTCAGGGTTCCCCATCCGGGGGACCAAACGACTGTGTGCATTGCGTTAGGTGTCGCTCACAGTGACAAAACCCTCAGAGAGCCATTTCGGCCCCTTTCAATTAGCCATTTTGGTTTTTACAACCAATGATATTTTGGTTCACTTGCCCCATGCTCATCACTATATTTGTTTTTTTTCTTTCTTTTTTTTCCCCTGAAAAAGCTCTGAAAGCTAACTGTGAATTATCAGCTCAACAACAAACCAGAGATAAACACAGTTGGCAATTAGGTGGCGAACATGGCAGAGCACAGCAGCTAAAGAGCCAGATATTTCCCTATTGAGTAAGTGGAAACCAAAGCAGAGTTAAAAGGAGGGTAAATATTGGACTAGTTACACGACTCCAAATGAACACTAATGTCGCTTTTGACCATTACAACATATCAGTGTTGTGCTGACCTTTTCTTGACAGCTTCTTTTCCACTGCCCTCAAGAGGCAACTGCAAGTTAATGCAGGTTTTAAATTATAACATTAAATGTCAGATAGTAGCAAGTAAATAGGGTTAATCTGCAAGTACATATAGTCCCCCACAGCCCTCTTCTGATGTCCTTGTAAAACAAAAAATGCATCTAAGATATGGAAATCGAATTGTCTGCATATTACACCATTAGCAGAACGCTTTGACTCGGCCTTCCTCTCTCCAACTCCCCCTTGCTCCGACGCATCCGCTCTCTCCAGCTGCCTGGGCACACCAGGCAAATAAAGAAAAGATACACATGAGGTGAATGAAAAGGGTAATACCCACTTCAAACACCACTTCCCACTAATCCCAACATGCTCTCAACCTTCACATAGCAAAAGTATACCGCTGACACCTGGACACTGACACTACACATTCAGCCAGTTTTTCCGGAACCAGACCGGGGAGTAGCAAGTGACTGGAAAGGGAGGAGATAATTCACTCAGTTAAAAAAAAAAAAGGGAGAGAGAAAAGACCTTGCATCCGTCTGCACGTTTGCACAGCATATGTCCTTTTCCACAGATACAAGTGCCTGATAAAAGCATCCACAAGGTAGCATTGTGTGCCTGTTTTATGCTCTACAAATGATCTGACCCTGCCTGCCCTTTGCAGCTATAATTGGTCTATTAGGATGCACAATCACAGAGGAGATAACATGTAGCTGTCATTTCTCCATTTCTCTGTAAGTAAGTTAAAACCTTGAAATCTTTTAAATCATCTCTAATAATTAGATCAATTTAACAAAAAAAAAGGGCCTTGGTCTAAATATGATAAGGATGGAATTTTTTTTTTTTTTTGGCATTATTTAATGAGCCAGTCGTGGAGGTCTAATGTGAATATACGTACATTACAGTGCTGCCTGGAGAGAAAAAAAAATGTTTCAATTAAAATGAGCAAGGAGACGTCATCACAGAACACGTTAATTGTACTGTAGTGCATCTTGTAAAGAAATGGTAACAGCAAAAGATTATACAGGGCAGTAATTAGAAGTGTTGAAACGGAAAAGAAACATGCATGAGGCTCTAAGGCTATGCCACTGTAAATATTTATCTGGACAGGGAACACAGACATTCTCGATGTACAGTTGAGATCCACTTCTAAAAGCTGTGGCTACCCAAACACCCCTGCATGAAACCCTGGAAAAGATATTTACTTGTAAATGAACAGAAGACCGCGTCTCCTCGGTCCTGCGAAACCCGCCGGTGAATCCATTAACACGACGTCACGGATCACAGACCTTCCTTGAGTCACCTGCCGAGACCTGAGGAAGATCCTTGCTGGGTCAGAGCAACTGTTCACAAATTCTATTGGCTGCAAGCTTGTGGCAGTGTAAAGGTTTCTATTTCACCTTTAGGTCTTCATTCCTCTAATCTTTTTTTTGTCTTTTTCTTTAACTGACTATATAAACAAGTGAAATGTTTGAATAGATAAAAACGTTTCTGAGGAATAGTGATATTTAACACTGTAGATTGCTGTGTCTTTGAAGGAGAGCATAATTAGTGGACCTCCATACTGTCGTTGCTCCTGTCAAGCTTTTTTTTGTTGTTGTTGTTGTTGTTTTCGTTTATATGTTGTTTATCAATGCTAATAGTGCCAGATTTACCACTCAAAATATTTGGTAATTCTCAAACAAAGGGTCCTTGATTTTGAATAAAGTTGGGCAAAAAGCAGACTGTTCATTTACAACCAGCAACCACACATTTTGCAAGCTGAAGTGGTGGCTGTTGCTGGGGGATTTTATCAGCTTTAACCTGCTAATTTAGCCGATGTTTACTCCATGAGTTGGTTGTAAACGCCATGTCCAGCAGAGTTTTTAATGTTTCCAGCTGACTTGTTTTCAGATTAGAATCTTGTAAAAGTGTAATGAATATGCACTTGTACACACACACACAAGTGTATATATATATACCTGCATATACCTATATATATATGTATACCTGTGTGTGTGTGAGTGTGTGTGTATGATATCATGCTAAAACACGGACACTAAATCTACATGTGCATGTAGAACTGTTCTGGTATAATACTTATGAGAGCGCTTTCGTTTTGTCATAAGCCGAAGTCTAATAAGTCTGTAAGCTGCTAGCTGTTGCCTTATACTTAGTGATGAAATACTATACACTGGATGCACCAGTTGTGAACAGGGCTTCTTTCTTTTTTCAACATTACCTGCTACTCCACAAAATAATCTGTTAGTTTATGATGTGGTGCTTGGCCATGGAAGTCACACTTGGTATCTGTTGTAGGTGGTGAGCTAGTTAGCAGGCTAACACACAGTTAAATCCACTGCTTACTTATTTGCTCTTTGGAAAAGCTTAAAATAAGTAATTTTTTTTGAGTAAAAAACATAAAAATTAATTATATTCCCAAACTCTTTAAAGGCTGTGTTGAGTGAGGGTTCTTCAAGTCCACCTTGAGAGCAGGTGGCGGATGCTTGGGGGAACCTTGTCTCAGTTGGTCTGTTGTGTGTCAGGCCTCTGAAGGGGGCTTCCAGGTTTCTGTTTTCTTTCTTGTACGGGAACTTTAATGGTTTGCTGATTATTTGATCATTTAAATGTTTGTATGACAACTTCCCAGAAGCTAAACTTTTCCATAAGGAATAAACAGATACAGAGGCAGGGAAGGAACAGTGGCTCTAGCTTGAGCTCCTATTCAGACTTTCATAACTATTGCTTGTTGATCTTGGCACAATGACATTTCAAAGTATATGCATACAGAGATTTGCACGTACACAATCTTCAGTAGAACCACGATAAAAAACAAGCCTTAGGGTTTTACTATCATCGTCGACTTTTCACTTTTTTAATGTAGGCTATTAGTCAGTCACTGTTTTCTGTGCTTTTACATGCTGTACTTTTAAAGAGAATTGTTGAATAAATTTATACAAGCACATCAAGGTCAACTTGGCAGTGTTTACCGATGTAGATTATGCCGGCCCACACCCCCACAGCACATTACAGTGGTAACATTAAGGCAAAGAGTGTACAGTGAAGGTCACAAATTGGGCAAATACTTTGATCTGAGCATGAGTCACAACCAAGGACAAAAAGGTAAAACAGGAAAATGTGTCCACAATGTTTCAAATTTGGCTCTAATCACATCCAATCAAGCTCAAGGGGTCACTAACCTCCGAAAGAGCATCATTCCTCTGGCCAGGATCTAAAAATGGGCCCTGGTGTTTATTCTGGGCACGATTCTCTTTACTGACTCCTCATCTGATACCAGCCTGCCTCAGGTGTCCCAAACAGGAGCTCGTATTCCTGAAAACATTGCTCCCGGGGTCAACGAGGTGCACACGCCCGTCTCACCACGATAAGGCTGCAATTCAAGTAGCAGCTGAACGAGACGGTGCTATATTCACAAGCAATGGCAAGCGGGATGACAAGGGTGACTGGGTTAAGGGCATCGGCTGCAGTAATACAGACCTTGAATGGGACCATGGGGTTGCACAGAGAGCTGAGGCACAAAGCAAAAGCCCCAGCTCAGAGGTCAGTCTTAAGTCTAACACTCACCTCAAGTCACAAACTCTCAGGAGGGACTGAAGAACTGCACAAATAGGGGAGATTCTTTCATGAGATGGATAATTTCACTACTGATCTATCAATTCTTCATGTTCATAAAAGTGTCTGATTAGCCAACAGCTGTCTTGTATTTATTAAATATTTGGCGATGTTTCCGTTGTATGTGTGCGTAGAACACCAGCAAAGACATTCCCCCACGTGGGAAATGCTGTCAAAGAGGCAGAAAAACGAGTTCTCTGAGGCGAAGATGGAGACATGATGAACAATGTTGAACCAGAATAAACAATTATTATTCAGTAGCTGACATAAGGAGGTTTTCAGGGCTCTCCAGCTTCTGCCGTCATTGCTTTTACCTGGCAAAACGGTAAAAAAAAAATGTATGGAACAGTTGATATTTTGGAGTTTAGAGGTTAAATGATAAGGGAACATTTGCCATCTCAGTTTGATCAGTGGTAAGAACAGAATTGGTAAGATTAATCATTATTTCATGCTTTGATCATGTAAAATGATTATATGATCCAGTCAAATATGAAGTTAATTACTTTTGTCAACACTAATAATTACTTTTTAAGCAGTGCATCAGTCATTATTTAATATTTAATGGCACATCTAATTTTAAAAAACAGCAAGGACTATTTACATTAAGATATAATCATCGATAATGTGATATTAAGTAAATTAGCCTAATTATTTATCTGTTGAGAAATCAAACCAGGCAGTTTTCATCGCTTTTAGTTAACAAAGTGAGAGTAACACATAAAGATCAACAGATGTTCAGAAGAAAGAAGTACTCGTAATTTCAGTATAAACATGTGACCCACAGTCAAGTTTCCACATCGTACTTCAACACTCTCAACGCTTCAAGTACTTTTAACAGTTGATCTGTGCAACATAAATAGGTCTAGATTATCAAAGAGAACCTTGAAGTTCAGTTGAAACTAATCTTTTCATGCATAGGTTCAGAGGAAGGATATTAATATCTAAAATTTTGGGTTTTTTTCCCTGTGTTCGTTTTTTTCTCACAGTATCGTAGACTTGATGTGGAATTTTCAGTTGCAATTTAGGCGAGAATTTAGATGCATTTTCCAACGTTCCTCTTTGTAAGCTCAGCAGCTCAGCATGAAATTTAGTGAACTAAGTCTTTCACTCTATCAAGTCTATATGCTCAGTAGCCTATTAGCTGACTGCTGCAGAATTAGCTGGCCTATATTCTCCCTATGATTAACTCTGATTCAGTGATGCCAAAGACTTACCTTTTCTTTTACTTCAGTGATGCCATCCGACTGTTACTTAACCCTTGCCAGCATCAAGCATATATACTACACATTTTTCTACCTATAGACACCTCTGATATATAAGGAGACGAAGCTTGGGTAAGCCTTCTAGTTTATGTATCAGTATTGCTTTTACATTGATATAAGTTTAAACTGCTCATCCTCATTCCTCTGTGTTACCATGATCTATATTTTTACTCCAGTGTTGAGATCTTTTGTTATTTGCAACATTTTTTTATTTTTTTCATTTTTTTTATAATGTCTGATTCGCTTTAACCTCTGCATTTGAAAGAATACACTGCTGGAGTATAATGATGGTCCCCCTTTCAAAGAGGCAGCAGCAATTTGAATCAATGCTGCCCTCATGTGGTGTGTTTGACTATCAATACTGAAAGGAAAAAAAAAAAGACAAAAAGCATTGGATTTGTTTCAAATTGTTTCCATCTGGGAGTGGGCCAGGTGCCCGGGTGCCTTTGTTTTTGTGTCTTGGACTTCTTAGAGGACATGCTGTATAGCTTCTGCTGTCCTGTCATCACTCTCCTCTCTGGCGTCCCTGCTATTGTCTAACCTCATCATAGCTCAGTGAAATCAACGCTGCCCTCCCTTTCTATTATTATGCTACCTCTCATGTTCTATGTCCCGATGAATCCTTTCCTCACCTCATTTCCCCCGCACCCATTCATCCCTCTTCCCTTTCCACTGAGGACTGTGTGTCTCCTTCTTTGAGAAGAAGTTTGACAGCCTCCGAGGATGCAATTACCCTTTAGCCCTTGACCCGGTTCACCTACAACCTCCTTTTTTTCATCCAGTGATTCTGAATTAACATTGCTTTCTGTACAGTTGGCTAAAAGCTGATTCCTACCGTCATGACTGCTGCCTGCCCTCCTAACCCCCTCCCATCCACCCGCTGTTGCACCACCAAGTCTGATTGTCCTAAAGCTATTTACCGTCAAATTGCAGATGCGGTTCAGTCTCTTTTCAAACCTTTGAACGTACCACAACAGAACAAGTTTCCCATTACTCCCAATGCAAATGCTTGTCAGACCCAGTATGTCCGTTCCAGCTGAAACGTCAGTCTCTGCTGTCTCCCCACGCCACGGGAGCTCTTTCATTCTCCACGGCCCTCGCCCTCAGTTACCTCTGACACCGTGGGCCCACCAGATGTTCGTCGTTTACCTGGGGATCTCGGGGGTACGAGCAAACAGCAACAAGGGGCATGTGAAACTCACTAGTGGCGGAGCTTGGCTCGAGCTGTGAACTATGGCAGGCAAAATTTTTAAATCCTAAATTGATATATTAAAGCATAATGTTGGCATAATTCTGCATGTCTCTTATAGTCAACAAATCTCATGCAAAGCATGTGTTTCAACTGAAGATGTAAATCCTTAATATTTAATAACAATTATAATGTTTGATATAAGAAAATCAGTTATTTCCCAAAGCTGCTGGACTATGTAAGTTTTAGTGCTAACTTGCAAATGTTAGCACGTTAAGATGCCAAATTAAGATGGTGAAAGTGGTAAACATGATACCCGCTAAACATCAGCATGTTGTAATTGTCATTGTGAGCATGTTAGCATGCTGATGTTAGCATTTCGCTAAGTACGGCCTCACAGAGCCATTAGCATCGTTAGAGACTCTTGAGAGTGTCCTGAATCAATACTACATAAAAATTCTACATTGAAAGTCATATACTATGTTAGCGTGCTGATGTTAGCATTTAGCTAAGTACGGCCTCACAGAGCCATTAGCATAATTGGAGACTCTTGAGGGTGTCCTGAATCAATACTACATAAAAATTCTACATCGAAACTCAAATACTAATCTTCATGGTGTTCTGCTTTAGTATTTAAGCAAAAATAACATATTTTTACCCTTTTATACTAACAGGAAAAAAAAATGTGCAGAATCGCCTGTCGATCAAATTGTGACGTTGGAACCCCAATGCCAATTAAACTTCACTAAGAGAAAACAGAGTGTGTTTTCGATTTAATGATTTTTTCATTGTTATTATTATTATTTTTTTAATCTTTCTGGGGCTGTCTCACCACCAACCACAATTTGTTTAAAAAAATTTTCCAGCTCTTCCATTTCCTTTGTGGAAGAATATTGTCTATCGGCAGCAAACTCAGAAATAGGCCGTATGTCCTCTCTACACTCCGGTTTGAGTTTACCTTATTTTGTCACATTTCCAGTGCGACATACTTAAAACCTGATTGGAACTAGCTTGTGATAATAGGCACAGAGGAGTGAGCTGTATGCTGTACGGCTTTGATATGTTGTATCAACAAGTATCACCTGTGTTGTGTCGCTGAGTAAGAGAAATATGAAGCACTGACTGTGATTGTTACTCTCTTTGAGTTAAGAACCTGTTGAAACTTTTCTCAGACTGGTTTGTCTGACGTTACCTGTGCTATATATTGTATTAACATATTTAGTATGATGCCAGATGTACAAAAAACTTCATAAGAATTAGCAGTAGTGTAACACTCTATTACCCATTTATTTTATTCATTCAAATCCATTTGTAATTATCACATCTTATTGGAGATAATAAAAAAAAAAACAATAGGATGTGGGGAAATTCTTGCAAAATCTTTTTAGCTCTTTTGCTGGACTTCAACCAAAATATGTTTGCTCCTTGTGTTTCAAGTCTGGAGTTTGAATGACATTGCATCTGTCTTTTTTTGTGTTTTCTTTGTTGTGATGTGTAGCAAAAGAAATTATGCAGCATATTAATTCCATATTTGGTCATCCTACAGAAAATGAATTTGTTAAATGGCCATCATGGTAGATCAGTGGTTATTACTTCCAGCCTAATGGTGAGAAGGACTTTGGTTTACCAAGAATTAATTCATTCATTCCCTGAAATTATACTATTTAATTTTGCTCAAATAAAACTTTTTTCATCTGTTCTTCATCTGAGCTGGAATGTCTCAAAACCATTTGCAAATAAACGGTAAGAGAGAACTTTTAATTTTGCAACCTCAAAGTTTCAATCACACTTAATATTTCTAACTTAGCAAATGCTCTCAATCTAGTGGCACTAGATCAAGTTCCAGCTCTTACTTAATCGCACACCGACCGTTGCAACTTGGGACTGAAACTTGCTTACAGTTAAATGTTCTTTCCTCAACTTGGTCAGTGACTCAGACGGATCGATTTTTCTCTTTCAGCGGAGCAAAGCAGGAGCAGAACAATATGGAGAGACCTGTTCAATGAGATAATGTGTCAGCAACATGTACTACGAAACACTCAAGGAGAATAAATCTGGGGGGCACAGATTTCCAAGGCATCAAGGAAAACACAAGATAACTTGAAAAATCATTGGGAGGGCAATATATTATACCAGACCACGGTCTTGCCAAGGTCATAATTTATTTAAAGCCAAGCATCCCTATGATCTGGCGCTGAATTAATGAATGTAAAAAGACTGTAGATGTAAGCTCCAACAGTGGGCTCTCACAGATTAATATGATGCAGTCTGGTCTCTCTGGCTGTTATAAAAGAAGACCAGCAGACTTTGTCAGATAAATCAGAGCGGTGAGTGTGAAAATTGTCTCCTTTAATAAAATTAAAGGCACTTTGGTAAACCGAATAAACTGACTTCTAAGTGCACTCCCATAAAACACTCAAAACTCATTTTGTCATTTGTGCATAATTTTGCATTTGGCCTCTAGATGCAGTTCTGTGTCTGAGTGTAAAATGCAGCATGTGAGCAAAAATGTCTTCTTAATCGCAGACATGACCTCTGGCACAGTATTTTTTTTTTTTTTTGTTTTCTGAAGACTGGTTCTTTTTGTTTCTGTATCTTACTTCGACTTAAGAATTACATTCAGAAATGTACGAATTCCTGATAAGGGCAGACCTTGCCCCAAGCTAGCTTTTCATCTTGTGTGTGTGAGTGTGTGTGTGTGTGTGTGTGTGTGTGCGTGTGTTTGAATATTCACAGAAGTAAAACCATCTTTTCTCTGTGCTTGAAGCTGTTTAATTTTAATGTTGATTGTTGCATATGTGGCGTCTTATATTACTTCTGAATTATCACATGTAAATTACTGCCATCTAATTAATATGTGAGATTTTACCATTTTACTCCAAAATGTCGGACCTTAATTAAAAGAAAATAATATTAACATGCATAAAACAAAAACTGTGAATTTGCAGCAACAAGTCAAGCTTATCTAAAAAAGGGCTAATGGGCCAGAATAACCCGTGGTTAAACTCTAAAAGGCTTTCACAGTGCCTTCATTATTAAACAATTAATGATCATGACACCCCCAAAGACGCCGGAGCTGAGAGTCCCATTAGAAAAAAAGAGTCCCATTAAAAAATCCAATAAAACCTAAAAAAAAAAAAAAAAAAAGCCTGCACAGAGATGAGTCCCCCCCTACCAGACTTGTCAAGCATGCAGTGGTTTCTCAGGGTCTCTTGTGGCTAAAAGCTAAAGTTACAATTGACGCAGACTGATGTATAATGCATTGTAGATGGTTGTTTTCTTCTCATGGCTCCTGCTGGTGCTACGCTACCGCAGCTTCTATAATGAGCTTAGCTGGCATGTTGCTTTTGTGCATGTTTGCGTGTCTCCATTTACAGTCACCATCACACTGGCTATCCAATTAGTGATTTGATTATTCAGTTGCGTCCACTGAGACTTTGAAGCTAGCATATGGCTAATGTGTCTTATTTTTGCACTCTCTGAATAAGGGTTGTCACATTAGTCATTATTTCGATTTTTGAATAATCTGACAATTATCTTTTTGAATAGTCAGTTACGAGTTTAGCCTGTGCAAAATAGAAAATATCTATTTAATAAAAATGCCCAATTCAGCTTTGAAACAATTAATCTGTTACCAAAATATTTGGCAATTATTTCTCATTTTCCCGCCTGGTTTTTCTTATTTTTCTGATTGAATCGTGTTAAAAATGAACAATTATTTGCTTGCTACACTGGTAGGTATAGACCTATTATAAATGCTGAGGTGTGATTTTTTCTCCTGTTGATGTAGATGTTGTTCCACATTAGACTCCGACCCGCTCGTAAATAGAGTTACATGTTTATCAGACTGATTGCTTTGAACAAAAAATTACAATCCCTTATCAAGATGCATTATGATTATAATTTTCAGTTCAGTTGCATGTGACATCAAATCCCAGTGGTCCCTGTAGACCTATTTTAAATGCAGTTTCTGACTTATGGTGACAGTTGCATCATACGATTAATTAAACTTTAGATGGCTAATATAGTAGCCTGTTTACAAATCTGTCATTAAAAATTGAAATTGACCAAATATCAGTTGAATATAAATTGATTTACTGAGCATTAATTCAACCGCTGTCAAGTAATATCTTAGCGTAATGCATTTTCTCTTTTTGTCTAATGTTCGGGTAAAGATAATTACACCAAAATTTGTGTTGCTTTTAGTTGTTTTTTGGATGGTTAAATCCTTCTCTCCTGAATCAAAAGGCACTAATTAGGACCTAACATGTAGTTAAAAGCGGGCCAGCTGCAGAAGTCAGCCACTGTGTTTACTTGTGAGTTTGTGGTTTGTTTCAGTCGCTAACCACAGGCTTTTAGATACTCTCGGATGTAGAGTTGTTTGCTGCTACAGAGCCCCTGATATGTAGAATATACTTGTGTATATACTGCATTTGTGCACTCTATAAATATTTCAATACATAGTTTATGTAGTTGTGAGTGCAGCCCATTTTCCCCACTGGTTCAGTTTTGGGGTTTGTTTTATTGGTATCATTTGATCAAGCTCTACTCAAGCCCCATGTGTTTATGGTCAATAACCGAACTGAACACTGCAGCTCCACGGTACTGACAGACAGTGGTAACCTAGATTTAACCTAAGGGGGAGGATGACCTTTCACCGTGCAACGAAAATAGAGGCCTTTACAATAATTGACCACAGGGAGGCGACAAACAACAGTTAATGATGCCAACGCAACTCTACTACATTTTCACTGGTAAATGTTCAGTAACAACATTAAATCCTATGCAAGTTTTTTTTTCTTTTGTTTTTTAAAAAGCTGAGATTGAGTTTACATCAATGAAAATGGATACATTTTCGATATTTTTTTCTGTATTTATATTTACAACATGGAACAGGAAAAGAAAATATGATAAGTCCTATAATATATCTGATTATGGACCTTATATCATTTATTCATGGACTTAATCAGACCCACGTTGTGGGTCTATCTATGAATGCAGATTTCGTTAATATACTCACTTAGTTTATTCATTTACTCATCCATACCCAGTATCAACAGCACAACATTAGTACAGAAAAACCAAATGTATCACCAAACCGTTTTGTACGTTGAGGATGTAATGACTTGACTACATCACATTAAGGGGCGTAAAGCATCTACAGAGGCGATTAGGGGCATAATGACTCAGACCCTATTATGGGAAGTCAAAGAAATAATGATTGGACTGAAGGCCTGGGACAAATACTATATGAATCATCCACATGACGTATGAGGATGGGTTTGTTTCATGGCCGTCTTACTTGTATTATTTTGAAATGTATATGTTTAAATTCACGGGAATGACTTTGTGCCAGGTCCATCCATCCATCCATCTCTGCCGGCGTTGCCCGGGTCACGCCCTCGTTATGTGCAGTTTCCCTCATAGGCCACACGATGATCTACGGCGCGAGTAGAGAAGCGTCCCAGTTTACTCCAGGAGCATCATCCGACGATGAGGAGCATTTCATCGGCGCAGTGGCACAGGAACATGGATGCTCCGGCTTCAAATTAATAGCTGAAAAACGTATCACTGGAAAAAAAGGAAGAAAAGAAGAAAGATCCTTTGTGTACGTTGTGGCAGCAACATCTTATCTCTAATGTCATACGATGATGATATTACAGTGTATCACAATGGAAAGGTCCCGCTGAAAGAAATGCAAGTATTTATGGTAATGAAAGGCTAAATTAAAAAAAAATGGGTTGTGACTTGATGAAGCGCTTATTACAGAAAATGCAGAAATAAATCTAACCGAGTTGTGTTATCAGTATAAATTTAGACATAGAGAACAATAGGTTAGATTGGACTATTTAAAAGGAAGCAACGTCCACAACCCAAATCTACATTTTGGTGAGATGTGGATTGCAGGATGCCACTCATCCCATTAGCAATATTTCAGTGTCAGATGGAAATTTAATCCCCCTTTTTTATTTAGTACAATTTTATTAATTTATCGATTCACTTGACACAGTAATCCAAGGGACGACATAGCATGAGCACTTATTTTCAGTAAACAGTATATGTCCGTCTTTTAACCTTGATGTTGAAAGACAGACATAAAACATGTAACAAAAAAATTGCATCTTAAAACAAAATCTATCTTTGTGCAAGTTAAAACCACTAAATAAATGGCCAAGTCAGCACACTTAAGTACATCATTAATAGATTATTAGCTCAAGTAAAATTTCATTAATAATGCATTATGTTATCCACATATAAGCCCAGGCCTGGTAAGGGCCCTCGGAGACTCCCACTTGTTTTTTATTTAGGGGGTCAAAAAATTTACTACCAAAAGATTAGTAGATCAAAGGAAAACTATTTGTTTTACCAGTTTTACTAACCAAACCATCGTTTAAGTAATTCGTCAAGGAAAAATTTCAATAATAATCTTCTGAAACGTTAGAATCCGAGACTTTTCTGTTCTCTTCTGTTTTCTGTACGTGAAATAAAATATATTTTGACGAAAACCATTTTGACGTTTATTGTGAAGGGCGTGACCGGACGTCCCGACCCTAACTCGCGTCCGTCTTGACACCGGCGCCGAGCGGCTCCCTGAGCCCAGTCTCTGGTATCGCCCCGGCGGACGGCAGCTGCAGCCTCCCGGCTCGGATATTTCTCATTTTCTGGATTTATACATCGCACGTAAATCCCGGGATGCCTTCGAATAAAAATGTCCAAGGTAATAAATAATTCAACAGCGGGCCGCCTTATCTGTTTCACGTCCGCGGCTAAGCTAAAGCCCCGACTCCGTACAATGGAGCATCCGCAGGCCGACCGGCTGCGGTCCGAGCTAAGCCTGCGTTGATATTAACCAGCCAGACGTTAAAGAATAAACTTTAATTTTTTCTTTCTATTGCAGGAGGTAAAGCCTTCGGACTGTTGAAGGAGCAGCAAAGGCAAAAATTGGAGGAAATAAACAAGGTACGCGTGTTTTCTCTCTCTGTCTTTATTTATTTCGCCTCCAGCGTCTCTAACGGCGCCTCGGGGGGGAAATTTTGAATTTAATTAGCTCCCGTACACTTGACCCGGCACCGGCCTTGTTTTGTGGACGCGACACGTTGACGGTTCGAGCCCGGTCGGGGTTTAATCGTCTCTCGTCTCTGGTCTCTCCTCCCGTGCCGTGCCGTGCAAGTCTATTGTGTCGATGCGTTTTATCGATTATCTCCCGCTGGCTCTTGTCACTACTTGTTGAACGGCCGCACGCCGTCGCACGTCCCCGTGTTTTTCGGGGGGGAACCGGGGGTGTTTACGTCTGTTTTCCCCATCGCCCCCGGAGCTGCCCCGCTCCGACGGGAAACAGGTGTCTGAACGAAGCCCCTTTGTCTTGACATTAGGCGCCTAACCCGTGCGGTGGTTTCCACACATTAACCAGACGTCCGTGTAATCTCGGTTTCCCCGCGTCCGCTGCTTTGGCTGGACGCCTGTCATCGGCCGACGGCTGCCGACGCATGACAACCAGGTCGCGGCGAGAGGGCAGCCGGGAGCGCCTGTGACCTTTTTGTGCAAACACTCCCTGTGTCCCCACCCCCGGAGGGATTTGTACAGTCGTTTTATATATATATATATATATATATATATATATATATATATATATATATATATATATATATATATAGCCTTCATTTGTTCATCAGAGCAATGGGCAGGAGATATGACCCCGGATTCCCCAGGCGCCTGGCTCTAAAAATAGCACCAGTGCTGTGATTAAATCCAGGGGTTTTCATACACTGTCGTCCATTTCATCAAGGGCACATCAGCATCAGTGGATCCAGTGGGGAATGATGCTGGAGATCCCAGCGCCGTTGTGCACCTGGGGGCTGGTTGTTCATCTGCGGATATCTCGTCTGATAAAATACCTCACGAGTGATGAAGTTCGCTTTTGATCAGTCGATTGACAGACAGTTGATACGCAGCATTTCTTTTCAAGCAAAAAAAAAAATGACCCGAAATTTATCGGCTCCAGCTTCTCTAATGTGACTATGTCAAAGTTTTTATGTTGTTTTTTTTTTTCTAATATTAAACAGGTTATCTTTGGGGTTTGCGCAACACAAGTCATTGTGAGACATCTGCTCAGGCTCTGAGTGATTGTTGTGGACATTGTTTATTATTTTCTGGCCAAACAATTAGTGGACTAACTTAGAAAATGATTTGTTGGTAATTCCAAAAAGCTGACCTATATATCGCCTAATATTAACTCTTGGTAGGTGTATCGTTATTGACCTACATATTGGCCAGTAAATGACAGGAAATTTGAAGTACATAAGTGCTAAAGATTTTTTTTGAACCAGTGCCAACATAAGAATTGTGACAGGTTTCTGTTTCAACTTTAAAAATGTCCCGCCCAGTGTATTTCGTGGTCAATATTGAGGAAAAAAAAAAGATTGTTAATTGCAGCCCTAAAATGCGTACATACTCGGACTTCTCAGCTAGAAGAGGTACAATATACCCTGTATTTTATCACTGTATTGTGAAAGATTCTTTGTAGATACTGAAAGAGATTTCATGCCTCGGAATACTGGCACTGCACTTGTGCAAATATACTTGGGAGAGACGCTGTGGCTGTGACAGAGGACATTGTTTTGTGAGGGGGGGCGTAGGAGTGATTCAGAACAGCTGAGGTCAGGTGTCCCTGATAAACATCCAGTTGTGGTCTTTAACCTTTTTGCCCTTAATTACAAGTACGACGGACGCATAGAGGTCAGAGCGCAGAGAACAGCCTCACTCTCTGTCTCTCTCTTTCCGTGAAGATTGGAGCCAACTCCCACATGGCAGAGTGCGTCATTATAATTTTATTAGAATAGCTCCCTTCGGGCTCTTTCCTTTACACCCTTGTGAGGTGTTCCACTTAATGAACACAGCGATAAGTAATGACATTCCACGGGGGGCGGGGGGGGCGGACGCATCTTGTGATAGTGAGTCATCACTCTCAAGTCAGAGTTTTTGACGCATCTGACAGGACACAATCAGTTTAAGGTGCTTATCGCTCTCATTCGAGTGTGGGTTTCTTAACTCTTTGATTGTGTATTGTATAACACTGCTGGGATTTCTTAGGAGTGTTTGGAACTGGGCTCAGGACAATTTAAATGGGTTTCAGTTAAATTCAAAGCCTGTAAATCTTGTTCTTCTGATCACAGTTTGTTCACCCCCCCCCCCCCCCCTCCTTCTTAGGAATACCTGGAGGACCAGAAATACAGGGATGAAGAGGACCTGGCCGAAAAATTGGAAGGTCTCAAAAGTAAGCAAATCCAGTCCTCCCCTGAGTTTTGTTAGTATCTGCTGTTGTGTGAGGGTGTGTCCCTTTTTTCCTGGCTTTTATCTTCCCCTAGGTATTTGTTTATTTGTTGGCACTCGGCAATCACACATAAGTCTTCAGCATTTTGGTTTTTCTCTGTGGGAAAGACGGACTGCTGAGATTTCTATGAGGCCGAGGCCGCAGTGGCCTTGGAGGAATGTGCCGGGGCGTTCCTCTGATTGTTGTTACAATATTCAGAACTTTGCCGGGGTAAACTCATACCTCCTGGGAATAGAAAAAACACTGCTGCCGGAGCCAGTTAGGGGAATAAAATTGTGTGACTTACCTAAGAACTCCTCCTCAATCCTCTCTGATATTACACGTGTGCTCTTGGTGCATGTAGACTATTTAATTTCCTTTTATCTGAATTTTTCCAGCCAGAATACCATAAGGCAGTTTATTCTGGTAGGGGAGCATAAGCCTTGAAATGAGAAATATGCTCCACCGTCCTACTTACGATATATGCTTGCTGGAGGAAATGGAGCAGTTATGTATAAACAGACACCCAGGTCCTGGGAGGATTGCTGTTGTCTTTTTTTTTTTTTCCTTCAGATTTTCTCCCTTCTTTTTCTAAACTGTCCCAGGGATCAGTGTCCAATCACTATGCTCTTAACCACCAGTAAAATCACATTAGTCCAACTCTAGACGAAAAAATTCTTAAGCATGTTCTCCTGTAAATTCTACATGACACCTGCAGCAAGTTTTCTGTTTGAATCGATTAATCTAGCGGTATTTTTCTTTGTTTATTGATTATTACCAGACTGATGCTTGTCACTTAAACACCCATAAAAACAGATGAAAGTTTAAAGAGTAGTTTCATTGAACTCTGCAAACTATCAAAGGTGTTATGGCACGATATCTATATCGTAATCCAGGCTCTCCTGCAGCATGTTATAGTAGAATTACCTCCACCTCACTAGAAATCAGTAGAGCCTCCACTAATAGAAGAAATTGACAATTTTCTGAAATATAATATTAGTCTTATTAATTCTGCATTCATAGAATATTGGCAGAATGGAAGGAGCAGGAAAAAATCTCTTTACTATGATGCTAACCTTGTAATCACATTATTTTTTGATTACATGGCTTTCTTATGTCATGTAACATATACTCAATTGTCAGTTTCAAAATGCAACAGTCATGCCATAAATTCTGCCTTTTATAGAAGTTTTAAAATTTGTTTACTGCACTATGACTGTAGCTGCAAAAATGATTATAAAGTTGAACAGTGTGTAGCACCTCTTTTCAAACGAGCTGAAAAGATTGTATTAGTGTGATCTTAGAATTGCAAGTCAGAGCCTCGTATGAATGGCTTCTTCCACCTCCCTCCTCATATTTACATTCTGGGCCATATAACGTGGCACAAGTCTCAAAGTGGCATAAGAGGAGTGACACTACATTTTACAGCAAACATAGCAAGGCCATTGTCTAAATCAGCGACAGTGACTACACTGATCATCAAACAAGATATGTTAGGATGTGTCTGATTCAGTTTGGTGGGTTATTTATTGATAGGTCACTTTGTATGTTCATCTTGCACAAATTTATTACAGGAGCAGGTCATCATGTCAGAGAAAAAGAAAGTTTTTATGAGTTGGTAAAAGCAGAGACAAACAACTCAGTCAGTTGTATCAGGTGCTTATTTTTGAGTTGGACTATCTCTACACAGCAGTGTCAGGACCAAGTCTGGACTTTTATTATCAGCGGCTCACTCTGCTCACCTTTTCCTGTTGTCAGACAGCCGGATGGTTTTGAAATACTTGCAGATAACGCTGAGTTCGATTTTGGCATTTGGTTAAAGCTTTTTAAAGCTCAGTAATAACTACACAGTTTGCTCTTCAACTTTGCATCTCAAGACGCACAGGAAAGCATAAGGGAAATCAAGTTGTTTTTAGAATGAACAGAAGCCTGCAGTGAAGCTTCTGTCTGCCCTCAGGGCCAGTGTCTTTTAAAAGGATGGGAAAATGCCTTGTTTATCTTTGGCTGAAGAGTCAGAGGAAGAGATCAACCACTTCGAGTATCTTATCAGCAGGTTTCTTTTTTTTCTTTTACAATGGAAAAGCCCCTTTCAAATGATGCCACAGCTGCCAGACAAACCCGGTTGGTAGACTAACTCACCATCAGACAACTCAAATGAAATAAAAATTAAATTGCAGACCTCCTTATGAACCTCAAAGAGAAGGGGGGAGGGGGTGCAACATAATTAGGGAAGAAAATGGCTGGCACTTTAAAGCTGTCGGCACTATCATTTTGTCACATCAGTTGCTAGAGGAAAGTAGGTCAGGAGGAAACGCTTAAGACTTCAATTTTGTCCAGTTGAGCCATTTTTTGTGGCTGCGGATGATCAACAGGCTGCACTACGACAAGTGGCCCACTCAAGAAATGCTGTGTGTGTGTGTGTGTGTGTGTGTGTGTGTGTGTGTGTGTGTGTGTGTGTGTGTGTGTGTGTGTGTGTGTGTGTGTGTGTGAGAGAGAGAGAGTAGAGGCCCACTCCTCAGGGTTTACGAACAGGGTTAGCATTGTCCTGTCCCACTCCCCATGGGTTCACACAGTTAACACAGTCCCCTCTCTCTCTCTCTCCTCATCCCAATACACAGACAGAGCTTCCATTGTGGGACAGAAATAGGAAGTGTAACCTGACTAAAGCTGTCTTCTAGAGAAAAGACAATCTTGAAATTTAGGGAGAAGCAGGAAAATGTTAGCAGCAAGTTAATTGTGAGGTTTTATGACTGAAAGACAGTGCAGTACTTAATATGTATCATTTAAACTCAAATATGCCTGTGATTTAAAAAAAAAAAATAAATAAATACCTTGATCAGACAAGATACCACGGCTAATCTTTTGGACTCTTCCCACTTGTACAAATCACAAAATAACATTATAACAAAGGGCTAATTCACCCTCTGCATGTTCTGTACATTGTGCTCTATGTAAAATGAAAAAAGTAAAAGAAAAAAAATGGTGAGCATGGTGAACAAGAGGAACAAGACCAATAGCCAAAAAATGCTTTTTACTTTTTTTAGTTTTTATTAAGTATTTACAGTATATTCTGAAGTTAAGGATTGGTTTAACACTTTCTAAATGGGCTTGAATAAGTGTGGTTCAACAAACATCACTGGTTTGACTGCATGTTGTCGGACTAGAAGAAGCAGTTTTAATTCGAGTACGTGACTGTGAAGGGAAAAAATCTGCCTCAAAATTTTTCAGCCCAAGCATCTTTGTTTTCCTTCCTGATTGCTGTGTTTGAACTTTAACTTCCTGACCCTCTCACTCTTAATCTGTCTGGTATTTGAGCTCCGCTCAGCTGCTCTTTGCCTGCTCTTTCCACCAACAGACATGCACTGCAAAGCACACACACAAACAAAAAACACACCTGTCATTATCACCTGCTCGTTTCTTTCCTTTTGGCCAGACAGCTGTCAGCAGAGTGTAAGGCCTTGAGATCAGTGGACAGTGTTTGCTGAAGTGTGAGGCCAGGTGGAGACGGGCGTTTGTAAAAATGTTGTGCCAGATGTGGTGTGTGCGAGGCAAGAATGAACTACCACTGTTGGTAATCGTCACTTGTGTGTTTTTGTTTCACAGATAAATACGCCGAGTTTGACCTGAATGACCAAGGGGAGATCGGTAAGTAACAGCCGGCATCTAAAACACCAACTGCAACCCCGATAACAACTGTCAGCCGACCCACGCACAGTGAGCAGTAATTAACTCTGTGTGCATATTGTCTGAGCAGTGTTAGCACAGGGTTCGAAAGGGCTCAAGTGTCGTGTTGGTATCCTGTATGAAAAGTGAGACCATGCTGTACACCCGTGTGAAAGGCCTTTAGTTCTTGAGCAGATGTGAGGTGAATTGTTGTGTAGGAGTCAGACGGGGATATGGCTTCTGTCTGCAGGTCCTGAAAG
Organism: Istiophorus platypterus; assembly: GCA_016859345.1. NCBI lineage: Eukaryota > Metazoa > Chordata > Actinopteri > Istiophoriformes > Istiophoridae > Istiophorus > Istiophorus platypterus. The sequence goes on along the minus strand of CM029128.1, from coordinate 5,094,908 downwards.
AAGCTGCTAAATGTACTATTTTTATTTTTTCTTTAGCCAGTCTTGCAGTTTGTCCACTACTTTGGACTAAATTTGTCACAGCTACTGGATGAGTTGCATTAAATTTATTAAAGAGATCCATGGTGGCCAGAGGATGAATTTTGAAATATCTCAATGGATTTCCTCAATGGATTTCCAAGGAATTCATTCATGTTCCCCACAGGATGATTTGAAATAACTCTAATTTTAAACAGTTCAATTGATCAAATTCCAATTAAACTTATGACATTCCAAACAACGTTACCAGTACTTTCTGTTTAGTGCTAATTAGAAAATTTTAGCATGCTAACACGGATGCTAATACGTCAACATATTAGCATTTAGCTCAAAACACAGAGGGTGGATAGCATGACTGTAAACTCTAAGTCTTGTTTTGTTAGCTATAGTATATTTTCTAAGGATATACACATCATAAAGCTCTTCACTGGAGAATATGGAAAACTCCACCGCTTTATAAAGTCAAACAATAGAAAAACAGGAGTCAGAGCTATCTCTAATTTATGTAGGCCTTTTCGAACAAGTTCTCCTGGTGATGTTCTCCATGACATAGGGAAGAGATAGAATTAAAAAAAAAAAAAAAAGGTCCAAACTGAAGCAGCAGAGGCTGAGATATCCTGAGCTTTAGTCCATAGTATGAGTCATGCAGCTTCCATAGTATGAGTCATGCTCAAAATACACTGAAGTCTACAGCCACTGCATTAAAGGCATCTTTCAAATCCTAAACCTCAGGCATGTAACACAGGCTTTCTTTAAATATTTATGGTTCAAGTCTAAGCTTAGATAACCCCTGATTATTTTTTTCAGGTAAGAGCCACAGAGGAAATTATACCACTACTTTCATGGGTTGAGTGTTACTCCTTGTGGTGGGTAAACTTAACTTCATGCGTAAAATCGATGGAGTGCCTCACTAAAATACTTAAGATACATGAAATTAAAGATTTAGGTGATTTTCGGCTTTCTTACAATGCCTTCTTTTGTTAGAAGTACAGATTTACCCCAATGAATACCTAAAAAATGGCTCGCATTCTCCACCCTAATCACGGATCTGATCGTCAACTCTCCCTTGTCCCAGATCTAATGGGCCTGAAGCGGATGATGGAGAAGCTGGGGGTGCCCAAGACCCACTTGGAATTGAAAAAAATGATAGTCGAGGTGACGGGCGGCAGCAGCAACACTATCAACTACAGGGACTTTGTCAAGATGATGCTGGGCAAGCGTTCAGCTGTGCTCAAACTGTAAGTTTTTTATGTGTGTGTGCAAAAAGACTTCTTTCCCATCCTTCTGGATAAATATTTCAGAAATATTTATATTATATTTACATATATGTAGGCTCAGTTGTGTCTTTAAGTCATCTCTTGGTTCATTTTGGTTGTGCATGTGTCCAAGAGAGAGTATATGTATCGTGTGCTGTGTCAGCCAGTTGTTTCATCCATCGGCAGGGGATTTGGGGATGACTAACGATGATGTCACAGCCTGCACGATAGAGTAGTCGTTAATCACCATGGCAACAAAACCCATCTATGTAACCTATCCATAGTCAACCCATCCTTATCCTTAGCCAGGATCATGTGCTTAGGTAACTGATTATAGGCTGATTAACAACTGACAGTCATATATGGGGCTGAGGAAAGAACACAGTAAACTCTCAACCAGGTTTTGGTCTTTTATAATCTGAATTATCGCTTTCAAATGTATATTTATTCAGTGTTACCCTGGTGGATAAGGTGACACATTTAAGGTTTTTATTTATTTATTTATTTATTTATTAAATGGTTGGTGCAGCCTGAATAAGCCTTTTAAAGCGGCCTTGGTCTGGGTCGCACTGCAGGACTAGAGTGTATTGGCTGCTGCATGTCAGCTCTGCTGGGCTTAGCTGGCTAGACCATTTAGTAGACAAATCTCATAATCCCAAAAACACCAATCAGGGAAAATTCATAACTCTTCCTCCTTTGCCCTCAACCACCTCTCGAAAGTGTGCCCCATAATCCCACAGCCGCTGTTTATAAATGTGTCATTTCCTCCCTTCCTCACTTGTCCACCTGGTAGCACTCTAGTAGACAGTCTCCATATTCCAGGGGAAGCTGATGTTTGTAAATATTGTCAACAACATAATGGCATGTCAATGATTACATTTTGTTTATGACATGGCAGATCACCAGGTTTAAACAGAAGCTGAAATTCCACCTTGATACCATTAATTTTATCGCACAAATGTTTCCCACTCGTTATATCTTTAGTTCCATTGTGCAGGAAGTTGCAGATTTAAGAAATTAAAAACAGGAAAGAAGTCTTTATTTGGATGAAATTTGATGGCTGCGAGCTTCTATCGGTTGCTCGTGTTTTGTGGGTGTATTTAATATGTATATTGATCTGATGGGATAAAAACACTGGTGTTTATTTATCTACCTACAAACATCTACCCCACCTACCGACTGCCCCCTGCTTTCTGATAACTGCCACAACACCTCTCTTGTGTGCTGCTGTTTTTTTGTCCCTAGAGAGAGGAGAGGGCAGGGAGAGCTAGAGGGTACAAAACAGCTTTTGAACAGTGTTATTCAAAGCATTTGGCAGTATAACAATTGATTTGGTTACAATTAGAGGAAAATGATGGAGGTCAGGCTTCACAATTGGGCTCAGTCTGTGAAAGCCCTTTGAATAAAGTCACTATTAGTGCAATACACAAGTGAAAAAGGTCGCACAGTCAGTCACCCTAGTTTGTTTACTAGAGATATGAATCTAACACACAGTCCATGAAGATCTAATATTTTATTGTAGCAATTTGGTAATGAGTAGCAATTGCAGTGATTGATCTTGACTTTACACAAAACAAAATTCCACTTTTTGCCATTAAAAAAATCCACAAAGCTTGATTATGTATTGAATTCGATTGTCATAGGGGTCTTACATACTGACTAATTAGAACTGTGTGCAAGTATGTGCATGTGTGTATTTCTGTCACTTTCACACAGTAACAAGATTAAATCAGCCAGGCACTTCGTCTAATCAGGTCCTCTGTCTACATAGAGGAGATTAAACTAATTTGGCAATATAGTAAAAATGTTTTATTCCAAATCTAAAGAAATGAATCGACATATTGAGTTATAAATTCATATACAAAAACAGGACATTTGATTATTTTTTTAATCTAAATAGAATGAGATTTATCATTGGATGAGTAGTAGTTGATTGATGACAGTCAGTGGTGACCTGACCAACTTCATCCAGCTTTGCTGGAGCAGAGGAAGTGTCAGTAATGCGAAGAGAGTGGTCTCCAGAGATATTGTGCCAGAGTTTGAGTTGCTGATTGCCAGTTTCGTCGCTGGGATCATCGCTCCTTATGGGCTTAGTGGAGCTTTGCAGAGTTTTCCAAAAAAGGAAATTAAAGACAGGCATTCGCTCTGAATAGCTCCCGTCAGATCCTTCACTCCTCTATGTACAGACTAAACCACTATTTCCCTCAGTCCCTTTGCAGTTTCCCTCCATTCCTTTCCTTTCAGCTACTGATCCTCTTAATTTACATTTACATTTTATTTTCTTTATGCCTCTCTCCATTGTCCTGAAGCCATCAAACCACCAATTCTTCCCGTCTCTGTCGCTGCCTGTTTAAGTTAATTCCAAATGAAACTATTATTGGATTAATCGATCAGTGGATTGAGAGAAATTTAACAAAAATATCCAACATGACCTAGTTTGAGCTTTTCACTTGAGAAAGAGTTGCTGCTTTTCTTTGTCTTGTGTGAAAGGAAATCGATAATTTTAGGGGTTTGGGCTGTTGGTCAAACAAAACAAGCTGTTTCATTTTCTGACATTTTAGAGCGCAAACAATCTATTGATTAAGAAAATAATCAATGGGTGAATGGAAAATGAAAAGGAATGTTAGTTGCAACTCTGCGTTCACTTGAAAAATACAAACTATCACATATAACAGTCAATGCAATGCATGTCAGTGGTTGAATTTTTACATTAATTAACACATTATTTGATTTGATTTTTTTTTTTTTTTACTGTAAAATTCTATTAGTCAAACATCTATATGACATAGCCAAATCTAAATATTTAATTAATATTGGACATATTCAATGTGCTTGCTGGGCAATACACATTACTATAACCATCCATATTTAATTAGTGTACTTGCTGTCTAGTAGTCACACAGGGTGATATCATTAGCAACTTCAGCCCGTGTAACTACTGCAGACGTACCTTACAGTAAACCAAGACATGAAGTTTTCCCCAGTATTCAACCAGACTCACTGGTTACATCCAGCCGATACATCCCATATAGCTTATACAGAGCGCTACACCTGCCCTAGCAACCTCCTTAAATGTGGGCCCAGCAGCCTGACCCACACGAGAGGATCAGCAAACACCTAGCAAACAACTAGCAATGCTGAAAGTTTTGCTCAAGCAGCAGACATAGTTGTTCTTGAATTTTTATTGGTATTTTTAGTTTTAATTTTATAGTGAAATCTCATAGATTCTCACCTTCACTCATCACTTTTTACAGGTTTTTAAGAGATGGGCTCAAGTGTGTTGATGTTCATTTCATTCAAATAATGTTAGAATGCTTTGTGTACTGTGTTGAAACAAGGTTGAAGTATGTGTCTGCAGTGGCATACTGCAGAAATATTAGATATATTCAAGTATGTATAGATGTGTATATATGTATATGTGTGCATGAATATGTATACCTGTGTGTGTGTGTGTGTGTGTGTGTGTGTGTGTGTGTGTGTGTGTGTGTGTGTGTGTGTGTGTGTGTGTGTGTGTGTGTGTGTGTGTATTTGTGTATGTATGTGTATATACACGTATATATGTATTTGTATATATTTATGTATATATATTTGTGTATGTAATGTATGTATGTATATGTGTGTATGTAATGGATGTATGTGTATGTGTATGTATGTATACATATATTTGTATATGTATGAGTACATATATATGTACATGTGTACATGCCTGCATATATACATTTGTATATATGTGTGTATTTATACGAATACTATCTTATATATACATTTATATTTTATATATAATATAGTGTAGTATTTGTGTAAATACTGGCCGATGTGTAATGCAAAGTAGGTTTTTGATGTGGAGGGTTGTTTTATTTGTTTGTTTTGTTTGGGAGTTTTTTGCTAATTAAGGATTCCTCTCTTTGCAGAGTCCTGCTCTTTGAAGACAAAGCCAACGGCTCTCCTTGCAAGCCAGAAGGACCCCCTCCAAAGCGGGACATTGCTAGCCTGCCTTAAGTGTAGATGCCAGCCTGCAGACTTCTAGTGGAGCAGAGGGACCATCGGCGGTTGCCTGGAACTGAACCGTTTTCATAACATGTGGAGTGTCGTGTTAGTGTGGGACCAGTTATTGAGGATGTTATTTTGTGAATATACGGTGTGTGCAGGGTGTCTGTTGTTTGGAAGACTGAGACCACAACTCACTAAACAATGTTTGACTGTGAATATTATTATTCATCCTTTTTCCTTAATTAAAATGTAGCATTAATAGTTGTACATGTAATCTGCTTGATAAATTAAATTTTGTAGTAAGTGTTTCATGGTTATATTTTAAGGGAAGACCCCAAATTTTTCAGAGGTTGATTTTTTTTTTTTTCTTCCCCCAATTCCTTGTTTGTTTTTTTTGTTTTGGTTTTGTTTTTTTTCTGGATTCATCATTTTCAGTAATACGAGAGTAGGATGCTCTATGAGAAGCACAAGTAATAGAAGCAGTTCTTCCATCACATTTTTGCACTGTCCTCAGTGGTCTTGCATGGATTCCTGCCAGGCTAATCTTGGTCGGCATCTTGCTTTTGATCAGGTGCCAGAGATTACAGTCCCAGCCCATTTCCTCTGGGTAAAACTCACCGGCCCATGGAGCCAAAATACTGATCTGGAATCAGTAACTAGGTTAACATGGTCACCTCATGGTCTTTATAGATGCTTGTTGAATATTTACATATATTTAATATGCTAGTTGAGAAAAGAATAAGAGATCATGTTGACCGTTGGATTTTTAGTTTCAGTTTTGTGGCCCAAAGTGCAGCATAATTTTGACTCACTTTTAGATCTGTAAGGTTAAGCACATGTTAAATTTGGAAGGAGTGTGATTTACAGGCACACAGGCAGAACAAATGTACATAATTTACTACACACAGTACAATCATATTCTTTCCAAGTGCCTCGACATGCAGATACTGTAGAGCTTAAACACACAGATTGAAAAGGGAGGGAGTGCACACAGGTGTTCAGTTCAAGCAGTTTTCTTAGCTTACGAATTCCAGAAAACCACGAAATAATGTTCTTTGGTATTTGATAAGACAGTCTTGATGATATTTGTTGAGTTATATTGATATGGTGTTTATTGTTGGTTTCCACAACATTCTGTGTGAGTGAAGTACACAAGTGATGGATTTTTGTGTAAGTCCTCTGATTTTCCCCGTATCATTACTTTTTTAATGTCATTGCATCGTTTAACCTGTTTATTCGGTGATAAAACTGTTTAGATTTATCTTAAAATTCATATGTTTCTCTTTGTTGTGGATTCATCTTTCTCCCCCGATATTGTTTTCATCGACCAGCCATCTCCCTGTTGAACTGGGTTCATTGTCCTGTGAATTCTGTAAATTGTGCCTCGGTGTTTGTCTCTCCGGTTTCAATTTTTCCTGTAACTCACGCTATTTACTGTGAATTGCTACTTGTAGTAGTTTTAACACATGCGACATGTTTTAATTTTTTTTTTTCAGTCTAATCGGTATATTACATCTTTTAGTGTTGTTAAGGTGCACATTGTTTGCAGACACCAAAGGAATTAAAATTCTTCTTACACTGGCTTGTTAAGTTTTTAATGGTTTATTGGAACGGAGTAATGAGTAATGTAGATCTCTGCTAAACTGAAGTAACATTTTGTGTTTGGGTGAAAAATGACCAGTAGTAAACAGATTCCCATTATGTTTATAGCAGGAGATGACATACTACATTGAGAGAGAGATTGAATGCAGTAATGTAATTTACTGTAGCCTTTGTCTTATACAATACATTGAATGGTGTGATTGGCTATTCATCAAGATAGCAAGGTTTTTATTGACTCCATGCATTGTAAAGATAATATTGCAACATATATTTGCCTTTCAGTGCTGATAAATGTGAGGGTAAAACCTTTGCATTATCAACTTTGCAGTCCAGCAAAATCTGACACTCAGTTTTGCATCTTCATCTTCTAGTTCTTTCACATGTAGAGATAAATAGTCTGAAAAATCTTTGGCTGTAACTAGTACATAAGTGTTCTCATTCCATATTTGTTTTTTTCTTGTCATTAAATTTTTATGTATGTTCTGCTGTATGCATACATAGTCTTGAGCAATAAAATTTTTCTCATGAAAAAGTAAATAGATGCTAGTGCAAACAATCCCCTAAATGTGCTTGGCTGTGTCTTGTTTTCTAAATGTGAAGGCCTTTTCTATTGTTTTTCAGCAGTTGCTTCTGTGCCGAGTAGTGTAAGGGATAACAAGCAGTGCTTTAACAAGTGTGCTAACAGGCAGAACCAGCAGGATTATAATAAGCACCCCTGTAATTAAAATGATAATCACTGTCCCATGTAATAAACTGCCAGGAGCTTATGCAGGCACAGTGGAAGATGTAACAGAATTTGACAGTCAGTGCTGGGATCCCCATGGAAGAAAAAAATGTCCAGACATTGACCTAGGGATCAATGTTAGAACTAGCTTTATCTACTTTGTTTTCAGTTTTCAGTCAACATCATCAAATTTATTTATGTAGCTTTTTTTGTTTGTTTGTTTCATCCAGTTGTGTGTTGGCACTGGTCGGGAGAATGTCTCATTGCATCATCTGGTGTGGTGCTGCCACACTCAGGCTCCTCTCAGTATTGTTCCTTGTTTCACCATCTCACTCTCCTTCCTCACCCTCTGTGTTTTTTTTTTTTTTAATATATCATCAGTTAGTGTCTTTCAGCTTTGTTGTTGATTTATCTTGATAAATCGCTGGTAATTTGCGATACCCTTCTGCAGTGGTTATAATTAATTATCGAAGGCTGACATGAAAATAATGAATGAAACACTGCAGCCGCATCCTAGTGCAGGCCACCGTCCTCCTTATCCCCTTTCTTGCATAGACACTCCCATCTACTGGACACTCAAAGTCAAGACACGAGTGACATATTTCAGAAAATGAGGCAACATCCTCTGCAGCCTGGTGATATGAAAGCTGAAATCTGATTGAACTCCGTTGGCAATTTAATGCACCTGAAAATTTCAGTATCATAATGCTCATAATGCCGTACGCCTTTCAAGGAATGAGGACATATTTATTGTGATAGAGTGGTATTAAAATATAAAAGCACATCACAGTCATATTTACCATCTGCCTTATTTTTTAGAGGAGCTCACAGAGATCACTTGACACAAGGACAAATACCCAGCCTACGACAAACATAATGGTTTTTGTGGCCCTAAAGGGCAATATAAAAAAAAAAGAAAACAAACAAAAAGGCCTAAATGATGTTATGATCTCAACTGGATGATGACGGTTATCTTTCCATTTTGGTCTTCGACTCGGAAGACCGCAATTTTTTAATTTTTTAATTTTTTTTACCAGAGAGCCTCCATCACAAACTAAAAGCAAGGATTTTGCAAAAGCAAGCATTTAGGAGGGTGGTATGAGAGACAACGTTGAGTTGCATTGTGGGAAATGTAGTATCTAGCAAGCATTTGGCGTGTGAGTCAGGATATCTCGGCCTCCACTGATTCATTTTTGACCATTACTTTTCTAAAATGTGTCCATTCTGAGCTCCCTATCATTATGAAAGCCCAATATTATTTTTCATCACTATACCCTTGAATTTATTTATTTATTGATGTAAAATCAATTTGCTTGAAATAATCTTTGAATGATTTAAAAATTTAAATTTGCAGCCATGTAGCTTTTAAACAAATCCTTTATCACTGAGCTGTTGATTTAGTCAACCTGCAGACAATGACTAGGGTAACATGCCTAACCCAAGCAAATTGTTAAATATATAAAAATATAATACAACTATCACTACATCAATAAACTTTGGTTTGTTTGCCATAGTTCCAGTGAAAACGGCACATCTTTTACACAAGCCTTGGAAATAAGCATTGCTTAATCATGAGGACATGTTCATGAACAGTGGCTCTGCCAGACAGCCACCTATGTCATGCAGTATTATTTATTTATCTCATATAAAGAGTATTTATGTGTAGGTATTGGATTATCTCGATTTTCCTCACTCACTTAAAAAGATTTGAAAGGATAATTTTCTGTATGGTTTTTGCATAAAGTGTTTAAATATCACATAGACTCAATACATATAGTCCATGTCTGATAACTTGTCATCAGTCACTGGACTAATCTTGGCTGAATTAGTCCATTTTTTCCAGCTTTGGTGGCAACACAGACCTAATCTGGTATATTATGGGACGCTGTCAAGATGTAGGGATCCTTTTTCTTATTAAGTTTCTACAGTCACTTGAAAGACTTTTCCAGTTTTAATTATTACACCCAAATTAACCTTTGGCCTACTTTCTATGGTAAATGCAAAAGCCAATGTAAAAAGGATATGTAGTGGTATCTGCACAGTTACTTTATACCAGTAATCTCAGATTCACTATCAATGAGCAGCTCTTCTCACCCTGAGCAACTCATTCAGTTATTTACTGACCAGCCAACAAGATAAACCAGCCAGAACCGCGCTTGACAGGGGACAAATTGCGCCTGCATGGTCCACAGGCAATCACAGGATGTCACCACTGAGAGGGCTTTTGCTTTTACATCCGTAGGTGTCTGATTAGGGCAGGGCCATTGAAATGTGTGCAGCTAACAAGGGAGACAAAGTAACTAATTTACAGACCGACATTTACAGGCCGTCACCTCCTCAAATGTCCCCATGATAAACAAGAACTAACAGAACTAAACATATCTCATTATAACTGTATGCACTGTGCCGTGTTGAACTTCCCAAGGAATTCTTGCGTTCTAAAACAGGAAATGTTTGAAGCCTTCGCTCTCCTTTTAAGCACATGGAGAGCAGAGCACACACACGAGCAAACAGAGACACACATACATACACCGAGTGTCACTGACAAGGACTTTTGGGACTGACTGTTAATTCCTACCCGACGTCTAAAGGGAGTCATGGTAACTGTTGACCGGGCCATTCTTCCTTTAATAATCCCTCGCTGACTTAGTGGTACGGGTATTCGTTCGGCCTGTACTTTGAATTATACTTTGGGTTTGCAAAAAGTTGTTAATGGAATCCTTTGAGGTACCTCGGGTTGTGATATCGGGCTATGATTTAGGGGGCTTTGAGGATGCTCAGTGCTGTTCATCAGAATGATTTCACAGATCTGGTCATCCTTTAGCGTCACGGAGCAGCCCTTTGAATCCCGACTGGTTCATTGTTATTCACAAAGTGTCGATGTGGTTTCTAAATCTCTCAGATCATGAGATACAGTAAGAGAGGCTCTGTTCAGAGTCAAGAATCATCGCTGAGACTACAAAGCAAAAGTCCTGTGGCTTCAACTTTTGACTTTTCTTTCTCTGCTGTGTTCACATCTCACAAGGGCAAATGAAATCAGCAGACAAACACAAGGAGCAGGACTGCCTAGGCTACTCGCGTCTGTCTTACATGTCAGAGATGACCTGTGCTGTCAAACTATGTCTCAGCAACATATCTATTTAAGGAAGTAGAGGCTAAACTGACAGACAGTTGTGTTTAGAACAATTTGGTAATCTGCTGTATATGATCAATTTCATATATTATAATGAAGCGTTTACAGGATTCAGTCTTTCTTTCCATATTTTAACTTATATAACAAAAATTTTCTTAAAATCCTTTTTCTATGAATACTAAGGTGGTACGAATCTCAGTCTCTGGAGTGGGGTTTCCTATCATAAGTTCTTTCTCATTTGCCTTTTTCTGCTCTAAAAATTTCCTACAATAGAACAGGATAATGCAGCATGACAAAATATCCAGCTGATTAATTAGAGCCCTAAAACTGCATTTGATTCTGTACCCACCAGGTTGCAGAACCAAATAGTATAAAGGGAAGGAATTACACAACACCATGAACACAATGCAATAGCATGATGAAGATGGAGATCTACTGACCAGGAGGCTAAAATTCATCCACATTCCTATTTGCCATCAACACAGGGCTTTTTGCGGCATGAATTATGGTTCTGCAGTCATGATTCAATAGAGCTTGTCTGCTTTATTCTTGGTACAGAGCCACAATTCTGATCTCAACCCACCATACAGCACCTATATACTGTAGTTCAACAATTACCCTTTGTAATTTTTTATAATCATTACAGTAACTTATCCCACTGGGTTCACATGACATATTCACATGGTTTTTGGACCAAACCATAAAGCAAATCAAAGGACTGATGAAGTAAAAGGCAAGAGATTATATCAGTGAAGCAGGATAGAGGACTGTGTCGCTTGCTTTGGCTGAATATCTGGCTACTACTCTCGCTTAGCTAATGTGGCATTTAATGTGATACATTATCCATAATCTAGTACATGAGTAATGTGTCATGATAAAGGTAACCTTCTGAGGCGACATCATTTGGCTGGCTGTGTAGCCACAATTGTATGTTCAGCTATGCAAATAAACAATTTTCTTCTATTTGGGCCTTACTGAGACACATGTTGGCAGCCATTCTTTTTTTTGGTTGATGAAAACACATGTGAGCTCATCAGTTTGAGAAGAACTGCGCATTCACAGTAAATGGAAGATCATTACAGTGCTGCGTTAAGTAAAGTTCCCGTTAAGTTCGACGTGATTCATTTAAATAAAGCAGATGTACATGATACTTTTTGAGGATTATAAATACTTTAATCATGTGAATGTTTTTTTTTTAATTTACTGAAAACATATATTAGAAAATAATGTTTGTATCCTAAAAGGTTTGTCATTGGTGCTGTTGCATCCCACAATGGCTGTTTTGGGTCACAGGTCAACAGGTTAACAGAAAGACATACAAAGACATACAAAAGGCTGTGACTGTTTCTTGTCATCTCTGTGTCATTTCAGTAACAGAGACGTTTGAATGAGAAATCCTCTAATGACGGTCATTCTCTGATTATCCGGGCACTGGGGATGCACAGTATTTGAGACCATTCTGAGAACAACCCAGGATGAATTTATTTTTAGGAAGCTTTGCCAACAAGCCTTTTGTTCTTAGTGGTGTTTGGGCGGGGCATATATATTTAAAACTGAACCACATTGTGTGACCACAGAATCAGATTCTCATGAAACCCATTGTAAGTTATAAATTCATAACTGCTGGATAAGATTTGTAACTCCCTGCCTATAACTCCCCCAGGGATTTTACTATTTATAGTCATTTCTTATTATATAACAATTATCATTAGAGTCAAAGGTCATATTTAAAATGTCAGTAAGGTCAGATATGGCCCCGTTTACAGTTTATGAGGCACACCTAGATAAATCACCCTCCCTGCATGTAGGTTAATAGGTTCAGTTTTTATTGACACTGTTTACAGAGGTGTTGATTTAACTTTATGATCACATTGCATTGCATTATAAAAAGAGGTGTATCTGGTACCAGTACTAGTTTTAGCTAGATGTACCTAATAAACTGACCCCCAAGTGCATGGTACTATGGTGCCGAGTTAATCCACCGTGCTTTAGACCGAACCACTCGCCTCTCGCGGCTATATTTAGTGCAAAGTTTATCTGTCTCTGTAAATAATTGATATTATATTTTGTTCCATTTGTTCGTCTTTTTGCCACCGCGCCATAATTTATTCACGTTATTATTTATTAATCGTCACGTCACGCTTTCATTTTATGGCGAATTCGCTCTCGGACCGTGTTTTTAATTGGGAAAACACACCTAATGTTTTACCTGGCACAGATAAGTTTTTTTAATTTCTCTCTTTTTTCTTCTTCTTTTTGTTTTCTGCGTGTCAAGTCGATCGCCCCAGCCCGGTTTAGAAACTCACCGGGGGCATGTGAAGGCAACGCGCTGACGTCGCCGGGGCTTTCGACGAATCGTACGGGAGCCGGGGCGCCTCCCACCCGCCGCCCGGAGTGGAGACGCGCACGGCGCAGAGTTCGGTCCGTCTCCGTCCCGCAGAGCTTGCTAAAAAAAAAACCCCGCGGCGAGGCCACTGCGGGAAGATGGCGACGGAAAAAACGAAGCATGAAGGAAGAGTGAAGATCGGACATTACATCCTCGGAGACACGCTCGGAGTGGGGACGTTCGGGAAGGTTAAGGGTACGTCTCGGCGAGTGTGTGCATCCTGCTAACAGAAAGATGGTGGCGGTCGGAGCTGTTAGCCTAGCTGCTAATTTAGCCTGCTATGAAGGCTGGAGGCTGGAGGCTGGAGGCTCGTCGCAACGCCAGGGGAGGTTGCTCACACTTTGTCGTCCAGCTAGTCGGTCCCGATGTCTTTTTCTGAATGACATGACGATTTTTATTTAGGGAGGGGATGGAGCTTCAGCTGCCGCTGCTGCTGCCGCCGCTAGCCGCTAGCCGCGGCCCTTGCAATTCAAACGCCGTGACACTAGCTTCTGTCTGGCTAACGATATTTCCGTTAGTGTCGGTCGCGATGCGAGCTAGCCACGGGAGCCACAGGTCGCTTGTCAAGACTAGACACCGGGAAGTAAACCCACTCGGCCGGTGGTGACGCTGGCTCGGTCTACTCTCCTTTTTGTTTTCTTAAAAAAAACCCATAAAATATGAAAGTTTTGCAGTTTTGAGTTACGTTCGGTCTCGACTCTTCCTCCCCGCGAGTGGCGTTCGCCGTCCGACAGAGGGAACAGCGACGCTTTTAGTTGTATCGGGAGGGAGTTGTGCAAAAATCCAGCTGAATCTACGCCCAACGCTGTGTCCAGTCCAGAGGGCGGACACTGCGCGGTAGAGCTATGCCTGTATCGACACGTATCGGGCTGAAATACCTGTTGGGTTTTAGAAAACGCTCACGTTGGTAGATTTACAGCTCTTTGGTAGCTGTAAGACTAAAACATCTTCCGTGGGTTGCTTTCTGTTTGACCATATTACCGATATAGCCCCGATATAGCCGGGTAAACCAAACCAAAAGCCCCTCTCCAAATACCAAAACAGACAAACAAAAAAGGTTGCAAGAAGGAGTGGATTTGTTTACAGTCAGTTCATTTTCAGTAAGTCATCTGAGTCATCCCTCTGAGCTCAGTCTTTTTTCCTCTTTTTTGGTGAAAGGAAGGGGACCACAAAACACTGGAATTTTTTTTTTATTTTTTTTTGCTATGTGATTATGGGTTTGATTACTGGAGACGCGGTTAATAGTTGACCACCAGTACAACTGGTAAATCAATAGCAGCTGTTCACTAAATCCAATGATCATGTGTACTCTCCTTCCATCATTCATTCAGATGTAGTAGTTATTTCTCTCTATGGTGGGTTTATTCTGATTTATTTTGCTTATGTTTGCATACCTTTTCTCCTGCTGCTGTTGCATACCTCTGTTGTTGTGCTGTGCAGAACTAGTTAGGGTTATTTTCACTTTGACTGAAGAATTACATCTTTTGTTTAGATACAAATCAACCTTCAGAAGCCATGATGCCGAAAAGATAAAAACAAGTTCCCTGGATTGTTTTGCTTTGCATTAAGTTAACATTTCTCGGTCATATTAATGAGGTTACAGCTAGATAGATATTTCTGTGTTTTGCAGTTGCTGTTTTATCTTTTACAAACACTTGGTGGCCTACAAATAGCATCTTGTTGTACTGAAGCTTCTATAATCAATATTTCTAAATCAACAGCAGACAGGTTTGCCAAATCAACTTTATAAGATGGTGATATGTCACTGTTTTGAGGACAGCCTGTTTATGCTGCCCCCAAGTGGCCAAAGAAATAAGTTTATGCAGGTTTAAAACTTTGATGTTTTTCTTCGGTTCTGAAAAGTTGGTACTCAAATGATACAGGTTTTTTTTCCCCCATAGTGACAGTAGTTTTGCAGGATTATATTGTTTTTCTCCTTTTAATTGTGGAACTTCCCATCATTAATGTCTCCTGGGTTGTAATTGCATCACTCATGTGCCCTCATCCTTTTTTATCCTGCAGTGGGCCAACATGAGCTGACCAAGCACCAAGTGGCAGTGAAGATCTTAAACAGACAGAAGATTCGCAGTTTGGATGTGGTGGGAAAAATTCGCCGGGAGATCCAGAACCTCAAGCTTTTCAGGCATCCTCACATAATTAAACTGTAAGTCCTAGATTACACCCTGCCTGCTCTTCCATAATCCCCCTGCCACCACATTAATGCCACCCACTGAGCTATTTCCAGGCCTTTTATGGTGTGTTTTAGAATACATCCATCTAGGACAATATTTCTGTGACCCAGTCTCTTCTCCCATCAGTCCTCTACCCATCCTGCACTGTTCCCTGTTTTGTTTATCCCCTCCGGTGTCCTTTTATTTCAACCCACAATATGCCCTTTTCTGCTGCTCGGGGTCTCACAATCAAAACAATAACAAAAGACAGAGTTTAGTGACGTGAAGTAGCTCCAGTTCATGGGAGTCGTTGTCTCCACCACAATTGCTGTCATTGCATACAGCCTCTCACGATAAATTCCCTCAATGTTCATCACTCAGGACGTTTTTTACTGGGATCTGGATTATCCACAGAAGTCTCCACCTCTCTAAAACAATTTCACTTGCTGATTGCATTTGTTAAAAATACTGAATAAAGCCGATTTATGTTAAAAATAAGTGATTCTCTGGCATCCTTCAGCGGACACAGGTTGGCTCAGAGTGGCTGTGGGCTAAGCTGCCGCTGACGTTGGCTCAGCTTGTTTCTCTGATAACTCAAGATCCAGACGTCCGATGACTAAAATCCTTCCTGCATCAAGTGATATTATCTACTAATAGCCTGAAATAACCACCTCATTCAGTAACTTAAAAGTATTAAGGTGATACACTGTCACTTATAGTCACTGACCTATAAATAGTTAGAAAATTGCAGAGATACTTCCTGTCTGGTATGCGAAGGTCAACAGGCCGCAAAGCCCCAGTTACAGGGCCACTGAAGTGACCAGCAGGTGTGGCTAGTTGCCTGAAATACCAGCTCCATGTCATGCATGCACAGGAATGTAAACACTGTTTTGTGTGTAAGAGGGAGAGACAGAGATGCCGTCTTGGACAGAGTGCACAAACATTTTGGTAGAGTTACCAGGACGGTCTGTCTAGTATGAATAGTGTAATGTGACCTTATGCCAGTGGAATGAAGATAAACAAATGTTTTCCACCAATGCTTTAACACTGTCAAATTGTCGATACTGTGCTTTCCTGTTTTTCATTATTTTAAAACTTGTGGAGGTTGCAGAGCTTGCCGTGTGGTTCCTGTGTAACTGACAGGAATTTCAGTTCTTCTGATAGTTTATTCTGCCGCTAGTTGTTGAAAAAGATAATCACAGCACGGGGAGAAAGGCGGTTCATGTGCCAGTGTAGCCACACAGCCATCGCAGTGTAAATAGATGAAGGTGTGATAGGAGCAGGAATTTCTCACTAAGCCTTGGACTGTAAGGATAGAACAAATAACACATGTAGTTTGTTAAATCTGGTCAGAACCAAGTGAATGAGGGTTAGTTCACAATGCATGTAATAATAGATTGGTGATTCAATTCATGCCACATATCCCAGAATCACAATCTTGTGGCTTTTATCTGATTACTTTGTCCATAGCAAACTTTGATTGACTGATTTGCAAAAGCTACTGAACAA
This sequence comes from Istiophorus platypterus, assembly GCA_016859345.1. Taxonomy (NCBI): domain Eukaryota; kingdom Metazoa; phylum Chordata; class Actinopteri; order Istiophoriformes; family Istiophoridae; genus Istiophorus; species Istiophorus platypterus. The sequence continues at coordinate 5,078,101 of CM029128.1, read as the reverse complement.
AATGGGGAAACAATCCACGTTCTTTTACTACTACTACTACTACTACTACTACTACTACTACTACTACTACTACTAATAATAATAATAATAATAATAATAATAATAATAATAATAATAATAATAATGATTAATAAATTAAACTGTGCCATTTCGCTGGAAACTGGGCTGGCACATGTCATGAGCTGAGATGGGTTTTGTGCTCGTTTCATTGAGTCATTGAGAACACAAACTTAACGCACGTCCTCTGGCCACTTTTAATATTTCTCTGGTATTTCACAGTTAAATCCAGGAAATGAATGAGCTCACATACCTGTTTTTATTTGTTTGTTTTTTCTTTGTTTCATTGCTCTTGTTTCTTTGAAATAATAACTTTCCTTATCTGTGCCATGCAATGTCAGCTACTTGTTGATGACCCTAATGATTTCCACGCTGTGCTCACTACTGCAGGTATCAGGTTATTAGCACCCCTACAGATATCTTTATGGTAATGGAGTATGTCTCGGGAGGAGAGCTCTTCGACTACATCTGCAAAAATGGAAAGGTAATACACTGATGCAGGGAAATTTCTTATAGCCTGGTACAATATGGTCCCATATTTTCTTTCACTCTTTCTGTCTTGTCATAAATGGCAAATGATGTATATTTATAATCAGTGTGCTAAATGATACTGTGAGCCTCAGATGCAGATGCAGTAACCTTTAAACTATGTGAACCAAAAACTGAGAGAGATTGGAAGAGATGTGAAAACACAATAAGTGCTGCTTAGTCAGCTGTGATGTGCTAACCGAGTCTCGGGGAAGATCACACCCAACAGATCATTTCTGCTTTGACAGTTGGACGAAAAGGAGAGTCGTCGGCTGTTTCAGCAGATTATTTCAGCGGTAGACTACTGCCACAGACATATGGTGGTGCACCGAGACCTCAAGCCTGAAAATGTGCTGCTTGATGCACACATGAATGCCAAGATAGCTGACTTCGGTAAGTGTGTCTCAGTTCTAAACCCAGGAGTCTTAGCAGGTGACATTATTTTTCATCTGACAAGTGTGGACACATACTTGTCATATACTATACAAGGCTTCTACCGTACAAGGCTTTGTTCGTTAACTTTATTTATGACCTCTAATAACACTATGGGTCAGTGTTTTTATCATTGGGCCTGAACAACTGACAGTTGATAATCATGGATGTTAAACAATCTAGATTTTGAAATCAGCTTTGCAAGTGTTGTGTAAGGAAGGAAGTAAATTAAACATGTTTTTTTAGAATACACACAATGCCTTGTGGTAGGAAACCATGAATGTAAACATGAACTCAGAATTACACCCTTAGGTTTCTTATGCAAAATGCTGCATGTTGCAATGTCTTCCCTTAAGCCAATCCACTATCATACATTTGGAAAATTCTTTTGAATGCTTAGTTGAATCATTTTTATCTTTTATTGGTTACATTAATTTATATTTTGTCACTCCTGCATTATTTCTCCATGACTCATTTTTGTTCCTGCTGCTAGAAAAAGACATCTGCTCCTCGCTGGGAGCCTTCGCTTGAGCTGCAGTGACCAGAACATAGAAGCTGAAATAAACAAGAAACCGTTTGAATAATATTAGTTCTTCTTTATCATTTAGCGCAAAGAACTTAAAAAAAATATATGTTTCTTTATCTGTGTTGCACCATGTTGCACTGACTCAGAGATCAATTGCACTGGCACCAGCGGAATGAGGTGGAGCATAAGTCCTCACGACATCAAAATTCCTTATGTTTATCTTAAAATGATGGTCGGCAGATCAATGTTTACATAAGCAACCCGATGTGAAACCCCAACCTAAGCAATACCATCAAAATAATGATCCAAGTGTCGTTATTCCAGTCTAATTGTTTGAAATGCACATGTGTGCTATAACAGTGTAAAATGTTGTACAGGTTTATCAAACATGATGTCAGACGGAGAGTTCCTGCGTACGAGCTGCGGTTCCCCAAACTATGCTGCTCCTGAGGTCATCTCAGGAAGGTAATTTTTGTTGTTTTTTGTTTTGGTTTTTTTCATCATGAGATAGATTGACATTGAGCATTCTCTCGTTACCAAGCTAGGAGATACTGCTGAAATAACGAAACCTAGTAAAACTTCGATTTCGCGATTTATGGGACTGTTTCTTTTCATTCACCCTCAGGTTATACGCTGGTCCAGAGGTGGATATCTGGAGCAGTGGGGTCATTCTCTATGCCTTGTTGTGTGGGACACTTCCCTTTGATGACGACCATGTGCCAACACTCTTTAAGAAAATATGTGATGGGATCTTTTTCACCCCGCAGTATTTGAACCCGTCAGTAATAAGCCTCCTTAAACACATGCTGCAGGTGGACCCCATGAAAAGAGCCACCATCAAAGAGATCAGGTGAGTTGACTGAGATTAATTACATAGTGAAATATTGCTACAACCATCCTGTTGTTGTTTTTTGTCTAGATTATAGATCAGATTGTCTTTTTGAAGACGTGAAGTGAATATATATTACCATTACAGATACTGTTGCATTCATGGTCTGTGGTTTGTTTGCTACTAACCCCCCCCCCCCCCCCCCACAGAGAGGATGAGTGGTTCAAACAGGATCTACCCAAGTATTTGTTCCCTGAGGACCCCTCCTACAGCAACAACATGATTGACGATGAAGCCCTGAAGGAGGTATGTGAGAAGTTTGAGTGCACAGAGGAGGAGGTCCTGGCCTGCATATACAGTCGCAACCATCAGGATCCGCTGGCTGTCGCCTACCACCTCATCATTGACAATCGGCGCATCATGAGCGAAGCCAAGGATTTCTACCTGGCCTCCAGCCCTCCCGACTCCTTTCTAGATGACCAGCACCTGACCACGTCCGGTTCAGCCGTGGCTGGCATCATCAAGCCCCACCCTGAGCGTGTACCCTTCCTCGTGGCGGAGACTCCCCCACGGGCTCGGCACACACTGGACGAGTTGAACCCCCAGAAGTCCAAGCACCAGGGTGTCAGAAGGGCCAAGTGGCACCTGGGTATCCGCAGTCAGAGTAGACCCAATGACATCATGTCGGAAGTGTGCCGTGCCATGAAACAGCTGGATTACGAGTGGAAGGTAAGTAGGAAACTCCTTGAGAGTAGCATAACGGAGAAAATTGGCTTAAGAGGGTGCTTCTTTGTCGTAGTTAAATCGGTAAAAATAAATAGGGGTGTGATAAATATTCAGTGAATGAAGTTGAGGTCATGCTAATCTTCATAACACCTTCATAACTTTTTCAGGTTGTGAATCCATATTATTTACGCGTGAGACGGAAGAATCCCATTACTGGGATGCAAACCAAGATGAGCCTTCAACTCTACCAGGTGGACAGTAGAACCTACCTCCTTGACTTCCGTAGCATAGACGGTAAGTTTTAATTCCACCGTTCTATAGGATTTTCATTTTCTAAAATGCGTGTGAAAAATACAGAAAGATTCATGATTTTTACTTTTCCAATAAACTTGAAATTGATAAGATATTGAAGACAAAAAAAGATAATTGAAACTGCTCTCATACCTCTTTGAACACACAATTTATAATGTGTTGATATTGACAAGACATTCTGGTGAACCCTGAATTAGGCCCCTTGTACGTAGGTAGTGCTTACCCGGATTCTGTCCTGTATAAAACTGCATCAGTGCTGACTTCGTAAATGATTGACTTGGGTTTGAGAGCTGGGGCTTTTGCCAAGTCTGCATGGGTTCTCAGCGGTACCTCAAAGGAAAAGAGATAAGAGTGTTGTTCTGGGCCATTAATGTAGCACAGGAATGCTATATAAAGGACATTAGACTAAGTTTTGACTTAAGGCCACAGCAAAATCAGAGACAGTGTTTATATTTTAGCTACAGTTGTAACTGAAGGCTTTAAGGAACGGAAGGATGAGTGAAATTGACATTAAAATCAAAAGTTGATAACATCGGAATAGAGAAAATCTTAATGATATTGTTGATGTTACATTTCCGTCATGTTGACCAAATTGAATTTAAGACTTTTTAATACCAGATAGGAGAATATCTGATACCTTATTTGTGGTCAGACCAGTCAAAGAATGACAGAAGAGCAGGGGAAATATGGCCTGCAGTTATTCTTACGAAACCTGTAGATGCCCTAATTTACAGGCATTGTTCTGGAGTGAATTAACAGTTTATTTTGTATGTGAATTGTGTAGAAATTTTTTGTTTGTTTGTATTATTCAGATGATATGTTGGACCCAAAATCTGGAACTGCTACCCCTCTCCGCTCTGGGTCTGTGGGCAACTACCGCACCACTATTAAGAACGATGTAGATGGGGCTGACGCTGCTCCATCCACATCTGGCGTTGTGCAGGCCACCAAGGCAGCAGAGGGCTCCTTAGCTTCATCGTTGACCTCATCCATTGACTCAACGGGAGGGGCCGACAACGCGTCTGTCCCTCGACCGGGAAGCCACACCATTGAGTTCTTTGAGATGTGTGCAAATCTTATTAAACTTCTTGCACGATAACTTGCAAAAACAATCGCTAGCCTTTTTTTCCTCTCCGAGTGTCTTTATAGCAATAAGCATGCAACCGATTCATGGCTCAATTCATCCCAGCAGAGGATGAAGTGATTGTTCCATGGCACTGATGCAGGTTGGCATTCCCTAAGATGAAAGGGATGTATACTGAGCTGACAGGGGATGCAAGGGGTTTTTGGAAAAGATGAATGACAAGCTACTTAATAGCTAGGACAGAACAACAGTTTGGATGGGGGTTTTACAATTTCCTGATCATTTTAAATAGCAAATGTCCACATCCCACCCATACATATATGCGCAAGTGATTACACTGAATTCTCTGTACTGTAGCCAGCCAGCACTGCTTTCCAGTACAGACAGCAAGACCAAGTTTTTGCCTGCAGAGAAGTAGGCAGCACGTTAAGGGTTGGGTAGTTAGGTGGCAAACGTATAGGACACAGGAAGCACTTTTGCACAAGTTTCTTTTATTTCCTGCTGCTCTTGTTTTTCCTCTCAGTGGGGATCGGAGAAGTGGTGCAGATGTATCGGGGCGCTGCACTGGCTATAACAAAGGGTTTGTCATGCCCTTCACACTTATTGGACTACAAGAAGTGCAATGACCCCTGTATTTCTGTCTTGTGTCAGGGATAGAAGAAGCTTCATCAGATTAAGTTTGATTTTCTTTTTTGTGATTCTGAGTTGTCAGAGACTAAATTTTCATGGTTTTGTCCTTGTTGTAAAAAGTTGTTTGAATTTGTCTGTCCCCAGCATTTTTATATATAAAGACATGAATATATTTATCAGTGCGATAAGTGGACAGAGTGTTGGTTCTATTGGAAATGGATTTTTTTTTTTCTTTTTTCTTTCTTGCATTAAGATCTATTGCTGGATGGTATATATTTTCCTTTTTTACTGTCTTGTTTTTTAATCAATATCACAGCTATGTTTCCTTCAATCACAATTATTCTGATACTTGATCGTCTTTCCAGATAAATATAGCCTGCTTTTACCATTTAAGAGAGATTTTTGCCATGACAGTCAAAATCTAGAAATATCATTTTCAGTGTCATATATAAAAAAATGACAAGTTAATTTTGACTTTTGTTTTATTTTCTCTTTTTCTTTCTTTTTTGTAGATTATTAGGATTTGAGAATGATTACTGGATTAAATGTCTGTTGCCTACATTAAATTCGTAAATGCCAATCCATCACAAGTGTATGGGCCTAAAGCCTCAGTTTGAAAATGAGTAATAGCATTTACATGCAGTGCATGGACAGTGTCTCTTTTGCAGGTGAATACATCCAAAATATCTTCATATTTGGATATATATCTGTTTTGATTGCCCATACATTCCCTTGAACGTTGACGCTGAAAAAAGAGCTTCAAAAATGTTTAAACCTGAAACAGACTTGTGAGCTTGTGATTATTAAGTCCTGCTGGGTAGGTCACAGTTCTGACAAATGAAGAAGAAAAAAGAACCTTAAGATCATAAATGTGAGGCTGATTTATACATGATTAAGATAAAAATGTCAGACAGAACCTTATGCTTACACTGTCAAAGTTTCTTGATAAGTCTTTAATCTTAAGTCTCCTTCCAATTCCTGTCCACAGTCTTAAAAGTTTTAAGTGGTATCTGTCGTTTGGCTGCCTTATCAGTACTGTTACCCAGCTTTTAGGTCAGCAAAAGTTGGACTTTAGTGCTGATCAGAATTATTGGCATCTTTTTTGCAATTTCAATGGTTGGAGGACCACAAATTTTGTCCTTGTTAATTCATTACTATTAGTTAAAAATTCACAAATGCTAAGTGTTGACATTACAGATGAATAAAAATTCTTACCGACAGAACGTTAACATCTGATGTTCTTGCCAAACTACTGTAGACTTCAGTAACTGCTACAAAGTTTTTAATAACAGTGATAGGGAAAACAAACCAAACTGGTTTCTCACATCGTCATTTACCATCATTATCTTCATTTTTGTCCTTAGTAAATTAAAGTTGGTTTTAAAGAGCTTTGCATGTTCTCATTGTAATGTCACACTTAAAAAAGTTTTATTTTTTATTAAGAGGTGTTGGAAGTCTGTAATTCCAGTTTTAAGCTCTCCACAGCTTTAAAAATCTGAAATATCTAATTTGTATAAACAGTTTTACATTTCAGAGATATAATAAAACAAATTGCTAAAAGTGACAATAATTGTGATCATCTTGTCTCTTTGCTGTTCTGCAGGTTAGGTTTGGACTGAATATTTAGTTGATATTTGACCTTTATGTCTCATTTTTAGATTAAATGACATATATTAAACATGGTAAAGAAACGCACACTGGTCTTGGAAAGATATTGTGAAACTAAACATTTTTAGATTTAAAGGGAAGCTGCAAGTTCTGATTGCAAAACTTGTCATGGCCTAAGTGATGGGTTTTGTGGGAAAGATGAATGTGTGAAACGATGACCTTTTTTTTGACAGCTTATGGAGTAGTTTCCCAGTGGACTGTTTGCAGGTAAATTCTGTCAGTCTGTCTGTTTGAACTGCTTCAAAGAAATATTGTTCTACTCTTGCTTGGTGTGTAAAGGGACCCTACCAGATTGAACAGTGTAAATCTGAATGGACAGTGTTGAAATCATTTGTATACACAACTGCCTAATAAACTGCTAAATTGCACACAACTCTGCTGGAGCTTCTCTGTATGTTCCTAGTCTTTTGACAGATGAACATCAGTTTAACATCACAGGTGTACAATAATGAAACTGAATTGTAGTCATTACTTTTACTGCATTTACACATTTGTTTACTTGTAAACAAATCAAGGAAAAGTGTATATCCTTTCACAAAGAAGATGAAGTCCATTGTGCTTTTCTATAGTATATTAGATCTTTTTGGAACAATTATTGTGTAATACTGCAATATTGCATTAATGCGATGGAAGGCAAGAGTCATCATAGATCAAAATTTTTGACATTTATTTATAACTACGGATTGGCTGGAACACAAGTATGAGAGTAAGAGTCAGGTATGTAAAGGAAATTTGCGTGATTAGAAAAAAAAAAGAAAAACTATTATTATTATTGTTGTTTAGATAAATAAACAGCCCCAATTCTGAACTACAAAAATACGGGTTGTGTCTCTTTAAACGATAACGTAAACTTTTCCACAGTTTCCGGGTCATGCTGTATTTACGGAATATTGCCAGAATGGGAAGAAAAGGACAGTTGCCCAGAATTGAGATTTTGGGGGTATACACGCAGTTTTCTGAAGTGGTAAGTCCTCGTGTTAACTTTTTAGTCAAGGCGGTTAAACAGCCTAAATTAGTTTAACAGGACACGGTCAAACAGTGTAGGCAAAGTTCATATTAAGTGAGCTAAGTGGGTCGTATCCTAGTTTAAAAATCTGGATTTTATTTTCATGGAGCTGCCGGTGGTTGTGCATTTGCCAACAGTTTGTTGTCATTACCTGTGGCTCTTTTCCACCACGTGGGAGATACCGTTGCAATTACAGATTTTATTGGGCTCAAATTAGGATCAAAAAGATTATGAGCTTTGAAAAGGGACTTTCAAAAATTATTCCATAGTTTATAGTTGTAAAACAACCTTTATAGACCTGTAAAATAAATCTGTAAGAGAATTCAAGTTTGTACATGTGTGGAGGAGATTTTTATTTGAAGCTTTGAGGGACAATCCTGATGCCTCCGACTCACCCGACGCAAAAAGTTTTCGCTCGTAATTACGAATCAAACGATAGGACCTGAACGCGGCATGAAGGGTCAACAAACATGGCTACGCGTTAGCCCCCGATAGCATCTCCAGGTGTACTCGCGGAAAACTGCATAAGTTTGTGCGCATCCCTACTCTCCTGTTGTCTTCAAATTATAATGTGTAATACGTTTAAATTGTGTCAGGCGCGGTTTTGTGTGCGCAAACATAGTCAGGTGTAAATAGCAGGTGTTAGCTAAATTACCATAGCTAACGTTAGCTAGCGCTGCTGTGACAGGTTTGTTTTTGTTTACCGAGCGGTCTAAGAGTTCTGGTCGTTAGTGGACTAGGTGCTTGTTCCGTCCTTTATCGAGAGAGACACGGTTCTCTTGCTGAAACTCTTGCTAAAGGTTTCAATAAAAAATATCGCCACGACGTCCCCGGCGCTAACTACATAATCTTTTTCAGGGGAGACAGGATTCACAGCGTGCGACCCCGGACTTAACCCCGCGGGATGGCTTCCTTCGGCTGGAAGAGGAAAGTCGGTGAGAAGGTGTCGAAGTCGGCGGTGCAGCAGTTCGAGGCTGAGGCGGAGAAGGCCGACGACGGTGGACCGGGTCGGGACGGGGACGAGGAGGACGGGGACGAGGAGGACGGGGACGAGGAGGTGGACTGGCTGTGCGCCATTAAACGACGGCGGGAGATCCTGCTGGAGGACTGCGCCGCAAAGAGCAAGAAGCTGCAGGACGAGGGTGCGCTGCTGGCCGAAGGGGGCAGGTGAGTCCAGAGGGCAGCTTTAAAAGTAACACGGAGACATACAAACACCCGCTACTCGCTCAGTTTTTGTAGGTTGTGTCCCTTGCAGAACCGCAAGTGACGGGTTTAGTTGGGATTTTTGATGCTTATATCTCAGTGATTGGAAACATTCACAGTGCGCCGTTAAATCATGGTCATTAAAACGTTCGCCCAGCTCTTGCTTTAACAAAAATAAACCACTGATGAATAAACAAGCATTATGTTTACACTATTATTTCCTCCCGTAAGACGTTTTCCATACCCTGTGCCAGTTTTTATAGCATACAGGATTAAAACTTCAATCTTATTTCATTCAGTGACACAGAGGGGCTTCCTGTCCGCCGGTTTGCTCCTGGAAGTTTTATGCAGAATGATGGGTTGGATAGCAGGGGCTTCATTCTACCTTTTTGCTGGTACAGGGTAACTAAAATGAGCTCACCTTTGCCAATGATGTGATGTACCATTAGAGATTTTCCAGAGGAGGGCACCATTGTACAGAGCACACATATCAGTCTAACACAGCTAATAGATTACTAAATTTTGGTATTGCAAAAACACTATCAATTTAGAGACATCTCAGCTTGAGGTTTTCACTTTGTTTGATTTAATGGCATTTCTGTGAAATTAAAGGGTATGAAATATAGTTTGCAATCATATTGTCTTGTATAGATTTGCATTTCAAGGTGCTTTTAATCTTCTTCTACAGATGAGAAAAAAATAGAATTAACTATAATTCTGATTTGGTCATGGCAGAAATTGCTCTTCATGCCTGTCAGTCTGTCTTTATCATTATGTTGGAAAATAAAAACATGCAGCAAATAATAAAATAAATGTCTTTCAAACAGAAAGTCTTCAAAGGGACTTCTTTAAATTGTAGTAAACCACACATTGCTCCTACTGTCTATTCTGGGTCCTTCTGAAGTAAACTGGTGTGGAGAGTTTATGTTAGGTTGAATAATGGTAACCAGTGCTTTGATTTTTGGGTAATATTTCTCTGCTTTCAAAATTTTGGAAAAAGGCATCCTGCACTGTGTTGAGTGCACATTGTGTGATGAGAGCAGAAAAATTATTGATTTACCTGCGTACGCTGATTTGTTAGAAAACAATATGGGCATCCTTCAGGAACTGTTACCTGATATTTCTTCCATGGTAATTAACCTTTTAGCTGAATAACAATAACTACGTGAAAACCCTTTAGTCACTAGATGTAATGTTGTTAGTCTTAAATGAGAGACTATAATTGTATTTGTGAGGAGAAAGTGGATCTTCCTGGGGAAATGATGTCTTGTTGCTCCATAATGGCTGTTGAGAGGTTTAAGATGGTTTGTGGTGGGGGGATGTCAACCTAGAGTTTGCTCTACTGTAACAACATGGACCTCAGATGTCAGTCTGGCACTGCAGAGGTTTTAGATGTTTCTGATGTCACTGAAGAGCTCATCTAGCACCTGTTTTCTGAACTGGGTGCGGATAAGTAGTATGTGACTTGTGGCTGTTTTCCTGTGTTTTTATGGTCAACTGGAGTTGCTTTTTGTGTATTTATTAGGGTAATGAGTCACAGATAGCTGCAATTTCCCGTACTCCCACTCCCACAATTGCTAATGTGTTGCCAACCATGGTCCATGTTTTACTGGGTTTGGAAGTGTAAATGCATAACGGTACTTGAGATGTGGCCTCTTGTACAGTGCAGGAAATTATTTAAGAATTTTACCGACATGCAAGACTTCATATTGCACTTTTAATCAGGAACTGCATCGATGAAATGAAAATGAAACACACCCATTTTCAATCTGACTGACAAATAAGTGGTTACATAAAGAAAAAAAAAAGCGTCATCATAAGATGTAGACTGCATATTGTCTTGTAAATAGAGGTGAAATAAGTCAAAAGCTCATTCAGAGTATTTAGACTTCAACATTTGTGATATGGCCCAACAAAGCCTCTGGCAAGGCTCAACAGACATTTGTAGGAAGTATAAAAGGATGACTGACAGTTCTCATCTCTGCTCAGACATCGAGTTGAACCCTTCCACATTTGGGGAAACAAAAACTTGGCAGTGGTTTTGGAAACATCATCCTATTCTTTAAAAAAGACTGGGGGTGAAAAAAATAGTCCACACAGTTGCAGAATTAGGCCTCACTCCACATCTTGAATGTCTAACTTTTGTGTGGGAGTTTTGTGAGGCAGCATGTCACATCATCATCCAAATACTCCACATAGTTTTCCGATTTGTCTGGCTTCCAGCTGCCATGCTGATTCAGTTTTTTTTTTTTTTTTTTTTTTTCAAACTTGGATTGAGCTCCCAAAATGTAATCTGGCATTCAAAGGCTATCCCAAATGCTCTGCATCTTCCGAGGGCTTATTATTTAAGGTTTGTGGTTTAGGTTAGCCTGTTAGTTTACAGGTTTACTGTTAGTTATCGTAACGATGTGTTAGGGATGTGTTTCTCTTCTGGACAGCAGTGTGTGAAGTGGTCATAATGTTGCAATACTCTGCTTTTTTTTTTTTTTTTTTTTTTTTTTTTCTTCTCCAGCGCCAAAACCCGCTTCAAATATCTCAGTTGGTTTCACATTTGTTCACTATTTCTTCAAACTAAACTTGAATGTGCACTTACATTTTTCAAATAATTGTTTTGTTTTTTTTTTTTAATCTATTTGTCTCTTCCTCCCTCTTTCCTGTCTGTGACTTGTGTACAGACTTGTTAGAAGAGGAGTCTTTTTTAGTTCCCAGGTTCATGTCATGTATTGCTTATTGCTTAATTTCCTTCTGTGATCCTGCAGGGTCATTTGCTTCATTTGTCGGTAAGATTTCCTCACTGCTTCAGTTGCATTTCCTCACTCTCTTCGACTGTTGAACAGCAGTAGCATGTGTCTTCTCTGGCTTGATCCTGTTTCTGGCTCTAACTGAATTCAATTTTTTAATTGGTCAGTGTCAAAGGTCTCAATGTAGGTTTTTTTAATTCTCTTTTGAATTTTTCCATATATGCCTATCTCCGTAGTGCTATGAAAGATGACAGACTTGACGGACATAGTGTAACACCCAGGATTTAACCTCATAATCTCTCCAAATCTTTGTTTTGATCAGGAAATGATTCTTGAGTCAATATTGACTTGAGAAGGAGGAGACTGTTAGAGTGAGCATGAACATATTCAAAAGTCCTCCCCAGTGTGGTAAAACACTGCATATCTTTTTGACAGATAGAGCTGTAAACCCTCATCAACAAGCCAATGCAAAACAGATTAGGAGACTTTACCACGGCGTTGACCGCTTTGATTGAGGCGCCAGTAACGCTCGATGTGACTTCAGCCCAAAATTTTTCAAATCCTGTTTATTTTTCTTCTTTCATGTCTGAAAGGGAACTTGGAGACAATCTCATTGCCTCTCCAGCTCATATAAGAGCTGACTACTGACTGATGCTTTTCACCGCAGTGGACCTTATGTGTTCATTTAACCTGCAGCAGCCTCCTTATACTCTGTGCTGCCATTCCAAGGCCCAGTGTAGCATGTTGTGCTAGGGGTCTGCTGCCTTTTCTCTCTATTAATAAGCCACTAGAACACAGATCAGTCAGTTCTGCTGAGGAATCTTTATTTTAGTGAAAATAAAAAGAAACTATTGTGTAGAAAGTGAGAATGGTGACAATAAACATTAACTGATACATGACTCAGCTGTGTTTCATAAAAGTCTAGTAGTCTCAGCTTTTGAGAGATTTTATGCAAGAATGGAAAGACATGATCGAGGTAGCTTTTTCATCACACAAGTGACATTATTACAACAAGTGAGAACAAAAAATAGCTGGGACAACCTCTTATTGTTTTCCAAAAAACAATTTAGGTGACATAAACTATATCAAATCTGAGGCAGGAGACATATTAGACCACATGTCCAATTGCAGTGCTTTATGGGATCATCTGTTTGAGTAAGTCATTAGCGTTGCACAGAATTAATCCTCAGCCAAAGTCAATACAAAGACAGGGTTAACTCAGACTAGTGCTACATGTCCATGTAGGGCATTGGTTGCTTTTGGCAACCTTAAATAGTAGCCAACAAATGGTCATGAATTATAAACAATACATGTGCCTAGCTGTTTAGTAGTTCACCACACTGGACAGCTTTCCCAGCACACAGTGTACCTGTAGTAGCCAGGTCATATTATCTTTTTGTGTAGCGAATCACTGAGTTTACTTTGGTGGTTTTGAATCACAGTGTGTTACCTTTAGGCACTGGGAGGCCATAAAGAAGTGGGACGAGGCCATTCAGCTGACTCCAGACAACCCACTACTGTATGAGATGAAGTCTCAGGTATGATATAAATGTTATTATTTGCTCATTTTCTGACCATTCTCATCATATCTACTACTCTTGTTCTTTAAAGGATAGGTTCACATTTCACATAGCACTACAATAGCATATAGAAAAAAAATGGTAAAAAAAGAAAAGGTTATAAATTGATAAAGAAGAACCAGATTTTTTTTTAATCCACACCTTCTTTTTCCTTATCAAAACCTTGCACCTACATCATCCATAATGTTAATTAACTGCCAACTAGGGATGAAAATTTTAATCAGTTTCCTTAATTGATAATCAGCCGTGTCAATAATCAATAGTTTAATCGTTCACAATTTATAAAATATTTTGATCTTTTTCCATAATAAAACAATTTTTCAACCACTGACGTGAACTATGATTGCACCAAAAATATAGTGAATGAGTAATTATTGAAGAACAGATTAAATAAACACAAAGTATTAACCGTAAATGAATTAACCTCAAAATTATGACTTCATTTAGAACTGCGGAACTTCAACTCCCGTCTGTCGCAATTCAACAACTGGCCAGACGAAATTCGAAAGATTAAACACAACAGTGCTGCACAACTTCTAGGTTTCATCAGAGAATGCGCACCAATCATCCACAACATTAAAACGTGTTTCTTGTTTGTAACCGGTCACTGGTCACTGGTGACTGTCATCATTTCTCCTGTCTATGCTGGTCTTGAAGAGATCCTTTTTCTTCAGGTTGGGGCCTTTTGACAGCCACTGTGGACAGGAGGAATGATTACAGCCACAAAAAAGTTGTGTTAGTATTAATAAAATATGCTCAGACTCCAAAGGATTAAGATAAACATGAAAATAATGTTAACCTATCCTTTAAGCAGCCAGTCTTTGGGTTATGTGGTTAAAATAGACTGTGAACACATAGACCCAGTATGTCTCTGCTGTTTCCTGATACTGTTCAAGCTGCCTGCAGAATTTCGGGGTGTAGTTTTACATCTGGGAAGTACAGTGCTGCGTATCTTTCAGGGGGTTTGTGTTCAGGATATACCAAGGAAATCCTGATGGTATGCTTTTAAGTCAGATAAAGGGTATCGGCACAGTGATGACACAGCTAAAAGCGTTTCCAATAGCTTTAGTGTTATGGCTTTTTAGCTCCATTTCCCTTTTTTTCTCTCTTGTTCCTTTCACTTCCTCCTTCCTTTGGGTTCATATCTTTGTTGCTCACAGCCTTATTGTCTCTTGCGCTGCTGTCTCCTTTTTCCTCTGCCGTACATGTTTTCAAGAAAATAATTCCCATATATTGTATATAGAAAGAGCAGAGAAGCCAGAGGAGTTACTCTGATGTACAGAGCTCTCTCCATTCTATCTTTTTCAAAAAGATTGCTCCTTATAACCATATCCATTCACATCACATGGAGCATTGTATGCCAAATATTATATTATCCATATTATCTAGGATATTTGAGAAGGAAGTCATTAGATAACCAGGCCTGTAGAACACCATGACAAAAGGGTTATTTTTGTTTTGGTTTGTTTTTTTTGCCATGAGCTATTTGTGTTGTTTTATTTTCTTTTAACTTCGAGATTGGAGATTGGCTCCATTTGTAAAACCGTCACCACATCTCTCTGGCTCAATAAGTGATTTTTGGTCATTAACACTGTTGCATGTTCTGCGGCTAAATCATCGGCTTAATTATGTTCTGGAGTTAACTTGGGTCTTTCCAATTAACATTTCTTGCTATATTCCAAAGTGATATCTCCCCTCACTATGAACGAAACTTAGCCGCTCTGTACTCCATGCATGTTAACAGAGCTCTCTTGATGTATTGCTTTTCTGTGTTGACATTTGTGCTGTTAGTGACTCATTGCCAAACATGCCTGTGTATCAATCATATGTATTTAAGTGATGACAAAGCTTCTACAAAGATGCCAGACCCGGTTTGGGTGCTGTACACCCCTATGACTTAAATTTTATCAGGCAGCGCTGCTATTTTTTGCATCTTAATTTCTTATTGAAGTGTTGCTGAGGACGGCAGTGGTCATGTAAGAGGCGCTTCTCCTCATGGTCTTTTAATGATGTGGTTTGCAAACCCTCATCAACAAGAGTATTCTCTATATTCTATTTTCCACTATGTTAAAGCTTTGTACAACTCTCTGCTGGAGTGGATCACTTTACAAAAACTTGTACCTACCTACCTACAGTACATATACCATGTGATATTCTGGCTGACATGGCAGCAGTAAAGAGTTTTTCAGGCACTTATGATACAGCTGAAGCCCCAAGCAGAAAACTGCATTGTGCCGGACAACAGAAACCTTCAAGACCTGCAGATAGTTAAATGATAACAATCTGGGAAAACGTAGTTTTCTCACTGTTTTCCATTGTAAAGGTAACTCCATGCTCACCACACACATCTCAAGAGTCTGTAACTATGTCATGTGTCTCCACAGGTACTGACTATTCTGCAGGAAGTGTTCCCAGCAGTGAAAGCTGCGGAGATGGCCGTCAAGTTCCGCCCGCTGTGGTGGGAGGGCTGGCAGACCCTGGGCCGTGCCCAGCTCAACCTGGGAGAGGTGGACATGGTGAGTATAGCCGGCAGCCCACTCCAAATGACAACAAACGTAGACACACAACTGCTTGTGATGCAGAGCAGAAGGAGACATGATAGGTAGAAACAACAGACACTTTAAAAAAATACTAAACAAAAAAAATAATCAGTTAGCATTGTTTACTTAATACAAGTGATGTTGTTTTGGGGATTGCTGAGGCTGTGTTCACTGCATTGATTAAAACCAAGTGCACCGTTTGGTTGCAGTCAAAAACGGCGCTGTTTTGCCTTAGCCAACGCACCAAAATTCATGCTGGCAAGTAAAAGTAGCTAAATACCCTTATTCACTCATTAGTGTTGCATAACTGTTGATGGCTTCTTGCTTGGTAATGGCCTGGGTTGGAATTTTCACATTTGATTTTTTGATTTTGCAATAAACTGCACTGTTTTAGTAGCTGTCTATAAATCAGTGGTCTTCGTTCGCACAGTGTTGTAAAGATGCATCAGGTATTTCTGTTTACTACTTTTTTGCAAACTCCCTGCCTCCAAGATGAAGTGCCTCTTTCAATGCACGCCCAGGTGCCTGGGGCTTGGACGACTGCTTAAATTGCCCCGAAACACGCCAGGACCTGTGGGTCTACGAAACTCGCAGATTACAGACACATCGTTCGCCCGTTTAGAGCCAAGCAAACAAGGCTGAATTCAGAGAGCTTTCCAGCCATTGGCACCGTTTGTCGCTCCTACATGTCCTAGAGCAAGAGACCTGTTTTACGGCACCAGAAACAACAATGGGAAGTGTTGAAAGTTACCTGAGCTAAAACTAAACCAAATATAGACACACCTCCTTGTATAATGAAGCTTTTGGGAAGGAAGGGGAAAAAATGTACATCTATTTTTAGCAAGGCTTGTTCGGTCGAGTTTTTGGGCTTTGTATGCATCAACTTGTTTGAGTAGTGCCTGTTTGTGCAAATATGAGGGCAGCGATTCTTCAGTTTCTCGTTAAGAGTTTCCTCTTAGCCTTACCTTCTTTAATTCCCACTCCACTCTGTCTTATTCAAGGAAAATGGAAATTACCCAATCAAAACATACTCATAGCTTCTGATTTTGTTTCTTTTTTTTTGTTTGTCTTTTTAAACCTTGCGTAATGTCTTAAAAATATTTGAAACTGACATTGACAACGTTGCAGCATGACAACTCAGTTTCCATTTATCTTCTCCTTGTTATCATTACATTCTCTCCCCTGAAGCTGGTTGAACTGCCTGCAGTGGCATCTCTTCTGTTGAAGGATTACTTCAAAAATAAACACTTGATGAGACTCTAGTCTGTTCAAGATGAAACTTGATATGTTGTTTTGGGCGAGATCTATTATGGTTCATGTGTCAAAGACTTTTTCAGTTGGACTTGACTGTGCGGGTTATTTATGTTACAGGTGGGGAACATGAAGTTGGAAGCGATGTTGGCTTGATGTGAGATTCCCATTGAGAGGTTAATAAGGCTTAGTCTTTCACATAGAAAACCAATCAATTATTCGATTCATACCAGTTTATTTTCACATTTTTAAAGAAAATCCTTTGAAAAGAAAATACACTGAATTACTTATTGACAGGATCTTTTTTGCCATGTAGGAACAAGTCCCTGTTTTGTTAAAGCCGTTATTTAGTGCCAAGACAGGCAAATGGGGGGGAAAAAAAACAGAATTTGTTTTTGTTCTGGTTATCAAACGCTTGATGTTTGATGCATCGACGACACTTCCTCACCATAACTTTAACCACAGGTTGGCCACAAGGCTTGGTTCTAGGGCTGACATTGGACTGGATTTTCACAACAGGTGTGGCTCATTGTATTACATGGACAGGTGCAGTTGAAAAGCTGAGCTGAGCTCACAAGGATTAGAGCTCATCAACTATGTGTCCTCTCATCTGTTGGTCTCAAATGAACTTAAACTGATCAAGGTGTACAAATCCAGGAGGGGTTACAAGAATTATATTTTTGACAGTACAGAATTATTCAGGGTTCTTCAAAGACGTTAGAACCAGTGCATCACTAGATATTCTTACCTGATCTTGCCCAACAAAAGCAGATATAATATTAAAAAGCAAGAAACACGAAAGTCCATGAAGTTTGTGATAACCTGAAACTGTTTGTCATTACTAGGGGAAAACAAGTGAGAAATGTTTTTGTAATATTTAACCAAACCTGGACAAGTTAAAAGACTATATTGATGAATAAAACAGGTTACCCCTTGGTTCTTTTTTAAGATAAACAATTAATCAGTTTGAACCGAATAAGTCAAGCTCTCAGATGTACTTCGCATAAATTTATTCTTTTCGAACCAACTCTCGAAGCTGGTGTCTACTCATTTTCATTTGACTTCGTTGGCGTCACAACAATTTAAACATTAACATCCCATTACATAACAATTTTTCAGCCACACAACCTTTTGATATGTTTGACAGGTTTCATGTGCCTGTCAGAACCAATCAATGAGCTCACCATGGACAGCAATGAAAGGGGGGCTTTATGTCAGCTTTGCAGCTCGTCACATCTTAGGTTTGATATCAGGTCCCATAAACAGTTGGAGGCCATTTGTGTTTGGGACAATAATTTTCAAATCGATGTGAAAGTGCACAGTCAGCTAAGAGGTATTGATGAAACGATAAATCCGCCTGCAGTGCTGCGTGAACGTCCTGCTCGTTCATGATGTAGGATACGACCCACCTGTTCATTCAGCTGCACTGACGTCAGTGTCATACAGTTCGTCTGTGAGGATTACAACAAACAGACAAACAGGCTGGAGAGAGTTCAGGCCAACTATTCCGTTTGATGTATATTCTCCTCTCTACTGACCAGTTTTTAAAGTGCTTTCTATTTTCCATAGGTCCCTAAAACCCCTGAAATCTTGTGTTTGAATCCTAAATTGATGTCAGCACTGTCCCTGCAGGCTGTACGGTCTTTCCAGGTTGCGGTCCACCTGTGCCCATCAGAGCGCACCCTGTGGCAGGAAGACCTGGCGTGGGCGCGCAGGTTACAGAAGCAGCATTTGGCGACCGAGGAGAAGATTCGGCAAGAGGAGGAGACCAAAAAACAGATTCTCAATGCTCCTGAGCTCGAGCAGGACTATGATTTTGAGTCTGACGAGGTGCTGGCTGCCTGTGTGGCCGTTGCTGAGCGACAGACACGCTATGAGGAGCTGAGGAGGACCGCAGTGGTCGTAGACTCTGAGGGGAACGTAAAAAATGTACTCACTGGGGAAGGAGGATCGGAAGACACGGACACACCATCAAAGGAACAGTTTGTCAAAGCAAGAGGACTTTGAGCTTGTCTCAGCATGAATCAATTGTCCTGTCCTGGATTGGATTATTTCTGAAACCACTGCGAACGTGTGGAGCTATCTTGAAAATATTATATTCAGAGGGCAACATGAGAACTGACAAATTCTACTGAGTGGATTTGTAACAAATTAAAGACAACTGCGTTTTGTTGTTCCACATTATCCAATCGGAAGACTAAAGATATTTTAAAATATCTTCTGCCTCATTACGTCAAGTTCTGTTGCAAAAAGCCAAGAAAATGGCTCAAGTAGTATTTCAGTCAACAATCTATCTATCATCTATCAATCACTGAACACATCTTGTCTCACATCTTGCAAAAATGCATCAATATAAGTATCCTTCCAGTTCCGTTTCATGTTTCTTCTGACATAGCACAGTAACGCTTAGCTCTGTGCTCTGTGCTAATGTGCTCTGTGGTTGCATTAGAAACTACTTTCTGGTAATCTCTGTATCGCTTAACGAAAATAGAAAATGTATTTCAAAATGTCTGGTTGAAATTGGCTCAGTTTACATAAATTGTACAAAAAAAGGAAATTAAAACACCAGGGGGTTAGGTTACGAACAGAAAATCCAAACCAAGACAGAAGGTTAGATTAAGCAGAATGACGTTATTCACTGTGTTAGCTTGAAAATTTCAGAAAATGCCTGGGTGAAGGCCTTTAACTAGCAAGACACATCACCCCTGATGGCTGGATTTTAACGACTTGTGAGGTGCCAGCGTGTATAGTTGTGTTTGTGAAACATATTGTTGCTTAAGAGCATACATGTTCAATGAGTGAATAAATATTAATCGGATGTTTAATAGTTGCTGAGTTTCCTGCATTTTCCTTTACTTGGTAACCATTTGAGTTCAATGTAGCTTGATGTGTTCTAGAGATGTATTGCAAGGAAACAAAAAGTGTTTCTGTTATAAGTAAGGAAGTGATTAAGTAGCAGTAGTTAGAGTCTACTGCCATGCTAGTAGTCTCTGCGAGGCCTAGGTATTTAAGGTAAAACCAAAAATTTCATTCTGGTGGCGCTGCTTGAAGAAAAGTCAGGAGATCACTGAAGTCATTATCATTCATTCTCAGGGGACCATCTGCGCTTGCAAAAAAAATTTCATGGCAGTCCATCTATTATAAATAATCACTTATAGCACTTCTCAGAACAAAGTTATCAAGTATTTCGCAGTGAAAGCATTCAAGTGAAAATGAAAGTTGTGATATTGCATGCTCTATATCAGGGGAAACCCTAGCACCAAATACAGCACTAAAAGTCACGAAAGATACATACACACAAAATAAAGTAGATGCACGTGTGCTGCACGAGTATGCAGTTTACAGCCAACCTTGACCAAAGGCACATATGTCTTCAGAATAATAAACATGGCAAAATAACATTATTAAAATGTACTGGGTTTTGCCGTTAGCAGCTACTTTACACTTAAAAAAAAAAAAAAAATTCTGAAGAGAACGTGCACTTTCACATTAACCACAAGATGCAGCTGCTGTTGCAAAGGAGAGATGATTGATGATGATGATGATGATGATGATGCTACAAGACAAAAAAACAGAAAACCACAAGGTTGAGCTTCACCATTGTATCACTATGAAGATACATGTCACTGATATGAGAATAAGCTGCAGTCACACTTGAGTTTTTTATGTTTTATGTGTGTTTTCACAGTGGAGGACACAAAACACTTGAGTCAGCTCTGTAGGGCAGTAGAAATATAAATAATTAAGTTTCTATAAGAGGACCAGAGGAATACACAAGATAATGCAGGTTCTGTGTGAATAATTCCAAAAGCTGGATCTGATCATACACTATAGATTTGTATGATTGGTTAGCACTACTGCAGGTCCAGTAAACGTATACCTTTTTTAAGTTTTCTTTCAACCGTTGTAGACATCAATACCACGTGCTTTTAAAATGTCACAACATTTCAGAAGGCAGAGACAAAGAGAAAATCTCTACAAATTGTTCCAAATTATAAAACAAATATCAAAAAAAAAAAAAAAAAAGATTATATAAGTAGTCACACCCTTACCTGTGACACACTCAAATCATCGCTGGTGCAGCTGTTTTTTTTTTAAGTTGCATAACAAGATAAATGTAGGCCACCTGTGTATGATCAGGGTGTGCCAAGTGAGTTTAAGTTTAACACACGTCTACTTGGACGTTCCAGCGGTAGGTCAGTCAGTCCAGTCTGTAACAGGTTTATTGAAAACTTGGAGGTAAAAGAAGAACGCATTCATGTAACTGATTGTTTTTAATCCTTTGACTGTTTTTACTCAGCCAAACCTTCTCCATCAACTTTACAGCAGACTATACACAGATATTAGTTCCTTCATAAATAACCTTGACATTTTATTAGCTCTCTGTCTGAGAACATCAAGTATATCTTCCGTCCTGGCTTGTTTCAGCTCTTTAGTAGAGTTATTTGATGTTTACACTTAGAGCTGGTAATGTCAGTCTCTACCACTTTGGTCAAGAGCAAAATATCTCAAAGACTTTTGGGTGGTTGGCCATGAAATTTAGTCGAGACATTGATTTTCCCCAGAGAATGAAATCTACAGAATTTGGAAAATCTCCTGATGTTTTCCTCCGGTGCCAGCAGGAGGTTGACATTACTTTTAGTGAAGTATCTTGAAAAATACTGAATGGTTTCCCATGAACTTTGGTACAGAAAGAGCGTGAATTGTTAATGACCCCTGTTTCCCTGACTTCTTCTCTAGCTTTACCGAAGGGTTAAAGTTTTCAATTGATTTATTAAATATTATAACATCTACTTGATGGATTGGTGCAAAATTTGGTATAGATGTTCAGGGTTCCTAGGGGATTAATCCTATTGACTTTGTTGATCCATTCACTTTTCCTTTAGCACTACCGTGAGGATCACATGTGGTTTTGATGGAAATATCTCAACAACTATTTGGTGGATTGGTGTGAAATGTTCAGACATTCATTGCCTCCTCAGGGTAAATTGTAATGACTTTGGAGATTCTCTTACTGTCCATCAAATACCTTCAACAGGTCAAAAATGTCAATTTGCGCAGTTCTTTGGTTAAAAACCTGCAAAAGTAATTACATACCCAACAGCCGTACTTTATGTTTTGTGATACCTGGCAAATGCTAGCACAGTAATATCTTAATGCGAGATGGCGAGTGCGGTAAACAGTATCGCTATGTGACATCAGCTTGATGGCATTACGGTCAAGGCGGAAACTTTATTTTCTTATCTGGACTTTTTGTTGAGTCGTCCAGTCACTGTTAATGCTAATAATGACCTTTTATCCACTGCCATGCTGAAAGACCACAACTTCAACACTCGCTGTTTTTTGAGTGGCACCTTCTAATAACTAATGGTTTTCACAGGCTCTCTCATGGCACGAGTTTAAATGTCTAAAACAGCCCATTTCATATACTGTGGTGTATTACTGACATTAGCTGATGAATTGGAAAAGAGGGGACAAGATTCCAGGAAGAATCCTTTTTCTTCTTGCCCTGTGTTCAAATCCAATCAACTGTTTTGTCAATCACCATTTCCTGCCTCCTGAGAGACTGCAGCTTCTGCAGATTTCTCGTATTTCAAGGTCCCAGCTCTCGTTAATGGCTTATTGTTCTCGAAGGGAGGATTTTTACTGCTCTGGGAAGGCTCTGGACACTGGCCACGCTGGACCTGGAAATCGTCAGGGGTGAAGAAGCCATCTTTCTGCAGGTGAGTGGTGACATGCCATCTGACCTGGCTGTTGGTCAGAAATGTTTAAGTCACATTAAACTCTACAGCACAGCTGTAGAAAGAGAAGAACGGATGAAAGCTGACCTGTATTTTCTGAGCAGGCATGGCACTGACAGTGTCATGTTGGCAAAAGAAAATGGTATTCTACAACATTTATTTAGAGACAGGCTTGAATTTCAGTAGGGGTCTGTTTGAGCAATCTCTTGGTGTATTTTTACATGCACATGAGTTATACAATAAATTCAATTAGCTTGTGTATTCATGACAAGCTTTGCAGAAGTTTTTTTTGCACATTACTTTCCAGCGGGTTCTGTTGTTTTAATTGATTTTTAATCATTTTAAATTTTAATTGATAAAGATGGAACTGCCATCTATGATCCTCAAATGACGAATATTTGATTCATTTTCCATCTTCAGCATCATTCTATGGAGGACTGACCAGTATGTCTTTTTCCACAGAGATTCAGTTAGGCCTTGAACAGGTTCAATTTAATTTTCCAAACCCAACTTAGTTCTATTTCTATCATACTTTTGATTAATGAATGAACCGTTTTGCCTATCAAATATCGGAAATTACTGATAAATAACACATCACCTTTGTCTTTAGATACCTTTTCTTGTCCAACTGAAAGTTCAAGACCCAAAGATATTAAGTCCTCACTTTTAAGAGCTTGAAACCAGTGAGTTTTGGGCATTTTTTGCTTTGAAAATCACTTTAACAGTTAATCAATAAATGGTTTCAAAAATTCAGTCAAAGTCAATCAAATACAGATTCATTTTCTGTCCATCGACTGTTTCAGTTATAAACATAAACCCAGTAATTCCCTTCTCCTACTTTACAACACACTGTACGAATTCACCATGCGTATGAAGCTTAATACCTTATACCTTACCAACACAGAGTTTGCAACTGTTTCTCAGAAAAATGGTCACAGAAATTCTTCATTTATGTGAATATTACCAAATTTTATTTTCAGTTTATTAATTAGTTGGGTACATTAGTTTTCTCACAAGAGAGTCAACATTGCATGGTAAATTTGTATGTTGATGTTGCTACAAAACAAACTTGAACATTGATATGTGAACATGTTTTGATATTTTTATCAATTTTTATAGCAACAGTAGCATTAGCAACACCATTAAATCAGGAAATCTACTTTAAGTAAAGGCAAAAGCCAGACGGCTGCTTGATGACTTCAGTTTTCACTCCCCATGTTAACTCCCCAATAAAGGCGGATTGGATTAGAGGCATTGAAACTTTACATTAAGGTAAAATTAGATGAATTTTGAATAATCCCAATAAAGGTAATGGGCTGAAAGAATTAAATTAACAACTTTATATTAAAAAAAATTTCCTTGGGGGGCCTCTTAACATCCTCCAGTGTCTGAGCTGTGAAAAAAGCCATTGTATATCAACCATTTGTTGCAACATACAGGGGATGGTATGATTCTAACACTGATGTTTCAAGACGCTCTGTCAACCAGTATGACCAATTTGTTTGCAAAAGTTCCCACGTACCCCCCAAAAACTCCACAACAAAACAAGCAAACAAACAGAAAAACAACATGTTCATCTTTTACCGATTTTGAAATGACTCTAAAATATCTGGACCTTCTCACAGAGAAGACAATAACGTATAATTTCATACTTAGAATAAATTAACATCGTGGAACACTGTTCACATTTCAAAACTAATTCATTAAAGTCATTGTGCAGGTTGTCAAAATGCTACAAAAGAAACATTACTAACAGCCTAGCAGTGGTTCTAGGATTTCAAAAAAGTGCAACAAAGGAGCTCCTCTACACTGTCATGTTCTCTATAATTTGTTGATATAGCTGTTGTGACTGTGCTGAAGTGTCTTTATTGATATAGTGTTTGTGGTAAGCAGTGACTGAGGAGTAATACACTGGTAATGGTCGTTAAGTTCAGTAATGCATCTATCAATTGGCTTTTTAATAGCATTTTACTAGATATCTACAGCTTGATGGATGATTTTTCAGTCTTCAGAGGTGCTTCCTTTATGATCATCTCTCTGCTTTGCTCTTAGTTCCCATCATCTGTCCTGAGACAGTCCTATTACAGTGATGAATGATTGTTGAGCTCTCGCCGACCATTATATGCACTTTTCCTGTATGATTGCAGTTTCGTCCGTGAAGGTCACCTGTAGAGATGGGTCCTTTAGGCAAATAGGGAGGTCATTCAGCGGCCTTCCCAGCAATGTGTCCCCCAAAGCCCTCTGTGAAAGCTCCCCCTGAGGCCCCTCGACCTCCTGGGGACCCGTTAATGTCTGTAGAGCCGGTGGACTGGATCCGGCCTGTGACCGGACTTGAAATGACCCCAGCCTCCCGTTACTTCCCTCGGACGGGTACAGGAATGTTTGCGAGGTGCTCACCATTTCCCGCAGCTCCCTCGACACCAACGATGGGGAGTCCCGCGAGACGATGGAAGAGTTGAGGTGGCCGTCGGCACAGCGGAACTGCCTACCGTCCCTTCCTCCCCGCCCGCCCATTTTACAGAACAGACACTTGATTTTCTCCATCAGCTTGAGGACAACTGTCTTTCTGAGCAGGATGTAGATCCAAGGGTCTAAGATTGGGTTGACAGAGGCCATGCGGATGGCCAGCAGGTCCTTATTCAGTCCAAAAGGCTCCTCTTTCTGGTTTCTGGACAACTGGTTCACAAAGATCCTCAGCTGATAGCACAGGAGAGAAAACAGCAATGGTAGATCAATTTAGGAATTCAGTGAGCATCCACAAATGTTTGGTTCTCGCACAAAGGACAAATGCAAAAACAAACTGAGCAAGCTAAAACCGGCCTACATTTCATTTTAAGAATACGAATATGAATATGCATGAAAAAGTCAATGCTAAATGGACGTTTGGCTGAAAGTGAAGTCTGTGCAACCACAGCAGTGTAGAGATGGCAAGAGGCCAACAAAGACAGGAGTTCTCACTGTCATTCATCATATGCCAGCCTTTGGCCATTTGGTTCCCCCAGAGTCTCGTAACTATCATTTCACAAAGCAGGAGGCACAGAGGCCTCTAAGTTTTTACTTTATGTCAAACGAAAAGTCAGGAAGGCAGAGGATAAGTTCACGTTTTGCTTGCTGTAATCCTTCCATACTGGCCCTTAAGAGATGAATCCTGCTATAAAGAGGCTGGTTATTTAAAAAAAAATGATTTGTGCAAAAAATATCCAGCAGTTCATCAGAGGTGAATGTGACGTTTTAGCAGTCTGAAGTTAGACAAATCAAGCGCTTATCCTCCGAAGTTAGTCTTTTTTAGGAGCAATTCTCTGCACAGGAATCTTGGACTATAAACATTAACCTCGAGAGTTAACTCGAGAGACCGTGAACCTCCCTCCTGGCATCATGAGGGGACGGGATCAGGAGGAAGGACCGCGGGCAGAGAAAACGTCTTCAGTGGACACCCTGGCACCTGACCGTCGTTCTAGGACAGACGCTGTCCACCTGTCCCGCAGGTGCTCGAACCCCTGCCCGGGCACGTGAGAATCTGCACTAATTCATCGCGGGCCGTATCATTTCTTCCTATGTAAACGGAGTTTCCGCGAGCTGCGGCTGATAACGATAAGGAGAAGGAGCGAACTCAGAGAAACGCGTCATCTAAACCGCAGAGATCAACCCTGGAACACAGAGTTCAGGTGGAAAGTCAGTCTGTAACCTGCCCCCTCTTTAAAACATTAATTTATTAGTCAACTGCTTCTGGTATTTTTGCTGATATGAGGACTCACGTTCTATTTCATGTACATTTCGAGTGGGTTCCTTATCGAGTATTATTGTGAATTTTGTTATATTCTATTGCGTTTTATTTCTCACATAGACTTACTTTGTGGACACTCGTGACCTTCCCGCGCCCTCGATATCTTTTTTCGCGCCCGCAGGCGGTGCAATGTGACCGGTTCAAATATATATATATATATAAAAATTTCCCCTGTAGCCTACTCACCACTAAAGGTATGGAGCAGATGAGGACCACGGCGGAGGTGGCTATGAGCAGGATCACCATCTGGATCTCCGCTCCGGCCAGTCGCCCGAAACTCCGCCTGCGCCGGAGCTCCGCGATGCGCCGCTGGTCCGTGCCCAGGGAGGTGCGTCGGATGAACCGCTTGTGCATCAGGATGAGCGCCCCGCACACCATCACGTTGCATACGACGGTGGCCAGCACGATTACCGAATTCACGCCCGCGTACATCAGGTTGAAAGTCGCCACCGTGGTTTGGTTGTCCATCCAGTCGATGAAACACCACGTCCCCGGACTCTGAGACCTCACCTTGCCGAGCCCCAGGCTGGGCAGCGCGCAGAACAAGATGTTGGAGACGTAGATGGTCAGCAGAGTCAGCGCGGCGAGCCTCTGGTTGACGTACTCGTTGTAGAAGTACGCGTGGTTTATCGCCAGGTATCTCTCCACCGACATCGCGAACACGATGCTGAGCTGGACCAAGAAGAAGAAGAGCAGGATGAAGCCGGAGTACTGGCACAGCGGCTCGCCCCCGGGCCAGGAGCCCTTCACGTAGGTGGCGATGGTGACCGGGCTCGCAAGCAGGGTTCCCAGGAGGTCAGTCACGGCCAGGCCACACACAAGCGTGTAAAAAGTCGTCTCCTTCTGTTCCTTCCGCGATATCCGCAGAACCACTATGGCGATGACATTCCCCACCACCCCGAAAATGAACATTATCACCGGGATGGTGGGCATTTGAAACCTCTCTGCCGCTGGCGCCGTGGTGTTCATGCCTGCAGGAGCTCTCTCACTGTTTCGCGCTGAGCAGAGACTCTCCCCTCGCCCCAGAAGCAGTGACACTTCCCATCAACGGGCATCCCCCGAGTTCTCCGACAATAAAGGGATCCATAGTCTCCGGATTGTCTCTTTTAAGGCACAGAAGTAAAAATCCATCTTCCTCTTAGTTCGTGGGGGGAAAAACATCAACAACAACAACGAGAGGGGAACCACGGGAGACCTTCAGATTCGCAGACGATGCTCCGAGTGTGCGAGCTGCATCTCACGTTGTTATCACTCTCAGGACTGACAGGGGAAGTTTGTCCTCGGGGCCACCGACCGCAGCTCCTCCTCTGAATTGCTTGTAGCCAGTGAGTTGCGGGCGCAACAGAGCTCCACATGCTGCAGGCTTTCGGAATGATTCCAGGCGCGCCCACTCGTCGTTAACGCTGAATTTCCCACACTGCTTCTGCAGCTCCGGCGACCTGAGTTTACCATCATCCCCATCGTGTTTCAGTCAACTGTCACGTAAAAGTAGACAAAAAAAAAAAAAAAAACGGTAAAAAGATGTAAAATGTATGGGATGGAAAGTAACCAAGTAAATTTACTCCAGTACTGTACTTAGTTTGAGTAAAGTTTGGAGGTACTTCACATTTTTTTAAGTATTACATTTTGTATAGTCTTGGTGCTCTACGTGCTCTACATTTCAGAGGAAAATATACTTTGATTGCACTATATTTATGTAAAAGCTATAGTTTCTTTAATATTTAACATTTTTCATAAATAACACATGATCACACATCTAATTATGATGCATTTGTTCCATGCAAACCTTTATCTATTATCAAGTGTCTATAATTGTATCATAAGCCCTGCTTCTCTCAATAAAAGAATATTCCAAATAATCTTCTTTTTTTTGTAATCCATTTTCAGTTTTCACATGCTAAACATCTTTTTTTGTCACT
The DNA here is from genome assembly GCA_016859345.1 of Istiophorus platypterus. Classification (NCBI taxonomy): domain Eukaryota; kingdom Metazoa; phylum Chordata; class Actinopteri; order Istiophoriformes; family Istiophoridae; genus Istiophorus; species Istiophorus platypterus. The sequence goes on along the minus strand of CM029128.1, from coordinate 5,049,544 downwards.
TGTTTCAAGTGCCTAGGACCAATTGTAGTCAGAATTTTCCCTATGACACGGCGTCTTTTTTGCTCTGTCCAAACTGCCAAACAGTACATGAAGCAGTTAAAACTAGCTCCACCTCAGCCAGTTACTGGAGTAAAACGCTGCAAACACACTGAGGCATCAGCCCAGTCAGCAACAAAAATGAGATGATGGTGATTCATTCTGCATTGGCCAATGATTTTTATCTCTGAATGGAAAAAAAGAAAGCCAGAGAAGTTTTTTTTTTTTTTAATATCTTCTGATACATTTAAGACGTTTCATGCTGCCAAAATGTAAAAAGTGAACTTTCTCTAGAACTGTACTTATATATTGAGGCCCTTAACTTGTTTGCTTATCTTATTTGACTGTTATTGTGGATATATTAACATGTAAGTAGGTCATTTCACTCTTTTTCTATACTGCTTGGCTGTTTCATTTGCTGCACAATATGTTCAGTAAGGGTTTTTTAAAATCTTCAGTTGCAAGGTAACAACTGCTACTGTCATATAAATATAATGGGGTAAAAAGTACAATATTTTCCTCTGAAACATAGCCATGTTCATAAAATTCAAAAATTACTCAATTTAGTATCCCCAGAATTGTACTTAAGCACAGTACTCTAGTAAATGTAGTTAGTTACATTCCATTATATATATTCCATATTATGGATTCACAGAATACGGTGCATTGTTGTTAAATTAAACTATTCATCAGTAGATGAAGCCATTAACATGAGCACAACAAGCTGAAACATTAAAGGGGCAGTCCGCATGCTCTTTTATCTGATACATTACTAAAGTAACATTTTAAATGCAGGACTTTTACTTGTAATGACTCATTTTTACTTTGCAACATCGCCGCATTTACATAATTATCCAGGATCAGAATATTTGTTTTACAAACGCAAGTCAGTCGACATATAGAACAGCAGAGATTGAAAGCTACACATCATTATTGGGACAACCTCTTCCTTCAAGAAATGTTCTGTGTGGTTGCAAATGTACTTCTACAGCACAACAGCAGATGCATGTGCCCACAACAAATATGTATGAGGTTAAATTAATTTTGTTTTTCAAACATCACGCCATCAACGTCACAAACACGAGAGCACGCACTTCACATCATTTAAATGTACTTGGCACATTTTAACCAAAATTTCCATCTTGTAAATACTCAGCCAAGTCATTTCAACACTTTTTGCATAGCAATGATTCTCTGTAAAAAATAGTACCTTTTATAAAATATTAATTTAAGCAACTAATTAAAAAAAATCCATCTTAAGGATATTTTAACTTCTAAGTTGTGTAAAAACATAACTTTAAAACAAGAACACTGCATCATCTTCAGTGTATATCAGTAATTAATTATTTAATTATGTGTTATATGTTGTTTTTTTTTTTCATTCTTCATTCTGTTTTATTTGGCAATTGGATTGTGATCACAAATAACAGCTGTGGCAGATAAATTTCCAGATGTTTGTTAGGACACAAGTCAACAAGGACGTTGACAGTGTGTTCACTGAATCAAACAGTGAGTGACTAACAGATCAGTTCTGTCATTTAAGGTCTGTAAACAAGATGTTTTAGAGCAGGATGTTAGTGTTTGTAAACTAGTGATGGGGTGATCTGTAGTACGTGTCACAAATGTGCTCTACCGACAGACTGCAGCTTAGATGGAGGTTTCTCTTCCTGTGACCACGGGGTGAGGACGACACGTCATTTATAGACTCTTTGACTTCTCTTTGTACTGGGGAACTTTGCTTAAAATATTATTCACAATAAGGTACAAGGTGTTTTAGGATTTTTAAGAAATACGAGTAGGTTATCCTGTAAATACATTATAATAATGTATGTTTGCATTAATTATGGCATTGTCTTCTCCTCTGGGAGAGGAGCTGAGCAGCTGCTGATTAACAAAAAAAAAAACAGAACTAGTTACACTGAGATGGTTATTGAGCAAATCACGTGTCAGAGAGCAAAAACATTAACAAACAATATATGTCTATGCATGAGGAGAATTGATACTAACATTAGACAAGCGTTAAACCCACACCCTCCATTTGATTTTTTTTAAACTCTAATTTGTATGAAGTGTGAGCATGCGGACACAAACGTGTGAGAAACATGGTATCGCATGATCAGCCAAGCATTTTAAAAAACTATACTAGCCTGGATATCAGACAATAATAACAGAATTTTGGGTTTGAAAAAGCGGGGGTTGGATTTAACGGAGGACTAAAGAGTTACATGCTCACAACATATATATATATATATATATATATATATATATATATATTTTTTTTTTTTTTTTTTTTTTCACTTTTAATGGAAAAGGGTTGCATTATGGTTTTTTGTCACCTGAGATTTTGCTAGGCTTGTTAGCGCTTTCAAGACTGTTTATAGTGTTTCAGGATTAGCCCTAAAAATGTTGAACCTGCTGGAGTTTCTGAGGGATTGTGTTTCAACAACATAAAAGTCACTGTGAGTGAAAGCCAATGAAAACGCACGCCCCGGCAATCGTTGCTGCGTTAGTCGTCAAGCGGCCTCCGCTACTACAGGTGATGATGAGCTCAAAATGAATGAAGGAAAATTATCAGAAAAATACCAGCTGTCAGAGAAAATGACTTCAACCTCTGTGTGTGAGTATGTGACTGATAGGCAAGCTACACAAAAGCTGAATTTATGTCGCGCTTTGCTGGTATTATTTCACGTATGGTGATCCGGGTTGTCTAATATTCAGGCCAATATAGATGATTTCTTCTCTGTGCCACTGCTCGATCGTTTACGTGACTACCTGATTTGCAAAAATCCACATCCCTTGTGAAGCAGTCGCCACTTGTTGCTCCTCCATCTCCCGGCTCCCTTACACATTCCCCAAGCCTTCATTTACCCACTCATTGTGTTCCCCTTCTCAGCCTGAAGGCAGGAATCAGGAGCTTGCTAGCCTAGCATTTGCCACCGTTGAGTCAGCCATTGTGATGCCTTCCAGCAGCTGGTACTAGCTTGGAGCCTGGTAGCGAGAGGGGTCGCAGACCCAAAGTGCGCCATCCCTGACTTTGGCCCTCTCCAATTGGTTAGAAGGATGAGGCTCGCTTAGCAACTTTAAAAGGGAATATCTCTGCACAGCTGCAAGGCTGTTCAATGACTCAGGGTGACAGAAGCCTTTGACAAGCACCACTACATATAAAGATATATTTTGGAGCATATTTCAACAAAAATATTTTTTTTGAAAAGTTGCGTACCATAGCTTTAACATGGGAATCCTTTGGTATGAAGAAGAGGTGATGACCTCGATGACATAACGTCTTGGACACCATGGTGACATATTGAAACACCCACATTCTGCGCAGTTCTCTCATTCTTCTCTCTACTTTTCCCTCCAGTATGGACAAGAGCTGATTCTTGTCACTGTTGACTCCAAAGGAGGCTCTTGACAGTCACAGACACAGACTGGCATTTGCAACCTTTGTTCGCACAGCTCTCATCAAAATATCACCCTAATCACATCCCTACCTGTTCCAACCAACCTCACTATTCCTTTTAAGGTAAAAAACATACCTCTGATACTTAGTTCCAGCGTTCAGCCCCGAAAACACCTGTTGATAACTTTTTCCTCCAAATCAACCCTCCCCTGCATAAGCACCAGTTTCTCTACTGAGCCAGCACCCCGTGTCATGAGATTACCTGGGAATCTGCACGTAGAGGTGTCAAAATCGCACCTGTACCTTGATGGAAAACTGCATTTTTACTTCCAGATTTCACTATTTGCACTTTAAGTTTATGGAAACATTAAGAACTGTATTTCCTTAAAATGAATTTGGATTCAAGACTTGGCTCGAGATTATGTTAATATCTTCTGTTTATATGCAACTGGCCTCAAATGTAACACCTCTCAATGCGACATCCTGTAAGGTTTTAGTGCTCCCTCTTGATACGCATGCTTTAATCTGTTATGACAAAAGGTGCATTCCCTGTACCTTTCATCAATTCATGGTGTCTATTTGAAAAGATATCTTTAAAAAGACACAGTAGGTTTATGATTTCCCATGAGTGACCTAATACAATACACAAAGGCTTGTATGCAGACCAAGATTTCAGTTGATGTAATTGTTCCCTCCATCCAACCTGGCCGCAAAGAGATCCCTTCTTAATGTGGATTCACATTCTTTGTTCAGTATTAAAATAGATTCTAAAGTTCATCTGAATCTTACATAAGGGTCTAGCAGTCTGACTAAGACAAATTAAGTGGGGATTCTTCCAAAGATACAGTATTTTTAGAACTAAATTGTGTGGACATTATTTCCCCCTACAGCTGCAGTGCTAGGGGAAAAAAATTAAAAAAATATCAGCTTCGGCTGATCGTTAGTAAGTAATGTGTGCACCGAAACATGGACTGTGGATTTTGTCCTGCATCCCACAACACCTTAGAGAAGGATCTCTTTGCATATAAATAAGAGGAACAGTCACTGCCAGATACTGTTTCAGTGTACATGTGGGCATGTGGGGGGTGTTTTAAGATCTTTAAGTCAATTTGAGTCACTTTTTTTTTTTTTTTTTTTTTTTCAATCAAACGTTAATGACACTTCACAATTGTCTGGCAAGTGCTCAGCAAGTGCTGTATTGCTGTGGTTAGATAAGAGTTAGGGAAGGCAACCTTTGTGCTGTATTCGGATAAACAGAATGGGTTTCAATCCATATTAAAAGAGTTTGTCTCATCCCCATAAAACATTTACTTGAAACTATGCCCATATATGTTTACAACTTTTAATGCAGTTTTTTTTTTGTTTGTTTTTTTTAATCATCTTTTTCATTGTGCACGGATCTATTTTTAACAGTCTTACCTACGCTTGGTGATGACAGTTTCTGGGTTTTTGCATTGTTTTCCCTTCAGGGCAGCAGCTACTTTGCTCCCCAAACAAAGTGACCAACCAGATAGTGCAGTCTGATTTACACTTGATGTGGCTTTGGCACGAACATTAGAGTGGCAACATTTAACTGTTGAGACACGAGGGCTGGCAGCAGAGAAGAAACCGTAAACACCTAAGGGTGTGAAACCCAAATGCAAAAAAGGTACAATCATCAGATGTCGGGGACACGTTTGCTGTGGCTCTTTCACAAATTAGCGAAATGTTTGGGTGGCGTCAAATCTTTACATGCTTTTGGCACAGAGTTCAAAGTTACACTTCTAGATCAGTAGAATGGTAGAAAGGCTTAAACCTGCAATAACAGATAATTTTTGCCCCTTGGGGGCAGAGAAACAAGTTGTGAACACATGGTTGATGTTGAAAATTATGGCCAGTAATTGCTGCTTGTTTTTTTTTTTTTTTAACACATCCAGGAGTTATGAAGCAACATTAGAATTCATTTGGACTCATGTTTCTGGCTGTATTTCAAACGTAACTCCAATATCCACTCTGTAAAAGCAGAGATTGTTGGTCAAGGCTACATGAATCACCTTTCTGGTCCATTTCTAGTAACTGGACCTCACAGATTGATCACTGTTGCAGTCCTATTTAATGATATACTGTTTTACTGTATTCTCAGAAGTGAGTGACACTGTTCGAAGACCTCCATCCGGTCTCTTTTTTAGCAAACGATTTGCTCCTAGTACTTATAACCAAATTTAAGAGGGACATTTGCAAGCAGCTCTCAAATGATCACTTGATTGATCAAATGTAAGCTCCGAGTGGAAACAGCCAATCAGAGACAAGGATTTAATCACCATATTGCTCTTTCTTTTAAAAAGAAATCCTTACAATTTGCTCAACAAAAAAAAAAATTTAATGATCAATTATTGTGTGGAAAGTGACTGCAAACACAACCAATAAAAGTTTTACTCTTGTTATTTGGAGCCCCGATGAATTGAAGGAATAAGAGCATGATTCTTTCCAACATTCGCATCAATCAAGTTTATGAGAGAATGCATTTTATGTACTCAGGTGACAGTGGCCCAGGAGGTGGACTGGTTCGGTGTGTCCTTGGGTGAGATACTAAACCCCAAATTGCAGGGTTTAGTATCCCCAAATGTGTGTTAATGTGTGTGTGAATGGGGAAAATGCAGCATGTAGTGTAAAGCACCTTGTGTGATCGATAACACTAGGAAAGTGCTATATAAGTACTGTCCATCTACTATATTAGCTGAACTATGAACTACAAAACTTCAGGTTTTGCAAGTCACCAAACAACACCACCAAATGATTCTATGCTAATTTTTCATTAAATGTTTTCATTTTTTTTAGGGTGAATCCTTAATTTACATATTGAAAAAAACTAATCAATTAAACATGTACCATAGTTTTATACTTACCAGTATTGCTCTGTAGATCTTTTACCAAACCATGGCAATATTTAATTTCTAAGACTGACAACTGCTTATAAAATTGCGTGGAGGTCTGTGCTGAACAATAAAAGAACATTGTATCTCACTTTTCGTAAATACTTATGAAGCTCATGTGCTGATAAGTTGAGGAACTTGACCAAAAAAGCATATATGTAGAACAGAAAAGCTGATTCCACTAGAGTTAAAAGCTGACAAGAAATCCTGTCCCAGCTGCGGAAAACTAGGGAAATTTTTGAGCTCCTCAGGGAGGCATGATCACCAAGCCTACCACCCACCACCCCAACTTAATCGTTCCCCCCATTTCAACCAAAGTCTTTGCAGAGTCATGTCATGTGATTAACCTCAGATTCCCTGGTATTTCAGACTTCCTCAGGGATTGAATAAAAACACCATTTACCATGAAGAAAATCTATTAGCTACTGAAGAGCACTTGCTCCTTAACTCTGTGAGACATTGCTTCCCTGTTTTCCCAGCATTTAGTGACAGATTTGGGATTAAAGAGAAATCACTTATCTTTGTTTGCACATTTGTTTGCACCTATTTCTCTCTGTGTTTGAGTGTGGATATGCCAGTGTGTATCACATTCTCCATTTCTCTCCCACAAGTGCAGATCTGTATTTCGTTGTTTATTTTACTGTTGCGGTTTATGACTGTGCATGTTTTGCTCTCACAATGTGTTGAGTGCCAACAGCTTTAGAGCCTTATTAAAGTGTAAAGATCCCCTTTGTTCTAAATAAGGGAACGGATCACTGAACAGCAAGTCCTGATTTGTCTGTACTCCCCTGTCAATTCTTGCATTCCTTCAATCAAATTCAGTAATGTTACTGATTCTTAAAAATGAGACTGCACAATTCTGGCACTGCCAGCAAAGCAAGGGCAGACCAGATGTGTATACAGCTGTGTCTGTTTATCTGTTTGCTCTGGATAAAGCCCAGCTAATCAAATATCCATGCAATCTTCCCATGTTGTTAATAATGAGTAAACCCTCCTGAGTCAGGTTACTTGCCACTACTGTAGAATGGCATGGGTTAAAGGTGGAACACTTGGGACGAGGATGTACTCTGTACATAATCCCATTAGACATTCCAAAAATTTCATCAGCAGTTGTTATTTATATAAAAGCAATTACAAGAGAATCCATAAATGCTGACTGACAACTGATGGCAAAAAGCTGAAGATGGGGAGCCTGCTCATTTAACAAAGTGCTGATATCGGCCAACTCTGACTTATGTTCAGTGACAGTGCTTTTGAACAATCAATAACCATCTTTTTGTACAATTTCTCATACTATATCTATATACATTAACCTGCCCCCCTTTAGAATATATACAAGTATAAAAATATTTCTATTAATGCTGTATAAGGCAGTATAATGTAGTTGTAAGGAGATATAAGTTTATATTAAAGCATCTGTCAACAACTACAACACCAGCTGGTACCCATGAGTGGGGGGCTGATGAAAAAACAAGATAACAAATCGTAATATACTAAATATTAATGTTGAAATAATATATATGTATTCATAGGATAAGTTATATTGTTGATGAATAGTATGCATTCATTAATCACTTAAAAGATGTACTTAGATGTACATTATTAACATGCTATTATTTAATGTTTATCTAATTCTTATGGATGCTAAATTGTGCAGGACACATACACCATGTAAGTAAGGTACTGAAAAAATTGTCCGCACAGTTAATTATTTAAATGGATATTGACTTTTTGAATTGGCTATGAATGTTAGTATCATATATTCTAAATTGTTAGTAATTAAAATAAAAGTACAATTATTCTGTTGACCCTAAAAATACTTAAGAATACCACAGCTGTTTGTTTATGTCCTGTTCACAGGTAGAACCAAAAAATGTCTTAAGTGAACCTGATCATAACATGCCATCATTACATGCATGATAAATACTTGGTGCACACTGCAGATGCACACAGTGCATAGTGAGGATGCAAAAAGCTCAGACTGCTCAAGTGATACCGAAAGAACAATATATTGTATGAACACAAATCAACACATGAGTAGTCACATGTGGTTTCCCACAAAATGTACTCAGAACAGAGAGAAAACAAGCAGATTAGATTACCAAGTTAAGGCAGTCAGAGCAACACCTGACAAACACAGTAGTGGGAGCACGAATGTGTCCCTTATACACTGAGAAACTACGTAGGTAACTTGTCACCTGCATAAGCTGATGTCATGCATCACCCACATGTCAGTGTTGTCACTGAAGTGGGCAACAGTTCACAACAACACCCCTCTCTACTTTCTTGTGCATTAATATAGTATAGATCTCCAATGTTCAAGCACAAATAAGAAGAGTTGCCTAATTACTAGTTTTTTTTTATATTTTTAAAAGTTTACCAGATTTTTTTGGTTGTTGCGCAAAGTTCCCTGGAGACACAGAATAGATAATAAGCACAGATTACTGGAGAAGTGCGCTCTGGGGCTCAGGAACCTGAGGTCAATTCCAAGCAATCATTACAAAATCATACTATGGTCATATCAAAAGACTAAGAATGTTGTTCGAATAAGAGGAAAAAAAGACTATTAAGACTAAGGACTAATTTCATAGTTCAACAAGATCTTGACTCAACACACAGTCCAAGAGACATCCGCATGTTTTGTGGCTAACCTTTTCTTAACTTTTCTTTTTCTTCTTGGCCAATAACTTGCTGTATTTGTTTTGTTAGGTGTTCAGGGCAAATGATCAAAATCTTTGTCAGAGTTAAATTTTTGGGACTTAGTTCTGGGGCATCCAGTGCTTTACATTGTCTATGCAGCTGGCAGCAAAGCATTTTTTTTTTAAGGATTATAGGATTAATTCGCAGGTACAACTGTGTATCATCTGTGTAACTATGGTAAAAGACATTGCGGTGGTGAATGATATGTCCCAAGGGTAACATGTACAGAGTAAACACAGAGTAAACAGTTCCCACATTGACACAGTGTGAGCCAAACCTGTTTCCATTCCCATATGTAACTTTCTTGGCTTCAGCTTGGGAGCCAGCAGCAGAGCTAACCTGTTCTAGGGGACAGATGCACATAAGATATGCACACAGTATTTTTTTAAAACTGAGGTTGTTGCAAGGTGAGTAAAGCAGTATTTATAACACATTACAAGACTCATTCAGGTTATATACACCGCTACCATCAGGTTAGAGATATCGTAGGTTTTTGTGGTTTTTGTTCTATTTTTTCCTCTTTTTTTTTTTTTAAAGTTCTGGTTTATACTAATACTAACCCCGGACTCAGCCTTAATATATAGTGCACAATCAATCAGTTGAGCTGCCAGTGTGCCCCAGCAAATATGTTTCGTAAGAGGTATAATCACTGGATTATGTTCACAGTCGTTTTTTTTTTTTTTTAATGAATGAAACGCGACATTTATTGACTGCAGTGGAGTCACTAGGAGGTGGTTGGGGTAGAAGCCAAGTGTACACTGTCTCTGTCACATCAGAGACTGGAGTTAACGTCCAGAGTCCTCCACTGTGGTTAGGTTTGGGGAAGAAAAATGATTCAGATGACTTTCAGATAATGATTAAACTCTAAAAATCTGATAATAAATCAAAATCCACTGCTAGGTTTTCATTGTGCAACTAATACTGATTTTGTATCTAAGTAAACAAAACCGCTGGAAAAAATGTTTATGTTTAACCATTCTGAGAAAGAACATCATTGTGAAGCCTGTTATTTTTCCAATAATTTAGGAGGAATGAAGAAGGGTGAGAAATATTGTAAAAGAAAGAGCCAAAGTGAAGCTAGATGACTCATCTTTACCAATTAATTCGTTTACTGTACGTTTTAATCTCTGATGCATACAGAGGGCAGTCAAAATCTTGAGTTTAGCGTAAAAATCTAAAGGTAAGATAATCCATTTTCTACTAGTATACAGTATACTCTAAAGCTGTTCAATTTCAGAAAGAGGAATGACTGTAATCAGTTACTCCCACCCCTGAGCAAACATAATGTTTCTGAGTCATGACTCATCGCCTTATAGCACAGACACGGAACTTACAGCCTGTTCTGTACTATCTTGACAACACATGTCTGAAAGAGAGACCACTGAGTTTTATCTCTCCCAGCTGTAGTATGAAGAAGTTTGTGTGTGTGTGTGCGTGCGTGTGTGTGTGCGTGCGCGTGCGTGTGTGTGTGCACGTGCGTGCGTGTGCGTGCGTGCGTGTGCTTGCACACGCGCATGCATGTGTGCATGCATACATGCATGTGCAAGTTAAAGATAATGACCCTGCAGTCCTGCAGGAAACAAACATCAGGCCCATGACTTGTCTTCTTGGACTAGGGGAAAGTGCTGGGGCAATTGCTGAGCTTTTCTCTGGCATCTTTCTCTGTGTGTGCACTTCTCTACTTCTGCTTGCTCTTAGACATTGTTTTTCGATCTGCCCAAAAAAGGTTTCCCTCTCAAACAGTACATTCATAAAGAACCTCAGACACTTATGGCTATAATTATGCTCATCAGCTCGACACTCAGGTGCGGTTTTAATATAAGCTTTAGAGGAACAAGTCTCAACAGTTGCAAACTATTTCCCTGCGGCAGCTTGAAGAGCAAACATCAAGTGGTTCACATCCCACAGTTTTCACGCCATTTTTGTTAGTGTGAGAGATGGACACGCAGTGTCACAGATATAACGGCAAAATATAGGTGCCTGCCAAAAACTTTAATGCACCTTTCATGCTATACAATAAACACAGTGACGGGTCAAACATCTGTACTTCACCTAGGTTGACCCAGAAGAAAACAGGCCTCGTGGGGACACCAGCTATTTGAACAGTTGATCTTGTGTGACTCATCTGTTTACGCTGCTGAAGTGTGGCCATCATTTTGCATGGCGTTGTGCATTGCTGAAATGCAATGAAGCATATTCCCTCAAGCAAACACTTGAGAAACTCGCAGTAAGAGAGAATGTAAATGTTAGTTTTGGTTGTATTTTATTGTCTCTTTCTGAAGCTAAACAGCAAAGAGACTGCGATGATGATCATGTGTGCATCTGGCGATAGTGGTGGCGGGGATCGGATGCCCCGTGTTGCCCCCGTAAACATGACCCGGATACCCCGGTTTACACCCCTAAATATGACCCACCATGGTTTTGAGAGAATCATGGACAAGTGAAAAGCATATCATGGCAACGTTTCCCCTTCCACTGGACCAAACCAAGGATCCACTGGAGTGAATACGTTTTAAAATTTAGTCCGTTAAAATTCATTATAAACATGACATTTTTACTCGAGTATGATTCGACAGAAATGGATTAAATACAGTCCCTCATTTTGCTTTCATAGCAAGTTAATGTGATAAGCACTGCTGGTCAGTTTATGGCAGCATATTCGAAAAATGGAAGTATTCACTTACATGTTAGTAGCTGAAAAAGTAATGTCATTAATTTGCAAATACATTTCCAATATGGCAGCAGTAATTATTTGCATTATCTGTATTCAACACAAAAAAACCCAAACCCAAAAATAAGACACTGTTTTTACAAGCAGCGAGCCCATGATTATAAAGTACTGACCAGCAACAGCTGGCTAACCTAGTTTTGGCCTGGTGACTGCACGAAGCACTCCAGAGAAGTACAGCCCCTTGCCGAGAGAGCTAACGAAAGCTACAGGAGTCTAGCTGGCAACTAAGAAGAGACGAAATTTAAACCCACCTTCAGCCCCTGCTAACACGTCCCGTTGCAGCAAAGATTCGGCCCCAAACTGTCAGAGTAATATAATTATTGAATGTCAGACCGTAATCCCTTACAATAACATTGCTGGGGAAAAAAAAGCTTATCACTTTACCACAGTGTCCATCACCGCCATTCCTTACACTTAATGTCACTTAATGATGACCCATTGGAAATATAGTTTCTAAAGCCCACTGATGATGGATGGTGTCACACGCAAATCCTGGAGCAGAAGCAGCAGCAGCCTGTTTGTTACGTTTCAGGTTGTGTTTTTCCTCTAAGCTGAGCAACAGATGTTACTTCTGAGAAAGATTTACTCACTTGTGTTTTATACCAGAATTTAATGAGATGATCATTAGTTTTGAGCAGCGGTTGCTGGCATCTGTTGTGATACCACAGTGCCACACCTGTCCTCTTCTGCATTCCTTGAAATAAATGAGCTCTGAAGATGACGGTTGCCCTAGAAAATTCTGCTCTACATGCCAGTCAGACTGATAACAAACGCGCATGTATGTATGCATGTGGGCATGTCGGCACACTTTTGTCTGTTTCATGTTCTCGGTAATTTTTTTTTATTTAATGAGGTTTAGATAAACACATTTTTCGACAAATGCGCACACGTGCACGTCCGCGCGTGCACACTTTCTCTGCTTTCCAGCATTTTATTTCGTGGACATCCTACAGGTTACCAAACAAAATATAACTGCTGCAACCTAAAGGGACACAAGAGAACCTTTGTCTAAAATATAACTGGCACTCAGACTCATCTGCATGCCAGCTTTACCATGGAAAATAATCATTTTAATTTCAGTGTTCCAGAGGCTCCTCAGGGGCTCATTTTCTCACACATTCATCAACCAGCAAATATGAATAAATGTCGTCTATTGGCAAACAAGCTGTCTGAAAGTGTGACATCAGTCTTGTCCACTTTATCACTTTATTTGGCTGTTCACTTTGTTTCGTTTTTTTGGATTTTTGTGATTCTTGTGAAATTAGTGTGGATTGTGGTTAGTATCTCCAGCAAAATAGATGGATTCAGGCAATCTAAGGAGGAATTATGAGCCATTATGCCATTATGAGCCACAGATTTGTCAATCTTCTGTATTTTTTCTGTCTTCTGTCCAACAATTAGATTTTCTTGCTTGAAGCCCAAAGAGTGAAAATATGTTTAAGTCTTGTTGATACCATTTGACTGCCAAGTTATAGTTATATTATTTCATGTGAAATTAGTGTGGACTGTGGTTAGTATCTCCGGTAACATAGATGGATTCAGGCAATCTAAGGAGGAATTATGGGCCATTATGCCATTATGAGCCACAGATTTGTCATTCTTCTGTATTTTTTCTGTCTTCTGTCCAAAAATTAGATTTTCTTGCTTGAAGCCCAAAGAGTGCAAATATGTTTAAGTCTTGTTGATACCATTTGACTGCCAAGTTATAGTTATATTATTTCATGTATCCCCTTGGGACCATCAATAACGCAGTGGATATTTCATGTCATTTCATCCTACTATTATTTTTCAAAATCTTTATAGACCAACTGTTAAAACTGAAAAAGGAGGCGTTTTTACCCTTGGTACTAGAGGAAGAATACTTGCAGTTATAATAATATATAGGTCCTGAAAACATCAATTATCACAGGAAGTGAAAGAACATTTCACGGAGAATATTGAAAAAAAACTAAAATGAAAAAAAATCTGAAGATTTCCCACAAATACCTGTGAAACTGAAGGCACTTTGAATACTAAACTAGACTGAGCCCAAATTATTCCTTTTTCTCTCCTTTTCTTCACTTTAAAGGACGTAAGCACATTTCCGTCCACCCCTCATTAATGCAAAGATTAAATTAACATTTTTGGCTGAGGTAGAAAAGATGACTTACTGATTTAAAAAAAAAAAAAAAAAGCGAAATGTGACAAAAAAATGTTGTAAATAAATCATCACATGATTCACATGATTGAATGTCCGCTGAACAGGCTAAAAAGTGTGGCGGATAAAAAAGCAACAGGTATGTGTCGGCCGATGAGGAGACCTTGATGCTCCTTGAATCCGTACAAGAAAAAACGTTTCTTGATTCTGTTTTCCACCACTTGAGTTTTACTGACGCTCTTTTAGTTCTGTCATCTTGTTGCGCCCTCCTTTTCTGCAATAGTTTAATGAAAACTGCCTTGAATCACTAACAGTCTGTTGGACCTTTAGTGCTGGACTGGTTCTGTAAAGTAAGGTTATTGGAGCTTTTTCACCGAAATCAGCCTCCTGCTATCGATGCGAACCAGGCAGAGGAAAGAGGTGAACCTCAACCAAAACGATGTGCTGAAAGATGCTAACACAGATGAAGGGGGATTGCAGAGGTGGCGATAATTCCCTGTCGGTTTGTCACTGCAAGACCTTTCAACACCTTTCACATTACTCGCAGCCCCCCCCCCCCTTAATATAAGAATATTTTTTAATGCAGCTTTAAGTTTTTGAAAGGATTTCCCTACATAGCACGGTAATACAATTTTATAGTTGAAAAATCTCTCATTGTGCTATCCATCCTTATCATTTCTTCATTTTAAGTAATCTCCCTTGGAATCCCTTCAACTCTTTTCCACATAGTATTTAAGTTGATTATTAATTGCACCATTTTACATAAGCCAAAGCATGTCAACTGATTTGATCTCAAAACCAAACCAATATCAAAAATTCTTGCCTGATAAAACCTTCATTATCTAATGTCAATATGGGTGTGCTTTCAGTGCGTACGTGTGTGTGTATCTAAGGAAAGGATGTGTCTGTATAGTGAGTTCTGCCCTCCCTGTTTAGTGGAACGTGGGGGAAAGTTCTGACACTTTCTATGACTCTCTGACCTTACATCCACACCTACAGATATGATTCCTGTTCATCTGTCCAAAACTCTAAGCCAACGCTGATCTTGGACACCTAATCAAACGAAAGGAAAAGGATATAGGTAAACAAAAAAAAAAAGAGAACATTATGTTATGGGCTCATTATTTTCCACCTGGTTTGTATTCCGGTGTGAATGACAGTTTCACCAGGATTCCAGGAGTTAGGTACAGAAATGGAACTGGCTTAAAAGTTCCGCTTCACAGAGTTATCAGTCTTTTTGCAGATGAAATATGATGAGATTGTGCAGCAGTTTTATTACACAAGCCGTGAAATCTGAGGCCACGATCAGTGTAAAGTAAGAACAAAACTAAACACAACAAAAACAAACGAAAAAAAACCCAACTAATTTGGAGCTATATTTCTGACCACTTAACCAAGGAATATCCAATATTTATTCCTTTAGCACTGCTTTGTTCTCCACCAACTGCAGATGGGATATATTTTGCCTCTTTAGGTGCCAGATACTCCACTACTCTCACCAGCTAGTGATACTAGACAGTAGTTGCAGGCTGTAAAAAACAATGAGCTGCAAGGTGCTTAAATGCCCCTTAGAGTTCAAAGGCACTGGAAAATTGGTTGAAATGCACCCATATGACCCATTGTCAATGTATAAAAATACTGATTAGTGCAGCTTTAAAGAGAAGCGAGCCGAACAATTAGATTTCAGTTAAAGCCCATGCAGCCAAAACAAGCTAAAACTCTATCTGTAAATACAGTGATATACTAAATAACAATATAGACATTGTAAAAAAAAAGTATTACACTGCTTCACGTAGCTTTCTGTTTTATTACCTACTGTATATTTTGTGTTTGAAAAAAGAAGGAGAAAAGATTTCCCCAGATCATTTCAGGCAGAAGTTGTGGGTGTGATGTCAAACACAGAAAAACTTTGCCACTTCATGAAGTGTCTTTTGACTGTTTCCTAGACATCCCTGCCCAACTCACTGTTGATGTGCTGCTGAGTGCTATCTTTTGACAAGAAGCTGTCTTTTTTTTCTTTTTAATTTCACTGAAAGTTCAAACACAACATGAGAGGACTGATAAGTCTTTATTTTTTTCATGTGTAAAACTTTTGTTTCCTTATATTAGATATTCAGATTCGCTGTTTGTTTGTTTGTTTACAGGACATGTAAAAGATCGGCAGCAGCCTGTGACAGGCTGACCTGGGCTCGGCTTGATTACAATGCAATGTAATATATATTTACACCTGAAAAGACACTTTCAAGACAATTTGACAAACACAGTAAAAGAAAATAAAGTATTTACATTGATCAGTAGGTCCACACAACTTAGGTGTGACCTCTCAGTTCTATTTTTTAACAAAACAACATGACTAAGGGACTAGTGGTTGAAGTACACCCACAGTCTGGGAAAGATATTGTAACACCTCATATAAGATGTGTGTGTATCTCTCATATTTGCATGTGTTCTTTTCAGCAAAGAAGGGGACCGTTGGGGCCTGCAAGCAGAGTGATGAAATACTTGCAGAGAAAAAACAAACACATCTCAAACACTTCCTGTTTGAAGCAGGCAGCTTGCACAGGCGGCTTCCTGAGTTTCAGACCAGCTCAGCCAGGTTGCGCTCAGTACTGACAGGAACACCAGACAGAGGAGGTGAGGGGGCTGGGCAGGGTGCCATCCATCTTCATCACGGAGCTGTGAGGTGCTGTTGGAAAAACAAGCACCGGATTCATGAAAAAATAAAATGCGAGCCTGGTTTCACCTCAGTGAAAGTGGACTGTGTGACTGGCATCAATGTGCGTCCCGAGCTGGCGGCTGAGCAGCATGCCTTCATGGTCCGGTAAAAAGCTCTGATGCTCTATCAAGTCGCAGCTCATACTCACTTGATCGTGATTGCAACATTATAATAGAGCTCAATTCTTGAATCTCTGTTTGTTTAAAAAAAACAAAAAACAACATTTATTTATATGCAAACCTGCCAACTTCGCTACAGCTGTACGTGCAGTTTAAACAACTAATCATGTCTGACTTGACTGAAAAAAAAAAAGGGAAAAACCTCGTAGCACTTGGCTGACCTCAGGGGGCCTCACATCAGAGTGACAGTCTACAGTGCCCACCTACTCCTTCCCTTACCATCAGTTGGAGACTGTAAGACAAGTTTAACAAGTGCTGAGCGCATTTACTTGGCTTGTCTGCAGTTGAGGGATTAATACTGTGTAAACGTATGGATATTTGATTCATTATTTCACAACATGACATCTTGTACAACTTTGCAACATGTACATTACTGACATTTGTAATTGTCCAGCAAAGCTGTGACCAGTAGCCAATATTCTACATCCTGGTAACTAGGACGGGTAAATGTAAGGCCGCACAGATGCTGTGAAGATTAAGTCAGATCTTAGCCCCAGCTTGGTTGCCCCCAGAACAAACTGCTGCCCGATCAGGTGTGGTTTTGCTGTGCAGCTGGATGGAGGCCACAAAGCCTGAAGAATCACCTGAATGATCGGGGATCACTGCCGATCAGCTGGATTTTCTAGCACGTCAGAAATTTTGGTTGGCCTGTGGCGAAAAGTGCAGTCTTCCGTCTTCCACATCTCTTTTTTTTTTCTGACGCTTCATTTATAGTTTTATCCCACTCTAATTAATCAACATCACTAGTTCACCAGTTGATTTCAGCAAAAGCTGCAGGTTTGCAGGGACATTGTTAGTGTCACTAGGTGCACCTGTGCTTTTCCTGACTTGACAAGTCATAGTGTTCATTTTAAGAAAAGTCTATTACCTGCTCGAAACAACTGTGACAGGAACAAATGCCAAAGTAAGGCATTTTAAATATATGTTAAGGTTACAAAAGGCTTGAACAAATGTTAGGAAATGGTCATAGTAATTAGGTCTCTGTCATGTTGGCTCATGTGCAATATAAAGGCAGGAGGCACGTGAATATACAAGATTTTTTAAAAAGGTCCTTTGTGGATGGAATCTGATATTGTGATATTTAGCAGAGCTTTGACATCCCAGTTTGCCATGTGACAAGTGACTTTTCAGCTTTTCTTTTTAAAATATATATCTTTAAACTCAAAACCTTCTTTTAATGACAAGATTTAAAAAAAAGATTAAACTATGGGCAGAATTCATTTCTCAGAGAATGATTTCATAAAAAGCAGATTTTTCTCTGTTGATTTATAGTTTCTTCTTTAAAAAAAAAAGGCACTCCTTTTTTCACTCCAAGTGTTAAATGTTTGTGAACTCGAGCCTGAATTTTGAGGCAGTAGCTAGGCTCTGCCTGCATGATCAGAAAGCCCCATGAAGGGGGATTCCAGTAGTGAGACACTGAGCAAGGTTTGATATCTTTTCAATGACAGAATTGACATGTGTTACCCCAAAAAGATTCCTTTATTTAATACATAGGCATTGAAGTAACACTCAGAGAACTATGTGCATCATTAGAATTGGAATAATATCCATAGTAAAACTTGTTAGGTTATGATTTGTCTGTTCATTTCTCTATAGTTCCTAGCCTTTTTTAATCGCTTCTCCAATACCCACAATTCCTTAACCAGCAAAGGTGAATCTGATCAGCACCCGATTAGAGCCACTTGCAGGAATCCTTTAAATCTAGTCCTTTGTTTCTTGCCTTCTGCTGCCCTTGCAGCTTTTGCAGCCCTTGCAGCTCCATTGTAAGCTACTTCAGCACCATGACCTTGACCTGGTTGGAGGTGAAGTGAAACATATTTTTTTTCCCAGTCTGTTCTGACATACCCAGCTCTTATCTAATCTGCTTGAAACTGCTGTCAACACCTGACCACTTAGTTGTACCACACAGTGCATTACCCATGTCAACAAGGGAAGTTTTGTTTAACCGCTAGACATGTTACGTGGTAAACAGAGTGATGAACCGTTTACCTTGTGTTCAGACTGATAAATTTTTTTCTTGTTTTGGGGTTTTTTTTTTTTTTACTTTTGGACATAATGTGCTCTGGTGATGTTGGATTTCGTTGGTTGCCATTAACCTCTGTGTATTTCTGGTTGTTTCTTATATTTATCATATAAAGTATTTTCAGATTTTTTTTATGACTTGGAATGAATTGTTTGTGCATATGTTTGTTTTTTTGTGTGTTTGCAAACTCGCTTTCCCAGGTTATAAATCATTACTTTATTTTTTCTGCAAATAGTGTTAAACAGAGGTCAGAGGTCGTCCTTCCGTCTTAAACATTTTGGACATTGTTATCATACATAATCATTATATAAATTACTAAATTACAGGTCATTTTGACCTCTTGCATTAAATTTTGTGTTTTGAGTTTTGTCCTTATTTTTTGATTATATATCAATTATATTTAAATTAGTGCACATATGTTTCTAATATCAAAAGATGATTAGTGTGTTTCAATTAGTTGATTATGAAGGGAATGTTTTGAAGGAAAATGTAAAAATGTTAGTATTGCTCCCAGTCTCCCCTATTTATTTCAACATATAGGACCTCATTATACAGGAGATGTGTAACTGTGAAGAAAAAGTGGAAAGCAATAAATCAAACTAATAAATGTGGAAATAAAACAAATAAATCAATTAAATAATTAATGTGAAAATTTAAAAAAAAATAATTAATTAATAATACAATATTCTTCTATTCATCTATCCATTAGCCTATTCATTTTTATTTTGGTAACTTTTTTCTTTACTCTATTTTACTTTTTAATGTATTATGCAAAGTTATCTATTTATTTGTCTATTTATTTATTTATTTATGTATTTATTTATTTATTTATTTATTTATTTATTTGTAAGTAGAACACCACTCCACTGAGATTTTTACTATTTCCCCTGTTTGTTTATTTTTTTAAAAATATAAATTACTGCTAAAGTGTGTTTATACAAGTTTCTCATGTAGTGGTCACTACATCCAAGGTAAATGCCACCTTGCAACTTTCCCATGCCCTACTTACTTTATGACCAGTGAATCCTAAGAGAGAGATTGTGGACCAGGCCACGATTTTTCATTTCCTGGCAGTTTGAAGATGTGGTACATTCCAGGGTACTGAGACATATTTGTGTGGTTTGGGAATAGGTCTTGACCAGATATCCTTAAATGAATAATAGTTTAATGACATTATTATTTGTACACAGGGTTGTGTGCAGCTAAACCAAGTGCTCCTGTCCAGACAGTCATGCACGTCCCTTTTTTGCAGATCAAGTATGTCGCAGCAAATTTCTTTTCAAATTCTTGTGATTGTTGACCTCTGCACTGGTCACAATTTTTTTTTTTTTTTTTTTTTTTTTTCAAATTGCCAGAGCTGTCACCCATGAGCCCTGCCACTGCTCCATTGTCCATTGGACCCAAACTCTAAACCTGGGCTTGAAATCATAATTTTAACTCTGGATCAAGACATCATTGAAATCTCAACCAAAACACACAGAGGAGGTTAAATTAGTTATTTAGACTATTTGGTGAAAAGGGAGAAATTGTACAGTATTTTGAGAGGCAGGAAGTCACTGGCCATGCAAATAGTTCCAGCACATAATGTCCTGTAAAAAAGCAATGCTTGTGTAGATGAAACAAACAGGATATAATGTGTTATTTGGAGCAAGTTGTCGGTTTTGGAAAGTGGCTGGCTGGCTGTTGTCCCGGTGCTTCCAGTCCTATGCTCAGCTAAGCCGCTCTGGATTCACGCTTGTTGTCAGTTTTCTCATCTAACTCTTGGCAAGAAGGTGAATAATGTAAAACTCCTCCTTTAACGTCAATAACTATCAGGACACTTAACTGTGCATTACTCCCCCCAACCCCCCCTCATTCCCTCCCAAAAAGTGAGTCGTCTTCCATGGCAAATCACAGATGTGTTTATGGGAGATGGATGAAAGCCAGTATCTTCTTGCTCCTGTATTTTTTGATCTATGCGCTTCTAAAACATACACACACACCCCCACGCACATGCACACATGACCACCCACCACTGTCCCTTGGAGTGAATCGTTTCGGGGAATGTGCATGTTTATTAGCAAGACTGGAACGGAAAAAATTGCTCCCCAACAGGGCTTTGAACAGATTAATTGATAAGCCAGTCTTTATAAATGCTATAAACACGATAATATAATAATGGCTTGTTTTTGCATGTTATTTTACTGCAGTTAACATAACAGATGGGATCCAAGCCTTGGGCAGTGAGGGACACTGGCCCAAACATTTGAGATGAAGAGTGCTTCATGTTATCATGAGAAATAAAGAAAATGACGTTTTTACACTTCTGCACATTAGCGTGTTGGATTCGGTGATGTAAAGGAACTTGCTATAGGATCCTCATAGATTTTTGATCTGAAATTTTTCCCAGTGTTTTGTCATGTCATGCAGATTACATGTTAATCACAACCCACCTACAGTAAGTGGATGCTCCTTCAGTCGACGGGTGAGTTAAATCCTCCAAATCTGCTGCAGACTGGTGCCTTTAAAGCATGAAATGATGCCATTTTTTTAGGTCACTTTCCTATTGGTATAATTTTGAGAAATACACTTATTTGAGTTGGAGATTTGGAGTTGGAGGACAAGATGGATGCCACTCTTATGTCTCTCTGAGTAATAAGGCTGCAGCAAGCAGCTTGTTAGCTAAGCTTAAACAAAAAAAACTCCAGAAATTCACAACTCCCTCAAAACATGGTACAACACATAACCTGTAAAAGTACAAGTTGTTTTATCCATTTTTATACACATTTTATACGATGAACAAATGAGGTGTTTCCAGCCATTTTACTAAGCTAAGCTAGCCAGCTGCCATCCATAGCTTCATACTTAGAGAAGTAGAGGAAGTATCCTCATAGAGTTTTGGTTATCCAGTTCTGATGCTTTTTGTTTTCTTTTTCCGCTATGAAAAAACTTGTTGCAACATGAATACAAGCTGCTTTCAGAAACAAAGAGAAACTCAAACTTCGTACGTGTTTCATAAGGTAGATCTTGGGTGGACTATTGCTGCTGCAGTCTGGTGATCTATGGAAGACACATGGACAGATTGTGAGAAAACGGGCCCCTGGGCACAGACGAGTAAAAGGGTTGTTTTGTGTTTCTTTATGATCATTCTTCATCTCTTCGTCTTCAGTTTATATCTCTTTATCCTTGTTTTACATATCTTTGTGGTTGCTATGCATCTCTTTGGAGTCCTTTTGCGTCTTTTAACCAAGTTCTCTGAATTTTAAACAAGAAATATTATTGGTCAGTGCCTGGCAGCCCCATTTGTTAATCCATCCATAAAGGGTTTTATTATATTTTGAAGATGTCAAAACCATATACAGTTTACTATAATATAAATAATACAATATTCATATATGTAAATGTGTTTGTATCTTTGTGTGTGTGTATTTGTGGGTGTGTGAGTGGTTATTTTTGTTATGGTGACTACATGTTCAGATGATCAAATAACAGTTTGACACCCAGTCCAGCACATGGGGTGATTAAAACATGACTTATCATTGAAAACTCTCCTTTCTTTCTTTCTTTTTAATACATGACTCTGAAGTGTCTCAGATGGTTGAGATCATCAGTGAGCTGCTAATGTGAAGAGAAAAAAAAACAACATTTCAACAGCTGCAACTTGTATTAACAAGTAGGATAAAACTACAGGGAGACAGATGAGGAGAATGTGAAAGCATATGTTCAAGTACCAGAAATGAATCAATGGAAATTGATGCCAGTTGGCTCAACCGGGAGTCTGAGCCAAGCCATTTAGGGGAAAACAGCACTTTTTAATTCAAGTGGGAACTTTGGTAGGATGGGTCATTTCCCTATCTATCAGCATTCGCTTTCATCTGGAAACGTTCTAGATTTTTCTCCCCAGAAACATGATAATTGTCAGCAGCAGATCTTCCCCCGTAACTGACCTTCTGGGAAACTCATTGATGAATCTTTGCTCGTTTTCTGGAGCGACAATGAAGTATTTTGATTTTCTGGCAGGTTCTCAATCTGGCAAAAAAAACCCAAACAATTTTCAGGCAGTATTTTGATAGCATTAACTCGTACAACATCATGACCAGTTGAGACATGAGTGGGAATGTGTACCTTAGATTTACATGACAAAGTAATGGTATGTAAATAGAAAGTTATGGTCCTGAAATGATCTATATAACCAAATGTACTGTGGAGACAAACAGATTTTAAAAAAGGTGAGAGGAACCACCTCTCATGAAAAAGGAACAGTAATTTCTGTGTTTCTTTATGTGAACGACATTGTGAAGTTATATTATGTTATTTTGCTGCGGACTAGTTGGGGGGGGGGCATTGCTGATATTAGATACAGATTCTATGTGAAATGACTCTTATGTTGATGGATAAAAGAAGTTTAACAGTCAAACTGAAATGATTTGGTTTAAATAGGAAAGTGCCAAACTGTCTTTGTGGAAAATTGAGCCATTTATGATCCTCACAGAAATACTCGGGTAGAT
Organism: Istiophorus platypterus; assembly: GCA_016859345.1. Taxonomy (NCBI): domain Eukaryota; kingdom Metazoa; phylum Chordata; class Actinopteri; order Istiophoriformes; family Istiophoridae; genus Istiophorus; species Istiophorus platypterus. The sequence continues at coordinate 5,026,223 of CM029128.1, read as the reverse complement.
TTTTTTTTTTTTTCTTTTCATGCTTTTGAGCACCAGGTCAGAAGAGGGTCACAATAAAATTCTTCATCTTTGTTTTGTACTAGTTTCTTCCATTCAGAAGAATACGTAGTTACATAAAGGAGTACAAAGACACCAACCAAATGTCCACCAGCTTGAACTCCCCTGACAGCGGTCTTTGGGCCAGGTTATTGTGTTTCGATTTTCAGTGAGATTGGATCACCTCTGTCAAAAAAAAATATGACGTAGTTACATTTTCCATTTTTTTTTTTAAGTGTCGGTAAATATTACTTGTGGCAGAAACACGCAGTGGTTTTTTCTTGAACCAAGAAATTTGAGGAAAACATGTCCGGGGTATAAATGGGATAAAAGATTTTTATTACAGCTCTGCTGTAATTATTGTTTTATATTTCTTACTTTCATCTGTGCCCCAAATCTTCTAAAAGATTGGGAAAAGGCGAGAAAAACAAACTCCTACCATTAACAATATTTCCTGATTGGATGTTGTTTTTTTCTATTTTAATATTACTCAGGGTATAATAATGAAATGAAATCACAAAGGACCTCATAGATGGAGAAGTTGAGGAATAACAAAGCTGTTGAGAAATTCATACTTCTTAGTTTTCCAAGTGTAATACCATGGAAATCACAATTGTTTTGACACACATGCAAATGGAGGTGGAGAGGAGTCTGACATGATTGCATAAAGCTGTTAAGACAAATGCATGCATCTCCCAGGTCAAGCTGAGTCGTTCTAGAAAATAAGAAGAGGAATCAGATTATGCAAAGAGAGGGCATGGAAAGTTGAAAAGGTTGCAAATATGATTGAATTTCAACAGCCTCAGTTAGTCATACAATAAACTTAAAAATACATCAGGCCCAGGATTTCATTTTTTTTTTTCTTTATGAAGTTTGAATCTTTAATTGAGAGGTTGAAGCCTTGTGGAGGAGAGGGACAAAAGAAAAAGAGACGTGTGCAGCCGTTGCAGAAACAGAAGAGTCAAAAGCTCTCAAGTTGTTGTTATCGTCTGTTGTCATGGAAGGAAGCTGCAGCTAGCCAAGCTGACCGGTTAGCTTGGAAATGACCACTACTTCTTGTTACTCACACCATGGTTTAGCACAGACTCAACAAAAGAGAGATAATATGTCCAATCGGGAGCTTTTGAGTTGCCGGCAGACGTATTTAGCTCTGGTCTCTCCTGTGACTAGTCAGCCTTGTTCAGGCATGAGCTTGGTACCAAACTATTTTTCTACACTATCATTTGACCAGGAACTCAGCAGATGCTATGCTTTTCCATACTTGAGAGTAAAATGTCATTATTCAAATAAAGTGTGGCCAGTGGCATATTAAAAAAGACGTATGGTATGAAACCTTGCTGCAGATTTGCGTCTGCTGTCTCTCGATTTCCCACTCCTTGTGTCCGTGGGAAAGAAGTCAGAGCGCCACGGCACTTTGAATGACCCTGGCGGGAGTACGTCTGCGGTCACGATGCGAGCCCGGTGTTCCCTCCAGGCCAAATAATTAATGTGTGATCTCTTGAAGATAAATGCTTTCCCCAGAGAAAGTGGGGACATTTAATGCCCCTCTGTTTCCATGGGGGGTGTGGATCTTTGCGGGCACACGTGATGGTGAAGGGTTGAAGATCTGCTTGGGATCCCTCCTCGGGATTGCCAGATGAGCACTGCTCTCCTCCTCTGCAGTTGTGAAGAGCTTTTAAAGGCTCATGTAATGCGCCTGGAATGACGGACCAGGAGAAAGCTGCGTTCTCCCACCGGCATGTCTTTTAAAAACAACTCTTTAATGCTGTGCATCATATAGTATATTATCTCTGTACACTGAAAACACTAAACCAGTGGGATTTCATTTTTTTTTCCTTTTGTTTATCTCTAGCATATCATATCTGAATTTTATTTTCTTTAAGTCTCAAACTATTTTGTTTGATATAAATGGGGAGTGCGCGAGCACATGGAGGCAGTGATTCAAAACCTCCTGCAAAGGAGAGATCCAGATATCTTAATGGCATCAATGCACCAAGCATTCAAGTCCAGGTACCAAGCCTCACATGTGACAGGAATAAAACTACAAAAAATAAATGAGTTTATATCAAATAAAATGCAGCATCTCAGACAGATGTTAATTGTCAATGAATCGTGTGTTTCAAAGGCTCATTTGTCACCAAAAGGAACAAATGTTGAATCATTTATCATGGCCACATTGCACTAGGAAGCTGTGGTTTTGTGATAAGAGCTTACCAGTAATTGTTTCTGTTGCTCAGTTTTATTTTATTACCCGATGAGAAGTGGGATTAGGCAAGTTGCTGGCTCTCTTTGGGGATCGCCTTGACGGATTGCACACAGCAGCCCATTTGCTATGACAATTCCAGAAAACATCTCAAAAACATTCCCAAGGATGGCTTTCCCTTGGCCCTTTAAAGGCTGTCCTTACTTGGTTTTGTAAACACTCTGCCCAGAAAAACCACTTGAACTTGGAATGGTGCAGTGACTAGCATCCACAATTGGCAGAAGAAAATAACAATGGCCAGGCCTGACTGCCACTGGCACACAGACCCCAATACACTCAACAGACACGCCAGGTCTGACCCAGGTTATATTGAGATGTCTGGAGAAGGAAAGGAGAGAGCGAGCACAGACAGACATACAGAGAATGACTTTGGACAATTAAAACATGTATATAGAGAGAGATTTGTGGGCCTTGTGACACAATAGAAACATTTTTCATGAAACTGTAAAAAAATAAAGCTATACATGCATAATACACTGTGAGGATCAGAGTTACCAGTATGGAAACACAGCTCACGTTTTCTGTATCTTATTTTTCTGCAGCAGACATGATGCAATTTAACGCCACTCTCATCAGTTTTTTTTTATATTATCATTGGCTCACCTGACTGGTTTTCTGCCCCACAACTTCAATTGTATGTTTCTGGCTCGTTGTAAAAACACTAAGCTGAGATAAACCCAATCTATGGCCCCGCCTCAGCACCAAACTGCAGACAGACAGATTTAGCACCTAGCTGATGGAGAATTTAGCAGCTAAAATCCATATACCACCCTCCAGAGTTGGTAGGGTCCAAAACAGAGCTAAGAAGAATGAATATTGGCCAGAAAAACAACACTAAATGAATAGTAATGTTGCTCCATACAGTATTTGCTACACATGTAAAACACGCAACTTTTTGCTAACAAGTTCACCTTATCAACGTCACAAGATCATAATAAAGCTAAATAGATTAAATTAAAGCAGAGCACTACCTTGTGTTGTTTTAAATGAATTCTAGAATATTAAACACAGAAAAATATCAAAATCAATAGTTTTCTTTTTTTTACTGAATTTTTAGGGATCTTTGGCAGCAAGTCTAGCAAACTCTGTTTAATAATCTGTGGCTGCAACTCTGCTGAGGACCCACCGAGAAGAGCAGCTATGTTTTTTCTGCCAAAAATGAAATCAATTTAGAAAAAGTTGAACTTTATACAGGATCACAAGTTCAGCCACCCTCTCCTTGATTTAGCTTTATGTTGTGTCATTAGTGAGTTTTGCTTGGCAAAGGAAAGAAATTAAGAGTACTGTTTCCTTTAGTTGTTCCTCTGGGAAAGAAAAAGAACTGAAAACAGAGAACGCAGTGATAAAAACCAACCTGGGCAGAGTCTGTAACATAAAAGAAAATTATAGCCATGGACATGACAGAACAGAGATGTAAAACTTATTGTCTCAGATAGATGTTGAGGAGATATGGAAACATCTCCATATGGTAAGTTTTATATAGTCCCCAGATTTTTGGCAGGACTTAGGTTTCTAAGTATAGAATTGATGCAGCTTTTTACTCTTTTCTCTGTCTCCACATCCTCTGCAGCCTTCAGGGAAACTAATTTTTCTCCATCTTTTCAGTCTCTAAAAGAGTCTCCGTTGTCCTTCAGGGTACCACTTTATTTAAAACTTGCTAATGAGCACTTATCAGTGGGATATATACAATCAATAAATGGTTTAAAACTCATTACAATGTGACTTTAAGAAGAGATAAGGGCTCTATCGTATAAGTACTATTATGAGGCCTCCGTCACTGTTGGATAAACAGTTAATGAATGACACAGCTGTAATCAAAAATCCTGTATATCTCTATATGTAAATGAAATATTAATTATTTAGTACTGATTAACTGACAGCTTAGAAAAAAACTTCCTCACCTGATGAAGGCCGCAGGTTACATCTGAAAGCTCCAGGTGAAATCCAGTAAATGGACCTTGAGTTAGAGTGGTAGGTTGTTTTTGCTTGTTTGTTTTGTTTTATTCTTCCCCTCCTTTTGTTGAACTTTGCTTCCAAGGTCAGTACATCATTTAGGAGTTTTGAACACATTTATAAACAGTTTTAATCCATGTGTTTTTTTAAAGAAACATGGTTACAGCTGCGTCTCACAGTGTTTCATCAATCACAATTACGGGAAAGTCAACCTTTCCTTTCATTTTTGGCACATAAGACGTCAAATGTACAATAAGCAGGTTATAACAGATAAAGTTTAAACTCTTGATTATAGGAAATTGTGGGTATATGAATGAAGTACAGCTAAATCACTATTGTCATCAATAAAATCACATTCCAATATAATATATAGCATAGTATTCCAATAACCCTTAAATATAATATCTACAGTATTCAAAGCAGTGATGCCTTATGTGTGTCTGACCAGGCTTCTCGGAAAACATTGTCTAGGGGAACTTTCCAGTAAAGGCTATTACCAGAGTAACTCCATGGCTATCTTCAGCATCACAGTGTTGTAGCAACATGACTGCATTTGACTAGGTGACCCAGATGTTAGACCTTAACCACTGCTTTGAGGTCACTGCATAAACATATATCCAAACATAGAGAAATCTCTGCTTATTTAAAATTGTATCTTTGAAAGCGAATCAGTAAAGAAAGTAACATAGTGAGTCTGATTTTTGGGTTTTTTTTTTTAAAAACAATCGGCAAATGCATACAGAGAACCATGAATCATCAGTTTCAGTGTGTCACAGATTTACCTGTGTGCTCAGGTCGACACTGTGTTAAGTTAAGTTTTGTGAAATGCGTAAATAGGTTGCTTACATACCTGGAGAAAGACAGATTTCTTGCACAAGCCAGAGTGAGCTTTTAAAATAAATACTGAATGTCTTTCTGCATTTAAAGACTGTTATAATGGTGCAAGACACTCAGTAAACACTGATGTACTCTGATGTAAACACTCTGATGTACTGGGAAAACCCAGGGGGAAGTGTAACAAGGGATAAATGCACGTCAGTATTTTAGATCTCTGAATTTATGTAATTGAATACCTGTAATCAAGCAAAAAATAGCATTTTAGTTTCGTCTTAAAGCACACACATGTTGCTGCAGCACATAAAACTCCCTCAGACTCTCAAATTTCGCCCCAAATTCACTTTTTTAAATAAAAAAAATATCAATTATACCAGCTTTAATTTCCATGGAAGATTAGCAGTTCCAATGATACATTAGATGGAATAAATGATATGTAGAACCCTTATAGTCATGTTTATTTTTAATACCCTGGGGACCAAAAAGGTAAGATATAATCTTGATTAGAATTTGTCTTTTGTCATCGATGTTAAGTGATTGAAAAAAATATCAAAAGCACCTCAGTTTAACACAGAAAAATTCAACAGCGCCACGTACTATGGCCCACACGACATCCCATTAGAATGAAATCAGCAAGCAGAGCAGTGCGTAAAAAGATGTTAATATTTACTGTTCATTTCGATGAGCCTATAACCATACACGTCATGTTTTGTTTGTAAATTGTTAATCTGTATTGTAGCTATGGCTGACAAATAAATGTATTAGAGCGGAATCACTGGTTAATTCAAAATGGATCCAAGTACTACCTTAATTTCCTTCATTGAATAACAAATCTTTAAAAAAACAAAAAATCAGGATTAAATACTGTTTTTAGAACACTCAAAACATGATGATCATATAAAATGTGATGCATTGTTATGGATCAAACAACTCAAAAGCGTTTTGAGTTGTTACAATTAGCTGATCCTTGACCACCTATGCTGTGTAAATCAAACAAAGCTACAAATCCTGGAGATGGAAACTGTTTCACAGAGCAGGTCAGTTTGAAGGCTGCCAAAGGAATGTATGTTTGTGTAAACGGCAAATGAGCCTTGGATGAGTCAGCCCATTAGCAGATAACGTACGGCTGAGGATGCAGATTACACCTGATCGAGCCTTTGAACTGAGTGGAACCGGAGCAAAGACCCACAGGGCAGGGAACCGATCAGAATGGACACGGGAGCTTTCTCTCCTCCACACGTCGGCCGAGAACGATGGAACACACGGAGGGTGACAATGTGCTGAGCTGACCATAGGAAAGACTGGGATTATGATCGAGGAGCACTTGCTTTTCACTAGAATTCTGCAGCAGGGAGGTCTATATCCCCACAAAAGGACTTAGTTGTTGAATGGTGTTTATTAAGTAACTGCCTTTTAGGTTGGTTTGTTTGGCTCATAACGAAAAGCACACTGCATGCCGCTTCTCAAGACTTCAAACAGCCAGTGACAATTTATATCACTTACACTGACTGGTGGCAAAATAGACAAAACAAGTTTTAAGAGCACCAATCGGTGCTCAGGAGGAGTCTGTGAAATGTGGGCGAGGTGTTTTCCCTCAGTTTACTTAGATCAACAGGCAGAGTTGCCTCTTTTAGCAAGCTCCAACACACTGTGAGATTTCGGGAAGGATGATACTGTGCTGCAGGTGCCAAGTATTTCCACTAAACGTGTGACAGCGGAATTAATGTAACCCAAAGGTTTGCTTATTTCAAGAGGGGCCTCTTGAAATGGAAACACGTGGCACACAAAGCAGAGCGAACATGTATATCTTCAAGGACGTTTTGTTGGATGAAAATGTTAGAAGAGTAAAATAAATATAGGTATGTTAATTCCCTATGTCATGAGACAGAAGTTACCTTGAGTCATCTTAAGTTTTACCTTAAAGTTAAGATTGTTATGCATAGTTAAATTATGCTTAATTACATGAAAAGACTTGTGCCACTTCAATGCCAGTACGCTAAATATGAAGGGGGGGCTTTAACCTGTCTCTGCCCTGGGGTCGATTTTCTCAAACTCCATCCATAAATACCAACTTCTGGGACCAAGAGCACTTAAGTGCATTCACCGCCGCCAGGTAGAAGGCATCACAGGTGTGGTTCCCCCCGTCAGAAAAAAACGACCAAACACACGGTAGACTTAACCCACACTTGATGTTCACTTTTTGCATTGTAGCTTGGAAAAAAGTGCTTTCACGGATACATGCTCCCCACAATCCACCACAGTTTACTTCCCGGCACATGTCCAGTTACTGATGGTGTCAGGCCTATAGACTGGTTTTAGGGACGACAATAATCAGCTGACATGGAGAATTGGAATCTGAATTTCTCTGTATGTGCATTTCTCATGTCCAAACACTCCACAGTTGATTACCACGTAATATTAATATCTTTTCTTATTGGGATTGATCTGACAGGACTGTTATTCCGTACCTGACGCTGTAGCATAAAATCAAATACCTTTTTTTTTTTTCATGGTTACTCCATCCTTAAACATTTCTATGGAGAGAAACCATTTAAACTGATATCACGTTACATCATTTTTAAACCACAGTTAAATAACTTTATTTACCTACAATATCACTCCTCTTGCCTCCTGAGTGTGTGTGGTGTCATTGTAAAAATGAGCAAACTTAAACACACATACTTGCGGTCTTAATGGGCACTTGGGCACTATGGCAATTAGGCACCTAAGTGGCCGCTTGAAGACTTTCAGATATCTCAAGTGTGGGTTTTGGGATGGACACCCACATGCATCCTAAATACTAATATTACTAATACTTAATTAAGGATACGATGGTTTCCTTCCCATCTGCAAGTGTTTTTTCTTCATGATATGGTACCACAGCTCCACTCTCTGGTTGTATTTTAATTACAAATAATGTCACGCTACAACAGTTCATATAGCCTCCCTTAAAATGCACCTGAGTGATAGAAGCTGACATGCACTTGGTGGATGATGGCGTAAAAAATGCAAACTCACCTATTTCACTCCTCTGTGCTTTCTGGGATTGATGGAGAGTTCATTGCCCAGATTTCAAGTCTGAGCAGCTTAAGTGAGAATCAGAGAGGAGGTGCATGTTGTAATAATCAGGGTTTTATTTTTTTTTTATCAGGGTCAGGGCTGCAATGTCGGATCGGAAAGGTTGAGCTTAAGGACAGTGCGCCGAATTCCCGTGGGAGGTCGTGAAAATGTTCTCCACTGCATCCGACAGGAGCATCAAGGAAGCAGCAGCTGGTGAAGAATGTCAACAACTCTAATTGCTCACTTGCACAGAGTTTAGTCTTCGGGATCCGTGACTGCAATGAATCAAAGACATCAAAGACAGTGTGCAATTCACTCAAGTGCAAGTTTAGTGTGTTTATGGTGGGATAATGTTTCAAGGGTCCGCTCCAAGGAGTTTTATGAGATTTAATGAGTAAATGTAAAACACCTGGTGCTGCATAAATAACAACACAGCATAGCTGCTTCCTTTTAATAAGTGTCATGAGACCATATAAATACATTTCTCCCATAACCCTATGGATAAATATGGAGCATGTACAGTAAAAAAAAATGTACAGTAGTTTCACAAGGAAGTAAGTAAGACAGGATTTGAAGAAATTTCTACAATAAAAAAAAATTCTTGACAAAACTGCAAGACCTAACTCCTGAAATCATTTGAATTGGCTGCAATAGGAAAAGGACGGGATTCTTTGTCCTTTTTTTTCAGCTTTATCACCACAAGAGGGCGCTATCGATCTGACTACAGCGAAGCCTCTCCTGCACTCTCATCTGCAGGACACTGAGCATCAGCCCCATGGTCTAAACTGATCGGTCTCCTTTATATTTAAAGCAGGTGACGTTACGAGACATTACTCACTGTTCTGTTTTGGGGTTGTTTTGTTTTTTCTGCTCTGTCATCCGATAATTTCACTGTAATTTTGCACCGCTCTTCCCCACTGCAGTGCACAATTTTTTTTATTTTTTTATTTTTATCTTTGTTGTGAAACGTCTGCGACATTTGGGTGTTGCTCTATCTCCTTTTAAAAAATAACCTAATGTCTCCCAGGATTGTTACCAAGGAAGCAATCAAACCTGGCCACAGCCAGTGATACCATCCCTTTCTTAGTCTCAACAGGAGATCACTTAGTACAGTGCAGTTTAGAGGGTCATGGACAGAGGCTATGGATTTTGTATTTCCTCCCCTGTCAATGCCAAAAAAGCTCCTAGTATCAAATGTATTGAATCTTAATAGAGCTAACAGAGAGGTTTCTGTATGATGAGGACAATATGTCCTTTCAGATGCATTCCCTTTAAAGCTTTAAGTCAGCCACCTTAACCTGTGCATTTTCTGCAAGCGGTATAATTAATACAAGACTAAGAGGCGACGGCCGTGCATATGGGTCTGTGAAGATGTGCTTGGGCACAGTGGTGCTTCCAGCTAAATGCTAATGTCAGCTACTCACAATGATGTCGAGACGTTTCCCTACAAATGTCAGCCTCATATCGACATTAAAGGAAAACTGAGAGGATCTCCAAAGTGACTGGGATACATCGGCCAGGAACCGTGATTTTCTGTACTAAATTTCATGACAATCCATCCAACAGTTGTTGAAATGATTTCGTCTTGACTTAAGTAGTGGACGAACCAATGTACAGACATTGCCATCCCAACAGAGACTGCCACTAGCAAGGTTACTCGTCTGAAGCTAGGCCACAGGTTAGCCGGCCTAAAAATCTAGGCGGCCATGTTCTGTGCCCGGCAGTCGTCCAGCACAGACCCAACAGGGTTCAGCTAGTTCAGACGGGCACGCTTACACACAAACGCACCCACACACCACTGCTGTGCACACAGTTAGCTTGTCTTTGTGTGTCACATCCAGAAAAAACAGGTCAGACACTCGTATTTCCTCTCTGGTGTTTTTGAAATAATTCGATTCCAGGATGCAGCACTGGACAGAATAACATCTGGCGGCCCCTGAAAGGTATATCACAGTTATAAATTACTAAATACTGGAAAAAAGTATAATGCATGGGGTGTTATGGCTGACTGCATAAAACTGTGTTCTCATGTGAACTTCGATTGATTGAACTCTGCCTCGATTCCCCTCTGCTTCCCCATGTCTGTCTCTCTCAGTCAATTGTGTGTTCAGACACCCACCCACACACGCATACACAAAAACACACAAACACACACACACACATACAGTGACACATTGGTGTTGTCAGCTCAGCGGGGTGCAGACTGGCCCAGAGAAATACCACAGAGATACTGGGCAGCAAAAAGCGAAGAGCGAGGAACTCCTCACGGATGGAGTGTGTAGTTCCTGCACGTGTGTGTGTGTGTGTGTGTGTGTGTGTGTTCCTCTCTAGCATAATATTATTTTCCTTGTGGTTGCTTCAAGACCCACATTTGTCCGTTAATGCAGCACCTGCTGTACCAAGCCGGTTTTCTTTTCAGTATCTTTTTCTCTTTTGAGAATGCATGTAACACATTGCCTTTTTTTATTTTACATAAAATTTTTCAGTGCCGGTACTGCTGAATGTGGCTGTTGTAGAGGAGTCTATGCCAGTGGTAAGACCCTGTTACTAAAGGAACAGTAGTAATAGAACACTAGAAATAATCCATTACAAGTAAAAGTCTTGAATTCAAAATTTATTTATTAAGATATATCATACTATTTATTTATTATTACTGACCTATTACTGACAGCATTTAATGCGGTGGTGGTCAAAGAGGAGCTAATTAACTCAAAACACTTTTGAGTTTAATCCATAACAATACATCACATTTTATATGATCATCATGTTTTGAATGTTCTAGAAACAATATTTAATCTTGATGTTTTGGGTTTTTTTTTTTTTTAAAGATTTGTTATTCAATGAAGGAAATTAAGGTAGTACTTGGATCCATTTTGAATTAACCAGTGGTTCCGCTCTACTACATTTATTTGGCAGCAATAGTTACAATACAGATTAACATTTTACAAACAAAACCTGATGTGTAACATAAAGAGGAATTTTTGCAACGACCTTGATCAAGGTGAACAGTTTCAATGGTCAAACACATGGCCTCTGTTGGATGTGTCAGTGCTGGGCCTTGGTCTTGTGGATGCTGGCCTTCACATGACTTACCACCTGCTATGCTCAAGGTTGACAGTGATTTATAGCAATTAAAGCGTACAATGTATTTATTCTTTTAATTAACATAAATCTTAATATTACAGTAATTACTGTTAAGCACTTCTACCATTATGAATATAATGTGCCATCAGTGAAAAGATGTTTTACTTGCAAACCCACTCTCCTGAGCAGCACCTTGGCAATAAGGTCTTAATGTGGCTCCATGCCAAGTCGGGGCAGATGGCTGTCTCCATGCCAACATAACCCGAACATAAACCTTTTCATATGGGATGTTGCTATGTTGCTTTTTTTTTATTTCTTTCTTTTTTATCTTGTGTTCTCATTCACAGGAAGTGCAAATAAAGTAAAGTTGGTATTTCTACATAATATAACTGCAACAGAAAGTGCTAAACAGTAAACCAGAGTAAACCATAAAATTATGCTTAAACAATGGGAAATATTAAAGATAGAGCAGAGAATATAAACATGAAAAAAAACAAAACAATGAGGAGCATACAAATAATAAAATTAAAGTAGGGATGAAGTAATAAATTAAAAGTGAGTTTTTAGTAATTAAGGCTATAAATTGAACAGGCTCAGTCAACCCGAGTAACAAAGGGTAGGAACTACCAGGAGACACCAGGATGTCTGGATGTCTGCACTGCTGCTCGTAAGGGATTATCAGTCCATCAATGTAACTACAGCATGTGCTTGACTGTGTGAAGCCTTAAAGGTTAGTAGCAAAATCTCAAAATCAATCCCAAAGCTAATGTGATCTGATTTCCCTAGGTTTGCTTTCTTTGATGAGCTGGAGGTGAGCTATTTGTGTATTTGTGTTTCAGATGGAATTAAGAGAATTACAGCATTCCAAGGCAGAGGAAATAAAAACACTGACTACTCCATCAAGATCTGCAACTGTTAATAATATTTTCATTTTAACATTTTTCCGCAGCAAAGGGAAATATGATTCTACTACCCGAGTATTTGTTTGTTGTATGATGGGTTGGAGTCTGATATATTGCCAAGATTATAAGAGTCTACTGAATATATTAGATGATAGAAAACCAAGTTACGAATGCAGAGGAACTGTAGAGGGAGGGAAGGGGTATATGAAATAATTTATATTCATATTTATTAATAATTTGATTCATGCTTTAGTTTCATTCCCCACATATATCTGTGTTTACAGTCTGTAATCCACCTTGTGATACAGGCAACAGTGGAAAGGTTTCTCTGGTTTCTTCACTGAATGTGGGAATATTCCATGCCGTCGCCGTATTTGCATTATTTGATTCAATACAATAGAGAGCTAGGGTTATGGTGAGCCGATGGACTACACTGGAGATTGGCTTTTCTCTGTATGTGTTATGAAAAATTAGAAAGTAACGGTGCCTTTTTTCAACGTGATATGTCCACTGTGCCAAACACTCCACCAGTGTCATGACCTGATCGGACCTGATTCTGCTCCCAATTCTATTGTATGTGAAATGGGGCGACACTTCATTCGCTTCACACAGAGTTCAATATAATTGAATTTTGATGTGAAATTGTGCGTTTAACTATTAGAACACTACACCATTGTGTTTTTGCCCTCCTGCTTTTGGCCATATCATGCAAGTAAGGATGCCAGGCAAAATCTGGACAGGTTGCAGTAAAGGTTTAGTGGAGGCACATGTCAGTTAAGGGTTTGCTTTTGGGCCCATGCATTTAACTGCCACAAGTACAGTGTAACCTCTATATGCAGAAGTATAAATCAAGCTTTGCAGACATGGACTAGATTTGCAGTGTCACTTGATTTAAGAGGAGCATTCACATGCGTATAATCAGTTTAGTTATGAAAATTAATACCATGTTTATGAAATAATTGAAAATAAACGCGGACCAAAATTTTAACCTTGAGGGACACCACAGATGAAGACGGCAAGTGTTGACCTTTGTCACAGAGTTAAACCATTTCTTTAAACTGTTGTTTAAAATTCAAACACAGATCTTCAAGCAGGATCAAAACAGAACACAACCAGACTCTTTGGTCACTGTGATGAGTGGATTTTCAGTGCTATGGCAGGCAGAAGACAAAATACATGGACCAACATTGAAATTGTCGCCATGCTATATTTGCATCTTGCTGATACTGCAGCAACTCAATGAGTCTTAGAAACACTGCTACCGAAGTGTGTCATATTAGCTTGAATGCCAATTAGCAGCATGCGTCGGCTGACAGAGCTGAGGTAAGTGACACTTTGATATGTGAATCACAGCAACAGGAGAGGACACAGAGAGCTCTGACAGGACAGGTGCATTGTTTTTAAAAAACAAAAAAAACCCTTCAAAGGTATTTAATATGTACAGGTCAGACAGACAAATAATCAACAATTAAAGATATATACAGTGCATAGAGGGTGGAAAAATATTGTTAAAAATCCCTTTTCAGTTAGTGTATACATCCCTTTGTCATATGGAATACTGTTGTCAATATGTATATATTAACATTTCTCTCCCTTTTGTTTCCTAACTGAATCAATTCCTCTGGTTTCCAGTCTCGGCCACTGCATTATACACTGTCTCTCAGTTCTTTGTTGTTTTTTTATAAGTGACCCAAGGCGTCACAGGATTTGATGTTTTGTGAGACCCATAAGGATTTAAGGTTTCTGAATTATTAAAAATTCTTCGCTGTCCATTTTTGAACTGCCCGTCTACACACGTGCACAGACACAAATATGTGCAAACAGAAATCCTAGCTTCAACCCTCCCCCCAGAAATACAAAACACACAGACACACACACACACACATGTCCATCTCATCCTTGTCTTTGTCTTGTGGACTTTTTGCAGCCTGTTGTATTTTTAATGTCCTCTTTCTTCCCCAGCTGTGTATGATGAATGTTTGATACGACCTCCCGTGGCCTTAGGAGAATATGACCGAGCCGGGCCCACCAGACCACAGAGGCCCTGAAGTATTCACACCCAGGAGCTGCTGAGTGGACCCCCAGTTCCCGATTGCCTTTTTAAGTCAATAACACACCTGCAGTTGCTCCATCCATGAGACTGAGTCACATCAATGAGGCTTGCCGGAGGGAACTCCAGCACCAAGTTTCAGGTTTGCGTGTGTGTGTGTGTTTATGTGTGTGTGTTTGTGTGTGTGTGTGTGTGTGTGTGTGTGTGTGTGTGTGTGTGTGTGTGTGCGTGCGTGCGTGTGTGCGAGTGTGTGTGTGTGTGTGTTTGTGTGTGCATCCTGATCTGTCTCCGTCGAATCTGTGGCGTCTGTTCTTGCAGCAGTCCGCTACATCTCTGAAGTCTGTCTGCTTTCACAAAGGGCAAAGTTTCAGCTGCTAGATTATTCTCCTGGGAACAACTGCACGTTTTTTCTAATGTTCATATCATAAGACCGACTGCCTTATTATTCGCCGCCAGCTATATTTAACATCTACACATACTACACAAACTCCATTTCCTTTTTACCAATAAATTTGACAAACTGCAATCCTGTGATCTCCGTTCTTTTCATTTGCTATTCATTTGTAGTTGCACATCTTTAACCACCCCTCTGATCTGATCTTTCTTTCATACTAAAAAACTAGCTTTTTTGCAAGATGGACACTTTCCACAATCAAAGAGATTTTTCATTTTCTAATGAATCTCCAGAAACTCCGTATTAGACAGGGAAGGATCAACATGAGTCAGACGAAGGATGTGTTAAGACATTCATATTCATGTCAGTTATTTCCACATACCAGGGATAATGGTAAAGTTACAAGCTGAACACTTTATGCATCCATTGGTAAATGAATAAAGTCAAAAATATCACAGGGTTTGGGACAATTTTCTGACATTTACATATATTAACTGTGTGCTAATATTCTTACTAAGGATTCTTCTTGAAATAAAATTAATTTAAATTAGATATATCTTCAATTTGAGTTTGGCCTTAGTCATTCCTCATGACTAAGCCCCCCCCCCCAAAAAAAAAAAAAACTGGCTTTGTGTCAAACTAACTAAAAGAGAGCAATCATCACACCAGAGTATAATGCCCTATACACAAAATAAGCCTCTGGGGTTATATTTACATTAGCATCAGGTTTGTAAAACCCAAACTGCATGCCCTCAGATGACTGAGCCCTAATTAATAACCAACAGCAATTAAAAGCACTATTGCATTTTCATTAAGTAAAGGGATTTTAATTTGTTCAAAAGGAAAACAACATTCAAAATGGATCCTGTAGAGGCCAAGATATTCTAATTTTTAATCCCTTTTATAACGTGTGTGAAAATCAATACTGAGGGAGCAAGTTGCCATTAACTGGTTTTAAAGGCAAAAATTAATCTGCCAAAGTGTTGGGGGCAGACTGATTCTCCAGCTGTCTCTCAGTGTCTCCTCTCAAATCCTGCTCTGGGCCTCGCAACCTAGAGTTTTCTGTCCAGGTCTTTGAGAAGAAAAAAAAAAAAAAAGAGGAGAAGGTCTGAGTCCCTGCATCAAAATTATATACAGACCCCTTAATATAACAAATGATTAAGCATTTGAATGAAGCCTATATTTTTGAGTCATTCAATTACTTTTCGGTGAGCAGGATCTTAACCACATAGGGGCTGTTGCTGTTGCTGTTTGGCGCAACGGATCATTTGCATTTGTGACAAGCGACTGATGGACATGTACAACGCGAAGCATCAAATCTCAGTGACTTCCGGAGGCGTTTGATTCGTTGCGGATGACATCAGCTGCGGAGTGAGTTTGCGGAAAAAAAAAAAAAAAAAAACAACAACCCAGCCCCGGCGCCCTCTTCTCTCCCCCGGTTACCCAATCTGACACAGTGTCTGCCGATTATAAAAAGCTGGGGCCACTCCTACCGAGGATCCACTCGTACGTCTGGACACCGCTCCGGCGCGCCGCAGCCAGCGCAGAAGGGAGGAGGCCGCCGCCGGGACCGTGCCCGTTTACTGGAAAGAGGAGACCGAGCAGGGAAGAGGATGGCCACCCTGGTGGAAACCGCAGACATGGAGACTTTAGGCGGCCAAAGCAAAACCGGGGCATCTCCGACGTCCGCCGGCCCCGCGCAGCACTTCAACGACGGCAAATTTTACCTGCTGGTGGTTATCGGGGAGATCGTAACCGAGGACCACCTCAAGTGTGCCATTGCGGACATAGAGAAAGGTGAGATGGAGCTTTGTTTGTTTGTTTGTTTGTTTGTTTTCGGGGTTTTGTTTTTTTTTGGGGGGGGGGGGTAAGGATACCTGGAGCTGGACTTCTTCATACAGTCTTAACGACAACTTGAACACGGATGCGGATCTTACAGGTTCGTCGTGTTGGCTGCAGACGCACCTGTTTTGCGACGCTGAACTTTACGCACGATGCGATTTTCTCGATTTCCGCGTGTCGATGAGCGATAAACAATATCCGAACCTTGTCTGTTTGATAAGGGCCGTGATTAGAGGTGATGTTGTTCATAATAGGGCTGTGGAACAGCCCCTCCCAGTAACCATCACCATCACACATCACACTAGCCCCGCATCTCTTCAGCCACAGGTACGTACCCCTTCCCTGCCGCCCCATCCGCTTTGTTTAGGAGCAGTTTAGCTCTGTATGGTTTATTTTTATTTTTGTTTTGTTTTTTTTCATATTAATACATCAAGGCCCAACTGTTGTCATCCACACACGTGGGCCCCGGTCTTCTAATCGAGGCTGATAACTGTGATTCAGCACTAAACCCGGGCTATGCGTCAGTACACGCACGGAACCGCATTTCTTTGGCTCCAGTGCAGCTGCGGTTTTTTTGTTTTTTTTTTGTTTTATTTTCCCGCAGCACCGTTTCCCAGGCTGCATATGCAGGTGCGTCAGGCTATTGTTTCAGTTGAGGGTTCCCACGCATCAGATCGCGCTCGGGAAGAGACAATGAGGTTATAGGTTTCTTCCAGTGTTTGAGCTCCTGTGGAAGAACACCCCCCCACACACACACACACGCACACACACGCACACACACGCCTCCCTCGACGAATGAATGCAATTTCATTTTGGTTTTTTTTGAGACTAGAACGTTTCTGATGACGGAGCGGTAATAAATAAATAAAGGCCCCGTCCATCCAGTTGGAGCTCATCTCCATCATCATCATCATCATCATCATCACCAACATCATCATCCCGCATCCAGCTCTCTCATCCCACACCGGCCGGTGGGCGTGGCCCGGTCCGCACTGCGGTCCCTACGGAAAGCCACGAGGACCGATCTTCAAAGAGCGCAGAGGCGTTTCAGAGGCGCTACGGCTGCCGTGGGGGGCCCTGCCCGCCCCCCCCCCGGGCCCCCGGCACAGGGGCCCTCGCTTGTGTGTCCGTAGGGAGGAGGGGGACGGCGAGGATGTGGCGCAGTTACGGCGGGGGTGTGAAAAACACCAAGCGGGTTTATTGAGGATAAAGGCAGAGTGGAGGAGGAAAATGTGTCGGACTTGTGTTTTGGTTTTTGTTTTCCTTCACTTTGCTTAACTGACAACAACAAAACAAGCTCAAGTCCGACGCGACACTTAGCTTAAGGTCAAAAATGCTTGAGATAGAACAGTAGGTTGGTGTTTCAAGTGTTTACTTTTGTGTTTCAACTGGTTTTAGAATCGTCAACTAACTAGAGTCAAACCCGTCAGAGCCATAGCCCATTTGATTCTCCTATTAAATCAATACTCATGGGTTATTGTGTTTTCCATAACCGAGACACATGTTGATATTCTAAACTGATTTCCATCTCACCACAAGGTCCATTTAGTAGCTGCTCTGTCGCTTTCAGTTGTATCACGATGTATGGTTTTCCACGGCAGATGGGATTTGCTCAATTTATGCAGAGATAAATAATAATTTTGTCATGTGTGAGCCTTTCATCCATGGTATCTTGAAAGTTGAGAGCGATAGTTTGTTTTGTTTGGTTTATCTGTTTTGTCCATCGAATCTATTTCATATAATTAAGTGTGTAATTATTGTCATTATTCCTGCCCCCCCCGTAGCTTATTGATCAGACAAAGGAAAACCTACGTTTAATCATCTTCACCACTGTTATCGACCATTAGTGCCACACCCTTTGTTTTATGTTTACACCAACTATTGCAACACCCTTTTCCGAGTGAAACAAAAATGCCCTCCCTTTCATGTGCCGTTTACCTGAGAGAGAGAGAGAGAGAGAGAGAAAACCCCACACAATTCTCCTTTTTTAAGCTGTTTTCTCTCCATTCACATTTCATATTATCACCTAACTTTGCAGAGGCCATCGTCGGGCCTCCTTCCTGTTTAAATGACGGAGAGACAATGATGCCACCATGACTCAGCTCAGGTGGGGGCCACGAGTGCGTGTCTGGCTCACGGCAGAACACAAAATGCGTTATAGATATTTCCTATTATAGATTATTTTTTCTCTCATGCCAAAAAAGTGACATGTCTATACATGATTTTCCCACAATCTGGAAGCGAAAGATTGTGGAACTGACGCATTGGTAAGGGTGAGACTTTTTTTTACATTTGCTAGACCTGTTGCCAGGTTCTCTGAGCGAGGTCTGCCGCGTACATTGATTATCGTCAGACGGCAGAACTGACATGTTTTTCTTCACCGGTGCTTTTCCCTCTCGTCCCCCACTATAATAAATTTTATCGCTGATTTTTGTGTGTTTGTTTATCTCGCAGGAATCCGCTCTTGGGACACCAGTCTTATTGATTGCAACCTGGACCAGGAGCTAAAGCTGTTTGTCTCCAGACACTCAGCTCGCTTCTCTGCAGATGTCAAAGGTAAACTGGAGTATGTTTCTAATAGCTTCATTCTAAACAAAATGGATGATGGACGATATATGCAGATTATTCACTTCAGTAAAGTAAAAATGCAACAATGAAAAATACTAGTCATGTATTCAAACTATCACCTAAATAAAAGTGCATAATTATTATTAGCTAAATGTACCTGAAGTATTAAAAGAAAAGCACTTATTCTTTGCATTATATAGCTAAATTTTTGTTGTGTTTGGTCAATGTGATTTTAAATACTTTATTAATTGATTGGCAAGTTAATTTGCACAAATCCTCCCACTCATAAAGTGGTTTTTGTCCATAACTAAATCCTAAAAACCTTATTTTGCAGTGTAGCCTGAGGATTTACACTGGTTTTTAATTTTAATGTTAAAAAATATTCTGGAAATGAGCGTCTGTCTGTTCAAACAAGACCAAAATGAAGCAGTCAAATTATGAAAAATGTGATATTTAAATATGGTGAAATCAGTTGAACTATTCCTGTGAGTTCTTTTTCCCCATTTACACAAAATCATGTTTTTAATTCTAGATTAAAATAAAAGAGTCAGTAGTGATTGCCGTTTTAAAAGCGCTATACGTTTTGCATGAAAAAAACTCCTGCTAGATATGCAGAGTAAGCGGTGTAGTAGAGCATAAAGCACTACATTTATCTCTGAAATGTAGTTAGGTATGAAGTAAATGTACTTAGCTACATTCCACTCTCAGCAGTGCACACGTCATAGCAGGGTCAGCTATAACTTCTCCTGCAGTACACTAAGCATAGGGGTTTTATTACCTGTGCCAGGATACACCCTCTCAGCATTTTTTTGCTGCACGGTGCTTTCGTAGCTCTATCGTTTGCAAGGTGAGGGAGGGGCTGAGGAAGGCAGAGATCCAGTGTGTCGGGACCAGTGGTCTGATACTGGGCAACGTGGCCTTGATGTTCAGCAGCAGTTAAAGGCTCCGCTTGGCCGGGCTCCATATTGGATATGACCAGAAGGGCTTCGTACTTCACAATGGATTGACGCGGTAAAGAACTGCCGCTGCAGACTAGATCAGCTGATTTTTATCCATTAGCATTCCTCAGAGCAGGCCTTACAGAAATGGAGAAGGTGTTAAAACATTGTGATTTATCTATGATAGCATTCAAAGGGAACTCCAAATCCCCACTCCCTTTCATCCCACCATGTTGGTGCCATTTTCCTATCCTCCATTCTTCTCCCTCCTTCTTCCTCCTCTAGCGCTGTTGCCTTGCAACCCAGCACTAGGTGCACAGTTGATTCGGGAGTAATTAGCAGTGGAGCATCCCCAGTGGCAAGAGCCTGTCCATGAAAAGAGAGGAGGGAGGGGAACAGAGAGGGTGAGGGGCGAACAGCAAAGAAAGAGGATGAGGGGGAAGGCAAACAAGGGAGCGAGGGAGGAAAGACAATGAGGTAAGAAAGAGGAAAATATAGAGTAAGTTAAGAGGATAGAATGGGGCGTAGAGAGATGTGAGTGGTTAAAAAATGCTGCAAAATAGGCTGGAGATAGAAATGCAGTTGTTATCAGGCAATGCTGAATAATATTAAAGCTCATACTTTCTCTTATATACTTATGCCTCGGGCTTTTGGCAAGTCTCTCTCAAGGGGAGGACTTTCATTGTCTTTTGAACTTAATATGTGGAGTGCTTTATGAAAGGCGTCCTAGAAAACTACAATATCTGCTTTGAAAGTGACAGGAAAGTTACCCTGTTGTGATTTTACATTTTAAATTTTTTTGTACTGTACATTGAAAATGATAAACTTTCCTTGTATCACAGTTTGAAACCCAAAAGAAATACTTGAACACGTTGGGAAATAGGCTTACTTGCTTTCTTGCCAAGAGTTAGATGAGAATATTGATATAAATCTCATGTGTAAAGCTAAAATATGAAGCTACAGCCAGCAGAAAGTTAACTTAGCTTAGCATAAAGACCGGGAGCAGGGGGAAACAGCTAGCCTGGTACTGTCCAAAGGTACTAAAGTACCCACCGCCTATCAGCACCTCTAGGCTCATTAAATAACAAACTGTACTAAAACGATAGAGAAAAAAATAATACAGAAATACAGCCTTTATGCTAGGTTAAGATAGCAAGCTGATGGCCTCATCCTTATATTCACTGAAAAGATATGAGAGTATGGTATGAATCTTCATACCGCAAGGAAGTGAAAAAGCATATTTCAAGATGTGTGAAACAATTTCTTCAAGTCTGTGAATTTGCACAAAACATCAATCGAACAATGATGTTTTTAAGGGCGAAGGCAGTTGATTAGTGAGCCGAACTGCTGACTTTATGTGAGGTTTAGTCTCAGAATTGGCTCAGGAAAATACATTTATACGCTGAGGATAGAGCCCAGTGCTTACGGGAAAACACAGAGCAGCAGGTGGTACAGCGGCGGAGGAGGACAAACGCAATTATCTGTCTGCTTGCTAGATGACTTGCCATCCATCACAATGTGTTGGTGCACGGGAAGCCTGGACCCCATAGTGAGGAAGCGGAGGAGGAGGAGGAGGAGGGAGGAAAAAATGGGCAAGACAGGCGACCCCCATTGTACCCCTGATGGACATACGATACTTCTGGTTACATATAGATTTCTCCAGCACTTTAGAATAGTGCTGACAGCACTGAAGCCTAAAAGGCAACTGGAGAGTTAAAAGCCCGCTTCGAAAACCGCAAAGCCATTCAAGACCCCTCGCTTATGAGATTTTTTGTAGACAACACCGCAGCTCAGGATCAATAGTAGTTGAGAATTTGTCAGCGATAAAGATCTTCCCAATATTCTTAACATTTTTCACCGATACATCCTTTTCATCTGTTGATGTTGATTAAACAGTCGATCCTGACTGTAAGTCAGGAGACTGATTTATCAGCCGTGCATCGATTAGGCTGCATTCTCCCTTGTATTCATACTGGAAAAGAAACAGACATTGTCAGGTATTATCTTGTAGTGATTATTGTCTTTTTCCTACCATGCTGTCCTTCAATTTGACAGGACAATCCCTAATGATGACGAATATGAGGATAAGAGTTTAAAGCCGAGTATTATTGATGGACATAAATACTAGGACACAGGTGATTGACTGTTCCGTGCATCAGCAGGCCTAATGGCAGTGGCAGTGCCATTATGTTACGTATACTAGTTCCCCCGTTTACTCCAGTTGTTTGGGGACACGGGAACAAGTAACACCGAAAAATTCTGCTCAGCCCCCCCCACACATACACACATTTTGGCCGCTGAAAGTCACCAGGGTCGATTATTCTGTTGTGGTGGAAAAGGAAACGACAGGAAGGAGAGAGATGCTGACATATACAGGGGATCCATCGAGAGGATAAAATTACAGCAGTTACCTGCAAGGCATTTTCTTTTTTTCGGTGCAAAAAGGAAGGAGGTGCCGAATTAGAGTTGTTCCACTGATCTATTTTTGGTGAGGCGCCATCCACATCGATGTTCCCCCGTCTGGTACAGTCTATGGCAGGCAGGCCACACTAGTCTTGCACTTTCTATTCAGCCAGAAGGAGAATGCTCGGTGGTGCATGTCACATTACCTCCCCTCCCGCTGAGACAGAGCTGCACTGAGCGTTAAGGATTTTCATATCGATCAAGATAATTGTCAGGGGTCAAGCAAGCTCCAGTGTGCAATCTGTCTTTTTTTTTTTTTCTTTTCTTTTTGACGGCTTAGCTTAAGACGCACAGCAATTTGTCAGGGTGACGGCGGTGGCGAGGGTGGCTTCGTTGTGCCTCGCCAGTCCTTAACATGTAGGGGCCACTGCATTTTTTGTTTCATCACATAAAAGGCCAGTAAGCAGGGCGTTCCCCACACAGAGACAAAAAAAGAAAAAAACAAAAAAGGCTTTTTTATTACATTAGTAATTACAGATATGGTTTGTGCACAGTAACACAAGCAGGAGGAACAACAGATGTTCACGACCAATTGTCCTCTCAGTAGCCGGTCTCTCAACCATGGCACGGTGAGGCTGGTTCCTCTCTGAGTCAGCTGGGATTTTAATGGCGCCGGCATTAGACTGAAACAGATTTCTACTTCAAACAGCCAATAAAGACACACGCAAAGGGAGTGGGCTCTTCCTATTGAAAAAAAACGTATCAAAATTCAAATCCAGGGATAATTTGGTCACTAACAGTGTTTTCATTTTTAGACTTTGAAAGGATGTACAAAAACCCAGAGGGATCAAATATCAGATCTGAAGTAAAACATTTTACATCTATACACTCCATCAAGGCAAAAAGAAGAAAAAAAAGAAAGACTTTACCTTAATGACATATTACGCTAAGTTTTTTTCTGTACATCAAAATGTTCAGTTACCATGACATTATCAATTCACTCTAGAACAAGAACAAGATTCTACTGTCATGTTAGCATGTTGTTTGCAGAAATTTGGCAGATATAATGTTTACCATGTTAACCATCTAAGTTTAGCATGTTAACATGCAAAGATTTGCTAATTAGCACCAACAATTTGCCGCTTAGACTGATGATTGGTTCTGCAGGCATTTGTTTAAAACCTAATACTGACGTTAAGAGGTAAAAATTAAGGGATTAATGATACAATTCTATTTAATCCAGAGGGGAACATGAAAGTCTGGACCACATCCCATGGTAATCCATCTAAGAGTTGTCGAGACATTTGGCTCAAAGCCATAAATGGAAAATACAAGGAATCATGAAAAAAAAATTAGGATTGATCATCTGGAAATTAAGATTGTGTACACAACATTTTTTGGGTGAAGAGGGCTTCATCCTCTGGAGATCATGAATTTCTGATCACATCAGTACATTCAGCAGATAACAATATATATTTCACTGATATATATATCAATAAAAACCAACAATGTCATCTGGCACTGAACGAAAAGCCAGGAGAATGCCAGAGTCATTTGGATTGATCCTCTGAGAATCACAAATGTGTCAAATTTCATGGCAATGCATTCAGCAGAGTGACATCCATACAGCCGAGCTGCTATAGCTAAGCTTAAAAAGCTTGAAATTCTGATGCATTTATTTAATAGGAAAGCAAGTCAACTCACAGGCTAAGTTGCTTTTAACATAATATTTCCATCTTATTATTTCTTATACTTGAAGCAATAATTTGACTTTTCAGTGTAAGCTGAAAAATATCAGTCACAACTTGAATCCCTCTGGCGTCTGCTATAATAGCATGGGCTACCTTAACTTTTAAAGGCAGTTACATTCTCCAGAATGTTTCTGATGGTTTCTTAATTTATGTAAATTATCCTTCATTTCGCTGATGTTAATTGAACTGATTAAACAATGGTATTCACTTGAAAAGAGGGACAAAGAGATCATGAGAAAATCTGGTGCAAAGTGTGAGTAACAAAGGATAGAGTGGAAATAACACAAAAAACAGACACACAGAAAAACAATCCCCTCTCCTTCCACCCAAAAAAGCAGAAAAGCAAGGCAATGCCCTTTTTGCCTTTGAAGTATCTGTCAAGAAACTGAATTTATACGAAAGCTCAAAATCATATTCACACTGGCAATATTTTCCCTCGAGAAAACTGACTCCATAAAACGGAGTGCAATATCAGAACCGCAAAAGGGTTGAAAAGTGCCTGGGTAATAACTAAACCCAGAGTTATTATTTCTACCTCCACTGAACTCCCCAGATTATTAGAGGCTAATAGTCATATGTTGTATAGAGGGAACTTCACTATTAACAGTGAATGAAAGAGGGTTTTTTTTTTTCCATATGGCATGACAGCCCTTCGGGGAAGAAGCAGCAGGGTTAATGGCCATGTGCTCCATGATGAGAATTCGCTATATGAAATATAGATGGAGGAATCGGCCCATCAGTCAGGCAACTGCCGCACTATCGCTTCTCCTGGGACGGGGCGCACTCCGCCTTCGATGGTATGCTTCTGAATTTAAATCTCATATGCCAGCACCTCGCTGTCCCCTGAACCTCGTGTTCTCGTTTGTCTTATTCTTAAGGTTCTGGTGGCTGCATCTCCTTTGCTTTTACCAGAGGGAAAATCGATCTACATTAAAAATAAATAAATAAATAAAACCTGTCCTTTGTGTGTTGTCCCGAGGGCAATTCATTGATCCATGTATTTAGAAAGAAATTAGGTAACAAGGAGAAGAAACAGAGAGAGATTGTGGGGCCGAGCGAGTTAAGCCTGGTACGTTGGGTTGAATAATGATGCTGGAGATACCCTTTGTATGTCTTGTCAGCTGAGCAGGATAACCCCCTATTACACACACAGAAACACTCACTGTGGGATCAAAGCCATTATCATAATGAATTATCCAAAACCTGGGATTATTGATTATAAGTCTATTACGCCTCATCTTTCATTTTCTGTGTAACAGCTCTGTTTTATTAGAGGAAAAATGATCCCTATGGCAAAGTAAGCAATTTTTATAAAAGAGACCCAATAATTATTGGGTCTGTATTGTTTGTCATCCCATAGCAACTCAGTCCAACTAGGGAAGTCATGTGGAGGTATAACAGTTAGTTGATTCATCAATTAGTTTCTTATCAAAAAAGTATTAATTTTTTTTTTTAATTGTTTCAGGAATTTAACACATATCTGCTGGACTATCCCAGGAAACGGTTTTCTGTGCTCTTGAATAAATGAGTAATGAAATAGTAAGGGAAACGCAACACTTCTGTTTAATTACACTACAAAAAAAATGTTTATTGTCATCCAAAATCCAGCACCATGGAGCTGCTTGATGATGTTTTATAGCAAAGGATGATGAAGTTGGAATTTAATCTCAAAACTTTTTTAATGCCGAGCAATGGGATTCATGGTAAAATGGGGGTTTTGCACTTCAGTCTCTAGAGATTTCATCCATCTTAGTGATGAAGAGCTCTATTCCATGGTGACCATTAACATTTACACAGCCATATTGGAGCTGCCAGATCATTAGTGTTTGATGAATTAGCTGATATATTTGGTGAGCCCTTCCCCTTACAGGAACCAGAGGAGTCCAGATTCCCCAGATCTCTGTATTAGCATCTGTATTAATCTGTATTAGCAGGACAGACACAAAGCATTGCCATTTTTGATTTTCCCTATAATTTTGGTGGTTGACTTAAATACAAAATAAACAAAAGCAACTTGTCCCAACTGACCAGAGAAAAAAGTAAAGTTGTAAATCCTCCTTACTAAGAAACTGGAACTGAGGTACATTTGGCATTTTTGAGAGACACATATTAATAAACATTTTTCAATTATGAAAATAGTTGCCGATTCATTTTCTGTTGATAAACTAAATAATTAATCAGCAAAGCCTTTCAGCTCTAATAAGCACATTTAATTTATTAAATTTAATTAACTTGTGTGAGGGAAATCAGTAGGGTTAGAAGCATCATGTCAACATTATACCACACAGGCATGAAATTAAACACAATCCAATTTCTTGGCATGATAGGTTCATGTGACAGTGTTTTGTTTTGTTTTTTTTAATCGTTTGCTGCTATTTTCTATTTTGTTTTGCAGGTCAGAGAATTCTTCACCATAAAAGTAATGTCCTGGAGACGGTGGTACTTATCAACCCTTCAGATGAAGCAGTCAGCACTGAGGTAAAAAGAGCTATAATTACTGTTGACAGTGCATCATGATGTTATGACCTCATACTTATTCTTTCTGACTCACGAATTCATTAAAAAAAAATTCATGTCCACAAAGCAATTACAGCTTGAAACGGATTATTATTCAGCCTTGACTGTCCGCCAATTTGGCCAATTATCCATTCTTGCTGCTGTTTGTCAGAATCAAAAAATAGCAGCAATCAGAAGCTCAAGGGACAAGACTAATGTCTCATTTTCAGCAAGAATAACAAGTGCAACATTTTATGTTTTTTCTTTTCTGAAAGCTTTTGCGACATTCTGATAGGATGAGAGAAACAGGAGGGTCAGGAGCACAAGATTTTCTCCTGTGTCACTGCTCCTTTTCAGCGTTGCCTCCAACCCCCTAGCCATGTCTGCAGTCAAACTGCGCATCAGTAATATCTCACAGCACAGCAGGATTGACCTGGCCAGCCGCCCAGAACAGCTGATGTCGTCGAAGGAGAAAAAAAAACGAGCCAGAGAGATAGGGGGATGAAAGGATATCGAGCAGACTGGAAAGCAGGAGAACAAGTCAGCTAATTAGCTAATGGATTAGGGCGATGTGGATCTGGTGATATTTCAAATACACTAAATCATTGAGTGGATTGCTGCAGCAGCAAGGCTTTGCATTCCCTGTATCTTTAGCCAGTAATAGTATCATTGTATAGTATTACTTCTATTCCTAAAGCATTTGCAGTAATTCAATTACTAGTTCCTTTTTTCCCGAAGGGGTCATAAATGCTTTTTCTCATCATTTCTTTCACTTTTTGCTCTTTTTTTTTCTCCCTTTTAATTTCCAGGTTCGTTTGATGATCTCAGACACTGCCAGACACAAGCTTCTGGTTCTCTCAGGCCAATGCTCTGAAAACACCGGGGAGCTGATTCTTCAATCAGGATCTTTCTCTTTCTTAAGTTTCATAGACATATTCACTGACCAAGAGGTGAGCAGATATGAAGAATTTATTTATTTTATTTTTTTTGCTACACAAAATACCTATAACATTGTAATATGTTTTACAAAAGTTTATATGCAAAAACAAAAGCCTTTAATTCTGCATTTTTGATGTTTCACAGAATCAGTTAAAATATTATATATTTCAGTTCATACAACCCTTTTAATGCAAATTGTATGAATTAAAAAATGCATAGTGATTGTGCTGACTTAAGAATTACTGACACATAGATACAGTATGTACACATACTGAAGCTGTGATTACCGAGCATTGGTCATTTTGATTAGACTGATTCCAGTTATTTAAAAAGAAATTAAAACTCACTTGATTGTTCTCATGCCTAGATTGGTGAATTGCTCAGCACCATTCACCCAGCAAACAAAGCCAACCTTACACTCTTCTGCCCTGAACAAGGCGACTGGAAAAACTCCAACTTGGACAAACACAACTTGCAGGACTTCATTAACATGAAACTAAACTCAACTCTCATACTCCCAGAAATGGAGGGCCTTTCAGAATTCACAGAATATTTATCCGAATCAGTAGAGATACCATCTCCTTTTGACATGTTAGAACCACCAACCTCAGGTGGATTCCTCAAACTCTCGAAGCCGTGCTGTTACATTTTCCCTGGCGGTCACGGTGACTCTGCTCTCTTTGCCGTAAATGGCTTCAACATGCTCATTAATGGTGGCTCGGACAGGAAGTCTTGCTTCTGGAAGCTGGTGAGGCATCTGGACCGGGTGGACTCCATCCTCCTGACCCACATCGGTGACGACAACCTGCCAGGCATCAACAGCATGCTGCAGAGGAAGATTGCAGAGCTTGAGGAGGAACAGTCACAGGGTTCAACAGCTAACAGTGACTGGGTGAAGAACATGATTTCTCCAGATATTGGCGTTGTGTTTGTGAATCTTCCCGAAAACCTGGAAAACCCTGAACCTAACTACAGAGTGCGAAGGAATGTTGAAGAGGCGGCGTTCACTCAGCAGTTCCTCACCAAGCTGAATTTGAGAATAGAGCCTTTGCAAAGGCCCGTCGGCAACACTATCGAGCCAATCATACTTTTTCAGAAAATGGGAGTCGGGAAGCTTGAGATGTATGTGCTTAATCCATCAAAGAACAGCAAGGAGATGCAGCACTTTATGAAGCAGTGGACAGGTAGTGAAAAGGACACCGCTTCTATTCTGCTGCCAAATGGAAAAGAATCCGAGTTCCCTGTGTCTTACTTGACATCTATCTCTTCACTCATAGTATGGCACCCTGCAAATCCCTCAGATAAGGTTGTTCGTGTTCTCTTTCCTGGAAATGCCACCCAGCATCACATCTTTGAAGGTTTAGAAAAGCTAAAGCATTTGGACTTCTTGAAGCAGCCAGTTGTCACTCCAAAAGCATTGTCTTCTAATATGCCATCAACACCAACACTAAAGCAAGCGAAGATGAAACAAAGAACAGACAGCAAAGAGAGTCTAAAGTCTACCCCAAAGCCATCACCAAGCAAGATGAAAAAGGATTTAAAGGAGGAAACACCAGAAAAGGCAAAGACTGATGCAGAATTAACTCATGAAAAAACACAAAAGACAGAGAAAAAAGAAAAGGTCCCACTGAAAAAGGAAAAGGCAAAACCACTTGAGAAAGAATCAAAAGCAAAGTCAGAGCAAACAGCGCAACATGAAACTCCAGAAAAAAAGAAATCTGAACTAAAGGCCAAGGCTGAAAAGGAAAAAATTATCAAGAAGGAGACCAAAATGTCTGTGGAAAAGAAAAAGGAGGTTAAAAAAGAAGTAGCAAAGAAAGATGATATACACAAACAAGAAAGTAAAAAAGATGAAAAAGTAAAGAAAGACGAGGCAAAGAAAGTTATAAAAAAGGATATCAGAAGAGACTCACCTATGAAAGAGAAGAAGGAAGACAAGAAAGAGCAAAAGAAAGATGTCAAAAGGCCCTCTAAAGACATTAAAAAGACCACCGAAGAAAAGAATTTAGCATCAAAGCCAAAGCCTCTGAAAAAAGATGATGCCTCAAAGAAAGAAGCAGGAGTGCCATCAAAATTAAAAGAGAAACCAAAGCCAAAGGTTACAAAGAAAGAAACAAAAGTGGACAGTGGCAAACTAGCAGCCATTGCCACTACCGTTGCAGCAGATCCAGAAGCAGAGAGATCTATGATGTCCACACCAGAGGACCTGACTAAAGACTTTGAGGAGCTCAGAGCTGAAGAGTTGGTGGAGGATGATGCGACAGTGCAACAAAGTCAGGAAGAAGAGACTGTGATGATCCACCGTGAAGCAATAATACAGACCAAAGAGTCACCTGAGGCGTTAGAGTCTGTGGACGAGGGTATAACCACAACAGAGGCTGAAGGAGACAGTGGAGTGACGCCAGATGAACAAGTTCATAAGGAGAAACTCAATGGAAGTGCAAGTGAGAAATTTGAGGATGAGGGCACTGTAATGGAGGAGACATCTGAGGGAGGAGATTATGAAGAGAAGGGCGAGACAGAGGAAGTTTATGAACCGCAGAGAATGGAATCAGATAAAGATAAGCTTAGTCCCAGTGCAGTTGAACACCAAGACAGATGTGATGAAGTCAAACCAGAGGATAGTGTTGAAGACAGTGAGGATGTGACTAATAAAAATGTAGATCAGCTCATAAGCGAAAGACCAACAGAGAAACAGAATCTTTTGGTATCAGCTTCACCCAAAGTGTCCTCGCCTGTTTCCCCGGCTGCAACTATCCATGATGAAAGGCTTCCAGTTGGCTTTGAGAGCTCAACAGCTTCAGATGAAGACAACCGAGATGAAGCACCCGAGGATTACACCATCACCTCCGGCTACACTCAGTCCACCATTGAGATCTCCAGTGTGCCTACCCCCATAGATGAGATGTTGACTCCTAGGGACATTATGAGCGACGAAATCACCAATGATGAGACTGAATCTCCTCCACAGGATGGAGACAGGTTTGAGACATCAGCACCCGGAGAGTATGACAGGAGGAGGATTTCTCCACTTCTGGATATACCAGGACCAGACCATTCTCAGAGTGATGCCACAGAGGGCCGGGACTACAGCCACTCCGCTTCCACAATATCTCCACCTTCTTCACTAGAGGAAGATAAACTCTGCAAGGAATTTCCCTCTGCAGCAAAAGCTGAAGGGATTGACACAGCTCAAGAGGTGTGTGAGAAGCATGATGCAGACTCAGATAAAGTCATATCAGTCTCCACAACATCACCTCTTATTCGTTCTCCCTCAGTGGACCGCAAGGATACATTTGATTCTCCCTCAATTTTTGCTGCTCCAATAGAACTGTCCACCACACTGGCAGGGTCCGCCAGAGCAGCAGCAGATTCCTCCATTAGCCCAGATGACAAGACACTAGAAGGAGCCACGTCACCTCAATCCTCCGGTCACACACCTTACTATCAGTCACCAGTAGATGAAAAAGCAGTAGGTCTACCCCCTGTGTCAGAAGACAAAGCACAGGGTCCAATAATTGTAGAGGTCACAAGTGATAAAGAAGATTCCTCCAGCAGAGTTACCCCAGAACCTGATGAGCCAGAACAAGAAAGTTTCTCACCTGTAGAGAGGGTAATATCACCTCCAAAAAGCCCACCCCCAACTGAACCTGATTCCCCAACAAAGATGGAAAAGTCACCCTTTGATTTAGATCATAAGAAAAATGGTGAAAATGGTCATTCAGTCTCGTCCTCCACACCAATGACCAAACAAGAATCGGATACCAGTCCTTTTACAGCTTTTAAAGAAGAGAGTAAAATGTCCATTTCAGAGGGTACCACTTCAGACAAGTCAGAAACCCCTCTGGAGGAAGTGGTAGCGGAAGACACATTTTCACATTTAGCTTCAGCATCCACTGCCTCCCTGGCCACCAGCTCCTTGCCAGAGCCAACCACTGACTCTCCTTCCCTTCATGCTGAGGTTGGGTCTCCTCACTCAACAGAAGTAGATGACTCGCTGTCTGTCTCTGTGGTTCAGACCCCAACCACCTTCCACGAGGCTGAGGGATCTCCATCCAAGGAAGATAGCCCCAGGCCCATGTCTATCTCCCCAGATATCTCACCAAAGTCGAAGAGTAGAACACATACGCTCGACACAAAATCCCCAGAGCACTCTACCATGTCAATAGAGTTTGGCCAGGAGTCCCCTGACCACTCCTTAGCCCTGGACTTCAGTAAGCAATCCCCAGAGCATCCGTCTCTGGGAGTCACCTCACGTGCTACAGAGAATGGCCCCACTGAGGTTGACTACAGCCCCTCAGACGGAACAGATATAAGACCATCTGGAGAGCCTAGCTTCACAGTGGAGAAGCCTTTGCTTTTTGAAGAGACTGATTCAGTCTGTGCTACTTCTGCAACCCCATCAGATGCATCTCAGTCCACACCCTCAGTTACAACCCCATGCCAAATGACAGAGATGCCGCATGCTGTGGCTGAGCTGACAGATAAGTCTCCAGTTACCCCCAAGGCATCCTCTCTAACCCACTCTCCCCATTCCAGTGAGCCATCCCCTGTGCAAGGAAGTCCCACAGCTAAAGATAGCACCAGCCCAATTTCACCATCTGTGGAGGGCATTTTTAGTAAATCTGACACACAGCAGAAATACGACAAGTCACCCTCCCCTCCCAAAGATACTTCTCCATCATCTTCTTTTGCCCTCTCAAAAGAGGAAACACTTTTCCCAGCAAAGGAGACTAATCCCTTTAAATATGAGGATTCTACATTTGAGGCAAAATCCACTGTGAGCCCCAAAGTTCCTTCCCCGTCATATCTACCTCTCTCCTCAGATCTGTATAATTACAATTCTGCCTGTGGTTCCAGGGACCCAGACCCCACTAAGAGGAGCCCTTCTGCTCCATCTAAGACAGATGTTGACCTCTGCCTAGTCACTTCATGTGAGTACCGCCATCCTAAGACTGAACTGTCACCATCTTTCATCAACCCTAACCCTATAGAATACTTCATTAATGAAGAGAATGTTTTGGAGGAGGAGGAGGAGAAACCTCTGGCAAAGTTAGGAGGAGCTCCTCCACCTCCAGGGGGTAAGCTTCCCGCCAAGCAATGTGATGAGACCCCACCCACGTCCATCAGTGAATCTGCCCCCTCCCAGACAGATTCAGATGTCCCACCAGGGACAGAGGAGTGCCCCTCAATTACAGCAGATGCTAACATTGACTCTGAAGATGACTCAGAGACTTTGCCTACTGACAGAACCCTGACCTACAGGCATGCTGATCCCCCTCCCATGGTTTTAAGGGACTCTGCTCCATCCTCAGGCCACCATGATGTGTGCATGGTGGACCCAGAGGCGCTCAAGGCTGAAGAAAACCTCAACAACGCTAACACAGACGGAGCAGAAAAACTGAAAAAGAAAAAACTCTCCAAAAAGTCCTCATCACCAGCCAGGAAGACTGGTCTATCAAAAGTCAAGGACACAAAGACTGCCTCTCCAAAGAAAAGCATTGGAGAAGGGAAAGATGCCAAAAATGCAACCAATACCTCTGCGTCCAGAGGTGTGAAAAGTGCGACATCAGGTAGTTACAATGCACTTATTCTTATCATTGGATATTGCTTTACTACCTCATATGTTTTTGGAGCCTATCTGAGAAAATGTAAATTTTCTCTTCTAACAGGTGCTGGCAGTGGAAAGGCCTCTGTTGGCATCTCTCTGCCCAACTGTCCTCCCATGTACATGGATTTGGTTTACATCCCCAATCACTGCAGTGCCAAGAATGTGGATGCTGAGTTCTTTAAGCGGGTGCGTTCTTCTTACTATGTGGTCAGCGGAAATGATCAGACAGCTCAGGAGCCCAGTAGGTCTGTCCTTGATGCTCTGCTTGAAGGGAAGGCCCATTGGGGTAACGGCATGCAAGTAAGTTTCAAGTATTAATGTGTAACTCATACAGTTTGTAATAATGTGAAACTGCAAATGTACACAGATTTATATGTATATGCCATCTTTGGCCTCAAGGGCTGTTTGTTTTGCTTTACATGAAGACAGTGAAGTTACAATTTTAAGCTTCAGTATGAGAATTTACCTCCTTGATGTTAATCCCTTAATTAAGTTATAAATTAATGTTTAAATTTCAGGCTGCCCAAAGGGTTTGGATGTATAAAGGTTATATAATGTCATGATGTCATTACATTCAATAGATTAATTAGCTATGAAAAAATTTAGCTGTCTTTTGTTTGACCTGTGCTTTGGTCCTCTTTTTATCACTTTTACAATTAGATTGAATTGCACTACATTCATCTGATATAGAAGGTGGTATATAGCAGTGGTAAGCAGGGAAAACAATTAAATCAGGGCATACAAGCCTCAAATTATGTTTCTGCCATCAATCCAACAGACCTTCTAAATAACTTTCATTGTGTTTCCGTTTCTCTGTTGAAACCCTGATAGTTTTACTACCAAGCTCTGCGTGCAGACATGAGTCAAATCTTTACAGCTAAAAAAGTCGTGTTCATTTATTTGAATTCAAGAAGCCACTGCTATATGATGTGATCTGACTCATCATTAAGTGATTTAACCTGATCATGTTGGTATAGAAGAGAAAGAAGCAAAAAAGGTAATTTTTGGTTGAGGGTATGACCCCTTTGGATTTCTGAGTGCTTGAGCTCAGCAACCTCCCTCCTCTCTAACATCAGGTGACTCTGATTCCGACCCATGATACTGATGTGATGAGGGAGTGGTACCAGGAGACCCACGACAAGCAACAGGAGCTGAACATCATGGTCCTAGCCAGCAGCAGCACCGTCGTCATGCAGGACGAGTCCTTCCCGGCTTGTAAGATAGAGATGTAGGCCTGTTCCACAAGAGTGGATCAGGGGGCCAAGTGACTGATACTAAGATGGATCACTATTTGTAGAGGAAAACAAATCCATGTAGCATAAACCCTAAGCAGACACTTAAACACTTACACTGAAATTATACGTCTTGTGTACTAAATCCTTAAAAAATAAATATCTGCAATGAGGAGTAACACAAATAGAAATCTACTTTGAGGGGCTCCATTAAAAGGATATAATATTTTCTATGTAAAGTAATGCATCCTTTACATCCTACAGGTATTATCTGATTTTTAGGTAAATGGCTTGTGCTGGGAGAAAGTTAAAAACCCAAAACCACAGCCTAGCCATGTTTGTCTAACTATACTAACTCTAGTACAGCTCAAGTAAGGATGTTGTTGCTCATGTACTGAGTTTCCTCTGCATCTCCAGATCTAAACATACAGTATGAGAGATTATAATTAATCTAAAGGCTGTCAAGGAACAAAACATTCCTGCCTGTGGTACATTCTTAAATAATGGCTGTTATCCACAACCAAAGGACAAAACAACATGTTTCTGTTATTGCCTTAGGGAATCAAAATGAATGTATTAGAACTGGTGCAACTAGCAGAAAAAAAGGGCAACCTCTACACACCAGAGGTAATCTATGAAAGGACTGTTAAATGGTTACTTAGCTGAATGATGGTAAATAGAAATTACCTTGAAGGGATACTCAATAATGATTAGCATTAAAATGATGTCTGAGTTAATTTTGATTTTTCTGGCGAGACAGAGTGCCCCGACCATTGTGAAGCTGTTTCTTATGTTTTTAAGTCCGTTGTGTCTTATTCAATTCAAAGTGGACACTTTTTTTCTTCTTTAGTCTTGTTTATGTTGCCGCTGATGTATGAACATTGAGTTGTTATTCTGAATTTATTTTATCGTGCGTGATAC
This sequence comes from Istiophorus platypterus, assembly GCA_016859345.1. Classification (NCBI taxonomy): domain Eukaryota; kingdom Metazoa; phylum Chordata; class Actinopteri; order Istiophoriformes; family Istiophoridae; genus Istiophorus; species Istiophorus platypterus. The sequence goes on along the minus strand of CM029128.1, from coordinate 4,990,946 downwards.
CCTTTTACACTGTGCAACAGAAAGTTGCCTTAGAATGGGCCCCCTAGCCTTTGTCACATCTGTAAAATCGTCACATTTTCCACAATGTTAAAGCTTTGTAGAGAATCGCCTTTTATTTCAGATTGTCTGCTTGATTTACAGATTTTAAGTTATTTTCCAGAAGAGAAACTCTGATCTTATCTCTATTACCCGTTTTTCATGTAAGCATTGAGCTTTGGGGGAGCTTGCCTTTTCCCAATTTAAAGCTGGTGAAGCAGGATATTTTCATAAACCTTAAAATGTCCTTTTTTTCTAGAGCATTGTACTATAATTATAAATAGCTTTGTGGCCGATGGAATGGTTGAAAGACGTGCATGAGTTATGATATATTAGGATTTTTTTCTCTTCTTTTAATGGGGTTTTTGCTCAGATTTGCATTGAGAACAACAGGGCTATATAGGCTAAATAAATAAATGTGAGGAGAATTTTAGGATTTTTGCAAGTGGTGCCATGGCATTGCACACTACAGTAACTAAAGCGGTTGCCTATGGATTTTGGGTGCAGCACAGCGAGATTTTAAGGTTGAAGCGAGCATTTTTATGGGAGGCCCAAAACTTCTCGTGGCATTAGAGTTTCTCCTCTTTAGCCAGGATGAAAAAGGAAACACCTTCCAGTTGAGGAAAAGCCCTGAGAGGGGCAGCACACAGAGATGAGAGTGAGTGACTTGTGTGTTTTAGATGAAAGTATGTTAAAATAAAAAAACAAACAAAAAAACTAGACACTTTAAACACAAACATGACACATACCAAATTAACTGTACAGAGGCCGTAGATCGACTTTGACGGGCCAGCTTCTGGAGAAATATTTAACAGATCAGTTAACGATGATTACAGGCTTAAGTACTTTGGTACTAACCCAGGTCACCAAACTCACCAGATATTTCTGAAGCGTTTCAGGTGTTCATGATACCACGATAGACCACTTTTCCCGCAGGAGAACCTCAGACCAACACCATGACCACACTGTCAATCAACAACACACCTGCAAACTCCGAACTGACATTTCTCTTGAACCGACATTTCTCTTTTCTCTTTCTTCTTTCTCTACACTTCCTCTGCTATCTCTCTGTCTATTAATCTCTGCCTTTTTCTCCTTGTCTTTCTCTTGGGAGAAGTTTAATAATGTTTGTCTGCAGCTGTGTGGTATATTTGTCTCGTGATCATGCATCCTCTCCGCCCCCTTTTCCCCGACTCATGTATAACCTATAGCAATTAGTTTCAAGTGAGTATTCCTTAGTGCTTTCTGATATTTGTGTGCAATATTTCCTCGACCCATATGGCAAATCTGACATAAGAGGAACTGCTACTAAAGAACAAACAGTCAAAAACAACCACAATAAAACCCGTTGTGAAAAATGAGGATTTGTGTCTGTCTTTTCTAAACTGATTATAGAGCCCAGGTGTGTTTATTATATACTATATTATAAAAGCAGCGTGTTATTTCTCAGGATATTACATTTAGACTGTGATATTAGAAAAAAACAGATCAAACACAGAAATGTTTCAGTCTGGACTAAAGTGGTTAGGTGGTGGTATTAAAAATGTGTTCTTTGTTCACTGAATAAACTACACTTATGTTTACTTTGTATTCTCATTAGTGGGCTTGCCTATGTCATTAAAACCTAAATCCATGTGCACTAGGGAATACAGTACAAACATTATACGACCTATGGGTGGCAATTACAGACAGACATCCCTAACTGGCTACAACCAAACCCTGTTATAATGATAGAGAGCAGAACAATGGCTGCCAAGTTAATGTCATTTGCTCACGGATGATTGGCTGCAAGTAACAATGTGGCTCAGGGGGGAAGTCATTTTGTTTCTTATGTTTTGTTTTTTGGTGTTTTTTTTGTTTTGTTTTTTTGCCGCCTTGGTGACAAGTGTCCCTGAGATAGACGGAGGATTTATGTTTTCCACAGAGACAATGAAAAGTACTGACCAAATCAAACTGGATTGATGAAGTAAAAGGTTTCTTGATCAAATCCCGGAGTCAATTTGTCCTCTGCATTTCTTCACAGCTATATGAAAGTTTTGGGCAGCCGCAACTCAGTGCCTGTGGCAAAGCTCAATGATAGGAATATTATAATAATGCACCTTATGCATATCCTTTGTTGAGGGCACCAAGAAGAAACACCTGCAAACAAGAAAACTGGCTGCAGTCAGCACTGGCTTGAACCCAGGACCATGCTGTGAAGCAGCAGTGCTGAGCCATCACTACTGCTCCTAATGCAAAGGAGAAGGGGGGGGGGTACTAAACGAATAACATAAACACAGCTCATATCAAATGAAAAGATTAAAAAAAAAAACAAGTATCTATACTATGAAACATGTTAGAATTGATATCAGCAAAATAAAAATTTAGAGCACATTCAGCTCTTCCACTGTGCAGTCCACTGAAGGGTGTCTCAAATCAGACCCCCCAGGGAAACTGTAGGAGAAACCAGAGAATGAAAAGAGGAGAGCAGGATAAATGGGACATGTCTCCACATTTCAGCATCCTTTGGTTGTACAGCGGGGGGGGGGAGTCCACACATTTAGTGTCACTCAGCAAGTAGCGCTCAGCTGGTGAACCATACTATTTCAACAGATATACTGCACACTAGTAAGTGGCAGGATTTTATATTTCCTCCCATATAGTGTGACATTGTTATACGCAAGTTATGCGAATGAGAGAGTATTGCTTCTATTTGTCTGCAGCCACCGGCGTTTATGAGGAGTGAAAATGCATGCATATGAATGTACATCATCAGTCTCCCAAAAGACTGAAGCTAACCTATTTAATTGCCTTTCAAGGACAGTGGCTCTATAACTGTGGCACACAGGCTGACATACTAATCAGTACCAGATGTTTTTGTTTTTTTTGTTTTTTCTGTGCCAAACCTGTTACATTTATTATTAATGATGATGGGACACCCCAGGCATTTTCCAGAACCAAAAGGAAGGGCATACGGGGATAAATCAAAGAATATGCGAAGGCTGCTATCTGTCGACAGAACCTGGCTGTTTGTCCTGGGAAATCAGAGCCTGAGTTCTACAAACAGCACTGCATTATCAGAGCGACTAAACACCACAGTAAACACACTCAACCTGTAGCTATAGATGTGCTTTATGTAGGAATTTTTTTAATACATATGCAGAGAGAGAGAGAGAGAGAGAGAGAGAGCAAGAGAGAAACCCTAAGAGACACATACACCTTGCAGGATACCATAAATTATCCAAGGCCCTGTTTCTGATTGGCTGAGCAAGCAATCGCGGCTGGATGGGCTGAGATCTTGTTGTCAAGGCAACAGTGGGGAACCTCCCCGTCCCAGCCCTATTTTCTCTGTGCAAGATAGTCTATCTTAAGAGCGGTCTGCCCGTTTGGCAAGACTTAGTTTCCACATAAGTCTGTAGTGGTTACCACATCTACTGCATCTTTGTCTACGATACAAACTGGTTTTTACTATCAAAATTCTCACTCAATTGAACAAAACATTAAGTATGTTTACAAGGAGGAAAGACGAATCTAAAGAGTATTTCAATATAAAGTTGAATTATCAAATGTATGTGCAGCAGCACTCCTTTCTAAAGATGTAAGTCTGTGGTTATGTAATGCTGTGTAGGTCTGTCGATACAATATCTAGGGCCTGGGTGTAGCTCTCACTGAGGCCACCAATACTAAAGTAGAGTGAATATAACTATCTTTAAGTAAAATGTTGACTTAGTTTTCTTTTACCTTAACATTTACAACAAAAACAATGATTGTGCATGCAATTCTGAACAGTTTGGCTATAGCAACATGATTAGTGGCCTTCTCACACAGAATTGTATACATTCTGTTGCTAGTTTATTAACTACTCATTGCAAAAACTAATGCAGTCTAATATAACAGGCCTGAAATAAATCCTATTCATGGAGGTCATAATGTTCAGTTTATGTTGAAACTGTTTTAAAGAACTTTATAAAGACTTTGGAGGATGCAGATTGTGGTGCTGTTGAACTGTACTGCTTTATAATGACAGGTGTTTTTATTATTTTGTCCATACAATTTGTATCAATGAGGGTAGCCTAGATAATAGATACACATCTCTGGTGTATTTTTGATGAAAAGGGCTAATGGCTGTGGTATTTTTAACACGATCACATCTGTTTAAAAAAGAAAAATGTGTAACAGTTCCAGAGCTGAACCAATTAGTTGATTAGAATCAATGAGTGACTATTTTGATAATCAAGTACAATACATTTGCTGGTCCGAGCTTCTCAAATGTGATGATTTGAGGCTTTTTTTTGTCGTATATGTAATGCTAAAAAGAGTAACTTTTGTTTTTTGACGAGTGGTTGGATAAAACGAGCAAATTTAAGCGTCGGCATCAGAAATTTACAGCATCAGCCGTATAATAAATTAATAAATTAGAACTGTGGCCACTTTTGACAATTTTCTGACTTTTTATTTACAGATGATTATTAGATTAATCGAGAAAACGATCAGATGTGTGTGTGTGTGTGTGTGTGTGTGTGTGTGTGTGTGTGTGTGTGTGTGTGTGTGTGTGTGTGCACATTATAGCTGCAACGTCTCCTGCACAACTCCTTCAAAACTGAAATATATTCCTTACAGACTTAGCCGGTACCTGAGGGGGTCAGCTCGGTTTCTATATCCTTCTCCTTCCAACGCTGTGTGTAATACAATAAAAAGTTTATAATCTTTATCATTAATTTAACTTTAAATATTACAGCCAATATTATGGTAATCATCACAAGATTATGTTTGAGAACGGGTGTCTGTGTCCCATACATTTATAAAAAATATCAATAGTGTTATTATTATTATATTATTATTGTTGTTCTTGTCCAAACGTACCCTGAGAGTTGTTTTATGTGCGGTGCAACAGCCTCACCTGCAGGTTAAAAGATGAACACACTAACCAGAAATAAAAAACTGATTATATTTCAAGACAAGAAAACAATAAATACAAAAGAAATTAACACAGATTCGTTTAACTGGGTAGAAACGTCTAACGATAACTCTGAAGATGTAGAATTTATAATTTACTTTACTCTTATACCGGATTATAGGTCGCAGCCATGTTGGACGACACCAACTTCAAACAGTGTCTTAAACAAATAAAAAAAAAAAAAGATACGGCCATATAGTTTTATCTTGCGCGAAATAAAAATATCTATCAGGGTAAAAGTACATTTTAAAAATGTGGTAAACCATCCCGAGCGGCCACTGGCGTTTTAAACCTCTATAATATGTTCAAAAGCTCCCCTTTGCTGTCATTGCCTTGGTATAGTCAGTGGCCACTATGGCGCTGGGGAGATTCGGTAAATGTTGTCGGTCGTTGGTACGTGAGCCGCATAAAGGCGTATTTTTAGGCGTTTTACAGCCAGGATTGACTGAAAGCTGTATCGGAGGTAAGACAAACGAAACTACCCGACACGTGTCCTGTCTGAAACGCAGTTGTCCGTTTAAAACTGGCTGGTTTACACACAGAGGGAAGCTACACCAGAGCCTTGTATTTAACCGACGTGTGTACAGTGGTAATCAAACGTTTTATTTATAGTATGATAATGTGATGATAGCTACTTGGCCGCAAACTGCTTTCACAGTACATATTGGGGCGCTGAGCTTGGAACAAAATCCGACAAAAGTCTCGGGTTTACCTGGGTTTTTACCTGCAGAGATTGATTGTGGCTGTATGCTGTAAAAATTTCAAGTACATGGTCAAACAAACTATCCAGCCATGGTCGGATAAACCTCCTGGGGAGCCAAGGTTTTGTACTTTGGCCCCCATTGACCCCTTTTATTTCCCTGGCTAACAGAAACCAACCAGTACTATAGTGCTGAAATGGTTAGTTGATGAATCTATTAGTTAGCTGACAGAAAATTAATCGTCAAAAGGTCTTTTTAAATGATTAATCGTTTGTCTCTTTGAAGGAGAAGTGCCCAAAACTCAATTATAAGGGCATTAAAACGTGAATAATTTGTTTTTTCTTTCCCTACTTTCAACACTTTTGGAGGTTTTGACATTAGAAAATGTCAACTTGGGATTCAAGGCATAAAAATGAGCATTTTAACTATTTCTATTAATTGTCAGACCAAATTGCTAATGAAAATAGTTTTTGGTAGCAGCTTTAAAATAGTCCAATGATGGATTAATACCACCTTGCCCCAGGTTTTCTCTGTATTGATTACTGGGCACACAGAAAAAAGTGGAAGGATTTTTACTGAACACAACTTTGAAACAAGTTAGCTTAATGTAAACCCAGGTCTTAAAACCAGATTTTGACAGACTCCATCTTCAAGATCGGGATCACAACATGGGGGATTGAGGACAGGATACACTTGATATTGCCTGGTTGGTGATCCAACCCAGCAAGATTAAGTTATGACATGACGGTGTCTCAAGGGGGCAAGCTTTTCTTAAAAAGAGTTGATTTTGTTTAATTTTGGTGGTTGTCTGCCCAGTGGGGATGCTAACCTGAAATTATACCACCCTTATTTTGTACCACACAACACATCTGCGTTTTAATAGTTAGTCTGAAAAAAAGTCTGAAAAAAAATGTTTTCTTTGCAGCTAAGAGGCATCTGTTGTCAGACGATGTTATCAAGCTTCAAGATTTCCAGCAGAGGAAGCTGGCGGTGGCTCACCTCGTCACTGGATCGAAAGGTGAAGATGGATCTTTTCACAGGCACCAAGCTGCAGTAAGCCACTCTATGTCACGTTACACAAAGGTTTATATTTTTGCCCCAATTCTACAGGAAATTACATCGAGCTATTCAGTGAGAAGCTACAGAGGAATGAGCTGATACTGAGAGATGAGCTGAAGCTTCTCCTTCACCTGTGCCAGTCTGCAGATGACATGGTGATAGCCAGAGATGCCATTTATAGGTACTGTGCGCAAGACCTTTTGTCTTTCCCATACAATAGAAAGGAAATAAATTAGATCATACTCACTGCATGGAGCAGCATATATCAAATTTCTTAGTTCTGTATAGATGATCTTTTAATTTGTACTCAAAAGGTATCATGCAGAGAACCGAAACGTGGCATATGGAGAGTTTAAGTTTGGTCCTCTCTTCATGAGACTGTGCTATGAGCTCGGTCTGGAGGACATGGCTGCTGCTACACTTACAGATAAGGTGAAATCTTAGATCAACCTCTACTCTGGCTATTTACAAAGTTTATTCAATTGTGTTGAAGTTGTGTGAATTGTATAAATTTAATGATATTTTTTTCTCATTTGTTTGAGCAGATTATGAAAGGGTTTTTTAATGACGCAACGTCCTTTAACATCGCCATTGATATGTTATTCACAAAAGGTTGTTATGAAAGTAAGTGACTGATTAACCCTCTATTTTTACAAATGTATTTTTTTAAATTTTTTTTCAATAATGGCAAGTTTATAATATTCCAAATGTTGGCTGTTGCAGATGCTCTGGAGGTACTGAGAACCATGAGGAACCAAGGGGTGCCATTCAACAAAGACACACAGACACTAGCAGCTGGTACCTGCTATAAACTGGTAACTTTAAAATGATGGGACCCACAATTTCACTAAAAGGGGAGTTTGTTTTTCAGGATGTATCAGGTTTTCGCTGTGAACTGACATCCGGTTTTATGATGTCCAGAACACAAATGAGTCCTACAGGATCTGCACTGCCCTGATAGAGGAGGGACAGACCAAAGGGCACTTCATCCCAAGACATGCTTACTGCTTTGCGGTAGCATTAGCACTTAGGCGGGTTAGTTGTATATTTTTTCCTATGCCCTTCATTCATGTGAAAAGATGTAGAGAGTTTCTAACTATCATCAATAATCTGTTTTCTTTCTTTTTTGTTCCAGAATGACATTGGAAAAGCACAGTCACTCTTTTCACAGATTATGAGCACAGACAGCAGATTATGCCAAAATTTGAAAGTAAGGGTGCATCATATCTCAGTATATATTATACATTATGTATTGCTGTTATTGTTCATTTGTTAATGTTTGTTTTTTTAATTTCAATTTAGGTTGTACTACTAGCAATGTCAGGAGCAGTGACAGATGCCATTTCCACCCTGTCTGCAGCTGTGTTGCCTAAAAGCCCTTCTTTTGTGAAGAAGCCTGAATTTTCACAGGAGGTGGTGAGTCAAACACCTGACTGTTTGCTCAATGACACAGAAATAAATAGTCAAAACAGTTAGGGGATAGCTAAGGATGCAGTAGTTAATGCATAATTTGTGCTTGCATCCTGGCAGAGGCTTTTTTTTCCCCTATACTGTTAATTCTGTGAAAAGAATAATGTAAAACTTAAGGTATCTTCCCTCAATTTTTGATTGAAATTATGATCAGGATTATGAAATAGTTATGAAATAGATTATGAAATAGTTAAATAGTTAAATAGTCAAATAGTTAATAGAAGCTACAGAGATTGATGGGTAGCTTAGTCTAAAAACTGTTGTGAAGGAGTAGATTCAGTGGTCTGTCATGACCTTCTTCACAGGTGGATTTGCTGCGCTTGAGGAGTGAGGGTGGGCCACACATGATGGAAGTGGAGCAGATAGTGATTCAGCTTGAGCGAGCCGGGCAGGTGACGCAGCAGACCCTCGACAGTATGCTGTGTCACACGCCTATAGGGAAGAGGAAACCGGCACCTATAGTGGAGGAGAGGAGGATCAGCCGAAGGACTCTGAGGCCGCTACAGTCCACTCTGCTGTCAGAATGAAGAAGCCCGCAAAAAGCGTTAGAGCTGGACCCTTAGACATATACTTAGTATTATCTACCTCTCATTAAACACACAGACACCGTCAACCCCCTGCAGATGCACATCCAAATTTGTGAAAGCAATTTAATTTATGCATATCCTTGCAAGAATCTCCTATGGATAACATGAGTGATTTGGTAAGAATGTGTTGTATATGACCATGGAAATGAGTGATTAAAGAGGAATTGGATATTTAAGAATGAAAAAAATATTTTTTTCTTTTACTTTGATGTATAGGGAAGTGAGAGAAATCAGATTTGTTTTGCCATCTTAAATGATTTTTACGCATTCAATCCTAACATGTATTGTGGGTAAAAATCAAATGCAAACTCAGGTACTATCAACTTTGTTATTAAGTTGAAAACCATGCATATTTGATTTATCCAGTTCTCACTGTATCACCTTACCAGGAGAAGCCACCAGTTTGTGCATCTCATATATTACCATTACATTTGAGTCAGAGAGCAATTTTTTTTTTCCAAAAAAAGAAGTACCTGTTGATATTTGAAAAACCCAGAGGGTTGTTTAACAGCACTTACCACAGCCCTCAAGGTATTTTCAGAATTCTCAAGAACTCAAACCCTTAGAGGAAAAAGTATCCTGTCTGCTTCATAGTATCAAAGATTTTTTACCCTTTTCTTAAGTTGCACTGCTGTTCCCTAATTGAAACAAATATGCTAGCAATAAATTACATATATGTTCTTAATTTGTACGATATGGAACACATTTTAAAAGTGTAATTATCAGTTATATTTGTCCATATTGGTGTCACGTAACTATTTTATATTTTATACAATATAACATGTTTGTATCAGAGGTGTGTAACTTTCGGTTACCTGGATAGGAAATGGCAAAGTTGCAGCTTGGGGAAACAGGGTTCAAAATCCTTTTAACTGTGCCGTGGACAGAATTTTTTTGGCCAAAATGTGAGAAGAGCCTGGAAGGATTCTGAAAATATCTTCATATGGAAATGTTGCATTGGGACCATAGATAAATGATTAAATTTGTGCCACGACCAACAAAAGAGTTAATGGATAAAATAAGTTTATAACAAAATCCAGTTTTGGCGTAAAAAAATGTGGTAAAGAAGAAAGTTATAGTAAAAGTATAAAGTTTTATATTTCCTTTTTCCAATTTCAAATCAATAACAATAATATTAAACGACATTCAGATATATTTTTTGACTTGTCACAAACAGCCGTGGCCGGTTACATATTTGTCTGAGGAACTTGTTGCTTCACTCTGTGACTTAAATGCAATGGTCATAACCTACGTTCAATTTGAAAATACAAAAAAAAAATCTGCAGAAACGCAGCTGCAAGACTTTGATCATAGAAACTGTAGAGAAACGATGTTCATCAACTTCACATCTGCTGATCTGGGCACATGTAAACAAACCGTGACGTACACGAGCGCCCTCCCACAATGCACCGCCCACATCTGTTGAGCAGCCGCGGAGGAGAACAACGGAGCGGCTGTTAGGACCCAAACAAACCGAGTGGGACGTGTAAATGTATATAATATATATATAATATATATATATATATAGACAGGGAGCGTGCTGACGATCACTTTCGTTCATTTACGAGACCGCTGAAGGGTCGAGGCCGGATGCAGCCGTGACATCTGCTCCTAGCGGCAGCCGGCGGTGCTCCTTTAGCATCAGCTAGCCAAGTTAGCAGGCACTGACTGACGGGGGAAGCCGTCTTTAATAACCGCTGGCAACATCGGGGGGGTGGGGTGGCCCCAACAGGGACGGACAAAGGAGAGACGGTATATTTTTTAAAACACCTATAACTTTGAATTAGGTTCCGATATCGCCGAAAGGGACCGCGGTGTCGAAATAGGCAAGTTAGCGTCTAGTTTGTTGAGAGCAGCAGAGCTAACTTAACTTAGCTATTGTTAGCTGGTGTCGGGGCTGTCGTCCGTTAGGTGCTGGCTTTCGGTGGCTTGAGCTAACTTAGCTGGGAAGAAACAATGAGCTCCGAGGAGGCTGCGTCGTCCAATAAAAACGTCCCGGAGGATGATGGCATGACATGGTGGTACCGATGGCTCTGCAAGATAGCCGGGGTTCTGGGAGGAATATGTAAGTAGCTGTCAAGTCGAGCTCATTTGGCATTTTACAAGTAAAGCAAAATCATATATATGTCATACACGTAAAGTAGATACAACTACGGGTTGTGCTGTGTGCAAGTTTTCAATGATGTTCAATTTATTTGTGGGATTTTGGGTTTGTTTGTTTTTTTTTTTCCAGTGACAAGCACGTCAATGTATTGTCTTGCCTGCATACTTGACACCGTTTATTGCGCGGACTCCAGCTCTGTATCAATATAAGTGTTAGAGCAGTTAAAGGGCAGAAAGGATGTCAGGTTATTTTAATTAAAAAAAGAGTTTCTGATTGTGCATACACCTCATTTTCGGTCAATCAGCCAGACGAGACGAAAGCTCTTGTCACAGCCCCGTTGTCCCCGTCACTGCAGCAGCTACCACCGGGCACCGCCTGTTTGCCTGGCCTGCTTATGTCACGACAGCTTTTTATCCTTAAATTAACTTCATGATGTGAGCACACTGTGTCTACAGCAGGTACTTTTACTCCTTCCCTCTGGAGTTAAGAGTGAGGAAGTTGTGATTTTGTTTGTTTGTTTGTTTATTTATTTTTAACCGCTGCCTGTGCAGGTCTCCAGGGCCGTTTGCAGACCTCCTGCCTCTCCCTAAATCCTTCCCTCCATCGCTGTGACACCAGAGTCACAGCGCCCGTATCACATTAACCACCCGGGGCACTGCATATTCAATGGCCTCTGTATTATTAAGGAGGCTGGATGGTCCAAAGGAGCCCGATATGCTGCATAGTTCTTCCAATGTTTGTGAGACTGTGTGGCTTGTCTGGTCAGTCGGTTCAAATAAACATCAGTCATATTTACCCTCTATTCTCACAGTGGAGTCTCAGTGCATTGACAAAATATTGATCATCAACTAATCATCACAGTAATTTTTCTGTCAAAAAATACAAAAATTTATCAGGTTCCAGTATCTAGAATATGAAGATTTACTGTTTTTTTCTTTGTTAATTATGACAGAAAAATTTAATAAGTTAAAGTTTTAAGCTGTTAGTCAGACAGAACAAGCTCACTGTAGACACCAGAGTAGCCATTTTTTCACTATTGTTTAGCATTTTATAGACTAAAAGATTCATAGATCAATCGAGATAATAATCGCAAGGCTGATCGATGATGAAAAAAAAAATCAGTAGTTGAAGCCCTAAAGTAGTTGACAAATCAATTAGTCAGCTGACAGTAAATAATAGGCAGCAATTTATATAATCAACCAACAAAGTTACATTTTTACATATATAGATTTTGGTTCCAAAAGTGGACGATTTTCATGGTCTTTGCCATAATCAACTGAATATCTTTTCAACAGTTTTGGACAGTTGATTGGACAAAACAAACCATTTGAAGATGTATCCTCTGATCCTCTTTTAAGGAAAATTTGTCTTTATGTCACGATGTTTTACAGACTAAACACTGAATTAATCGTGAAAGAATTGGCAGATGAATTGAAACCATATGAAGCGCTGTCCTCAGGCAGTAGATTTGGCCTTTGTCATTATTATTTGTCATTTTCTACCTGAGCTTTGTGCTGCCAGAACAGCTTATCTCATGGCACATACACCTAGGGCAACTGGGTATTTTGCAAATAGTTTAATTGCAAAGAACTTTAATTGCAAATTTTACTTTTTACGTCAGTGAGGGTTGTTATTTGAGGGTAGTGAAAGTAGTGTATCAATCAGCTCTGCAGTGATATAGGAGTTTACCCATTTGAAATATTAAAAAATAAATAAATAACTAAATAATTGTGTGGCAGACCACAACAAATAAATCAATGTATGGGAAACACAGACTTGTCTCCTATTGCAGCATACACATACAATATTTCAGACAAAGGATAGTCAAACATTGTATATAAGCAGCTCCCACTGGCCTTGCGTGTGGAGCAATACTCCACACATACACAATCTCTAGTTATGAGAGATCCACAGGGAAATAAGTAATGAAAATTTCAACACAAGTCATAGCTATGGCTATAATGCCTCTGTTAAAAAAAAATGCTCAGAATTATCATTTGAGGAATCTGTCTGCAACAAATTATCTTGTACATGAAAAATGTAGCCTGCTTTGAATTGGACACGTTGGTAATTAGTGTTTCAAATTCGATATGGCTAATTAATCATCGGGCCGAGCATGTCTCATAATAGCTTTTACGTCTAGATAGAGGGCCAGATTCCATCTTTTCTCTCAGAGTTTTTGAGGTGTTTCCAAAGTGCTTTTTATACAGTATAAGGCAATAAAAAGGCAAATTGTTAAGACAGTGATGTACTGCTCTTGAAAGAAATTTCTCTGTGTGTTGCATCTACATACTGTACATGCTCTGTATGTTCCACATTGCTGTTTTCTTGTGTTGTACAGGCATTAACAAACCAAACAGTCCCAGCATATACATGAAACATTGTAGTATGTCTTTAACATGGTTTTCAAAAAAAGGGGGTTATTGAACTGGATCTGTTAACAGCCGCATTTGTAATTTTAAGAGCTATTCTCCCCTCTAAGTTATTTCATAAATAACATGGCGACAGACAGACAGGTTGACAAAAGATAGATAGACAGATACTTTATTCATCCTAAAGGCATAGTTGTGTGTTTGCTAATGGCGTGCCTAATCTCTGTCTAACAGCCCTTTTGCTTTGTCTTTTGGTTTGTCCAAATCATGCAGCCTGTGCCGTCTCAGGAGTGTGGAACTGTGTCACTGTGAACCCTTTAAACATTGCTGCTGGAGTGTGGATGGTGTAAGTCTAAACACTGCTACGCTCACCTTAAAGTAGCTTGCATAAGTTTGCTCCTTCGCCACAAGCCTGGACTTTTTAATATGCTGCTGTCCACAGGAGCAAAACCAATACACCTACAATAAAGCCACTTTATTTAGGCAATGGAAAGATCCCTATTTAATCATTAGGTCTTTTTTCCTTCATTAAGGCCCATGTCCATGTTGCTATCAGAATAGGTCTAGACAACGAAAGTGTGTCCTTGAACAACCTGAGGATTATTTAATCTAATCAATAAGACAACACTTTAATCGCTCCGTTGCAGGTTCTAGTTAAGTTTTATCAAACACCAACTGAAAGACACATACACACTCTCTAAAAATGTGAAGGATCCATCAGAGATTCACTGTGCAGATGTCTGTTTTTTTGTATTACATATATCTTACACATTATGCACTTGTATTACCTGTTCATTTACACTCCTTTATTCATATGTACAGTATTATCTTACATTGATACTAAGTGGTAGGTCTCATGTAGCCATGCAGTCACAACAACAGCACTGCTCCAATAAGTTGTAGGCCAAGAAAGACACAGTGTTCAAAAAGCTGTAATGATTTGTTGTGGATTTGAAATATGATTTTAAATATAATCTTTTTTTTTCCTTTTTAAGAACATGCCCTAAAAAAAGCCACTGACAGTTAGATTTTCTGCCTGGCTGAAAAACTGTTTGCATCACTAGTTTAGTGACATATCTGAAAGATTAATGAATGAAAATTACAGTCCATAAATTTTGCCACTTGTACTTTTCACACCAGCATCAAAAGAGCCTTTTAGAGCTAAACCAACTAGTTGATCATCAGAAAATTAATCTACAACTAATTTGATAATAGATCAGTGATGTTTCAAACAACAGCGTCAAAGCTTTACTGGTTGCAGTTTTATACATGATAAATGATTAGATATTTGGAGTATTGGACTGTAAAAATGGCCAAGAACAATATGCCTTTTTCACTATAACCGATTTTTTTATTTTTTAAATATATTTATTTTTTTAAATTCATCAGTCAGGTTGATTTATTACAAGAACTATCTTGAGTATCAGTTCTAGAGTTTCCCTAGAAATAAGAATGTGCTACATAACATGGACAAAAATGTCACAAACAAACACTGTCTCCCATTTTCTTGATTTGTCTCATGTTACAGTGAACTGAATATGTTTTAAGACTGTTGATTAGTCAAAATAAGATATTCATAGATGTTATCCTGAGCTTTAGGAAATTGCAACATTTTTCACTATTTTCTGACATTTATGGACCCACCAGTTAATTTAGAAAATATAATGAAGTGATAATTAAAATAATCGTTATTTCCAGCCCTGATTTCACTAACCGGCTCAATGTAGAAACTTTCTTTGACAGTAAAACGTGAGCATGAGCGCTATGTATTATGACGACGGCGTAATGGTTCTCATCTAACCGTCCATATGTTTAAATTCCTCCTGTCATTTGAGGCTACAGCTGTACGGCGCTTGAGATGCAAGTGCACAGACGATGATTCTTTGCTGTATTTCTGTCCTGTCCTCCCATCTCAAGGTTGAACGCCTTCGTGCTGTTTCTCTGTGAAGTCCCATTCTGCTGCCAGTTCATAGAGTTTGCTAATGCAGTAGCAGCCCGCGCCGACAAACTCAAACCCTGGCAAAAAGCCTTCTTCTACTGTGGGTGAGAACAACTATGCATTGTATATAGGTTTATGTCGCTGGAGATTGCACTTCTAAATAAATATTTAAAAGCAAAACAGATGTTTGGAATGCGAATTCCCTCACAGTTCTTAACATTGCATAAGCTGTTGGAGGCAATTTTTGGAGAATGTGGTTCCTTTTTATCCAAAGCATTTACTTTCTATGATTTAATGACTTTTGCTTTTGTCTCTTGTCGGCTGTCTCCTCGGTTGCTGATTTTCAGGATGGCTCTCTTTCCTGTATTCTTGAGTTTCTCCTTTACGACCTTATTTGGGAATGCCATCGCCTTTGCTACGGGAGTTCTGTACGGCCTTGCGTCCTTAGGCAAAAAGTAAGAAGTCTGGTAGTAGTTGTTAACATGTAACGACAAATATCACAGCGCTCAAAAAGCATCAGAAAAGTCTTTTATATAATTATTTTCAGTATCTGTGTAAATAAAAGCTGTGCAGTACTGACATTTTGTATTCACTTATATCTCCTGATGTCTCACTCATGAAACACTCCTCTAAAATATGATGTTATAACAGGCTCTCATTTTAAATGCACTATACCACATTATAAACACTAAATAAGATTTTTATTTTATGCCCAGGACTTCTAACAATTTCTAATGAGCCTCTTTATTCATGCAAATTAACTTTTGACAACGTCAGCCGGGTAATAACTTCCCAGTTAACATTTTTCCCTTCACCTCTCGTACCCGCTTTTTTCTTTGTTTCCGCTCACCTCTCCCCCCCATTACCTTTTATTCCCGTCCCTCTCTTGCATCCCGTCTTCCCTCTCTTTTCCTCCCAGGGGGGATGCCGTGACCTACGCCAGGCTGCAGCATCAGAAACAAGGCGATGAAGAGAGGATGACGGGAACGACAAATGGGGCTCCAGAGTGAGCCATCTGCCTTCCCACCCCGCTCCTCCTCCTCCTCTTTTCCTTTGGTTCTCTCTTCGGCTCCTGCCCTCTATCCATCCTACCTCTTCCTCTGTCCTCCTTCCCTCACTGTCATTTCTGTCACTATGTAACACTAGTACTGACTTTATTTATTTACTTTAACTGCTGCATTCTGTCCTGACCTGATAGTATCCAAAAAGATTGATGTTGGATTCAGTCCATTTTTTGGTACCTGGTGTGTAAATGGGGTTTCTCCTTGACATGAAACCTTAGATTTTATGTTTTATATGTTATGTTTTTGATTCTTCCTATGATTTGTATTTATTATTTGTTTCTCCCCCCTTTTTTTTTCTTTTTTTTTTTTTTTTTTGCTACTGTTGGTTGTAAACACTTTTTTTGCAGGAAAAATGTGAGCTACATCTTTGTACAAGAGCCTTTCAGGACACCTGAAGAGAAGTTAATGTGATTGTAAATTGTAAATAATTGACTCTCGTGTTATTCGAGACTGTAAGGCTGTGATTCAGAGTTGTGTGACTTGGAGAGTGCAGTGGATAAAGATAAGTCGAATCATGCACAGGGTTCAGACTTGAGCTGTGTGTCGTCCTGTTTTTGGCAGCATATCTCGAATATTGATACCAGCCTTTTCACAGCTCCAACCTCTTTATCTTTGCAAAGTTTGGGGCAGTGGGGTTTACAGTGACATGGACCATCTGCATTTAATGTGACAGTATAAATGTGTTGTATCGTTGTGCCTGGAACTGTTCTCCAGGAACTAGAGCTAGTCCCCTGGTCTTCTGGTTGAAACTCAGGGTTAGGCCCCAAGTTCCTCAGGAGGTTCATGGATCCCTGGGGATGTTCCTTTGGTTGAAAAAGATTTTCTCCTCTCTTAGGCTATCAATTATATCATTAAAGGTCAATCTGGATAACCATGAAAACTAATACTAGTGAAGTTCTATTCCCATTTATGTTTATGGCCTGTTTTTAAACCCAATTTAATGCAGATTAAGCAGCAATTAGAACTGATAAAACAAAAATCCCTGTGTGTATTCGTTGTTCTTATTAATGCGAAGAGGGCTTGATTACCTTTTTTTTTTTTTTTTTGAAAGAACCTGCCTTATTTATTTATTCATTTTTTAATCTTTCAGACTGACAATTAGAATACAGTTCCGTAAATAACTGACCAAAAGCTTTATTTTGAAAGTGTTTTATTTTTTTGTTTTTTTTTTTGTCCTCAATTCTGACCTCAAATGGACTTTTGGTTTCTCTGGACAACCGCACATGGTTTCTGTTGACAAGGATAACATTTTTGTGATGACAGTTTTTTCTTAGGAAGTGCACCCAGAGGGAAGTCATATGCCTACAGTGTTGAAAAGCGACCTTTATGACCTTGTGATGGATCAAGCTTTTAGTAGACAAGGCTGTGTATATCACAAAATCATAGAGTATTGAACAACTTAAGAATTTACTCTGCGTTATATTATTCTGAGACACTCACTCAAGAGCTGCATTTAAACCAGAAATGGTTGTTATACACAAAGCATTGTGTTTTTCGTAGAGTGGAGCTTATCTAAAAATAAGTATTGCGCTTTCTGAAAGATCTTTAAAAACTGCTCTGGAAAATCCCACCCTATCTGCCTGAGAGGCGTATCATAAAAATGAAATATGAATACAGACGGATTGATTTTGGAATTACAGTATTACACCCACTGCCAGCATACAACTCTGAACTGCAGCCGTGATGCATTTATAAACCTACATAGGAATTAGGGATGTTTGTTTTGTTTGGGTTTTTTTTTTAACATTGGGGAATGTATCTGACTCACCCAAAGATAAAGGCAGTTGATTTTCAATTTTTTTGTTTCATGCTTTCATAGGGTCAGTTTTTCTTTTTGTCCAAGCTCAGTTGAAGCACTACTGCACTAAACCTTTCGGTTGAACTGCTAAAGCGGGAATTTCATGAAAAGCTTTCGGCGCATGGGTCCTGCTTGTTTACGTGCGGTTCCTCATGTCCAAGCAGCCGGCGGCCAGATTGTGGCTGCGGATTTTGTCGTACAATGTTATGTACTGAAAAATAATTGGAATGTGCGCTTATTTTATTCGCTCTCCTTTTTAAAACATGTTGCACCATTTTTGTGTGTGTTTTAAAGTCAATTACTGATTATATCCTCTGTTTTTTATTATGAGTCTCAATTAGTACATTACTCTACCGAAAACCCATTAACTTTTAATGAGGGGAAGTGTCTTGATTCAGGGACTAGTTGGTCTGTATCCCACACAATCATCAGAGCCACAGCTTGCCTTTGTCACTGAAATGGGGTATGCGGTGGTCAGCAATATAAAGTTTGTGTTTGTGCTGTTTTGTTGCCTTTGCCTCTGTTGTGTCATCGTTGGTTATAATGATAAGGATGCTTTTGGGAGTAACTGTTTACACATACCTCTTACAGCTGTCTCGATCGTACGTCTATTACTGGCTGGCCGGTGAGGTGGGTCGATTACTCGCACATTACTACCAGCTCTCAGGTATCATACCAAACAATGCACAGCATACAGACACAGTTAATAAAATAGTATATGTATAGATCATTGATAAATGGTAACTAGGATAAGGATGACTCTGAAATTGCCATACCAGAGCCAAGTGGGGGAAAAAGCATTTGTGAAGCATTTACAGCGTTCGCGCCCAGTGCTCACAAGTGGTCAAACACTAGATACACACCAGCGATATGCTACAGTCTGACACCACACACTCTTGCACACGGTTTTAATGAGATGTAAACACCCTGCTTTCCTTGTCTGTAGCTGTCCGTCCATCCATTCCTCTTTTTTTTTTTTCTTTTTGTTTTATCGCAGTGACATGCGACCAAAGCTCATATGAATCGACTGATTCTACATCTGCAGGTGTCGAGTGTGTCCTCTGCTGTAAGGGATATGTGTACAATGTGTGTCATGATGTAAATCCCGATCTTGTCATGAATTAGTGAAATTAAAAAACAACTTGCTACTACTACCAAAGTGTTGGCTTCTTATATCTTGAATAAATGACTATATCCAAATGTCCCTTGCTGCTATCGGGTGAAGATGTCTCCCGCTTGACTGAAAGGTCCATTTAATTGCACGTGAGGTTCAGTTGTTAAGCTGTATACTGGACAACACTCTTCTTCTAATATGTAATATGTCAGTCCTACGTGTCGATGCACACAGGGAAAGTTCTTCCGTCAGCAGAAGTAGAACTCTGCACATGTATTTTCCTGCACAAACATGGATAGGCAAAGGAACATTTTAATAATGTGGCTTTTAAAACTAATGCATCTGTGATTTGTGCCTTGATGTTCCCTCTTTGTTTCATGGTCTTGCGTTGCTTTGAAAACTTGCATATCAAAGCGATGCCCTTTTGCAGCTTCTTTTGCAGCTCATGAAACCTGTGTATTGCCGTTCAGCCCGATATGAACCGCGGCCTTTGTAATTACGATTAAGCGACTTCAGAGGAAATCCCTTTTCGATGGTGTGCTTTCAATATTTTGTCTCCCCCTCGGTACATGAAACGTTGTTTGTGGCATGAATGGCATTTGAAACTTGACCGTCTGATGAGCAGAACCAGATCGCTGTTGCAGAAAATATCCTTGAGGAATCTAATAAAACATTCAATTTATTTGCTATTTTACCCCCCCCCCCCAAAAAAAAAAAAAATTGTGCATTTTTTAATTTAGACAACAAAAAAAAACTTGACTTGGAACTAAGTAATTTCTCCATTTTTGTTATGCATGGGGACCATTACTGATTATAGTGTGAGTAATTACACCCAGTACCTGAATGGAACTGCTTGATGTGCTCAATAAATTGCTTTTATATTTACATATAATCTTCAATGTGGTCCAAGAGAAGGAAAAGAAAACTATGTATGTGTTATAATACCACATATTGTCTTAGACAAACCACCTGTACAGAATACAGAAATGCCAAATTCTTCTAAGCAAGTGAAGCATTCCCAAAGTCTCGGTACCTTCACAATCTTCTTAAAGGTTTATGCTTCTCGGTGTCAAGAATTTTCTTTTTCTTTTCTTTTTTTCAACTTTTATTACTGATCAAAGAGCAACGAATGAAAGAGGATTTCAGGTCATTGGAGCTAAAGAATCCTTCGTGTCAGCCTTGTCACAGAAATCCTGGCCACCATAGGTTTGCCGTTTTTCAAGTTTTAGTTTGCATGCTGTTTTGCATCCTTTTTGTTTGATTGTTTAGATCTGCAGCAATGTTCATCCTTTTTTTTTTTTTAATGAAAAGTAGTAAAAAATCAATCCGACATGACAAACCAGGAACCACTTTTTTCATATATACCCCCTAAGATACACTGTGCCATAAAAGAGGTGACTGACTAAGTCGCTGAGGAATTAGTCATATATTTTATGATTTTAAACAGTCAGCCTTATTCTATCATTCACAAATATTACTTCATATTTTGCATTTTGGAAATAATACCTTTTGCTTAGTATCTGTCACTTTCTTTGGAAAGCTTCATATTATTAGAGAATTATTTTCCAAAAATGAATGGTATGTAAGACATGTAAAAAGGCCATGCCTTTGACAACAGGCCAGTCCACCACCTTGCTCTTAATGTCCCCTCTAAGTACTTTCTATGTTCAGTCTTAGTTTTTGTAGATTTGGGCTTTTCTGTCCCAGTGGGCTGCTGCATCTCTTCACACTTCCCAGAATCCACCTGTGTGGGGCTAGAGGGGTTCTTTGAAAAAAAAAAAAATCTCCAGATGTTTTCTTTAAATATGAACTTTTACTCATTACAGACTGTGTCTTCTCCATGATTTTTTTTTTTCTTTTTGCAGCAGCAGCAGCTGTGAATCATCTGACTCCACCGCAGGAGAGATAAACGTTGACATAACACTGATATGACCAGATGGAAATATCTTGATTTGCAGTGCTAATAGATAAATGACAGCCAGTCTCCTATCATTAGTCTTTTTTTTTCATGACTATCTGGCATCATTAATCAAAGCTGCAGCGGGGAGTAAACCCTCCCTGTGTATCAGTTTGTTTTTCAAGTGCAGAAAATTTAATACCAGACTTTTGTTTGGACACCACCTACTTCAAGAGCATGTATTAAAGAGAAGAGACAGTATGATTCATCTCTGTGAAATGTGCTGTAACTGGGCGAAATCTTATTTACATCTTCCTCTTCTTTTTGAGTTCTATTGATGTTTCTCCTACGTATCCTTTTATTCCTGGACCTTTTAACAAATAAACCTCTCCTCCCACTTTGGACCTCTTTTATGTGGACGGCCGAAGTCTGCCCAGTTGTATTGTTAGATTGCATGCAAGTAAGATCGGTCTGCGTACATTACAGCGAGCAGTATGAAACCGATGCCCGAGGGACTGACCCCGCATGTAGACAGTTTGGTCTGAAGTTCAATCTTATTGTAAAGGTTAATGCCTGTTTAACTCTTTAACCAAATCAAGAACGGCCACTTCTTTAGAGGAGGATTAAACCTGCATTATGTCAGCATTATCCCTCCCTTGTGTTGGCCTTAGGCATTTTTTTTTTTTCTTTTTGCAGCAGCAGCAGCTGTGAATCATCTGACTCCACCGCAGGAGAGATAAACGTTGACATAACACTGATATGACCAGATGGAAATATCTTGATTTGCAGTGCTAATAGATAAATGACAGCCAGTCTCCTATCATTAGTCTTTTTTTTTCATGACTATCTGGCATCATTAATCAAAGCTGCAGCGGGGAGTAAACCCTCCCTGTGTATCAGTTTGTTTTTCAAGTGCAGAAAATTTAATACCAGACTTTTGTTTGGACACCACCTACTTCAAGAGCATGTATCAAAGAGAAGAGACAGTATGATTCATCTCTGTGAAATGTGCTGTAACTGGGCGAAATCTTATTTACATCTTCCTCTTCTTTTTGAGTTCTATTGATGTTTCTCCTACGTATCCTTTTATTCCTGGACCTTTTAACAAATAAATCTCTCCTCCCACTTTGGACCTCTTTTATGTGGACGGCCGAAGTCTGCCCAGTTGTATTGTTAGATTGCATGCAAGTAAGATCGGTCTGCGCACATTACAGCGAGCAGTATGAAACCGATGCCCGAGGGACTGACCCCGCATGTAGACAGTTTGGTCTGAAGTTCAATCTTATTGTAAAGGTTAATGCCTGTTTAACTCTTTAACCAAATCAAGAACGGCCACTTCTTTAGAGGAGGATTAAACCTGCATTATGTCAGCATTATCCCTCCCTTGTGTTGGCCTTAGGCATTTTTTTCTCTCACCTATAAAGCGTTTTATTTTGTCAGTCTTATTATCTTGCTCTTTGAGGGTAGATTAGCGGGATTTGGTCATGGTACCCAGCTACCCTTTTGTCTCTCTAATAGATATTAATATGTTTGATTTTCAAGGATTAATCTAATATAGTAAGTGCCTCTGCTGCCCCTAAAGTGCAAGATATACAGGTATAGACAAAGACTATTTTTATACTATTAATGTTAAAACATATCCGGGAACATTGTTTTTTTTAAAAGGCAACCAACAGAGGGCGCCATGACATAATTTCAGTAATATGCCCTGGTTTTAATTAAGTGTTTAACCTTGTATTGAATTAATTATGTAATGTATTATCACTACTGCTAGCACCACAAAGGGAATGCACTCTCATGGGAAATGAACCTGCGATGCTCCACTTAAGGCATATTATTGGTCTGCACATGCTGGTTTTTAGTTTTAATACCATCAGCTGCAGTGGCAGCAGTGATGTGACAACAACCTGGCAGGCGGCTGGAGAATCATCACTCCATCATTTACACTTTAGGGCCGGCGAACAGCCATTTCTTGTCCAATCAGGGATGATTGGACAAGAAAGGATGACATGTCTTGGTGTTAAAAATGGCTCATTAGCAACTGAACTCTTGTTTATCTACTAACAGATACATCAGGCTCCTGTGGGGAAAACTCCAAGGACAGTGAAAAAAATCCAAGTGGGGTTTGTGTGATGAATCTTAGCCATTTGATCAGCATCCTGACTCTGCAATGCAGTTATGATGTGCAAAATACAACTCTTTTGAAGTAAATAGCCTTAGGCCTGTGGCCTTTACTAGAATCACAGCATGGGAGGCAATAATAAACAATATAGCCTAGATGGAAGGAAGAAGAATGAGTTATTTTATTCAGGTAGTGTTATCTATTAATACTTTTCTTTCTTTTTTTAAACAGACATAAATCTAAGCAGTAATACCCCAAAGGAACAACACGCAATCACAAGTTAAGGTCCTGCATTCAAAAAAGAAAAAAAAATTCCAAATGATACATTATAAATATAAAATCATATAAACAATCCTTATTTTTAATGCTTAAACATATAAGCAGTACTTTTATCTTGTAGCTGGCTGAGTCGATTGGAATCGTTTTATGTACTTATTGGCTGGTTTCATCTGAAATAATGCATCTTGTTCTTTTTTCTTTCTTTTTTTTTTACATGACTTTATCATATGTGGTGAACGTAGAATCCCAATCTGAACATCTGTCGAATAAATCTAGCGGATTAAGGAATTTTTTAAAAAAGTTTTGTGTAACAATGGTAGGGGTCAAGCAGGGGGAGAGAGGAAGCCGCCCAGTGAAGGAATGTAAATGAAGCCCTTGAGTGAATATTTGCTATTGGAATTTCAGGGTTTTTTCTGTTGTTTTTATGTTTTTCTTTTTTCCTGAATTTCTCAGATCCAACAGATGATCCAACCTCAGTTCCCAGAATTAAAGCGTGGCGAGATTTCATCTCCAGAGGGGAGGACTCACTTGTCTTTTGCCCCCCCCACCCCCACCCCTCCTCTCCTCTCCCCTCCCCTCCCAGCTCCGGGTTGCATCATGCCTGGGAACTTTGCTCCAATGAGGGGACTTGCTTTGTGCTTTGTTGGAGAGAGAGAGAGAGAGAGAGAGAGAGAGAGAGAGAGAGAGAGAGAGAGGTGCAACGCTGCCACCAAAAAAAAAACCGCGAGCAAAGCAGGCAACATCACCTGCGGATAGAGACGCTGCGTCCTTCGGTTGGATTTTCCCTCCTGTGGCTTTGGAAACATCTTCCACGTTGCTGCGTTTCTTGATTTCTTTCCTGTCTGAGAGAAACATATCTAATCATTCATTATCAAGAGGAGGAGGAGGAGGAGGAGGAGGTGGTGGTGGTGGTGGTGGTTTGGGGGGGGGGGTCTGTCCCCTCTATGGAGGACGGGACCTCCGGAGCTCCAAAAAGCAACGACAATGGACTGCGCCTCCACGGGGAACCCGCTCCAGGAGCCGTGCGCCACACACACGCGGGGCCCCAGCGCTTGCAGCCCGGCCGACGTCCGTCCCTTTACTTGTTGAGCAGTGTTTCTCCGCGTCGGGATCTTGAGAGTTGGTGAAGCCCGCGATGCCGGCGAGGAACAGGTACAACCTGGTGGACGATGTGGCGGACTCTCGGGTGCCGCTGCACAACGAGGAGGCTTATCAGCACGGGATCTATTTCCAAGCCAAGGTGAAATGGAAAATTGTTATTTTTCCCCCTCTCCCTCCTCTTTGTTTTTGGCGCCGGTTAAACCATTGCGGTCCGTCGAGAGTTGCGTTGCGTTGCGTTGCGTTGCGTTGCGCTGCGCTGCGCTGCGTTGTGCTGTGCTCTGTTGTGTTGTTTTGGAGCGGAATGGCAGGTGCATTGGCACAGGCGCCTTCAGCCGGGATCCATAGTGAAGTTTGAACACATGGCACTGTCCTTAAACACACACACACACACACATATGGTTCAGCATTGCAGGAAGTGTAGTTTTCCTGCCCAAAGTGGAATCGCAACATATATAAAGACAACGTTTACATTTAGTTTATGGCACAGTAACAAAAAAAAAACCTGTTGTAGATGTGCTTATTTTGGGTGAACTG
Organism: Istiophorus platypterus; assembly: GCA_016859345.1. NCBI lineage: Eukaryota > Metazoa > Chordata > Actinopteri > Istiophoriformes > Istiophoridae > Istiophorus > Istiophorus platypterus. Next base: position 4,965,833 of record CM029128.1, on the reverse strand, counting down.
AACTGAGTGTGTTTTCAGGTTTTCCCAAGCCATTGAATTATTAACCTGTGGGGCCAGAAGCTAGACAGTATTAAGTTTTTACTGACTCTGTCCACAGGCTGCATCTGCATCTACCACTTTTTCTTTTTACTTCTTCCCCAAAATCTAAAAAAAGTGAGACGTTGAAATGTCTTTTGGAGCCGGCAGACGTTTGGCACTTTTTGCTCGGATAGTGACTCGAATACTGGTCATCAGAATGTTTGCAGACCGTTTTGGGTTGCTGTGTTTTTCTGTCACTGGACTAATAATTTCTGTTTTAATTCATACACACACACACTTGGTGTAATGCCCCTGCATGGACCAGCTATTATTTCGTGTTAAGGGTCGATGAGGAAACAGGGAGCAAGTCAGGGGAAAGCCAGTGTTGCAGGTCCAAAGTTCAGCCACAAGGCTGCTTGTGCCTTTGCCTCTCATGTCTTTTTAGGCCTGGTAATTAAGACGCATGCTCATTTCAAATTATAGATACATGGTTTCTTAGTATTGTGTTTTTGTGTTGCTGTATATCTATGAGGTAAGAGTCCAAATGTAGCCACTTAAACACACACCCATCCTCCCACATATAGCAGCATGTACATATAGTGAATTTCAAATATTCGTAAGCCACTAGCAGTTTATCAATAGGGCATTGCAGGTTTCACATGCTTTCCCAAACAGAGAAGCTGTTTGCACTGTTTGCCTTATCTAAAGTTTTTTGGTTTGTTTTTTTTTTAGCACCACATAGTGAACAGAGTGAGCGTCAACACTTATTGTAGACAGTTTTTGCCTTCTTTTTTTAATAAGTCTTATAAATGATCCTAATTTTGCTGCAGCCCCATCCACATGCTCCCTGTGGCGCGTGGGAGCCACTGTTTATTTAGTGCCACTCACATGAATGCAAATGGAGTTGAAGAAGCTGCACACTTCAGTTGCACTGATCAGTCACAGTGCTTAGCAAAAAGCAGCTCGGGAATTTAAGCAGGAGAGATTGATTTTAATTCATGATATCACTGAGTTTTGTAATACGGGATCATGGAAGATTACCCGTGCAGCTGTAGTGTGTGTGTGTGTGTGTGTGTGTGTGTGTGTGTGTGTGTGTTGGTAAATCAATGGTCTCATGTTTCTGATTGTTTACCACAGTACGTGGGGAGTCTCGACGTGCCCAGGCCCAACAGTCGGATGGAGATCGTGGCAGCCATGAGGAGAATCAGGGTAAGATGAAAAAACACCCAAAAAAACATAATGCCAAGTGTGTCTAAGAAAAAAAAAAAAAAACAAACACACATACACACACTTATCTTCACTCCAGTGGCGATTGTTCCGTGATGGAAGATAGAAAATATCAGATACACGGTACAAACACACAGACAATACAGAGAGTGGGCCGCTGTCGGCCGAAATTTAGTACTTAGAACGTAGTGACGCATACAGCGGCTGGTCACGACTTCATACGTGGGAAAGCGATGCAGGAAAGAATTTTGTCGAAAGAAAAAAGCAACATGAGAGTCTGTCTACTGAGTAGTAGATTGCCCTTGTGTGTGAATGCTTTTGCTGCATATATTCATACCCAGTGTTCGGCCTAATATAGCCGTGATCTGTTGACCTTGATCAGTATTTAACAAATGGACCTTTCTTTGAGTTTCAGTCTTCTCACTTCCACGTTCTCATTGTTATTTATAACATAGTTAGGCTTGGTGTTTAGTTTTTGTTTTTTCTCCATAAAGCTGCTATGCCAGTAGTGTTTCTATGGGTATCATGTAATCATCTTTCCCTCTCATTGTCCCAGCAGGCCAGCATTTTTGTTTTTTGTTTTTTTCCTCCAGAAGCTAAAACAGAGCTGTATCAGACAGCCAGAGTGGTTCTGTAATGTTAAGTGTGACTCACTGGACTGGCTTGGTTCAGACACGACAAGGCTCTTATCCCCGGCTGAGTGAATATGCAGGGAGAGCGAATGTGTGATTTCACTTTTGGGGCCACTAAAAAAAAACCATAATGCCCATTTATCCTCTGAAAAATGCACAAGTTTTGAGGCACAGCATTAATCTTTTTATTTTTTTTTTACCATTTTGGGGAATCCTCTCATGTTCGCTCTCAGGGCTCTTACTTTGCTTTTTCTTCTGTAGTGTTAAAGTGTGGGTTTGTAGGTGACTAATGTGCTGCTTTAAGTGTGTCACCGTGTGTGGGTGTGTGTGCGTTTTAAAATCAGAGGAACCCCAGTGTTGAAAAGAGATATTTTAGGCAAACTAAACCCATATGCAGAAGTAGGTCTATAGAGCAAAGCCAGACGGTGTATGAGTCTGTGTATCTGTGTGAATGGGCCGAGTGTACAGATAGTGATTCCGAAAAATGGCAAATCAATAGGGTTGTAAACATGAAGTAAATATGATCAAGGGGGTGATACACTGCAGGCTGAGGCGGAGCATGAAACAGGCTATAGTCAGGCAGGGAAGATGTTTTTAACTGCTTCAAGAAAAACACCGTCTCTGGAAAAAAAACACATAAGACCTCTTTTTTTTCCCATCAAATCGAGATCTGTTAACCAGCATCTATTTAAATGATTTTCCCACTAAACACACATGGCTTATTTGCACTTATTTGCATCTGAGTGTTCACATGTGGATAAATACATATTGGAGCTGTATCTCTGTATCATAAAGTTCCCTTGAGGTCCAAAGACAGCCTCGGTTCAATAATGAACAAGCTAGTGTATTAAGCTTGTAACTCAGCCAATTGTATAGAATATCCCTGTTTTGGTTTGGGTTTTTTTTGTTTGTTTGTTTTTTGAATGACTAAAGAATGAAGCAGGATGTTGTCCCCAGTGACAAACGTTAACGGGAGAGCCTGGCTGATAGGAAACGGCAATCTCTAAAACACAACCTCTGATTTATTAATTTGTCACGTGGGTTTAATGTAATCTCTGCTGACAGCGACTAGAGAGATGTTACTATTGATAGCCTTGTGTTATTGCACTGACGGCGGATGACTCTGGCTCAGTTCTTCCTGTGTCGTCTCATGTCTGCAGCTGGAGTTTCAAGATAAGAGTATCTAGAGTGACCGCTGTGGGCAGTGAATTATGTGCAAGATAAGGGAAAAATTAATTCACTTCATTTTCCCCAAAAATTCTCAGGTACTGCCATTTAAAAATGAAGCTACAACCTGGGGCCTTTGCTTGGCTTAGCTTAGCATAAAGGCAGGAAACCAATTTGCTGTAGACGGATTGTAGGTGGACATTTTTTACATTCAACCTCATCTTTATGCTTTATGCTAAGCTAAGTGAACCGTCTCCTGGCTGTGTATTCACATTTAATGAAGAGACAGGAGAGTTGTCTTTTTACTCAAAGAAAGCATATCCCACTATTAGTTTAACATAAAAAAAAATAAAATATTCATCTGTGTCATGCTAAAATGCAATGCAACAAGATCAAAAGTCATAAAGTTGGCAAACTTTCTCAGTAATATCGGCTACAAAGCGTTTTGGCGGTGTAATTGCAGAGTGACGCCAACGCAGCAGTAAAAGCGCTCACGGCGGCGCAGGCCACCTGCCGTGGCCACGGCGTGGCTTCAACACGGAAGCAAAAAATCGGCCTTTTGGCTGTGGCTGTACAAAAAAAAAACAACACACACACACCAAGTGTGTTGAATTGACAGGGGGCGCGTTTTAGTGCTTTATTCTGCTTTTCGTTTCCTGGAGGAAGACTGAGTTTCTTTCCTCTTTCAAGAGTTGCATGGTCTTAGTTTTTTTTTTATCAAGTTCTATGGAATTGCCATCGCAGCTGCTGTTTGTTGCTGCCTCTGGTTTCAAACACATGGAGGGAAGGTAAAGACTGTACGTCTCTGCCAACCCCTCGTCTCTTGGGTGAACCCTCTCACACGGTGCCACACTCTGAATGCAAACACATGACCGTTTTAGAGGGCAGTGCGCGCGTGTTTAGGATTGGTGGCCAAGTCAAATGTAATTAGCTTTGTGTAGATGAATATTGACCGGCCTCCCTGACTGTCCCTGCATCTCGTTTCACAAAAGCAAAGGCCCCCGTCTTTAATCTAAAAGCACGGCCCTTTAGCCAAGGGACTGTGCGGCGACTCTGTGGATTTGAGTGTGATTAAAGAGAGTGAGGGAGGAACTGATGGCAGCGGGGGGAGAGACTGCAGCAGGAGGAAGTCCTGGAATGGAGAAGGGGTTGCGTGGCGGCTGGCGGCTGGCGGAGTCGTCGTCGTTTCATCTCCCTCGGCTAATCTCTTTAGTCTCAGTCGATGTGAGAAAACAGGAGCAAACATGAGAGGAGAGGAAGGGCAGACAACACAGCCCGATCATCTCCGTGCAAACAGTAAATCTGGGTTTGGCAGAACGGAGGAGCTGTGCCAGTTGAGTCAAGTCTTCAGCCATTCTACAAATGCACATGCAACCATGCTCACATACACACACACACACACACACACACACACACACACCTGCCATTCCCACAGTGAGAAAGTGAAAAGACACAATTTTGTACCCTGTGGATCTTTTCAGAGTTTTTTGTTTAACCTTCTCCCATTATGGCTGACTGGTCCTACTGTGTTGGTTTATAGGAATTTGTTTCATTCAGTTTGACCAGTGGCATAGAAACCACCCCAGCAGTGTGCAAATGCTTTCACACATGTGTTTCTATGTATGAATGTATGTGTGTGTGTGTGTGTGTGTGTGTGTGTGTGTGTGTGTGTGTGTGTGAGCTCCAGTGCTCCATTATAAGCGAGACCCCTTGCATTTTAACAACCTCCCCAATCGATTAACGAACAGCCGAATGACAAAGGCTGGTCTTGCTGCATCCTCACGGAGGGATCCGCTGTAGTCATCCACAGCCCACTGCCTCAGAAAAGGACGCGTCTGTACGCTGGGTTTTCCTTCTGGAAACGAACGCACATTATTTACAGGAGGCCGCTGTCCCTCTACAAAAGGGAAAGAAGTTTAAGGCCACACTCTCCTCCTCACCTCTGTCTGTGTTTCTGTCATCCCCCTCCCTCTTACTCCATCATTTCCAACCCCCCCCACTGCTGTTTTCTTTCCAACCCCTCACTCCTCATACCAAAATAGACTGTCTCGATTTAGCCCTTCCCTGGCTATCTACTCAGTGCTGACAGGAATAGATTTTTAGGCTGAGGGCAGGCTATGCATGGTTCCCTTTGAATTCTGATCGGCTCTAATGGGATTTTAAGCCTCCCTCAAATGTCCGTCAGGATGCAGCCTCCTCCTTCAGGCTGCCAAGTGTCTCCCCCTGAAATTACACAGCTTCCTTCTCTCTGCATTTGCCTCTGTGTCTATTGGGAACATCTTGTGAGGATGTGAAGAGAGACAGAGAAAGAGGCAAACCTTATGTTTTTTAAGGTTCCCGTCATTTCAGCATGGGTCCACTGAGTCTGTGTCAGTCCGTCATGACTCAGTCAAGAGCAGATGTTTGGCTGTTGAGATGGACGCAGTGGGAAAACGGGCGCTCTGGACCTGTCAGAGAGCTCAACAGAAATTTTAAATTACTTCAGTTCTACTAAAAACTAAAACAGAAAAAAAAGTTTTTAGATTTTGAGAAAGCAAAGTTGCATAATTGTTAGTAAGTAAATACTGGCATTCAAATATTGGCACGACATCCTCAAGTTCTGGTCTGGGCTCGAGGACTCTGTCAACAGAAACCCGTGAGATTTTTACAACTGCCAAGTCATCGAGGGCAATTAAGGCGGTGGAGTTGCAAAGCATGTGTGTTCGTTATTTACCATCTTGTTTTTCTCTTCTCCATGCTCATGTGGCCACCTGTCACTCATTCATACAACACTGTGGCAGCGGTCCACTGGTTTAGCAGCGGCCAACTTACGTAACCCCCACCAGAAAAACAGAGATATGTCCTCATTTCACTTCCCCGCGTCGTACTTTTTCGTACTTTTTCTCTTGCTTTCACTTGATTCTTTACGGACAGATTCTTTTTTAGCTATGAAAAATGCTTGCTCATGCCTGAAGGCTCCGAAACACACAAAAACCACGCAGAACCCACGCAGAAATTGGTGATAACATCACATACAGTATGACCATGCATGTGTTTAATGCACCAATGAGGCATTTCCCTTGTCAGCCTAAAACAAAAGTTAGATTAAACACAGATGATGACTAAAAAACAAAAAACACGCTTAACTAATCGTGAGTCAGAACCCAACACAAATAATTCCTCAATATCAGTGAATCACATTTTTGCACAACAATTGCGCAGCCTGCATGTCCCAGAAAACCAGGAGAGAAATGAGAGCACAGCTTAACTCCAGGGGGATTGCAGATCTATGGCAAAAGTGGGGGGTGGTTGGTCAAGTGTTGTTCTGTGTGCATTCACATGTTTGAATGTGGGATATATTGTATTGGGGGGGCACATAATGGGGGCATTGTTTTCAGTTTGTATTCATGCTAGCTTAATGGCAGATGCACAAGATCATAGTATGTGACCTATATGTGAACTGGATTAGAAGCGACCTCAGCTTAGAAAGAGTGCAGTTACCCTTTGTCTGTCCAGGCCCCCGAAAGAACAGGGTTCCCTAGAAACAGGATTAGATAGTAGTACTGAGTCAGAATAGTTCCACAAGCTTCCTTCTGTTTTCTCTCAGGATTCAATATGGGGAAAGGGTGGGGCACTCTCCAAGTTTAAGAGCTTGCTAGCTGCTTTCTAATTGAGAGCAAGTGAGTGTCTGAAGAGCCTCTGACAGCAGAGGTTAAATAAAAATGTCAATAAGCTACGACGACTCCGCCATTTTTGACCCTGTGGCTCTCCATTTCCTTAAAAGTCAACACTGAGAAGTTCGATGGTGGTTGTTTACAGAAGTTGAAGTGGCCACAGAAAAAAAAAAACAAAAACCATGGATTTACTCCACATGGGCAGATCCAGTTGTTGTGGCTATTCCATTGGAATTTTTAAATTTTAAACATTGCTGGTCCCCCCTGCCAGTGTCATACTTAAGTTACCGGTGTTGGCCCTCTGATGTTGTAGAAAAAAGCAGCACTTTTAACAAAGTCTGCAAACAGTCTCGTCTTTGTCGGTAGTTTTGTAAAGAACCCCGGCAGTCCTGGACTTGATTGCTAGCGTCCTCCTCCATTTTTACTTATCGGGTCAGTTAAGGGAAAGGTCAAATAGGCAGAAATACCTGAAGCGCCTTCCGCTGGGCCACCAGTCAAACGATGTCAAGCGGTCTAATGCGCTTATAGATTGTAAATTTTCAATACGAGCAGTTTGAAAATACATTTTTTTCCCTTTTTTCAAATGAAAATATCTGAATAATATGTGACAGCCCTACTATGCACTTTGGTTAATGTTTGATTTCATATTTATTTTAGATTTTTTTGTTTTGTTTAATTTGTGTCTTTGTTTTTTTGCAGAGTATTCTGCTTTGCTTCTAGCCTTTTTTCTACACTGGTGTGTGGGCTGAATAGATATATTGAAGGGACAGCAGGTCTTTGCTCACATGGATGGATGGATGGATGGATGGATGGACAGGTGGTGACTGGTCCCTGCCTCCACTACCAGCATTATGTCGCACGCATACACACACACACACATGCGGGCCTCTGCTTTCATCATCTGCCCCGAGGCTATGCCAGGTCTTTCAGCACAACAATTAGTCAAGTCTTCTATACTCTGATCAGCCCCCCCACACGCACACACATACACACGCTCACCCCACCGCAAGCCCCATCCTAAGAAAAACACATTGGCTAAAGCCATGAACTCAATCCTTCCTGCAGAGCCTTAGGGCACATTTTCTTCATACGCATTCCCTGACCATTGCTCTCTACAGCCTTGGCACGCAAGGTTGGGGGGCAGTTGTGTGTGGCGTGGAGTCTTTTCAGACTCAAAAAACCTCATTATTTTCTAAAAAAAATAAACAAAAACAAAAACCCGGATTGTTGGTGGATTCGTATGACAGCTTTGTTGTATGACAGGACCTTGAAATTAAAAATCACACAAATTGATTAGGGTTTACATTTGTATCCAGGCCAGCTGTATAAAAGCACTGTTATTTTTACTCTATTTAGGGGTATTGCAATATGTCAGCAAGTCCAAGCTTAAAGTTTCATTACAGTGCAAACGTCCCTGTGGAGTTCATAGCCTGAAGCTCTTCTGAACAGTCCTAATAATCTGCCTGCTGCCATTGCTGCTGCCCACTGCAAAGCCTTCTGTAGCTAATCTCAAGTACAAACACACCTAAAGTCAACAAACCAGGAACTGGACATGTGTGTGTGTCTGTGTGTTTTTGTGTGTTGGGTGGAAAAATTTGTGTGTGTGGCCGTGTGGCTGTGTGGCTGCACCTGTATATCTGCAGCCACGTGAGCTCATTTGCATCAGGATGCTCTTATGTCCTTGAGATGAGAGTTGTATAGGCTACGTGTGCAGAGGGTTGGACGAATCAGCAGGAACAGTCTACCATGTGGGGCAATCCCATACAAGAGCAACACACCATTTGTTTTTAGTTTTGAGTGAAATTTATTCACAACTATTGGATGAATTCCCATGAAGTTTGGTACAAGCATGGACCTTAAGTCATAAATTATTGGTCAAATGCCAGATACCTAACGACCAAATCCTTGCAAAACTAATGAAATTCCCATCTGCCTCAGCTGTACTTTGTGTTTTGTGCCGATCAGTAAATGTTAGTGCTCTAACACGCTAATCTAAGACACTGAACATAGTAAAGATTACCTGCCAGACTTCACCATGTTAGCATCGTCATTGAGAGTACAGCCTCACAGAGCTGCTGGCATGGCTCTAGAGTCTTAGTCTTTTTTTTAGTGTATTTTTCCTTCCTCATCCTTCATCCTTCATTGTGAAAGAGAAACCGGAGCTCTATCATCATCTGCATCTGCCGTAGCTGCATGAGGTCAGTGTTTCACACGCTACTGTAGGAACCATTGCTATTTGTGTCTCCTTTCGTCCCCTCTGCCGGTCACCGAGTCTGCATTTGGTCCAGAGTGATTCTCTTGGCTTGCAGATGTATAAATTCAGCTCGGTCATCCCGCCCGTTGCAACGGAGCGATTCGATTTGCTCCTTTGCCTCAGTTCGTCTTTTGATGAATGATGCCGTTGAGTTCTAACTCCCTCTGCTATTATTCTGCAGATCTGAGTCAACCACAAATGTCATGCCATTCCTGGGGCCTCCCTGACAACCAGTTTTGCCGCGGACACACTTCTTTCCCAGCTCATCTTTGTGTTTGGGATGGGCTCAAAGTTTGGTGCGGATGCAGGAACTAACGCTACTCAGTTTCCCATGAATATATGCATACTATATATAGCATTATCTATATTTATATTCAGGGCTTACCTAAACTAAGAAGCAGCACTTTTTCTGTTTTCCATCATTTGTATTCAGTAATGAATGAACACACAAGGTTATGATGTTTTATTCATACTCACACAAATTAAATGCTACATTTTTAGCAGAAACCCATTTCCTCCGTATTGCTTAAAATAAACATGTGTCAGGATTGCAAGTTGTGATGCTCTTCCTGGGAGCGTTCTTTCATAGCATGAGTAGGCAGATAAACCAGGCCTATTGTATTACGGTATCGTTTGTTGGATAATGATTGAGGAAAGTGCTGCAGGCTTTTGAGCTGGCAGAAAGGCTGCCCTACTTCGAAATGTGATTTGGAGTCGTGTGTGTGTTTGTGAATGTGTGTGAGTGTTTGTGAATGTGTGTGTGTTTGTGTGTGCGTGCATGTATATGTCTGTGTGTCTGCATTCATCTCAGCTCTCTCATCTTGTTCCAGTGTGCTACATCGAGAGCCTCAAGGTCTCATTCTCCCGCTCCTATCGTTCAACCTACCCACACTCTGATTCTCTTTGTGTTCCGCCACCTTTGTCTCTCTTTTATTGTAGCTACAGCTACTCTGCGTTCTTTTCTTCCTTCCTTGTCTGGGTTCTGTGTTGGTTTAAACATCCAGGGAGCAGTTGGGGTTTTAAAAAGCTTAAAAATTAAATAAATAAAAAAGCTCGAGTTGATGTCCTGGTGTCAACAAGTCTGTTACCTGCGTCGCACCTTTGTAGCTGAAACATCTTCCTAGTGACTGCTTGGAATAACTGAATACCATTCATGTTTTACAAACATGGAGACAACAAAAAAACATGGCATGTGAAAACTAATGCCACCTTCACAAACAGCCAGACGCTTCCTCCTGAACAGGGCTAGACATGTACTGACTTTAATGGAAGTGGGGATCAAATTGCATATGTAAATGGATTCTGATTACTTATTTTTTTAAATCATAATTTAAAGGAAAAGTCCTACATTTTGAGAAAAACACCTATGTATATTCTTACATAGAATAAGTTACGAACACCAATACACTTTTCATGATTGAGCACTATATGTGAAGCTGCATCAGGCAGCCAGGTAGACTGGACGAGGACATGGAATGAAAACAGGGCAACTCCAAGCAACACATAATGCACATTATATTATTGTCAATCTGTCAAGAAAGGCAGTTTGTTAAAACAGCACATTGTGGTTTCACGGGGGTTTATGGCTATTTCTTGGCCAGGAGAAGTAACTTATCATCACTCGGAGGTTGCTAAGCAACCAGTCGATACCCCATGAAAAGACTGCGCCTGGGCAAGAAGTTGTCCGGCAAGTAAATCCCCTGATTTTACACTGCATGTGGTTTTTGTATGGTTATTAGCATATTTACACACAGTATTTTTATGTTGGAAACTATCTCACGTTCATGTACTGTTTACTGGGGACCGTTAGTTCCTAGAAATTTTGGGCTAATCCTAAATGGAGATTTAATACAGCAACATACATTTAATAATATGTTAGCAGTGTCTTGACAGAGAAATAATCAACTATTTTGATAATAAATCATTTCAGTCATTTTTCAAGCAAAAATCGTGAAAGGTGTTACAAATATTTGCAGATTTTTGTAATCTGTGTTTTGGGGGGTTTGTACATACAGTCAAAGAGTCATTTTCACAGTGAAATTTTCTTCAGTTTCTTAAGTTTCATAGACTTAACGATCAATTGATTAAGCAACAAAATAGTCAGCAGATTAATTGGTAAATAAAAATAATGGTTTGATGCAGCCCTACAAAACATATGAATATTGAATTAATTACATAAATTACACCTTGAAATAAGTTTTAACAGTAACTGATCATTATAAACTTCATATGTCATATATAAACTGACAACTGAGTGGATATACTGTAGCATATAAGAGAAGAGATAACATGCTCTCATATTTAGTAATAATGTGTATATATGGAGTTAAATTATTTACTGTGTTTAAATATGTATATGCTTTTTATGGTTCTTTGTTTTTCAATATATGTAAAAATATGCCTTTTTTGCAAGAGAGTACATATAGTAGGAAAATAGAACATAGACTGCTCCTATGAACTGGGTACATTCCCACAGTGCACTCTACAGCTTCAATGTGCCTTTTTGTCTTTCTTTTGCCACTAAAACCCTAATTTCACCTGCTGAGTACGACTGATGTGTGGCTCACGGACGCCTTAAGGAATCCGAGACCTGTCACCGGGATTGCGTTTTGTGCTTCAGCCGGTCAGGGCACCCTGGCCGCTCCTTGTTAAGCTCTAATTGGTTAAATGATGTGACCAAATTGCTGCTGCTCATTCTGAGGACTCTGAACGGCCTCAGCGCCGCCGCCCTCACAGCTGACTGCTGCCCAGCTGACAGCGCTAATGTGGCCATCACTCAGGTTAACAGCATCATTGTCTCACAGAGGACCACGTTGCTGCCCATCAAACTATGTCCCATCCTTAATGTCTGTCAAGTAGACACCATGGTTTTTAATGGAGAGCATAAAGCCAGAGCTATTATTCACCATTTTCAGTTATTGATCAAACAGAGAGAGAGCAGGGTCTTTAATGCAGTGTGATTTTAGTTTAGTTTTGGTTATGTAATACGCTGCTCTGCAGGGAAAGTTTGAGAAACTGTTTTGCTGCATTCATTGTTATCTTTGCTTTCATCAACCCATCAGGGCAGAAAAACTGAATGAATAATGAGAGAGGAGACGGCCCATGAGCGGTCTAATCATATGCATCGGAAGCATTAGCATAATTTTAGAGCGGAATCTCACTTTCCCAAACTTTGTACTTTTTTCATAATTTCTTGAGCTTCCTTTGATTAATTTGATCCCAGCTGGATTTCAGTGTACTCTGCCTTTTGACTGGTCTGGTTTCCTCGCTTTCTGTCAGTATGTGTTCGGGGGAATATAGCAAAGCCTCAGCTCCTCAGATCTCTTTATTATCTGTCTCTGTCATTGTCTCCGTTTTCCCTTTCGCCTCGCCTTTAGGTACATCAAAAAAGTACAAGGGTGTGTTGGGACTTCACAACATTATCCTGGCTCCATATTGCTTCTAGAAGTATAACTGAACTGACATTCCCTCACAGCCTTTGGTCACACTCGGTCTTAGAGTGCACATGAGACAGAGATCCTTTCCACCAAAGTCCTGTCACTTTTGGACGGCATTACAACAACAGAACATCCCTTAAGGTCACATCGACATCTATCCGACTGAATATGTGGAATATTTTACAAATACAATAATCGCTAGCTTTCAGCCCTGACTTTTAAAAATTCTGTTTCTCTTTTCCAAATACAGAATGAATTTGATTACAGCAGGAGACACCGATATTGGCTACGTTTGCAGCCATGCTAGTGGCATGGCGCCATGAATTGTCCTGTCACTGGATCAGTCCCCATCTTTGTTCCAGACTAAAATAGCTCAACAGCTATAGCATGGACCGCCACAAAAGTTTTATACAGACAATCGCGGTCCCCAGAGGAAGAATCCTACTGATGTTGGTGATTCCTCTGACTTTTCACCAAGCACCACTAAGAAGGTCAAAATTATGACTTATCCTCTAAAATAGCTCAACATCTACTTGATAGTTTGGCACAAAATCGTGGTTCCCAGGTGACGTATCCTAAGGACTTCAGTGATATCCTGACTTTTGCGCTAGTGCCACCATGAGGTTTATATTTGGTGTTTTGAGTGAAAAGTCTCACCAACTATTGATTGCCATGAAATTTATTACACATATGGATAATGCCCATATTTCCCATAATAACTTAAGCTATCCCATTACTGTTCATCTAGCACCCTAATCCCGTCAAAATTTTAATTAGTGAATACTTTGGTTTAAGTCCACTTACTTATTATAAACTAAAGACATTCCGATCAGCCTCAGGTTTAATTTGTGCTGCTAATTTGCATTTGCTCAAAGCACCAGTTTGCCTCAAAAAGCTGCCACCATGTGAATAGAGTCTTAGGTCTTGTTTCTAGACCATATCACTATAATGATACAGTGATCATCCTGGTTATCAAACTACATACCGAACACTGCTTATCTCCAGAACAGCCTTTGGTTTATAGCCATTTGAGTGCATCTAATTGGCTACGGTGCACTCACAGAGTCTCAGCGAGGACCACAAATGAAGACACTGAATAAGCTGGCTGATTAATTTAATTAAATGAATGCAGGGCAGATCCAAGCCACTCGATACACTGCAGTTGCAGATATTTTGTGAACTGGGACACGATTCGAGCATGTCTTTTTGGCGTGAATTCATATTGGCCCCGACAAGCGACCGACGGCAGCAGTCACGGAGGAGAAACGACGGCGCTAAGCAGAGCTGAGCTGACTGGCATCCATTAGTGCCATGTGGTGGCACACTTTGCTCAGTCTTGCTGGTGCAGTGGGCTACGTGAGGAGCTGTCTCAGTCCCCCCCAGACACGGATTTAAGCTACTCATGATTTGAGCTTTATGAAAGCTCTCACACGCTCTTAAAGCCTCTTCCAAGGGGCTTTTTGGGACACTGTTTGTATGTGAGGCACAGATGGCTCCCCTGATTCATACTCCACGTTTAGCCCGCCAAAACAGGGTTAACGTGCGGATAAGCGTTTGGCCTCAAACCTGACATTGTTTTATAACCATTCATCTCCTACAGAATTATTGTTGTTTGTGTTCTCTTGTTCTTGTTGGGTTTCCTTTCATCATGTACCTCCTTCACCCCAGCTGTCCAGTGCCCTGTCCATTCACATTTGTGTTTTCTGTTTGGCTGATGAGACATGTAGAGCCATAGTTTGCCAACAGAATTTTTTGCCAATATTTCCCGGTTTATTATACACATAAGCCAGTCGTGACAGATTCTAGGTTTTCATCAGTTTTTGTTTTTTTTTTTGGTTTTTTTTGCACTGGAAGAACCTAACCCACTTGGATGGTGTCATAATCTCTGGAGTGGTTTTGGGCTGCAACTAACAATTTTCACTATTAATTAATGTGCTGATTATTTTCTATAGTTTTCAGTCCATGAGTTGTCAAAACATTGTGATAAAACTTCCATCGTGCTCCCCCAGAGTTGAAGGCAACGTCTTCCGATGTCTTGTTTAGTTTTGACCAACAATCCATAACCCAAAGATATTGGGTTTAGAATGATGCATGACAGAGAGAAGCTGTAAATTCTCTCACTGGAGAACCTAAAACAAGATTAGTTTTTGGAGTTTTCAAACAAAAAATGACCAAGACTATTAACATTTTTAGAATAATTAATGTTTCATTTTTGTCGATTGACTGATCAAATAATCAACTAATTGTTTCAGGTCTAGAGTAGTGTTTATGCTGTCTTTATAAATGACAATAATATATTATTGATATTAATGATATACCCTTACCGTTAAACTCTACTGTAGACAGCAGTAGCATAAGCCTACAGTATATGGATGTAGATCAATGATGGTTGCCCCCCTCCGATGGGCGCTAAGGGGATTTAAGGGCCTGTGAACCGACAGCATCCGTTCCACTAATCCTATTACTCTGACTGCTGCTTCGCCAGACTGCTGCACTGGACGGAGCTAAAATCAGGATCTCCATATCACCGCGGTCCTTATGTCAACCTCTTGGTGCAGGATGCTCTGTTGCCCCAGTGTCAAACCCTTATCCCTCAGCCTAACAGCCCGTCTACATCTAGACGCACAGTTGGCTTTCAGTTTTGATCGATATGTTAAAAAAAAAAAAAAAAAAAAAAAGTACCAGTCTAGACTAACTAAACGGGGCTGAAAAGACTCTTTAATGTCAAATATACTTTTGGCTGAATTAATCCTGAATGATACCCAGCCAAGCTCACGTGTTTAGCCAGTTGAGCACTCTTTTAATTAATGTGCAACTATTTACAAGCTCTAGAAAGCAGTAGCATGCTTCACTGTTGCAGACTACAGCTGGCAGGTAAGATTATCCATCACTAGGCTGGTGTTTCACTGGAAGTTAATTATGTTGAATTGAAAGAAATAATTATTGCCTCGGGCTCCAACTAATGATAATGATTTTCATTATTGATTAAACTGCCAGGTATTTTCTTGATTAATTGTTTTGTCTCTAAAATGTCGGAAAATAATATAACAAATTATCTTTTTATGATTTCTCACAGCCCAAGAGCAGCCCAGTAAAAGTATCAAATCCTCAGAGTTAAGCAGCTGGATCCATCAGATTTTTCGCTTAAAAATTGGCTTCAATGATAACTTGATTATCCAAACATTTCATCAAATCATTTTATGTCTGTTCACTAAGGGACTAAATTGTTGCAGCTCCGGTCATTTGTTTTAAACACTGTCGCGGGCATAGTCACCATTATCTTTTTGACACATGCGCTTGTTAAAAAACAGTGAACGTAATCGGACTTAGCTATTTACATAATCACCCCACTTTCCGTTAGTCTTTTTAAACTAAGGGAAGTGATCACTCACGACCACAGACACACACACACACACACACACACACACACACACACACTCAAATTAGATGTCTACAAGACAAAGGCAGAGGTTACATACACAAATCATAAACAACATATGTCAACGTACGTGAGATACTAGCACTGTCTCATTCATTCGGGTCTACAATCCCTAATTCACTACCTCCACATCGGTTTCCGTCTGAGAAATGAAACCATATATTTTTCACATAAATACACAGCTCTGAATAATAACTTGTCTCTGATATTGGTTTGTCACATAAACTCTCAATAAACAAGTTAAGAATTCTAAAAGTCACATCTACTCCCCCCTCATCCCCCCTCCCCCCTCATCGAAAAATCCATAATCTATGAATATGCTAATATTTTTCTTTTCAGAAGTTTAAGCACTGGGCCCGACATTTCTCCTGCTTCACTGAAAAGTCAATTACACCCATACAGTCAATCGCAAAAATCGCCTCATATGCACACATCTTAAACCCAATGTCAAAGTGAGCATAGAAGATTAATGTGACAACAGCCTTCTAATGTCAAACTCTACAAAAACCATATTGTGCACAGTGAAGCTAGATTATACAAGTGAAGTAACGATAAGCGAAGCTTGTTTTTGAGTAGAAGGGGACTTAAATATACACCTATGTTAGGGTCTAGGGTTTATGCATTCAAACTTCTGTCTGATTCATGCAGGGCAGTAGCTGGACAGACTATCATTATCAAATCTATGTAGTCCTCAAACCAGTCATCCTAAACATGACATTTTGACTCCAATCAAAAATCTCCGCACTTAACTGCAGCACCACAGGTGTTCAAGTGATGCCTTCCAGCCACAACCACGCCAACAATAATTTGCCATATTGTTTTGTTAATTCAGTGGAGTTACTCAGGGCTCAGATTTGCATTTCAAGAGTGCACAACGCTGTCTCTTAATGCAACAACTTGGAAGAGGATTAAGCCGACGAATCCTTTGTTTGTCAGACTGTCTGAACCGTCTGACTCCAGATGTAGGTGTATTTTTTTTTTTCCATGTCTCTCCAGACATTAGGACATGCCTGATTGATTCCTTTTTTCTTTTCTTTTCTTTTTTTGTTTTCCCTTTGTCTGACAGCTAGATGAGATTATAAATCAGTGTTTCATCACTTTGGTTTTAAGTTCTTGTGTAAATGATGATGTAATTGATAACCTCCATTCCTACTGCCGCTTCCCCGTGTCATTGAAAGTGATTTGTTGGTACGCTCAGGTTGTTCCTTTTGTACCCCCCCCCCCCGGTCCCATGTGACTATCCCGGAGTAGCCGCCGTCAGCCCCCTGGGACAGGCTGTCCTTTCACTGTGCCTGTCAGCAAGTTGCTCAGTCGTGGGCCCTCTCTTACTGCAAGAGGCATACACAATCGAGGGACGCCTGCCCGGGCCCGCACCGGGGCTTCGCTGCTTCCTCTGACAAGCCTACTTCAGGTGTGGTTGACTCCCCTCCAGAGGTACGGGCGCTTGACTCGTCCTGCGTGGTTTTCGCTGTTTTCATCCGGGGTTGGCCCGCTCCCTGACCTTGCTGCTTTGATTTGAGGTGGAAGGAAATTACGACGATTAATCAAATGTACCACGTGCTATGTTGTAATTGCCGCCAAGATTTAGGGGAGCTTTGATTCCCTCACTGCTTCTGTGCAGACATACTGTATTAACGTCGGCCACGTTTGATCGGTTCTCTCTGTCAGCTACTATAAACACACTTGCTGTGTAAGTAATGAAAGTCATTTATCTAGAAAAGTCACAGCTTTAGCTCCCAGATGGAGCTGGTGCCCTATCTGTGCCTACTGTGGTTGTTTATCTGTCCACGAGGATTTTATCCATAAAATCTAGAATAAACAAGCTGGAAAAAGGAAAAAGAAATTTCAGCCGTAGCACAAGGGATACTAAGCCTTTTAATACAAACTGCTTTAAACTCCCAATGGAAAAATGTTCATTTCAAAATAAAAGCCCCAGTAATTCTATGTCCCTGCACTAGTTTCTCGTCCACCTGCTGTCATTGAGAAACCCCCTTTGAGCAGCCTTTTAAGCAGGCCGGGTCCTGTTAGCACTCTGTCTCTCCCACAGGACCAGACTGCTACTGCTCACTGGAGGCTGCCAAAGGACTGGAGCCCGGGTGTCCAATCCATAATATCTGCACTCAGGCATAAGCCACTCACGTAGGCTCAGACGGGCACCAGCAAGCATCTGAATGCACACACACACACACACACACACACACACACACACACACACACACACACACACACACACACACACACACACACTCATGCGGGGGCTTTCTTTTTATTTTATTTGCCTATCTAGCTGCCGCCTCCGATTCTTTCTCCTTTTCTATTCACACACACACACACACAGTAACACAGTCGGCGGACACAGACATAAACTCCCACCCATGTCTGATCCAGGCCAAGGTCGTCGCCCATGGTGACTGTCGAGGTAATCGCTTCCTCATACGCACTCCTGCTGACTAATGGCGAGACGTGCCAGTCCGCTCTGGAGGTTTTGGCCTCTTCCGCCGTCACTGGAGTCAGTCCGTCCTCCACGTTTGCCCGCGAGGCTGAGGGGCCCGCCCGAATATGACCCTCACGGGGGAGAGAGAGACGCTACATGAGCAGCAGTGGTTATAAAGCGCCACGTCCCTGTTAAGCTAACGGGACATCGTCGGAAGCAGCTGCGTTCGATTGGCAAAACATGGGATTTGCTCTCTCAAAAAAAAAAAAGAAAATTAGCAAACACAGTTGGATTTTAAAAACAAAAAAATGTTGCCAATTTCATCTCAAATTGCTTCCTGCTTTCTTTGATTTCTGAGAAGTCTTTTTTTTTTTCCATGTTAAATGCCAAGCTGTTTGGCAGCTGTTGTGTTTCTCAGTTCAGTTCTGCTCCCGACAGGCATCTCTTTGTATACTGAATTGAGGAAGAAGAAAAAAAAACAGTGAAATTCCTTGGAACTCCCCAAATCCTGGGAATTGTAATGAAGGGGGTTGCTAGGTTGCGATCTATAGGGCCTATTGTGGACTCCTGTATGGATTCGACAGTACTACAGGGAGCATCAATGGCCCACAATGCACTCCCGCATTCCACCGCTTTTCAGGATCGTTGAAGTGGAGTGGGGGGGTTACCCATAATTTTCTCAGTCCGTGATTTGGTTTGCAAAAAAAAACAAAAACTTAAATCCTGTGTGTTTTTTCACTCTCAAAATATCCACAAAGAGCAGGGGAAATACTAATTTGTCCTTTTCCACCGAAATCTCTCTGAAGCCAGACTTTCAAGCTCAAACCAAATAACACTGACTGTAGGACTCAGAGGCCTTTCATTAGAAGGTTGGGTAGAGCTTTTATTTAAAGTATCTGCAGCACATCATTACACTGGAGTTTTCTGGAGTCCCTCATGTCCTCTGGGACGTCCTCTACAGTCTCTGACACTCAAGCCTGCCTATTACTCGTGGCCTGTGGAGTTAGATTAGATAGTTTTTTTGTTTTGGTTTGGTTTTTTGCCTTATTAGTGAGTGGAGAGTGATCAGCTTCCCCCTCAGGTTGATCTCATAACGCATTTTCTCGCCGTTTTAAATTTATAATACTGGGATCAAATATTCCACTGAGAGCCAGGTTTCCCCTTCCTCATTTCGTGCACATAGCAACAGCCATCATTATTCTGTCAGAGGCTTTCATAATAGATTGCAGAGAGGAACGCTGTCTGAAATTTGTCATGCTGTCTGAGAGAACTGATGAGGCTGATGGCTGAAATGCGCTCATCCGAGCTGAGAGAGGT
Organism: Istiophorus platypterus; assembly: GCA_016859345.1. Taxonomy (NCBI): domain Eukaryota; kingdom Metazoa; phylum Chordata; class Actinopteri; order Istiophoriformes; family Istiophoridae; genus Istiophorus; species Istiophorus platypterus. The sequence goes on along the minus strand of CM029128.1, from coordinate 4,946,255 downwards.
TTGATATAAAGGCTCTCGGCCTGTTGGCTTGATGCTGCAGCGGCATTAAAGGGCAAAGTTTTGAGTTTTTAAGACAAACATTTGATGGGAGCATCTTAGAACTTAAACCGCATGTCCTTTGCATGCCTGTTCAATCCACACGTTGGTCATACACTTTTCATTACAATTCATGTATTATTCCTTAAGTCTGTCTACCTAAATTTCTCAAACCTAATTCAGAGGATTTGAGAGTCCGTCGTAGCCGACTGTTGTAAACTAAGCTCCTCTCTGGAAAATTTTTATGCCTCGCTGAAAGTTTCCCAACCTGACATGCCGGGGCTTAGGGGAATCTGCGTCACAAGCTTTTAATTGTTTGTTCCGCTGTTGATACTGGGAAACCCATAACAATGCAAGTGCATTAAAAGCCTGAATATTTCAAAACACTTTGCACTTAAGCAGAGAAAATATAAAAATTTCATACTTTGGATGAAGTTTGCAAAATCCCATTTTGGCTCACCAGAATGCTGGCATAAACTGTGAATTATAAAAGAGCTGTGTGTGAGTGTTTTGACTCTGTGATGTGTCAGTAAAGGTAGTTGCCTGACTCTGCAGGTCTTTGTGGCTTGTAGTTCATCTATGCATGGAGACTGCGTTTGTTCCTTTTCTGCCAGTCTTACATTAGATTGGAGTTGCATCTGAGCTTTGGCCTCCAGTCCTCTCCGGCTGTGTTTTCTGGGCTGCCTAGCTCTGTAACCACTGGCTTGCCAGCTATGCACTTTAGCTGTTGTTATAAGAGCTAATACAGTGGTGCTTCAGCAGTATGCAGTACAGTATATTTACAGAAAGGTTGACAGATTAAAGGAAAAAAACCTGAAAGGATGACTGTGCCCCCATCCTTTCATCATGTGTTTTGGCCCTCAGTCACCAGATCTCAACCACACTGAAAACCTATGAGAGCTTTTTGACCAACGTGTTAAACACCACCATTCAAAACACTAAAACATCTTTAGGAAGAATTGTCTTCATCCCTCCAGTGGGGCTCCAGAGACGTGGAGAATAGATGTAGAGGAGCATTGAAGCTGTACTGGCAGCTCGTGGTGGCCGGACACCTCACTAAGACATATTATGTTGTATTTGTCAGCCGACTGTAGGAAAAATAATGGTTTGAAGAATAAAATGAGAATATGCAAATTTAGCTAATCATGACCTACACGAAAGACGTGACCTAAACGTTTACTGAGGCTTCTGCCTCACTGGAGTGACGGAAGATGGTGGCAAACAAAACATCCAATCTGTGTGGAGCAATGAGAAGACTGAAGCATTCCTCAAATTAATACATGAAACAAACATAAATGATAACCCTTTTCTCCTGCAATGGATTAATGGCACCCGACTGGAAAATTAGCAACACCAACTGTTTATCCCAATGAACCAACTCTTAATAATCGCACACAAGCAGTGGATGGAAATGTGCATCCATTTGCATATTCCTTTGCTAACTTTCTCAAAATTCGGTTAAGATTTGCGCTCATTTGAGGTAAAGGAAGGAAATAAAAAGCTTTTCTCTATTTTTTTTTTTTAACCAAAGGATTTGAGGTTAAAGGATGGGAAAGAGTAAAGCTTTATACATTTATTTCTACACTGTAACTGTTAACTATTTCATAGCTAATTAATGCGCTCGGTTATATTTTTGTCTCATCTTACAGCATTTTACTTCCCTTTGTCACTTTTGGAGCTCTAAGTCTGGGGAGTCCTGATCCCCAGAAATCATTATTCTGCTCGGCCGCCTTTCCTTGAATTGGCTCATCTCATTATTTGTGCATGAGCAAATAGTGTATTCGCAACACCAATGGATTTTGCACAGGGTAACAGATGAAGCCCAGCACCTGTGTTTTTTTGGTTTCACACTCAGAAACTTTCCTTTCATCTCCACACAAACTGCTTCACTTTGCAGCATGAACATCTCCCCGTTCCTCGTCTTAAAACCCTGGTTAGCGCTTCTTTCTGTCTCTGTGGTGTGTTTCCTCCTCTCCCTGTCTAAACCCATTCTCCTTTTAATCAGCTCTCTCGGGATTCAGTTCTGTATAATTAGAAACCGAAACTTTAATCACCATGGATCCGGGGCAGGGAGAGCAGGGCATTTCAAATACACACAGAAAGCATAAAATTAGCATAAAAGTAAGTATGGGAACGTAGTATGACGAAAGGGGGGGGGGGCTTTATTTAAGTCATGACAATTATTTACTGTCATTTTGCAAACATTCAGCGACAGTGAGGACAAATCCTAGGTTCACAAAAGACAAGCAAAAGCCAAACTGTCTCTTAATGATCATCCTGGTAGGTCTTGTTCATGCTGCTCGGCTAATTGTTCCATGCCAGTTCCATTGTGTGGCTGGATAAAAAGGTCACAGTTTGCAGGAAGTCCTTACATAACAGCTGTCTCCTCACCTCCTCTCCGTCTGTCTCCTCATATCTGCTCACCTCTCCGGCCATCTTCTCTCCTCGGCTTCTCAGTCTCCTTGCCCTTCGCCTTGTCTCTGTGCTGGCAGTCATTGCGCCCTTTTAAAATACCATTCTCTCCTTCACTGCCTTAACTTATGTTCTGGCTGGAGAGTAGACCATTCACTTTTGCTGTTTATTAATATTTTGGCAGGATGTGGTAAACAGCAGACTGGATATTTATTATTTTCTGGGGAACCCTGCCAGCTCCAGTGGGAACTGCTACCTACTTCCTCTGGAGGAGATGTGGAAAGAATAAGAATAACTGCCCAGAGTCACTGTTTACCTGAATGGATGAGTAAGGGCTTGGCCCAATGAACTTTGGGTTCTTCGTTTTATTTACTGTATAGTACAGAATATAACTTGGAGACGTTTTCGAAATGAAATTAAGTTTCAGCACCAAACAACAGGCAGACACAGTCAGTGACCAGTGGAGCATTAAGCAGCTGAGGTGCCAGAAAATTCCCTCAGGAGTTGGAAGAGAGGAGAAAAAAAACAAAAATAAAAGAGTGAATATTGGACTTGCATTTACCAAGTGGACAGAAACACGAGTCCAAATGAATGACAATGCTGCTCTGTAATTGCACATTGGACATGTAAACGAGCAGCTATCGGCCGTATAAACCTAATAGGTGTTGGTAGGTCAGTGTTGTCTCCAGAACTTGTTTTTGCTGCCTCAAGAGGCCAGAAAAGTGTGGAAAAGTCTGGAGCCATTTTGGGAAATATGCTTTTTCGCTTTATCGCTAAAAGTGATATGACAAGATTGATATCACTCTCACATCTGTATGCTAAATTAGCCAGGAGGCCCCTTAGCTAGGCTTCGCTTATCTTAATTTAGTTTAGTTTATCTTGGCATAAAAACTGGAAGCTAGCTTGGCTTTTACATATGACATGTTAATTAGAGAGTTACAAAGGTTTAGTTAGATACTTTTTTTTTTTCTTGAGATTGAGCCAGGCCAGCTGTTAACCTCTGCTCCCATTCTTTATGCTAAGATAAGCTGTTTAATGGACAGAAATGAAAGTGACACTGATCTTCTCATCAAATTCTCAGCATAAAATCAAATATGGCTTAAATCTAAAACCGCTGAACAGTTCGTTTAATGTGTGTTAAACATTTAAGCCTCCGAGCTGTTTCCTTCTGCAGCTGACCCACATTACTGGGACGTTTGACCTTGAATGGGAGCAGAGTTATGGCTCAAAAAGTCAAAACACCTGCAATTTTCGTAACGTGATACGCTAGGTGGCCGCGGCCTGACAGTCACAGTGTGGGCCTCGATAGCTGTCGGCTTACATGAGCTGAACCGTGCTTCACGTTTAGAAGTGACACTGATTTGAGTCGACAGGCCGGACTTGCTGAGTTCCTCAGCAGAGAGCTTGGCCAGCTGACGAGGTGGAAACGTGTTAGTCACTCAGTGCAGACACAGCTGTTGTGTAGCACTGGTCGAACAGAACGGAGACAAACCCGCGTCCAGGGCTCTTTTACTGAAATGTTGTTTAATTTAGCTGGCGTGGTTCATGTTTAGTGTCCCTTAGACGCAGAGGTGTGGTTCAGCTGTACATGGGCCCCGTGATAATTTCCTGTCACTTTCCGTTTACAACATGATGCTCAAAGCAGGGAAAAAAAAAAAAACAAAAACAAAACAGCAATCTGGACCCATTGGATGTTTGTGCTCGTAACATTCAAGCATTGCCATTTGTCTTTGTCCCTTAATGTCTCTAGTGTCCTTTGTCATCCCGCTGGCACCAAAGGGCTGTAGGAAAGGTTTTATTAGTTTGCTTGGCTACGAATATTCAACACAATTTGTCAGAGCTCTTATTGTGAGCTGCCAAGCTATTAAAGATGCTGATATATTAAAGTGCACTGCAGATCATGTTTTAATGCTGACAGATTGTTCCCACTCATGCCCTTATTTCTGTCAGGAAGCCAAATGTGCTCAGGACATACGCTCAGGTCAGTCTCACTGCAATGACAAGGAGGTGCGGTGTGTGTGTGTGTGTGTGTGTGTGTGTGTGTGTGTGTGTGTGTGTGTGTGTGTGTGTGTGTGTGTGTGTGCGTGTGTGTGTGCGCGCGTGTGTGTGTGTGTGTGTGTGTGTGTGCGTGTGTGTGTCTGAAGTGTTACTACAGTGCTTGCACAAAGTTGCAAAACAATTAGTCCATTAATCGATAAGTTGATCAACCAAAAATTACAAAAATTATCTTTGATAATCGATTAATCATCCAATAGTCATTTCCCAAGGAAAGTTTTCCCAAATTTTTTGGTTCCAGCCTCACCAGTGTCAACATTTCTTGCTTTTCACTGTCTCATATGATAGCTGAATGGAAGAGTCACATGACTGAAATGGAGCAAATCATGTCATTGACGGACTATTTGTCAGATTAATCAATGATGAATATAATTAGTTGCAGCCCTAGTATGAAAAAACAAAAATCAAATAAAAGCCGTTTTACTGCGGTGAAGGAAAAATGTTTTCTTAGCTCTTGTGAGATTATGACTGAATTATCATGCATACGTGTGTAATCAGCTGACATCGATTGGGTTCTATGAAACTGTAATATTATAAAGTTAATTGGTTACTTAAAAGTGTGGTACCCAGTGCAATCACATAATCTTTGTTTGTTTCTTTGGAGTTTTTGGTTGGTCTTTAAATTGTGGCTAACATACATATTGGACGGAACTTTTTACAGTGTAGAAATCAATCTGTCAACACTCTCTGGCAGATAAATTATATACCGACTGCAATTTCTTTTTACTTAATGGCCTACAGCTCTACCACTATACCTGAAATAAGCCAATGTCAGCCGATAAATTGCCCTTACCAATTTATGAGTCTACCTGAAATACTAATATTCTAATGTACTTTTTTTTTGGTCTGTGTCCCCAGTATGAATTCAAGGCCAAGAACATCAAGAAGAAGAAGGTCAGCATTGTGGTGTCTGTGGATGGGGTCAAGGTGATGCTGAGGAAGAAACAGAAGGTACGTCACTAGTGATGAACTCTAACTGAGAAGAGAAATAATCGTTTTTCTCCACTGGATTTCGCATTTCAGCTTTCAATCTGTCCAGTTCCTGCATAATAGTAATGATAAATAAATAAATAAATAAATGAATAAATAACTTCTATAATAGAAGCTGCTTTATCAGTGTTTTACAATCATGATCGTCTGCTTCATACACAGAGAAAAGAATGGACATGGGATGAGAGCAAGATGCTAATCATGCACGATCCCATATACAGGTCAGTCGCACCAAGGTTTCATACTGTGAGTAAAACAAATATAAAATCTCACCATCTTTGCAGCTTCCTTAATGCACCCAGGGGATTAAACTGTCTGACCGTTCAGTCTATTCTGTTCTGTGACCTCTGTATGTCCTTGTTGGCTTTAACCAAATTAATTACCGTGAATAAACAGCAGATAATACAGTGGAAATCATGCCCTCGTTCACAGCCTCTATGGACAAAGCTGAGGCTTTCTTTTGAAGGCCATCACATGTACTGTACCATACAGGACTAATGTGTTCAAGTGCACTATAAATGCCAAATGCAGTTACATTCATAATGAATAATCTATAGGATTGTACGTGTAGTTGGTGGAGCATATGTTCATATACTGTAAAGTGCATCGTTTTCTCGGGGAGACATCCTACTGTATTTGTATTTGGTGATGGAGACGGTGTACAACAGAGTTTCAGTTTATCTGACAAACATCTCAGTATGTGCGCCCAAGGAAAACGCACTCATCAGGGCATTAACATCCCATTATATTCACTATCTACACTGTGGCGGTGGAGCCCGTCAACCGACCAGTCTACATGCCTGTGTGGCTGTCAGTCACTGCTCAACAACTTGGAGCAATTTAATCATAAAGTAATTATGCTACATGTCAGTGGCTGAGCAGAGATGGAAAAATTTAGAACAGAAATGTGAGCAGATATTAAAGTGCGACTTGTGACGCGGGAAAAAAGTGAAATTATATATTTTTCTTATACCATGCACATCAGGGTTTTTTGGTTGTTGTTTTTTTTTTTTTTTTTTTCAATCGCTAATAAGGCAGCCTCTTCGTAAAAATGGAAAATCTCAGAGGTGGAAAGCGGCAGGCAGCCACTTTAAAGTGTCTTATCATTAAACGTCTAAGTGTGTGCACTTAGAGATTTGAAGTGTGTGTCTCCCTAAATTATTTATATATATCTGTGGGAGGATCTCGAGCCACAGCTCGTCGAGGGACTCTGCGTGTTAAATGTAATTATCCTTGCATGTGTTACTTAGTGTGTGGGTGGGTTTGTGTAGTGGGGGATGTATAGTAATCCCTCAACCATGTAACTTTCAGTAATGGATGGTAATAATTTGTTTTTCTGGTTCCCAGAGGAGAGGTCTTATGTGAATGGAGCTGCAAATTTAGATGCAGGTCAGACCATGACGGTGCTTGGGTGTTAGCAAGGACATAACCACACATGATTGCTTACTTGTACAGTATGAGACACAAGGAGTGTATTTATATATAGCATTGTACTATAAATTTTCCATTGGATTTGATTTATATCTGCATTAGGTCAGTGCATTTTTCCCTGATTTTTGCATTGGGTTTTTAATATAGTTTGTCATTATGAGAATGTTAATGGTAGAAAAAGAGATGGATCATATAATTTAAAAAAAAACAAAACATCATTTTTAGGTTTGTGTAATTTTAACCCAGTATTTAATTTTTGCTGCTATGTTTTCCAGGATTTTCTATGTATCTCACGACTCCCAGGACTTAAAGATCTTCAGCTACATCGCAAGAGATGGCTCCAGTAACTCCTTCAGATGTAATGTCTTTAAGTCAAAGAAGAAGGTACATGCATCCACACATCCTCATTGCGGACATAGGGTCAGAATTACACGATGATGATTGGTTTGACAATTTGGAAAAAGGGGATGAAAAGATGGATACCCATACTGTAATGTCTGAACGCTAAATTTTAAGACAGAGGCAGCAGGCGATTTCCTTAGCTTAGTGTAAAGACTGAATTCGGCCCACCAGCAGCCCTGGAGCTCACTAATTAACATCTTGTATCTCTATTATTTAATCTGTACAAAACCCAAAGTGCAAAAGTTTGGGCTTTTCATGGAGGCTTCTGTGCTATTTCCGTTCCTTGGCCGGGAGCCATGACCTCCCGGGGTCTTTCTGTGTGTTCGGTCAGAGCGCTAGGAGAATTTTAGAAAAGTCAAAGGAGAGATATGATTAGATGTGAATTTGCCCTGGGCAGCTCAATATGATGGGAATTTTATCCTGGAGTTTTATGAATCTGCTTCATTTTTCCCTCTGGAAAGACCAGAGGGCAATGAGTGAGTTCTGACAGCAGTCAGAGGCCGAGCTGAATACTAACACACACACTCACACACACACACACAAACACACACACACACACACACACGCACGCTCTGGGTCTACATGGTTGTGTGTGTTGCTTGCTGCAGAAGCCTACTGTACAGTTGGTACATTGGCCATTTTGGGCGATTAAACCTAAATAGTCAAGTGGTAAAATTCACACAAATGATGCAAGGCCTGTCTGAAGACACCATTAAAGCTAGTGTAGCTGTTCCCCCTGTTTTATGTTCTTATTGCTAAGCTAAGCTAACCACTTCCTGGCTGCAGCCTCATATTCACCATACAAACATGACAGTGATTTCAATCTTCTCATCTAACTCGTTCCCAAAATGTCAAACTACTCCTTTAACTTCGAACCACAGCGGTTGGCATATTTTTCTGGTTACTTTAAGTAACTGAAACTGAAACGGACATTTAGCTGTCATACAGGGAGAGAACAACCATTGAGGAAGACCAGATACCAGTTTTACCAACTACAGCAGCATAAGTAGCCCTTAATCTAATGCAGCTGTCAGACAGGTTAGACTTTGAGTAAGGCTTTATCCTCTTCCCACCAAAATTTGCTTCTGCCTTTGCTCATTAATATAAATCCCCCAGCTGACTACGGTAAATGTCACCATGCATAAAGCACGCAGTTGTCAAAGTAATTTATCTCAGGTTTTTTTTTGTTGTGTCCGGCCACCTGTGACTGCGTTCGTATTCTGCATTCTCCACTTTAATATCTTTATTCAGCAATTAATTTCCTGATTTTGTCAGCGGAGTTCTTCAATTTTTTTTGGAGGGGGGGGGTAAAAATTTGATCGTAAATTCAATTTCCGGTCCCTTACTTAATATCCGGTTTGGCACTGCAGATCCACAGCCTGTGGTGATGGCAAAATAGATGAACTTGGGGACAAGGATCACAGCTGCATCGGACAAGCATCTCTTTATACCTTCCCTGAGACGCTGCGGTTGTTGCAAAATTACTGCTGCTTTGGCTTGGACGTATGGTATTATCAGTCAGCTGTAATGAGAACTGTCCTGCTAAGGATATCATTAGTCTCTGAGCTCAGGGTACTCAGCCATGCGCCAAGGGTGACCGAGGAAGTCCATCCAAAGACGGTAGTAGGTGATTCCACTGATTGAATCTTGTTGAGGGAGGAGCTGATGAGCAAAGTCGCTTGCTGTGGTGTCGGATTGAAAGGATGCCATATATTTGGCTTACTTTTGAACACTCCTAAACACTGACCTGTGACCTTTTACCCCCCCCCCCATCAGACGCAGGCCATGCGCATTGTGCGGACAGTGGGTCAGGCCTTCGAGGTGTGTCACAAGCTCAGTCTGCAGCACGCCGAGCAGGATGCGGACGGGCGGGCCGACGGAGAGAGCGACAAGTCCACAGAGGAAGCGAGCAGTAATGGTGAGGCCTGCCTGAGTTGCTTTACTGTTGTCTGCTGCACACAGGTTTGTCTTGCAAATCTGCACACAGCCAAATATACATTTTGGGGTGTTTTATATCATGGCTGATTTTCATGATTACAAAAGAACAGTGGAACATGAAGGGAAATGCAAATGATTATAACAGTATATTTAGAGCTAGCAATGTCTTCACAATTTAGTTTCTGTTTAACTGTGTGCAAACACCTGCTGTGCGTTTGAGCCTTTCACCTGTTAGTTTATAAACTTCATCCAACAACTGTTATGCAAAGCAGAAGAAACGCAGCATGCAACCAAGATTAAATTCATTTGCTAAAGATCTTTCTGTTAAAAGGCATTTTTTTGAATTCTTTTTTTTTTCTGTGAAAGTTTGTGCCACATCAACCCAACTATGATATCAGATAATGAGTTATTTGGTTTTTCATTTCCACAACAGTTAGTGAGGCTGTGTTTGAGCACAGCAGTGCTATGAGCTAAACCTAGGATTATAGGGTAATTTTTAAGTGTTCACCACTGTATTTTCATGTGTTTAGAGGCTAACATTTGGTAAATAGCACTCTAACACTATTCTTGTAAGTATTTGGTCATAAACCGAAGCTGAATCAAGTTGAACCTTTGCTCGCTGTTCGTGCTGTGTAAACACATAGAGGGATCATTGAAAAAAATGTGCGTTAAATATTTAATGAACAAAAACCCAAGTTAAAAATAACCGTATCAACATCTTATTCCAAAAACACAAGCAAAAAAAAAACATGTTTTAAAAACTGAGTGTAAACCGAGTAGCACCGTGACTTCTCACAACAAACATTAGAGCAATCCTCCATTACAAAGAAACACACTTCTACTTTTACCCTCAACAACCTGGTGTGAACAATGTTACCGTGGAACACGTGGTGTTTATGAGCCTTAATTGTTCATTTGGGTGACACAAGGCTCATGTTTCTCCTGACGGAAGCTCTAAAGCTCGACCTTTTCCTTTTTTAACTTGATTACACACCTCTTTATGGCCTAAATGGAAACGCCGGACCTCGCCAGCAATCAAACAGCGTCGACACGTACGTCCGGTTACACTGGAATTTATACAGTAATGAGGGACAATATCAAACTAATCTGGATCAAAGTGATCTCATTTCTCTTGGGCTGGAGAATGACATTGGGACAGACAGAGGTGATTACATCTTTCACGTCGCCAGACAATGGGAGAGGGTGTCTGAAAGTCTTACCGGTAATGATAATGATATAATTTGATTATGATAATTTGCAGTTAATTAATACTTGTCTGGCATTGAACTAGGGCTGTGTGACGGTGTGGATCATGAAGTAGGTAAGTTACTGTGTGTATGCTCAAGATAGCATTAATTAAAGGTTTATTTATAAAAATGAATGCATCTGTATTTATGCTTTTCATAGACTCTTATTCATTATTGTACCTCCAAGTGGGTTTTATCACACTTTCAAGAAGAGAATTAAATTCCACAGACTGTATTTATATAATCTATATCAGGGCAGTGGTTACATCTATGTATTCCTATGATATCTACAAAGGTGACTTATACAAAGGCAAAGCCAACAGCTCTGGCATATTTATTAAGATTTTTCCCTCTGCAAATTCCCATTTCCAATTAATTTCTTATAATCACCTCGATGATAATCCTAATCAAAGAGACTGTCTGCGCTGGATAGTTAACTGATATGACACAAAAAAAGTGTATCTCCTAAAATTTCTAACATTTAATTTAATCCAAAAGTGTAGCACGTTACAACGGCAAAGTTTTGCATATTGTCTTTTTGTTTTCCCCTCCATAGGTCGTAAACTGACAGGAGCGGAGCAGGGGGAGGAAGAGGAGGACGGCAGACAGGAAGGAGGAAGACGAGGGGGAGAAGACCCTTCAGCTGGCACTTCTCTGTGTGAAAAGGCAGTCAGTGAAATTCTGCAGAGTCTTGCTGAACTGAATGTGGTCAAACCGGGACAGACCATCATAGTAAGATACTGTTAGGACACACACGCATGTGCACGCGCACACACACACACACACACACACACACTCACACTCACACACAAACAAATATTGAAATGCTGATGGGAGTACGGCACAGTATCCTGTACCCAATGAATCCTAGTTTTCTAAAGTCCTGCACTCAGACTGGAAACTTGCCTTACTTTTTATATTTCAAAATAAAGCTTTAAATTTAAATCTAAATTTCATGGATAAAGCATATAAGGCAGAGGTTTCAAAGGCAAACTGAAATTTGACTGACATCTGAGAGCTTCTGTCTGCTGTTAACTTCTATTTGGTGCTGTTGCCTGAGTCTGTCTTTGCCCTGTAGCTTATGAACCTTGATGCAGTATGATTTTTTTTTTTCCCTCTTCTACAATAAGTGTACATGTTATGCCATGTAGATTAAACCTTTCTGTCCCTTTATACCATTTAGAACTTGGAAGGACCTATTGTGCCATAGTACAAGCTAACGAGCCAGGCTAACTCTCTCAGCACTTTTTAAATACATTGTTAACAGATGGTCTCTACTGTAAGATATTTGTAGTGGTTTACTCACTTGCACCCTTGAAAAGCACCATAAATAGGTACCTAAAGGATGAAAAAAGACAGGAGAAGTTCAGACACTGCTTTTTTATTATTATTATTATTTTATTGCCTGCACACAGCTTTTCAGTCAGGGCCTGGAGTGGATTTATTTGGTCTCAGAGACCTACAGAAATTCGTCGGACGCATCCCAACCCCCAATTCCACTGTCGGGAAGGTGCAGGGTTTCCAAAGCTTTTCAAGCGTCCGAAAAGCACCCCTGTCAATGCATACAATCCCCTTTGCTGCAGCAATATTTCTTGTCACAGTCACTTAGCAGCTAAAGCCTTACAACAGCAAAATGCATTTGCGAGGGGGGCTCACATTCATAAACTCACATCATAAACACCGCATTCATATGACAGCTTGGTTTCGGTTAAGCTGTGGCGGAGATCCCTGGGGTGAGGTAGCAGCAGCGCCCAAATTTTGATAATTACAAGTTTTCTTTACTCCAGACTGCTTTTGTCTTTGTAGCTACAGGACATCAGCTTTGCTCTCTTGATTCATTACCTTGACCCATGTGTGTGTTTTTGATGCTATTAATGGGGCATAGTCCTGCCAAATGGCTCATTGAACTATGAAAGTACAGTATAGTGCTTTGTCATCTACTGCGGTACCTGACCAGATCATGGACTGCAGCTCTCCATGACTAATCACAGCTCCAAGCTGGCGGCAGATACTGCGGGTATGAAATGACCTGGTCACTCTTCCACAATGTAAATAGAGAACATTGTTTTTGTCTCGTTCAGCAAGCTTCGAATTCTTCAGCCCGGAACCGACAATTGTCTTTCCCAAATTTTTGGACAGCGAAAGGATAAAAAGATGCAGACGTGCAGGCTTTAGTGTGTCGTGATGAGTTCCTCTGGATTTCTCAGCAGAGCGAGGGTGGTAGACTCAGCCGTTATCGTTCCGCTAAGAGAGGGAGAAGGAGTAGGATTGGAAATGGGGAACCTGAAGGGGGACACCTAATCCCTAAAAAACCCAGTCTGTTCCCTTTGATTTCTGAGAAACGCCACCATAATCCCACGAGGGGCTCGTCAACATCTGCTGAGTGGAGATAAGCAAGGAGGGAGAGAAGGAGGAAGGGAGAGAAGGAAAGAAGGATAAGAGAAAGAAGACTTGATAAAACATAGTATACAAGATGCTGGTTGTATTGATACCTGCAAAGGAAACACAAGGGTAGACAAAATAAGACTATCTGAGGTGACGAACTTCAAGCCATAGTTTGTAGGAATGCTAATAATGACAGGGCTTCTGCTGGTCTGAAAGAGTAAAAGCAATGAAGTAAAGCCTTGAATTTCACTTTTGAATCGATCTCTTTTAAGGATTTTTTTCCTTTCAAATCACAGTAGTTATAACTCTGTGTGTTTGTGTGTGGTTTTGGGCTGTTAGATGTATAGACCACAAGTGAGACATGTGCGACTTTGGATTTCGCTGCAGGAAGCGCGGCCTCCCGTTTTAGACGGTGAAACCTGCAGATGTCTGGCATTTACGCTTGATAAATGATGATTAATTGATAAACAGAACGGTTGTCAAATTACACAGTATTTGAACCCATTATAAACCATGACCCTAAATGGTATTAACCCATATGCTTAATGCCATGAAGCATTTATAACAGGTATATTAAGATTTTATACATTGTTTATAACACACTAAAATATAGTTGCAGGCAGATTTAAGGACAAGTATTTATTTGTGTACAGGGGTTGTCAACAACTATATCTCTTACTGTATGAAGACATTAGTTACTCATTATCTCTTTATATACCAACATCCAGTTGTGGATGCTGGTATAGTGTGATTAAAACCCTTTAGTAAATGATGATGTACTGCTTAGAAGTGCTGAATAGGGAAGTTAAAGTGGAGCAGGGTTTTCTGAAGCTGTCAGAAATAGAATCATAAAATGCTAAGGTAAAACTTTACCTTTTTCAATTTCTTCCAATTTCACACTTATTTATAGCAGCTGAAGATGTAAAGGTAACCTCTCTATGTCAGATGGACTCAGCTGAATGTGCTGTACTTTACAGTGTGTTACTTCGCCCTCTAGTTGTTGGATGAAGGAGTTACAGTACACTGTGTCCTGCTGTGCCAAGAAAAGCAGTTTTTGCACGGCAGCAGTAGTAATTTCTGTGATTAATGAGACCTGAATTGTGTGTTTATGTAGGGGTTAAGCATGCTTTCTCACTAAAGCCATCCACCACCACCTGCACCCCCCCACACACACACACACTACAAATCCATCTCTTTTTCGTCATTGCTGATATCCCCTGAGACAAAAGCATCAGACAATTGTGCCATTCCTACTGTGTGAGGGAGGGAGGGGTGAGATGCAAAGCTGCTTAGGGAATTGCTATTTCTCCAGGACACGTTTGTGCTACCAAAGATCATCTGGAAAATCATCTAAAGACAGACACACAGAGAAAGGAGACCGAGAGAGATAAATGGAGACAGAGGAAGAAAATGTATGGTATAGTAATAATCTTAGAGATTATTCCGGTTCTGGTGAGGAGTTACAGTACGGGGCTCACGATCAGAGGGATGCAGTCCTGGTCTAAGAGGACTCGGTGGTTTCTGTCCGTCCGGTTTGTTATTGTATTCATCTAGTGTCCAAGGTCGAAGTGGCTCATTATACTGTATGTGCTGTATATCCTGGATGAAAAACTGTCTGGACTGTGGGTTCCAGGGCCCAGCATTTGAAATCATTGGGTCCTTGATTGGTTTTTCAAGGGTACAATTTGCGTCAGGGAGTATGTCATCGCCTCACTTTAAAGTATGTCACTCTTCACAGCCATTATCCCTCCATCAATTAAAATGTGTTTTTTTTTTCCGGGTGTGTTTGTCTGTGGCCAGGACTTTGATCGAAGGTCCTTCTTCACCGTGACGTCCCAAGGCGTTGCCCCCGGCAGCCCTTGCTCTCCGTCCCTCACACCGCTGGCATCGCAGCACTACCTGCAGCTCCTCCAGCAGCAGCTGCAGCAGCAGCAGCAGCACACACAGGTGGCTGTCGCACAGGTGAGCAGAAGACGCCGCCAACCATGTGCGGTCTCTAGGTTTCCTGTAACACGGCAGCAGACATGGACAAAAACGCTTCCATGACCAAACTGAAATAAAAACTCAGATTTAGGGCTGCACCATGCAGTTATTTTCAATTCCAATTAATTTGATGATTAGTGTTTCACAATTAATCCTGTAAAAAAAAAAAACTGAGAAAATGCCCGTCACAACTTCCCAGAGCCCAGGATGATGTCTTCAGAGATCTTCTTTTGTTTAAAGAAAGGTCCGAAAACTTAAAAGATAACCAGTTTACAGTGATCTACGCAAAGAAAAGCAGAAAATCCTCTCATTTGAACAAGAGAATTTTTGGCTTCTCGGTTCCTCTCAGACTGGTTCCTCTGTAATTTTACAAACATTTCTATTCACTTTTTCAACATTTTGCTTGAGATTGACATTTCTCACTGTCTTTGTTGTTTAATTACATATCAATGCTCTCTCTTTAGAGAGGCCATCAACAGAAAGAATATTAAAGCATCGAAGCTTGTTACCTTACTCACCTGTTTTCAGCAAAAAGCCAGTCAATTCTGTATCTTTCCAATTTGTCTCGTCTCGCGGACTTAGCAGAACCTCACAAATCGATCCTGACTCATGATGTGAATTTAACTCATCCAATATATGCAGCCACATTATTTGGCTCACAGCAAATCACTAAACACGGTTTGGCTCATCCAGTAACGCCGGTGACATTATGTTGCTCGGTTTAATTTTCATTCCAGTCTGTGAAAATCTACATGGAGTATGGGTTGAAATTAAACTGGAATTATTTGGTCACCTGGAGCCGTCATGCTTCCTCCCGTTGAGCACCACAAACACGATTTTTTTTTTTTTTTTTTTTGCAGCCTTGTCACGATATTGACATTCATTCCACTGATGTATCCCCAGGATGCAAAATACTCATGGTGCACTTCCACTCTGCTAGAGGCTAATTCGCACTCAGGGACAATCGCCTGGAGAGTCCTTCATCTTAATTCAGCAGAACAGAGTGAAACAGAAGTGGTCTTCATCTCGATCTTGGTCTTTTACTGGTGGTGTCCCACTAGGGGGCAGCACCAACAAATTTTTGCAAGGACAGTTGGTGCGGCATTGGAAAACAACCTGTGCTGAAATTAAAAATGCACAAATGCTTGCACCGAAGCATCTCAAGAGATTCATCACACCTCCTGTCTACAGCATCCGAGGAACTGCAACACATATGTATATATATGCTTTAGTATTTCAATGTCTGATACAGTCGATTTCATTCATCAAAATCGACCAATCAGTCTCTTTGAGTCTCAGTCTGAGGATTATAGATTTGGGCACAATTTTGAATTATAATTATGATTTCATTCGATATTAGAGATTAAAAATGTGTAAGTAAGGCGAGACAGGAAAAATAACCTTTTCAAACAAACATTTAAAAGGATAGGGCATCTAGATTTTCAAATCAAACCTCGTCCTTCTTTTCTTTTCCGCCACAGGTGCAGCTGCTGAAGGATCAAATGGCAGCGGAGACCGCTGCCCGCATGGAGGCTCAGGCCCGCGTCCACCAGCTGCTGCTGCAGAACAGGGACCTGCTGCAGCACCTGGCCCTGCTGGTGCAGCAGCTGAAGGAGCTGGAGGCCCGTTGCCCGAAAGCAGCTCGTCAGGAGCCTCAAGGTAATGGGCACAGTAAGTTACTTGGAGAGGTGACTTGTAGGGGCAGTGTAATCCTTCGCACAAACTCGCGTCAGGTCAGGTTCCCTTCGTGCTGCAGTCCTCATCACCCCCCACTTCCCACCCCCACCCCCAACCCATTGGCTTGGGGCTAATGTAGACTCGTGGTTTCGTGGCATAGGCCATGATCCCTCATTGGCTTCTTCCCTGCAGGCGTTGTTACCCGTGCTTTGACGGGGCAGAAGCACAGCTACCAGGGATTGAAGGTGAGGGTGTCACAAACTACCCTCCTCAATGAAACACAGTGTGAGTGACAATATATCTTTACACACAAGCCTCTCTATACTGAACTGACAGCGGATTATATAACTACAGTGGATTTGAATCCACACCCTGTCATCATAATCTCACAGTCACAGACTTTGTTCTCTGTTCTCAGTGAGAGTTTTGATTCTGTTAACCATTATTTTTGGTACACACACATGCACAAATACACACAAATACACCAACCTTGTCCCAAAGGAGGACTTAATGGTGGAGGAATGTATTTACAGCAGCTAAAAGAACAGTCTTTCTTGCCAAAATAATAATGAATAACTACACACACATAAACACACACACACACACTGGGCAGAGCTGGGTGTGAGTTTATGTATGAGTGTGTGTTTGTGTGGACATTTTAAAACTGACACATCATGTTTCATGCTCGTAGTAATCATGTTAGTCCTTCTCAGTGAAAATGCTAATCTTGCTAATCTCAGACTTGGCTGGCCTAAGTGCATCACTTAAAGTTCTTTATAAAGAAACCAAAGCTTTTCAAAATACTACTCAGTGGTTTGAGGTTGAGTTCCCCTCTTTATCTTGTTGATGAGACATTTTGTTAATTTAACTTGTCTTATTTATCTGTTCCAGATGGTCAGCAGTCTTCAGTTTCTACAGTAGCAAAGGCTCTGTCTCTGAACCTGAAGAATCACTACAGCCAGACCCTGGACCAGCTCATCACCTCCACGCCCACGTGGCCGCTCCAGGCCTCCCCCCTCTCCCCCACCCAGGTGGACTGCGCCGGGTCCTACCTAAACCTGCTCAACCTGGAGAACAGCGCCAAACCGTCGGCGTCGGTCAACGGAGACCTGGACCCCTTCATTAGGTCCAATGGGGCAGCAGACGACAAGCAGAGGTCCTGCAGCGAGGTCGTCCCCTTAGCATCGAGGAACTCGACCAACATGGATGAAAAGTAAGACAGCCGTCCTCATGTTGGGTACACAAGGAGAATAATGCTACTTGTTAGTGCTGCACCAATGCACAGAGAAATTGACCCTTTCTGGTGGAGATCTGCCGCTCTCATGTCTAACTCTTTCACCATGTATCCCAACAGGGCAAATACCAGTAAACTGATGGATAAAGCCTAGTGTCTGTGTTAGTGAAATGTTATATAGGACATTCCCAGCCTCAGCACTGTAAAAAAAAAAGAAAGAAAGAAAGAAAAAGTTGCAACATGCAAAATGTTTATATTAACAGATTTTGTCATACCTGTTACTATTTGTCTTATTTCTATTCATGAGATAATGATGGAACTACAGTCTGTGTTATGTTTCAGTGAATGGAAAACAGGAAGTACAGTGTTGCCATAGAGTCATTTACAACTTGAGCCCTGTATCGTTTTCAGTTTACATTCGTTTATATCCTGCCAAATTGGTATCATAAAAAGATGCCGAATCAGCTCGTAGCCATTTCTATTTGGATTGTAACCATAGATTGATGGGCAACTATCACTGGAGGACTTTTACACTGAATAAAACTTAAAAAAAAGTGATGATTCTTAGGCAAGTTATAAAGGGCGCCTTTTTTAACATGAGTTCTAAGGGATCTATGGATTTTTATTTACGATGGACATTGGAGATAATGATATCCTTGGAAGAGTGTAAGCTACACATAGTCATAAAAAGTGTATCATGACTTTGTCTCTGAGGCATAACTCAGTGAAATATGAACACAGAGTATGAATTCTGACAGTCGTGAGCGTAGGGTTATAAAATATCCTAATTGCCTCCATGAATTGTTATTGTTGCTGTTATTTTAAGAATACCTGTGCACCATTATCTTTTGACTCAAACCAGTCATTTTTGCCTCATGTACCTGCCCCTTCAGCCCCCCCCCCCCCAAACTCTCCCCCAGTGAAAAGCTGGGGTGGGGCAGCATATTCCCAGTGATTCCAGTGTCTGTGCCATGCTTAGCTAGGTGCAGGCTGGCTATGGCCTCACGAGAGCGATATTTGTCTCATCTAACGATCTGCCCAAAATTTCGGACTATTCCTTTCATGTGCAGACGCATTTCTTATGTTGTATCGGTCGGTTTTTCTGTTTGAGGTAACCGGGCCGACGCGGCGACACAGTGGAACCCGTAGCTTTTAGTGTTATTAGTGGAGAACAGCTCGACTCAGCAGAAACGGCCTCCGGCTAATGAAAGTGTGACTATAATCAGGGGATTACAGAACATGGCGAGAAAAAGGGGCCGGGGTTAGACAAACAAAGAGGGGATCAGGTTTGAGGTTGAAAGAGGGAGCCGGAGACGCTTGCGAGGGAGACCGAGATTTAAGAGGAACACGGCAACTCCATTAGCTTTAACTGCGTCCCAGTGTTTATACTCCATGAAATAACTCATTTTGAGAAGCCATTAAAACATGTGTCGATAGAGTGAAAAAGTGTAAATGGAATTATTTTCTTTGGAAAAATTTATGAAGAGTGTGTTCTGCTTTTCAGGGATGTTTCGAGGTCCTATTTCCCACCATCTCGCACATTTTATTGTATAAGTGCTTTCCCTACTGTACTTTTGTATGAATGTCTGTAGCTCAGTGATACACAAACAACACTTGAATGCGTATATGTGGCCACAGCATGTAATTACTTTTTAATGAGCTTTTTAATAAGCTTCTAATCTCCTTAAAGCCATCACAAAAACCAGCTACTGTGAAATAAAAATTTGAGAAAAAAAACCAACAAATTTTACATTTACTATATAAGATGATGCCAAACTGTAAAGCAGGATAAAATCCCCAGTCCTTCTCCATTTTTTTTTATCTTCCCCCTTCTCTCACTCATTCTTACACTAAGTTTGTCTCTCCTCCTGCTGTTTTAGCTCTCTGAAAGCAATCCGCGGTGAAATCTCCAAGGAGAGCATGTTGAAGTTGATTTGAAAACAGACGAGGAGAAAAATAAGGAGTTGGAATTACTGACTCAGTGGTGTAGTGTGCATCTGGCGTGCTTGTGGATGTTGTAACTTTGTATGTCTGCTTTGTTTGTGTGTGTGTGTGTGTGTGTGTGTGTGTGTGTGTGTGTGTGTGTGTGTGTGTGTTTGTGTCAGTCTGCAGCTTAGCCAGACTCACATCCTGTGGTTTCCTGCAGCACAGACTCCCAGCCAATCCCAGCTCTCAACCCTTCACAACGTAAAACCCTACACTTGGCTAGATACTGTATTTCAGAATACTTTTTTATTTTTATTTTTTTTAACTGGGAATGATTTTGGGGGGGGGGCAAAGGGGAACTTCAGTTCTCTTCCAGAGAAAAAATCTTGTTACTGTACATTTCCATCTGAACATTAGTTTCATCTGGGGGTGTTAGTTTCATCTCGTGTGCTCCAGGCTGAACACACACACCCTTTTTTCCCTTTATTTGAAATTATGTAACAAACCAGCATCTCTTTTTCTTTCTGCCACTTTTCATCTCCTGAGTTCCTCTGTCCCACCACATTTCCTATTTTCTGTCTCAGTAGCGTAGAAATGCACCACCGGGGCATTTTATCTTGCTTCTTTTAAGTGACTCTCCTCTCTCCGACATCCTCCTCTTCATTTATTGGCTTTCATTTGCCTCCTCTCCTGAGTGACATCATCTTTGTGTAAATAATCATCATAAAAATTTTATGCTGGGCTTATGCACAAATGGCACATAAAAGTAATGACAAGCCAGGTTATACTGCACAGAAAGAAAAAAAAAACACGGAAAATCATCTTCCGGCAATCATTGCAAAGAAACTCATAGTTTATGACGTGAAAATAACTTTCGTTTTTAAGTGATTAGACTTTATCTGACTTGATTAGATTTTTTGTTTTTTACCCCACTTAAGCAGGAAAAATAACAATAAATGAGAGTTGAAGAAATGGAAACTGAAGCTCCAGGGTGTTATTGTGTTTCCCCCTTGACAGACTCCTTTCGCATTACCTTTGGCGCAGTCCTCCTCCTGTTCCCGCCCTCCCCCAACCCCCAGGTTTTATTGCTTCCATTTTGCTTTTGTTTTCTGGATTTCCCCGGTAAAATCAATGTTTATGGCCCGAGTGGCAGTATTTTATGTCCTGCGAACCAGCAGACAGATACTTCACGGCCATCCCCTCTCTCTCACATCTCTCCTCCTCCACCCTTTCTTCATCCTGCCTCAGCTGCCCCCCCCCCACCACCCACCACCACCCACCCAATGGTCCTGTGCTGCCCCTGCAAAGTGATAGATTCTGTTCACTTCACGTTAGTGGTGCAGCTTAGATTCACGACTTTATATCACACAGGCATTACCACCCAAAATAGACCAGAGCAATGTGTGGCTGCCAGCTGGCCGAATGACTCTAGGTACTATATGATCACTGCATACGGTATGTTGGCAGTTTACTGAACGCTATGCTAAACCATAGAGTGAGTCATGCCTTATGCAACAAACAGAAAAAATAAAGCAGGATCAAAACAGGATGCTATAGTGGATTTAAAATAGACGTTAAATACAGTTGGTGGGTGTAACACTGAACCTTGTTATTTGCAACCTCTGAGTCATCAACCTCCTTGTTTGACACACATGAAAATGAAACAAGAGTCCATGGCCAAGCTATGTCAGTATCACCACACATGCTCACAAGTTCATAATAACCATGCTAACACGCCGATGCTAAACAGGTTCAATGTTTACCGTGCTTACTGTGTTAGGTGAGAGTTAGCTCATGCTAACATGTGCTAACTAGCACCTAACACAAAATATGGCCGAGGCCGACGCGGATGCCATTGGTTCGTTGGGTCGTGTGGTCGATACCTGACGACGGCGCTGTGTGAAAAAAGCCAAAGCGGTTACAGTTCATCCCGAGAGGATGAATGCATTAACGAATTTTCATGGAAATCCTTCCAACGGTGGCAGAGATACACAGTCCACATTGAAAACCACAGATGTCAGCCTCATGGCGGCGCCGGATGAAAAGTCAGGGATCACCAAAGTCAGTAGTATTCCCCCTCTGGGTTAAAATTCCCGGCAATCCATCCAAACTCTTGATGAGATCCGACCAACAGAACAACATTGCCACCCCTATAGCCTAAGTGCTGCGATGCTAAAAACTGCCTCGCGCCCACACGGAACAAAAAACACATATGGTCACATATGGTGGCCACTTTATACGAACACCCAACTACGTATTATTCTCATGAGTCGTGTTTTCCTCTGGCATGATATAGCCTGCATTATCTTACACTCTTTCTCTCTAGCAGTACTGTAAGTTGCATAATCCGATTTCCTGACCTATCTTATGATCTCCCCTTCCTATTCTTTTCTGTTCTCGCTCTTCACCATTATCATCATCATCATCCGTGTGTCAGAGCAACACTGGAAGCTTCGTCAGCCGATAATTTGATTGCAGGCGATTTGATGGGATAATAATGGAATACGGTGCCGTGCGTATTGGGCGGAGCCGGTTCTGAAGGCTGGATATACACGCTGCTACACGCCGTTGTTCGGCGATAGCAACCAATAGGCCCATTTCGGGCTGAATGTTATACCCGGAGAGTTGGAGAAACGACTTGTTGGTAGCTGAAGAATGTTTGACGGGGGCAAGGCTCCTCTTTAGAACACAGACTCTCACGTTCATCTGCCCACATGCTTCACTGTCCCACGCAGACATCTTCCACACACTCAGATGGTTGTCGCGTGTCAATGTCTTTTGCAAAAAAACCCAGCATCCCTTCTCTGAGTTCTCTGAGTAATGCCCCCCCCCACCCACTCGTTCTTTCGGTAGCTTTGCGGTTGCGTCTCAGAAGGCCAACGATATTTTTACAGGTAGAATTTTTTTCCTATACAACTTTATAGGAAAATAAAGGTGTTTCACTGATTCCCTTTATTTCTCTCCACCTGCTAATCTGCAGAGTCCCCACTGGTTGTTTGTGAAATAAGAAATTGTTGCTATTTTTCACGTCATTGTCTCGATTGCCTCCACTGTTCCTGTTTATTGAATGGTGAAGTAAATGTGACTCACAAGCACAGTGTGCATATGTACTGCAGACACCGGGGGGTATTTTAAACCTCTAAAACACTGTTGCTGCCTTGGTCTCTGTATTGATTTTCATGTGGCATTTAAATAGCCCAGGAATAAACAGGTATCAGCAGGGCATAGTCTGACAGTCTTTTTTCATCCATCTACAAATAATGCTCGTTTTGGCTTACTTACAATTTCACAAAGAAAAAGATAAGATTTAAGATGCTTTTAAAGGGGTAATGTTCCTGACAGAAACAGTTTTCCATCCCCATTAGTAAAATATTAAAAATATACTTTTGTAGAATTGAGCTACGGAGCTAAGTCTAAAGGAATTTTCACAGAAAAGACATTTTAACAGGAAAAAAGGGGTGAAACCGTGGGAAGACTAATAGAGGATGAACGGAAGAAGTAGTTGTATAATGACAATAAGTATAAATGAAGTATATATGTAGTCCAATAAGTTGAGGAGTTTTGTTCAACCAGTAATAGCGAGCATTTAGATGTAGACATGATGGTATTTATAACATCATAAGGCAACTGAAAGCAGAGACTGTTTTGACAACGCGACACTTCGCTTGTGCATTTGGATGCTTGTGGGGCAGCTCTGACGTCTGAGCCCTGAGGGGTAGCAATGGCACGGTCTGCATTAATTTACTATCATGTGTTGTCATAAACTGAAACCCTAAAGAGAAACTCCAAGGATAATGTTAATTAGGCAGTTGGATTATTATAAAAAGGTTGCCAATGTCCTAGTTAAGAAAAGAGAATGACTCCACCCTGAACTCCTGAGATCTTTTTAAACCACATAGATTTTCAGCATTGGTCTTTTTCTCAGCAGTGCCGCTCTACAAGTCTCAGATGTCAGACTTTCCCGTAAGCACCACCAAAGAAGAGGTTTTAAATAAGACCTTAGTTGCGGTTTTGACAGATTCCATCTCCAGAGGTTTCAGGTTTCTCCGAGGGGATCTTTAAAGTATGCTGAAGTTGATGAAAACAAGTGTCTGGCTGAAATGTAGGAAATCATTCCACAATGTTCCAATTGGCTTGGTCACCAGTAATGTTAAGTAACCACTTGACTTGTGGTTAAAGCATAGTGAACGTGAATTTTTCATCTTTCAGGAGAACATTGAAAAAAATTGGGGCAGTCTGTGTAATGCTCTCAGCTCATTCATCTCCCCGGGTCAAATCTGCCTCTTTGGAAACTACCTATGTGGGCGCCCACTTGGACATGTTCAAGTATTTCATATTGTAGTGGCGTTAAGACCTGCAAAATCCCTGGTGTGGGCTTTTAAAATCTCTGGTCTTGCTCCCTTACGTGGCTCCCTGATCCTGTGTAGTCTAACTGTCGCCTCTCTTTGGTACAGGTGCGAGGACCCGCTCCTGCTCATCCTCTTCCTCATCTAACCACCCCCTCATGTTTCTGTCAGTGTGCCCGAAAAAAAAACCAAACTGAACCCCCAGAAAAAAAAAAAAGAAAAGAGAGAAACCCCAACCGGCAGCAGCCGCCTTAAATCCCACAGCTCGTTGCGTTCCATCGCCCCGTCCCCGTCCCTCTCATCGTTTGCCGCACCAGCCTGCCTCTCCCTAGGAGCCTGGGGAGCTCTTTGCCACTGCCTAAGCCCCCCTTCCTCTTCTCCTCCTCCTCCTCCACCTCCTACTCCTCTTCTCCTCTCTGCCCCTTCTCCTCCCTCTATGTGAGTATAACTCATGACAGCCGGCATGTTTGTGGCACAAGCATGGGACCGGGCATGTGGTGAACGGTGTGGGTGTTAGCTGGCTCGTGTGTGGGTCTCACCAGTGATTTCTCCGCTAACGACACCACGATAACCTCCATTTACGAGCGGATGTGGTTCTGCTTATTCGTAACCACATTAGCGTGGAGGTGATCAGTGAGTCACACATGTCACGTGCACGGTGGCACTGTCTTGTGTTTTCCACTCTTGGATGGACTGTGAGCGCTTGTCTTGCCTCTCACGCTTTTGCCAGGATAGACGCAAAAGTTCTTGTGAGGATTTGGCGTTTGCTTTGTCAGTGGATCTTCAGTCTAAACACTAAAACTGTCGGAGCAGAGGCGGAGGCAGAAGAGAAGTGCGTCTTGATGTACCTGTCTTCCACTCACTGTGTCATGTTGGCGTTTTATGATGTGTTATATTTACATGTGTGTTTTTTCCATGTGCATGTTTTGCCTCATGGAAAAACGAACCAAATCACGATCGTCCAGATGGAGAATGTAATAAGCCTCTCAGTCATAAGGCATCAAAGGTCTCGCATACTGCTCCGTGTTTGTTTTTGTTTTGTTCTTTTTAACAGCAGCCAGTAAAAGGGCGGCATAAGGAAATTAATCCGTTTGATTTTTATGGCTGGTAATAACTGACAAAACTGACATTTAAATAAATAACAAGTTATTGGGAACATATATTACTCACACGCAGAAAAATAAACCAGAAAGTCAAACGATCAACAAATGAGGATCCTGTAAAAATTGTGGCCTCACACATGACAAAGGTTGCTTTCCGGCAGCTTCTTCGTGGATGTCAGAGCTCTCAACATACAATAAGACGCACCACTTTAGAAACCATGATTAAAAAAAAATGGTTTTGCCTGCATTACCCCAGAATGTAATTATCTCACTGAATAAGGGTACTGAATTGCTCGCTGTGATGGATTACCGAAAGTCCCCGCGAGTTCATTTTCATCTCATAACTGAACTGAAAGCAGTGGCCGCACAAATGGTAGGAATATTGTAGATGTTCTATTTTGGCAGAAATATGCAGCACCTATACAAAAACTGTCGTAAATGGTCTGACTGGGACGAGCTCCCAATAATCTCCTTTAGTTGGAGAGCTTATGTTGTGCAGTGATGGTATAATGAGCACTGGAGGATTTGATTATTTTGGACCATATCATTGTCAAAAGTGCAGTCCCAGTCCTTAGCTTGTGTTCTGCTCTGTGTTCATAAGATAGGAGTATTGTGCCGACATTTGTTTAAAACGGAATTAACTCTGCTTCATTGAGATTTTAGAAGATCCATGGCCTGTAAGCAACATAAAATCCCCATTTTAAAATCCCCAGCTCTAAAGATCATAGAAGAAGAATAACCAAATTTAGCACTAAAGTTCACAAAAACCATTCCTTGGTTCTTGGTATATGCCACAGAGAAGCTATAAATATTGATGTCCAAAATTGCACATACATGGTATGAATTATTAAATTAAGTGGATGGAATTGACCTTCATGTCAATTTGTCCGTCCTTGTTTGTTTTATGGACAGAAATTCTCGAGTAGGTAGACAGAGGGAAAAAAAAGAGAGGCTAAAGGAAAGAGACACCAGTCGCTGAGGTTCATGGCAGGTAGGCTGAGTGAGGTGAACAGAGGGAGAAACGGTGGTGTAATATAGGGAGAGGTAGAAAAATCCAAAGGAAATACAGAGAAGAGGGATATAGGGCAATGAGGTAGAGAAGGGGGTGTCAGTGTTCAGAAAAGACGAGCGCTGAGTCAAAGTTATGATAATGAATCCACGAAGGAAAGAAAGAAAGCGGCCTGCTGCTTGCTCCTAGATGCAAATGGATCCACATCCTGGCAGTGCACACGTGCAGAAGAGTAACAGGACGCAAAACCAAAGCGGAATCGAACTTTAAACGTTACTGTTTGTGTGTGTGTATAAACCACAAAGAAACTATTACCCAGGGGAGGAAAACAGCAGAAGTGTTAAGGTATCCAGGGGTTTCATTTCGCTTTAGGAGAGAAATATGTCGGCCACAGTATCAGTCAACGTCCCATTACTAATGCAATTTCCTCAAATTAAACAAAATCTACTTTTTTTTCCCCTTTTAAGCTGCTTTTATCTTCTACTCATAATCTAGCAAAGAGCAGATGACCAGCAGCTGGACTGAGCCTTGCTGTATCTGCTTTGCATCTGCTTAGGTTAAGCTGCCCCCGGCTTGATGGTCAGTTTCATGAATGTCACGGCCCATTCAGTCGTCCATCATCCCTACTTATCTAGCGCCACTCGTCCTGCTAGTAGTTCCTAGTCATATCAGAAAGTTACATCACTCTCCACCCTAGCGCATCTGCAAAGCGCTCTTGTATTTAAAAAAAAACAAAAACAAAAACATGGAATTTTTCCATGGAAGACATGTTGAATTTAAAAGCACGGGTGCAATTGTCAACTATAATTGAGCGTTCCTCTCAGGTGTGCTCGTTCTAGAACCAGTCTGTTCGTGAAAAAGGTCTAATGCACTGAAAAACATTCAGCTAAAGTGCGCAACTCTGCTTTCAAATAAATGAACAGCTGTTTTTGAGAAATTATCTATTTAGACCATAGCTAATGTATCAGAGATGAACCTGACTTAGCGCCTGCAGCCACGCCAGCAGCTCTGCCTGCTTGCTTACAATGATAAAGCTAATGTAAATATTTAGGGGGTATAATATTTTGCATAATTATAGTTCAACCGAACATTAAGTGCAGCCGTAGCAGAGGGAAGTCATTGGTGCAGGTGTACATGCAAGTATTGGACATGTTTATATTCCACTCTCATGATGGTACCAGACGAAAAGTCATGGGAACACCGCATGTATCAAACGAAAATTACATGTACAAAATTTCATGGCAAGCCTATAATGAAACTCTTAACATAGAGCCATGTGTGCCACTCAGCCTGTTAACCAAGGAAACAGCGGATAATTATTTCTGGAGATGGTTTCCCTGCACCATTACAACACGCCTGTCATTACTGTAGTTGCCGACACCGTCCTCATGCAGAGGCAGAGACTGTAAATGTATCAGCAAGCCACTTAAGTTCATTACCGAGAAGAGGACTCGGCAGCAGGCCCGGATTTCACGGGGGAACAAAGTTAGCGGCCACCAGCGTAACCTGGATGGAAGGAGTAGGGGAGGAAGTGGGGCTTGTTAGCGCGTGTGCGTGTGCGTGTGCGTGTGCGTGAGTGTGTGTGTGTGTGTCAGGCCTCATTTTCCAAGAGAATGACTGTTATTGCGGGTGGCTGTGTGCACTGGTGCTTGTCGTGGCATTGTGGTCGTACTATCAGGGAGACAGCAATGTTGCTTTTTCTGGGTGTGTGTGTGAGAGAGAGAGAGAGAGTGAATGATGGAGAGAGCGAGTTAGAGTATGAGGGAAAAGCCTGCAGCTCTTTCATTGCTTCCATATCCCCCGACTTTTTTTTTCACGTTGCCTCTCTTTCTGCCCCAGTCCCTTTATTTTCTCAGCAGGGGAGCTGTGGGATGTAGATAAGTCCCCTAGACAGCTGAAACAACAAGGAGGCAGAAAGGGAGAGTTACTGTCTCGTCTAGTAACAGCTTACGTCAGAGAGTGCTGGGGTCAGTGGGGTGTGATGCGACTGATGGAGAGGGAAAACTGGCTTGAGGCTTATGCTCATACTCCTTGGTACAGAGATGTGATGCTAAATCTGAATTAGCACAATACGATAAAGATGTGTTCATGGATCCATTGTGAAATTCTCAGCTTGTTAATTGATGCAGGCTTTTGTCAGACCTCACTAACCAGAGCGTCTTTTCTCTGTATCTGCAGGTATAAACAGACGATCCCCAAACTCGACCCCCCTCCGCCCTCCCTGAACCGCAAGCGGGCCAGCAGGACCTTGTCCCCCGGTTCGGAGGTCACGGCTGTGCCTCCGCCCGGAGAGGTCACGGCTAGCGACGCGGCCCCCAGCCGCAGCAGCAGCCTCTCGTTCCCAGACATCACCCCCGGTTCCCTGTCCTCCGCTGACTTCCACTCCCTCAGCAACGGCGAGAGCAGCTCATGTTCGGCCAGCGAGGACTCCGGGGTCCGCTCCGAGACCAAGTCCCTGCTGTCGCCCCTGCGTGATGATGACGACCTGTTCGGGGACCGCGGGACCTTTTTGACGGCCTCCAGCGGCTGTGACAGTCCCCCGGAGGAGAGAAGCGAAGCGGCTCGCTCCCCCTCTGAGACGTATCCCCCCGAGCCCACTGCCCTCGTCTCACAGTCAGACGCCTATGAGCACCCGCTGCCCTTTTCCTCTCCTGTGAATGATACCTGCCTTCACATCAGTTTTTCCGAGGATGAGCTGCTAGAGAGCGCCCCGGAAGACCCTAATGTCCCACAGCGGAGTTAGAGGGATAGGCTGACATTACCCTGGAGACCTTTCACTATGTTCTTCAATCAGCTTTCAATGCAATACCTATTGCCAGACCCTCCTGTGTTTGCACTGGGCTCATTGAAGGACCCTTAATTATTCTGTCCCCTTGTGACACAGTACAGACATAGCATTGCCAGTTACTGAAAAATAATCTATTGTATAAATTATTAGCCGATGGACAGAGTTAGTATTTTTGTAATGAAATTAATGATCAGTTTTAATTTTTAGTGACTAGAATGTTAAGCAGAATACATGTAGCAATTCTTGCACCGTTATGGTCACACATCATTTACCGTGAACCAATGAGGGAACACAGTTTATTTTTGCTAGTAGTCAACATTAAAACATTATTTTGTACAACGCTTCGCTGTGCTGCAAAACCGTTGTGGAAATGCCGTTTCCTGGAGATTTCACTGAGCGATAAACGCCATGGCGATCACACAGATGTTGGTGATGCTGGGAAGGGGCCTCGCCTCCTGGAAGCACCCGAGTGGATGATGGGTGGAAAGAAAAGAGCAAGAAAGTTGGAAAAGGGAAAAGGGCGGGACAGAGGCGAGAAGATCTAGTTATTTTTTGGTTTGTGCGCATCCACTTGTGGCTGGGCCCTAGGTTTTTGGATTAATCCAAGTTGAGTTGGTTATAGAATGTTTTGTGCTACTTGTATTATGGGTTTTTCAGATTGAAAAAGGCCTTAAAGCAGCGGAAAAAATTAGCACAACTGCCAGTGGCGAATTTTGTATTCTGCATTGCATTGATTCTGTATGTAGCATGATTGCAATCCTTCGGGGGGGGGGGGGGGGTCCGCGTTGAATGGAGATGATTTTAGTTTTTGAGTAACGATGCAGGGAGTGGGCAAGCCGTCAGTGAGCAGACGGCGTTATAAAAACACTGGATGGGAGGATAATTGGGGAATCACATTGGACGTTGGAGAGCTTGGCAGATAATTTTTTTTTATTTCTCCCTCCTCTCTCCTTGTGAAACCCTGAGTGACCCAAATATCAGCTTCAGCAAGTTAAGGTGACATTGTTGCCACACATGCAATATACTGCAATATCATGGCTTAATCTAAACATTGGGGACTTTGCTTTAACTTGATTGATGTAAATAAATATAGAGTTGCAACGATTAGGTAATGAATCAATAAGCATATCACTAGAAAATTAATCTGCAACTATTTTGATAGTCAGTTAATCATTGAAGTCATTTTTGAAGCAAAAAGTACCAAACATTTGAAGGTTCCAGATTCTACAATATGAGGATTTTCTGTTTGGTTGGTTGGTTGGTTGGTTGTTTTTTGGACTGTTGGACACTGGAAAATTTTAATCCCAGTATCAAATCTTAAATGTAAATAGTTAGGTGCACTGTTGTAACCTTTTGACAGGTAGAAGTGACAATTAATGGACGCGAGATGAGAAGCAGCTGAGGTATGGCGAGAAGGGGGTCGGGGGTTTAACTGTGTAGGTGTGAAACGCCCGCGGGCAAAGCTTTTCACACCCAGAGACGAGGCTATTTCTCAGCATCACATGTGGCAGGGAGATATGACAGCAATAACGTGGAAGAAAAAAAAAAATAAAAGCGGAATAGCTGAAGAACTTTAACACTTACCTGTGTCTTTTTTTTTCTTTTTTTCTTTTTTGATCCAGATTGTGTTTGCGTTAGATGCAGAACGTTGCAAGGTCAGACCTATTTGTGATTTATCACTGTTTGCTCTACTGCCGAAAATAACCTGTCATCACATGTATTTTACCTGCCTGGCTACACTGTTTTGACACACATCGTAATTTCTCATCGCTGTGGCACAATTAATAATTTTATCCGCCAACTGAGTCGAGTGCACGGTGGGAAGTTCAGGCTTCAAACTGTAAAAGCCCTCGCATATAGCATTCAGGCAGGGTCAGCAGAGGAAATCACGAGCGGTTTACAGCTGGCTTGGAAACCACAGAGCAACGATGCAGCCCGTTAAATAAAAAAACTTTAAAAAGAAGCGCCATTGGCTTCACCTCTTTGATTTTGAATAGGGACAAAAATAGACCGTCTGCTCTTCTCCCTCTGCCTTTTTTTACTCTCCGCTTTAATTATGTCTCCTTACATTCACATTTCGGCATTAACAATTCATGCCTCTTCCCACATGTGTAACATTTTCAAAGCCCGGTTGAGACTTTCTGTCACTTTTCTTGGAGTTGTTCCGCTCCTGAGGAGCCTTTTCGAAGGCGCGCGCTTTCTTCTCAGCGGCTAAAAAAACAAAGAAAAACAAAAAAAAACCTCGCCTCTGCAGTATAGACTGCAGCTGCAAAGCGGGAACAGGTGACTGACGGGCTTAATGTGTTCAGGGCCTCAGCGGGACAACAGTAATGGGAATGGAGGCAAATAGGAAATCCTTCAGCTTGGAGGTGATGGGGCTATTATTTTCCCCTGCGCTGTTCGGATCTCAGGAGTGCAAACACCACCCCTGGTACAGGCTAAACAACAGAATTGGGGAAAATGTTGTGTGTTTAATCTTGTGGCACAGGAGCCCATTTCTCCCAATCTGCCTTCATGCCCTCCCTCAACCTGGACTTCCCCAACTGCCTCTACTAGCTTCCTCCTCTGTTCTTCCTCCTCCCTGGAGAGTCGGCCTCCATCCGAGGAGGCGTAGTCTCTGGAGGTTCAATACTAGCTCAATACCAGACTGCATCTGATCTGTGATCAATCCGACATACCTGCAAAGAGCCAGACCTCAGCTTGATGCCACCGTCGCTCAGAGTAGATGGATATTGTCCTCTGTGAAGCCATTATCGCTGCTAAAAAGTCATTAGTCCTTGTATAGACAGGAGAGAAGCCGTCAGCGATCAAAGCTTTGTGTGTGAGGCTGGTGATCACTCACATCCTTTGCCTGCCCGTTTTAATGGCCGACAGTGGAGGAGATAAGACGGCCTACTTTGCTTTCTTGTTACTTTTAGAGTGTTAAGAAATTTTTAAAAATAACTCATCAGCGCCTGAGTGCTACAGTCGAATTATGATATCGACATTATGGTAGAAATTTGTCTAATTCCAAGGCAAAAATATCAAAAAAATATGAATAAGACAAAAAAAAACAGAATGGACCAGTGAACAATGTTCAGTTTTTTACCCCTTATTAAAAGTAATTAATGGAGGATTTCATATTATGGAAAAAACAGTATACATAATACACAACAATGCATATTTTGGGGAAGGGTGAGGTGACAACCACAGTACAGTACAAAATAATTATTTCATAAAACTAGCTGCGCTGGAAATCATAGGTTCTACCTCATCTGCAAGGGAAGCAAAGTTCTAAAATCTCCAAGACTCCCAGAAAGTAAAAAGTAGAGAACGTACCACAGGGGCAAAGGAGTCCCACTGCTGATCATCTTTCATTCAAATGCAAGTTTGTAATAATGAGATGCATCTTCAGTTGATCGCAAGTTATTCTTAGACATTATTAACATCACCTACCATGTCTGCTTCTCTTCAAATACCAAGAAATTTAGGGAATAGGGTAATGGGGGGGCTCAACCTTGAAGGAAGTTGGGGGTTGATTATTTTACCCAGAACATCATCAGCACATTAATGCGTTATAAAAATGCTGCACTCTTTGGCTTTGCACAGTCTAGGGAAAATGTGATGGGGGCGGTGTAGCATCTACAAGCATCATTACAAACATTATTATGCCAATATTTATATTGAACGCAGTTTAATAATCTACAACATAATAATCTCTATTAATTATCTACAATATAATACATGTAAATATGTTATTTTAACCAAATTTAACCAAATCATATGTATTTGATTAGAGTCAGAAGGTGAGATGGTAGATGGCTGTGTTTGACTGACTGACTGACTGACTGACTGACTGACTGACTGATTGGGGTGCCTCATTATGTGGAATAACAAACCATATTATAATTGTTGGTTCATCAAAATATTTATTTTTTTGATTATGAAATTTAGTTACAGCTAGTCTTAGCTGAATTTCATCTAAGACCGTGCCAGTTAATTTATTCGTGATATAGTTTTTTTTGCCAGCTCACCACACCAGCACGCAGTGCCGTTTGGTTTTAAGCTTCGTTTTGATGTAATTTTTTACAGGCTGTTGTCAGAGAAATTATACATTTCTGTGGCACAATGTTTTAGTTTTAGATTTTTAATTTTTTTTTCATTTTTAGGGTAGAGCTATATTGAACAGCTTTGTTTACAAGTCTTCCAGTTCAACAATATCCGTTTTCTCAGCAGCCAAAGAGGTGAGGTGTCATATTTCTTTTTTTAGACCTTGTGGCTGTGTGGCCAAGACCCCAGCATATAGGCAGCAGGATATAGTAAGAAAGTACTGACCCTGAATTTATCACCTCTCTCCAGAAGGGGCTGACTGCTGGGCTGTGCAGCAGCATCTGGATTATGGAGCCCGCTCGCCCACAATGCTCCCGGCAGCGATCAGAGGAGGCCGGGTCCGTTTTGTTTTCTTTTTAAGCCTGCATTTCCTCCACATTCTTTCAATCTACAGAGGTGAGTGAAACCTCAAAGTCTTATGTCCAAGCCTGGCCTTCTAAATAGATGTTGTTGGGTTTTTTGGGGTTTTTTTTTATCCCAGAATAATCTTACATAGAGAAGCTAATACCATGAATAGGGCAAATGTATTCCAAAGGAAATGGTTCACTGCCTCAGACATAGTGGAGCATACCTCTCCAGCCCTGCCTAGCCCGAGTCCTCTCTTCATCATGCCACGGCTTTATTAGGAGTCCAGACATTTCAGATATGTAAACATTGGCATGAGGCAGACGGACGGAGCCGGGAATATTAGGAAACAGTGGTGGGGACTGTGGAGACCTGCGGCGGCCAGCGAAAACAAGGCAGTCATGGAGCCGCTATGCTTTTCCATTTGCTTTTTTAAAAACTCTTAGACAATAAATGACCTCTTATATATTCAGTGTAATATTTAGAATTCGCTGACTGGTGAATTTTGTATTTGGAGTGGTTAATCCGGCACTTACTCTTTCTCTCCTCATCCTCCATATGGCATTGTCACTAAAATGCATACACACACACACACACACACAAGCACTTCAAGCTAACTTAACGTGAGGTTGGACAGGCATGAAGTGTTGTTTTAAGTGGCCGTGTTGCTTGTCAAGCCTGTGAGGCACCTTTGAGTGGGAGCGAGGGGTGTCTGGAGTCAGGCCCCGGAGGAATCAACCCCCCAGGTTAAAACCATTTCCTTTCCGCGGAAATATTTTCCTCTAAGGTCAAGTGGAGCAGAAGTAATACCCTGGATATCCAACCCACTACCTTTACAACCAGCCCAAAATGCTCAGCTGCAGTCTGAAAGCCAAGCAGCTCTTGTTTGCACCAGTCCCCTTTTGCAAAGAAAAATAAACCATAACCTGTGAGGATCAACTCTGGAAAGTGATGTTTGATTTTTATTTTTATTTTTTTCCCGCCGATGGGGGTTGTCCAAAGAAAGAAAACACCATTGCAATATGTTCATCTAGTTGACAGGAGCTCTGCAGGAGATCTTGTCTCAGAGCTGCTGCTGCTCGGCCGGTTGTCGGTTAGTTCTCGACGGGTGGCGGGTTGAAGGATGATGTTCCTACTGGCTGCCAAAAAGTCCAGCTTTAGTATCTTAATATAAATAACACATTACATAAAACAGTCCAATCTATTTGATTTTTCTCACAGGAGTTGCTCATCACATTGCAAAATATGCACTTTCCTCCCGAGTTAGAGGAGAAGATCAATATCACTATCTGTCGCACTGTAGCCATCTCACACTAAAATCCCACATAACAAAAGCTGTCACTTTCTCACACCTACTCAGCTTTCATATGACACCCACTGAATACCAATGTGAGTACTGTGTGATCAAGTTTAACCTAAGAGACCACTCAGTACAACAAACCCCAACAAACTCAACTCAACTTGGCCGCCTGCTGATACCAGCCGTCGTAGGCGCTCGCTTCCCTCGGCACTTCCCACACATGCTGTGCCGCAGGCCGTAGGTCGCAAAAATGGCAGCGAGACCTCTCAGGATCACTGGAGTCGTTCAAGTACCGGACTCGCTGTAGACTGTTACCCTATTAGCTTGTTAGCCTGTGGATATTACTGCTGATTCCTGCTGCCTGCAGATGTTCCAGAGACGTCTGCAGGCAGCTGCAGTTTGGCTGATAATCACACAACTTTATTTTGTGTCCGCATTTGTTTGATTGAAATACATTTATCATCTCTAGGGTATTTCCTATTTCTGCTACTGCTGAGTTCAGTAGCGCTTTATTTATTTATAATGAAAATAAAATACACATAGCAAGTAAAAACAATTCTTGAAGTCATAAGTGATTAGCTTTATGTAGCCTGCAGCTAAATGTTTTGGGAGGATAATGAAGAATTTTGTTTGTACCTCCACTAAATACCCACAGATCATATTAGTGTCACCGAAAGGTGCAAAACCTGCTCACTCAAACCTCCCAGCACTATTACATATTAATCTACAGCCAAGAGATGATTATCTTAGTTTAGCACAAGGGTGTTACTGTTTCTGGCCAAGAAATAGTCTGGCCCACAATGTCCCATAAAACCACAACATGACTTTTTTTTTTTTTCTTAACACAGATGAAACCAACAAGATAAGATAAAGACATAATATAAACCAAAAGATGCAGATACTAGCAGTTAATGTTCAGAAAATAAGCAAAATACACACAAAGGTATTGAACACACAAACAAAGATTGTAGATGTAGATCAAAACACTGGAAGGAACCAAGAATTATTAATAGTAAAATAGTGGTAATTCAGGGTGAAGTCTTGATGGGATATGAGAACATATATAACATGCAGATGAAAACTTGGCTGAGAATTATTGTGCTTCCATTGTTTGAATAACAATGTAAACATAATTTTGTTGGAAGTAAAATATCCAGGGGGAGTCTTAAGAATATGATAATTGATGGTTCTGCAAAGAAACGGAGGAATATGGAATT
Source organism: Istiophorus platypterus (assembly GCA_016859345.1). Lineage (NCBI taxonomy): Eukaryota > Metazoa > Chordata > Actinopteri > Istiophoriformes > Istiophoridae > Istiophorus > Istiophorus platypterus. The sequence continues at coordinate 4,910,342 of CM029128.1, read as the reverse complement.
ACACCATAACATTATCTCTGGCAGCTCTGGCTGAAAAAGCACTGTGGTTTCCCCCAGCTGCTGCAGGCGATGGGCAGCAGCCTCACATCTCCTCGCAGGAGATCAGAGGAAAGGAGGAGGAGCGAGGAAGATTACTGCATGTTATGGAGGAGATAACATGGGGCCGGGGCTTCGGCAGCCTTTGGTCTTCGTGAGCATGAATGTGGTGTGGTGCAGAACAGTCATGTCTTTTTTTTTTTTTTTTTTTTCTAATGTGTGTTTGAAAGCCATGGGCGGCCTGGGGAGATTTAATATCATTAGAGGAAGCACATACAATACTGTAGGTCCAAGGGAGTTTGTTCGACCCCTAATTGTTTTTTGTCTGTTTCCTCACAGCCCTCACCAGTTTACAGGGTGATTATGAGAGATGAAAACTGATGAGGAAAACACTCACATGCAGTGACTTTCACTGATTTGATTATTTTTTTAAAAATCCTATAAACAGTAAACTTTACAGCCTCCAAACATTAAAAAAGAAAATTCATTATATAGACCGGGCTGATATTATTGGCAGCCCTGAATTTTAAGTACAGGATTTGGAGTATTTTCAGAAATAAATAAGAATTACATTTTTTTACAATCAAAATGTCAAAAGAAAATGGGAAAAAAAACTAGTGAAATAGTGAAATTTGGCTACAGTGCAGGCTCTAAACGTTTCTCTGAGCCATCTAGAGGCTTATTGCACCTGCCTGCTGGTAGTTTCTGCCACCAATGGGTTCAAGGTCTTTTAATTTTGCAGCAGTCCTTTTCGCATTGGCAGATTTCGTCTCTCTCTCCAAAGGTTTCTCAATGGAATTTAGGTCAGGACTCGTTACTGGCCGGCTTTAAAAAAAGACAGTGCATCTTTTCCTTTTCAGCCATTCTGTTGTGCTGCTGGATGTTGCTTTGGCTCGTCCAAACACTGACACTGGGTACAACCTAGTATACGCTGAAACAACCACTCCGACCTGGTAAACCTGAGGCTCTAAGCACAGGTGAGTCTTTTTTAATTGATTCATTCAATTATTTAGTTTGGATTTAATTGATCACAAGGGTGCAAAAAATTGTGTCCAGCATATTTTTTTATTTCATTATATAAAAGCTTTTTTTTTTTTTGTTCACTAACTTAAATTATTTTTAGATATTCAGATTATATAAAATTGGTTATAGTTATAGATATCCTAAATTCTGCACTAAAAATTCAGGCATGCCAATAATTTCAAACAGGGCCGTATATCTCTTGTGGTAATGTTCAGAGTTAATTATATCTTTTTCTGTATTACCGCCAAACCTTAAACCTTGACTGTGCTCTTTTATAAGAACGATATTTGGCATGCTGGGTAAACAGGGTTTCCTGCCTGTCACATAGCAACAGCAATCAACAATTTCAATACCCAGCAGCTTTAATTAACATGGAAAATAAGATACAGCAAGAGTAGCTGCTTGTCTTACACAATGTACATCACAATTTTGTACAAAAATTCAAATTCGCTTTTCTCTCTTTGTCACTGTTTCCTCCTTTGTGACAAGTTTATATTCCTATAATATTTTTGACATTCATAGATCCAGTCAGTGTCCCAACAAGAATAAGGGCATATTCACATTACAACGGAAAAAACAAGGGTCTTGCAGAGAGCATTGGTAGCAAAGTATTTACCACTCTGGCCCTCTAGGTGGCGCTGTACCAAAATGATGCCCCCTTAACTACAGTGTGAATGTTGCTAGCGGGAGACTGCTGCATTTCATGGACTCCAACCGTTTGTTTGGTTTTTTTTGTAACAAAACTGGTTCCTGCATCTGCACACTGACATTTCACCTCAAAGGGAACATCTGTTTTTATCTTGTTTGGTCTAGTTTGGCCAGTTTGTTACTATACAGTTCTGCTGATTCAGAGGGAAAAGTAACTAGCTTTTCATGCATCTCTCAGTCAAGCAGCGGTCAACAGCAGGATTTTGTACAAATCCATTTATTAGACATTGAGATATTTCACGAGATAAATGAAAGAGCTGACCTACCGGTAGAGGGAAAACTGAGGAGATCACCAAACTCCATTAGGCTCCATCTTCTAGGCACTGTCAACATCTGTACAGACTTTCATGCCAAACCATCTGATATTTGTTGAGATATGAAAGGGGCGGACACCGCCATCCCTAGAGCCACTGTACTCTCAGAGTAGGGCTTAAAACATGTGAATAACAGTTTCTGATTTTAATTTTTGGAATCACTAAACCTATAACAAGCTTAGCTGTACATACCTAATGTCTAATCTTGTTAGCTTGTTAACTGTATGCTGACCTGTATTGTGAAACGCCCCAGTACTCCCGAGGCTTAAATAACTATCACCCAGCCCATTGCACTTCCACGGCCAACATTCATGTTCCTACATCCCTGTTATCCACAGGCCTTATTATCATGCAGCCCTCTGCAAGCATTCAGTTAATCACAAAAGCCAGAAAATAAGACCATTCTTCCCATCCCAGTTGTACGAGGCCAATTAGGGACCCCGCTCACACCTCATCTCAGCACTGCTCTTTCAGCATTGTCCCTCTGAGTGTCGGGGGGGGGGGGGGGCTGGGTGTAATGTGTAAGAACGATTTTATCTTTATTTTATGTGTTACAGCCTAAAGATTATCCAAGCAGAACAAAGCATTTATTAGCAAATTCTCTCAATTCAACAATGAAGAAATACAAGAACCATTCAATAATTCGTGTTTTTGTTTTATTTTTCCCTTTAATAGAGAAAGTTTAAAAAGAAAATGAATTGTAATGATTCATTACATGTCATAATAAGGGATGGGTGGAAAGCAGAAGGGTGTTTTTACAGCTTATTTATTCAAAAATCATTCAGCTGTTAAAGATGCAAGAGATAAATCATTTAAAATCAGAATTATAGCCTCAACAAAGGGGTTCAAGGTTTTACAGAAGAGTGCTTTTGAATAATTATTGCCATGTTTAAACCAAAATAAGACGTTTGAGAAAAACATTTTTTTCAGGCTTCTGCAAAAACCACACCACTGTACTAACAGCACTAACCTCTCAGACAGAATTTGTAGGTTCGTTAATTATGGGGTCCCCCTAGGTTCATCTTTCTGTCCACGGTTTTTCTGTGTGTTATTCCACAAGGAGATGTATTGACTAGTATAACATCAGTTTGTCAAACAAGTGCTTTCATTTCTTAGCACAAGGCCCAGTTCCCCAATGTGATCATGTTTCTCCATGGTAAATCATGATTTTTAATAGGTTTTATTTAGTTGATTTATCAGTAAAATTGTACAAAATACAGAACGACAGAAATAGAGAAGGGTTTTTGGGTTAAACACATCTGTTAAAATGGTCACAAGCACTGTGTGGTAATGAGTGATGACTGAAGACAGGTGTGCATTTTTAGTCCTTTGACTGGCACTTTCTAATAAAGAATGAAGGGTGACAGTGTTCCGCATTAGATGATAATCTACCACAGTCTGTACTCTTAAGTGTGTTTATGAGTATTCATAGCTAAACTTAGATATCAACACTAACAAGGTATCCTAAATTAAAGTTTAGTGTGTTTCTTCTTGTACATGTTGGCTCACCCCTCTGCTTACCTGAGGCAATGGTAGGGTCCAGTTTAGATGATGTTGAGGAGGTAAAAAGCAATTTACTTGTCTGCAGGTAAAAAAAAAAAAAAAAAAAAAAAAAAAGTGGTCATTTGCCTAAAGGCTGAGAGTTTAATGTGTTCAATTTATTTCAGTTTTTAACTTGCTTTTGTTGAACTCCCTTGGGGTAGATTGTTTTTTTGTCCTTGGTTTCATTATTGATAATATTAAGTATTTCCGCCTCAACACCCACACCTGCTCCTCCTCCCCCAAAGCCATCTGCCCGATCATCTTTTCCCGATGCCGAACACACACAGTTGACGCTCAAATCGGTTCTCCATGAAATCCCAATAAATCAGACTAAGCTGAGCGTGCTGACCAACTGTCTGCAGGACATTAAATGTTGGTTACTGTCTGGTTACAATTTGTTGTCCAGAATGGGATATCTGTGACCTATATGACACATATTTTATGAAATTTGGAAGGAACTTCTCTGACCTTCTCGTTCGCTCATATTAAAATATTAAGAGTAGCTACAGAGGAATCTCACAGGACATTTCTTCTTTTTAGTGTGTTACAACGATTCAGCACCAAAGCAATCGTGTAGATCGTGTAACTTGCTTGTGTCTTCCCCATTCTTAAATAGACTATGAACACACCCATGGAACCGAATTGACCCCACCCCACTTCCCTCTGGGGTGAAGAGAGTTTCAGTCTGGTTCTACTTCCTCTTTACATTAGAATTGCACAAGTGTCTTATCTGGCTTGTGTTTTGAGTGTATGTTCACCTGTAGAGGACAGTTGTAAGACAGCTCTGTAGTTTAGCTCTAGCATCGATGCCAGGGCTCATGGTGAACCCCCTGAAGCCAGAGGGCACACCACAGCTGACAGTGTTTTCAACACTGTTACAGCAGAAAAAATTTAAAAACAAAAAAGGATTCTTGGAGTCAGACTCTGTTGTGTTTTATTGGTTTATAGTAACCCCTGTATTAACTCAATGTCAAAAGCTAGTTCTGTTTAAACATGCATATCTTATCTTCTAATTATGGCGAGAAAACACACCCCACCCACCAGGGAACAGAGGGCTCAGGGTGACCTGGGCGTGTCACCGATTACAGGCTTACAATGCTGCAATAAAATGTCTCAATCTTCACTTTAAAAACAAATACTAAACACGGATTAATATACATTCTTTTAGCACAAAATTTTGTTTGTTCTTGCAGCAGTTCTTGCAACATACTAGATCTATTATTGGATCTACTATGTCTAATAATAGATCTATTGATTTTTTTTAAAAAACCTCAAAAAATTAATGCACATAAAAAAAATGACAAAATCAATATTTTTCATTATGTTAACAATGGACTACATAATAACCTGTGTGTGCAAGGGTTCACCTATAGCGATTAATCCACCGAGAATTATCGCTCTGCAGCATCTCTGCAGTTTTCCCACAGCTCTATGGCGCTTTAAGGAATCGTTCATCTCTCTCTTTTTTTCTTCTTCTTCTTTTTGTTTTTTCCCGCCTGCAGCTCTATTTGTTTTAATCACACCACTCTCATCAGTCTCCTTTCAGCTGCAGTGTGCAGCCGTTTTTGGCAAAAAAAAAAAAAAAAGGAGAGAAAAAGCTCTAAAGGTCCATTGTTCACTACCTGCTTAGCATCAAGCGAGACAGACAAAGTTACCAAGTAGCTGGCAATCATTTTGAGAGCATTTAACAGCTACATAGTCAGATATTTCCCCCAAGAGTGAGAGGAAATCAAAAAAAGAACCAAGTGAGGGCAAATATCAGACTTAAGTCCGTTGAGTGGCGAGAAACAGGGCTGAAAAAGAATGATAATGTTACCTCATAACTGTTGGGTGTGTTAATAGGCTGACAAGCTCACCCTATCGACTTAAAGGTGTGATAATATGCCGCTTGTCTCCTCCGCCCTACAGTTGCCAAAGAAATCAGGTATCTGAGGTTTAAGGTGCACCAACCACTAACAAGCACAACCGATTGAATAGCATTCCAGATGTGAGTACAGGAATATTCTGAGTACGAGGAACAAAGCCACGGGTTTCACGCTGGGAGTGGATCAGGCGGTGATGTGGCTTCTTCCCACACTGGTCCCCTAACTCATTTTTGCCGATACAGTGCCGCCAGTTCAGTTTACACCGAAATCATAAAGCGACACAATGGTGGTGTTAATGTCTTTTCGGAGAATTCAACGGACTTCTCACGGGTACCAGAACAGCAGTACTCAAATAAATACTAGACAAGCATCCCCTTATTGGTTTTAAAGTGGCGAACAATCATTTCACTGACATCCTCTGTGTATATCTGCACGTGTGACCTTGCTTGTGCTCTGCCAGCCTTCCGGGCAAAATGCAAATTTCTATAGTTTTGAAGCTGAGAAAATTTTAGGTATGAAGTTGATGTTCCGTTGATGTTTCATTGATGATGTGAGTTAGTCAGGAGTTACATGGATGCCACAAGCAGGCCAGGGGGCATAACTGTTGATGTGGTGGACCCAGTTCAGGAGACATGCACATGTTGCTTTTATGCTTTGCAGAACTCGATGTCAGTGAAAGATTTTGCATTCCGGTAAAAGACCGAGTTTATCCAAGTCTGCTACATATACACGATCCCCGGGAGGTCCAAGAAATGCATCCAGAAATAAACAAAAGGTCAAAACAAATTACTTTGAAACACAACTGAAAAATCATAAACCATCTGGATATGAATTCCTATACTCACTGGAGGCCAGAAGATGTAAAAGTATCCAATATAAAAAATGGGGGGCTTATCCTTAGGCTTTCCTGTGCTGTACACAACCTGCTACAGAACCAAACGGCCAACAGACACAGGCGACGTCTAGCTGGTGAACACTGTGGAGCATTTAACACCTAAAGAGCCAGACATTTCCCCCAGGAGCTGGTGGAGACCAAACACAGAGCTAAAAGGGACTGAATATTGGACTTACGTTTATCAGTTGACCAGAGACGCAGCTCCATCGGAACAATAAAGATGATGTGTGACCATGTCAACTCAACAAAAAAAATTTAATTGTACTTTTAAGTAGGTTTTGGTTGAAAATAATTCCGAACTTTTTCAAAGTAGGATCCGAAGACGTCTCCAACCAATGCACTGTAAAAGCTCCATTTGACAGCTACAGATTAGCGTTAGCTGTTGTCGAAATGAATCACATTTATCTTCACTTACAAGACAGGCAACTACCCAGCGACAGCAAAGACAAGGCTGTAAAACGAACGTTTGAGAGTTTCCATCTTTATTACATTATGCCAGAGCATGAGTCAGCATTTTTAACCCTGCCCCTTTCCCTGCCTGTTCATTAAATAAGATAACTGTCGCCTTTTATCAGACCCCATGTGCCTGGATTCAATATGTGTGTGTGTGTGTGTGTGTGTGACAGTAATGGTATCAGTGACACAGAGCAGGGAGTAAGCCCTGCCAGCTGCGCCGTTTCAGCTCTCTCCAAATCTGATGCGTTTTCGCGTTCAATTTAGTTCATCGCCTCCTAATAAGACCGTGGATTTGACTGCAGCATGAGGGACCTCCCTGGGGAGAAATTACAACAACAAGGCAAAAATACAGCCAGGGCTCCTACTTTCTTATGAGTTTACTACAGTTTAATCGTTCCTCCTTTTGTTGACCCCTGTATTTCTTCGGATTGTGTTGCCTATCGTCTTTTATTCAGCTGCAGTCAGCGACCACACATTGAACCCAAGGGGGTTCAATGAACATTATGTTCCATGAACATAGTGAACAATCGAGGGAAAAAAAATTATTAAAGCTATTCTACCTATCCTCTGAAATGGCCGAAGAAACGCCGTCACCTACACTGAACACCTGGGCCCAGGTTTAGAAACTTGGCCATGGTACAGAGAGTAAACGTAGGAGTAGGACAACCAGACCGAAACCAGACAAAACAATGAGGACACAGAAGTCTACATCATTTTAATCCTCTCTGTGGTTGTTTTGCATTAATTTGATTCTGTTAAGCATTTTTGTGTACTTGATTTGCACCTCTTCGTCACCATTTTGCATCTCTTTGTGGTCGTTCTGCACCTTTTTCTTTGTAGCAGTCATTTAATCTCCTTTTTGTAGTTGTTTTGCAACTATGTTGTGCGTCTGGTATCTTTTCTTCTTGCGACTCGTGGTTTTGGATCTCTTTGTCATCACTTTGCATCACCTTAGTAATTGGATTGACTTTTCAACAAGAAATCTTAATCTTCAACTCATACTGTGTTTCTGGTGCTAACAAGCCAATAGGGGTCCGGATGAATAATTTATGATTAATATTATGTCAGAATCCCATTTGCTATCATTCAAACTGCAGCTACTTGTCATCTCATAACCTTTTTTCAGTATATTACTCTTCTGTCCCACCAAGAAGTCTCTCTTTCTTTTTTTTTTTTTAGACTTTTTGGAGAATATATAAAGCTTTGTAAGGCCAATCTCTCCCTCCAGTCACACTTTTTAAAAATTAATTCCTCCCTCATGGAGATGAATCAGATTATTCACACCACAGTGACAAATTGATTTGAATGATGCTGAGGCAGCATGCGCACTGCTCTCTGGAGGGACGCGTAGCGGGGCAACCTCCTGTCTTGTTTGCAGCACTCAATCTCGTACTTGTGGCAGGGGGGAGTGTGCACGAGCAATGGCACGAACACACACATGCACATACATTTTTTGCCATAAACACAAACAAAGACCTAGAACAAGGAGCACTGATTTATCTATTCCTTTTAATTTTTCTTTTTTATATATATATATATATATATATATATATATACAAGGGGGGTTTGACTGTATCTTTGAAGCAACTTTGTCATGTTGCCAGGCAGCGGCCTCACAACACTCCGTTCATTCATTCACCACCACCACCACCACCACCACCGCAGCAGTACATAAAGTTCTTATGGTGTTGTCTTAAAACAGATTAACCTCAGAGCTGTCACTGCAGCTGTGTTTTCGCCTTCGCAGCCGTATCATCGGCCCATCAGGCACATTCAAATGGATGACTGTGCTTTGAATGCAGCCCATCACTGACCTTTGGTAGTCATTTGTCTGGTCTGCCTTCTCATTTATTAAAATTGTCGTTCCGTCTCTATTTATCCTCCTGTTACCGTCCTCTTGTTCCTTTTTTCCCCATTTTCCGCACTCCTCTCATCTACTGTGCATCTTTTCATTTCTCTAAACCTCTTCTCTCTAAAATCTTCCCCATTTTACCCCCATCTTTTTTTTTCACTCTCATCCTTCTATTCCTCCATGGTTTTGTCTCGTTTTTTCTCTGTAATCATCTCCTCTCTCTCTCTCACCCTCTTTGGTCTGAGCTCGTCTCTAACACACCTGTTTGCATGTCCCCAACCCAGGAGTTCTTCGTTAGATTTTGCCATAATTGATGGAGGCAAATGCAACCCGAGAGGCAGAACACGAAGGCTTAATCTGTTTACTCGAGTCGACTCACGGAGCCATTTCGTTCAGCGGTGCAGCTGCCAGGACCTCACAGAAGCACAAACACACAGCTCCCCACGTCTTTTGACGTCATATTAGATATGTCTGATGTAAATTTAGCACTGGAATAAGATGGGGACTGGTGAAATATCATGAAAAGCATTTACAGTCTATCTCTATAATTTGAAAAAATGTTTTTCATCTAGTCAGTAGAGCAGGAAAAAGGGGACTTTTTTCTTTTTACACTAAAGCACACTTTGAAAACTTTATTTGCAATGCTGATAGTAGTAGTAAGTTATACAAGACATGGACACCTTGTACTTCTGCTACCAGGGCGTTTTATCTTTTCATTTCATTGTTTGACTAAAGGTGCTTTGCCCTTGTTACAACTGCCTCTGAAGAACAGGGGAATAAATGCTTTTGGGAAAATACCTTGATTCTTAAAAGATATAACTTAACAGAAAACGTCTTCATAGCTGACTTGTTCATCCTCTTTTACTTTAAGACAGTCAAGAGTTAAACAGCACCCTCAACCCAACGTTTCTCATTCATTTGGATAAGCTGTCTACTTTAAAACAACATCTAATTAATGCCAAATAAAGAGAGTATGGATAAATTCTAAATTGCATTATTATATTTTTGACTACTTAGATGCATGCTTCGTTCATATGATTGAAGTATACCACCAAGCATCTTGGTTATTGTGAAAATAACAGATGCTCACCACCTCCACATCACGTGGTTGTAGGAGTGTTTCTAAAATTAAAAAAAGCGGCGATAATGGGATTTTATTAAGGCTGCAACATATGATTAAATCAGGAAATTTGGGAACAAAAGACACTGTTATCTTGAAAGAAGAGAGCTATAAAATTTTTTTAAGAAATTAAGTTTTCACACACACAAGCACACACATAGACACATACACACATACACACACACACACACACAGGCATACTCCAGAAACACACAGAATGAGAGAAACAAGGAAAAGACAAACAATTCATTTAACAGCAGGAGGAGCCATGTCTGATGAAAGGATAACAGATGAGAAGTCTGTTGTTGGTCTCCCTGCATTTCTCCCATTGTCTTATCTCTGCGGACACCTGCATATTTCTCTCAGTGTCTGTGTAAATATTTGCCACAAGAGATTCTGCTCTCGTCTTCATTCTCATCTTGTATTATCGATTTAAATTAAAAGAAAAGTAAGGGGCAAGATTATGCAAGATTATGTGGGGCATATACAGAATTGGTGATTCGTGTGAGAGAGAAGGCAAGTGAGTTCATACTGGAACAAAAGGTTGTGCCTCTCACTTTACTTCTATACAATAAAAACCTTGTTTGATTGATTTTAACCTCTTTTTTTATTTTATCATTCTTAATCTTCTCTCCATCAGACACTGAGATATAGAAAACAAGAGACTGCTTGTGGTTTTTTCGTGATGTGCTTTGAACAGGCAGGGTTAAGTTTCTGTTCATTGGCGTTGTTTCGTATGTGTGTTTGTGGTGGTGTGAAAGTTGCAGAGTGAACACGAGTCACCGTGTTGCATCCTCCGTTGCCATAGTGAGTCGGAGAGCAAAAAGAGCACCCATCACATGGGGACAACAAACTAAAGGGGGGACGGGTTTGACTGTTTGAGAGTCCATGACTGTTGCATGAAAGAGCAGGCCCTCAGCCCCGGGCAGCACAGCGAGTGACAGCTTCCTCCCAGAGTGCCTTCCTGTGTGAAGTGACACACTCAGACACCCTCGGCCTGCACTTCATCCTGTGTCATAATCAGATGATAGAGACAGCGTTTCTTGGGAATAAAATGAGCAAAGCTCTCCAATTTCAGACGTCTTTTAGTGAAAGATGGGGAAAAACTCTCACTGTGGTATGATAACATCATACGACGTTCACTTGTGGGGCAGGGTGCAAAATAACTGACACACAGGAAGTTGGGGAAGATGGACTATATGTTAGCATTCACATGAATGCTACTTAATGCTTACAAGGAATCCTAACAGGGTAAAAACACACTTGTGCTGCGCCATGGCCAAAAGCTGGTACAGGTTCAGTATAATGATAATTGTCAACCTTTTGTGTCTTGTTTGCCTCTTTATCTCTACATTGTTGTTTGAAAGTTACATCAGTGTCACAGTGTGTAATAGATTACTCTAAATATACATGATAGAGGCAACAGGGGGACAACAGAGGCTTCAATTTATTCCACATTCTAAATGAAGTGTCCGTGTTGAGTTACCTAATGTCCTCATTTACATAAAGTGCATATAAGTTTTTTTGTGTTTTTCACTTGGTATAGAGCAGCGTTTAGTAAATCTCCAACAACGGATGCTAAACAGGCACCGAGTAGGGCTGAGAGGCAGAGAAGAGAGCGATGACAAGAGACGGAGAACCCTGAGAATAGCCAGTATTTCCTTTATTAGCTCAGTGGAGAGCACTGGAGAAAAGAATACAATTATGAAATTCAGAAGTCTCTCTGCTTTTTGGTATTAAATCTGTGTCGCTGTATACATGAGCTGTTAGGGGAAAGTCATCCAGCTACACCCTCCCTCAGGTGGTCAGTGGCTGTGGTGAAGGGGGAACCCCTGCACGCTCCTAGTGGGGGGGGGGGGGCAGCCACGCTGTGGCTCCTCTTGGGCATGTGCCATTCCACGGCCCAGGCAGAAAAAACTGGAGCGTGTGCATGTGTAAAACGTTCCCATCTGCTGAAAAAATAAGTAATTTCATATCCGGGCATCTAAACAGTCAGAGTGACATTTAAGAGGAAGGATGCAGTTATTGCACGAATGCAACAGACAATCTTAATCCCATCCCACTGTGACACTGGGACCCAATGAATAATTGACATCTGTCCCTCTGATCCTCCCACAGTCCCAGGAAGCCATCAACGACCAGAGAGGCTGAAAAGAAGGGGAGCTGATTTGCATAGCTGATGCTTAAGTGACTTTTTCTGCAGATGAGGGTAATTATGTTGAATCTTCCCATATAATTTAACATTGTGTGCGCCGGATCTAAGGCCCATGTAGGCAGTCGGCGGGAGACGGATAGTGAGCCGAGGAGATGCTGACAAGTTAACACAAGTGAAGCTTGAAGACACGCGGCTGCATTTATTCATTCAGTTAGTCACCCATGTCTGCATCTGAGGGACTTCCTCTTTAGCAACACAGCGCCTAACGCAACGCAACGCATTTCACTTAAAGGACTAGTCTTGTTATTTTAGTTTGTTCTTATTGTCAACTAATCCCATGAGAAGTTTTAAAAATCAATGATGAATTTACCCCACTGACAAGGACTCCACAAAGAGCCAAAGCTTGATATAATTCCTTTTTCCAAAAAACCCTGATTATCGTCCCAAAACTATTAAAAAACAAATCAGTGAGCCGACTTTTGCACTGGGCGAAATGTTCCTTTATTAAGGTGAAGCTGGGCCCTGCATTGTATTTTGAGTAAACCCCAAATACACTGTCCTGCTGCCATGTGTGTAGTGCACCGAATATGTATTAATCCATGGCGGAATATAATCCCCAAAAAATGCAATGTATGCTCCTCTTTCAGTAACATTTGGTAGAAACTATAGTGCCCAGCTGGTTCAGGGAAATTATCTACTCTCTTAACAAGGCTACTCTACAGGTCCAGTAGTGAGGCTGTACATAGACATAGGGTTAACCTCTACATGCTAACATGCTGGTGTTTAGCAAGTAAACGTTTAGTGTGTTAGCATGATGAAATTTCTTATTAGTGCTAAACGCAGCTGAGACTGATGTGACTATCATTAGTTTTGCAGGTATTTGGTCATAAACCAAAGTACTGGACAAATTAATAATGTAGCCTGATGATGGTGGTGGACTAAAAGTGAAGGTATCAATGTAGTTATTACATTTAATTCTGAGGAGGAAAATTTATGCCCAGGCCAAATTTTATTGGCCATCTATTGAACTGCTGTTGACACATTTCACATAAAACTACGAATGTGAACCTCGCGGCCCTAGAGGTAGTGTCAGGGGACCATGGAAGTCATTAGGATCCGGCCAAAATGTCATGGTAATCCATCCGGTAAGTGTTGAGATATCTCAGCGTAGACCAACTGACTGACCGGCCTCGCTAAAAATGGAACAAAATTTTCATGACCTGTTTCTAAAGCCATATTACATTCAGAAGGGATGAAAGGGGCTCGGGGTTAAGAACTACAGAAGGCACAGTAATCATAAAGTCTTGACAGACGAATTTAAAAAACATTGCAGGTTTTAGTGCTTTATTGGGATTGTTGATGAAATATAAAATATTATTAGCTTTGTCCTCAAATTCCAATCTTTAATCTGTTTCCATACATGTTCCTGCCTCTTCGGCACCTCTTTTAAAGGAGTTTAGAAAAAAAACTCCCCTGTCTGCACATTTTCATTTTCACCTCGGCTCAACTTCTATCCTTTTTCATCCATTTTAGATGTGGCCACCGGGAAACGGGAGGAATAAATCCAGGTGATCAACAGCATGTGTTTGCTAGGCCCTCTCTTATCAAATCTACTGGAGGGGAAGGCGATTGAGCGGCACCATCTGCCCCTTCAACAGTGCCACTCTTGGCAGCCCCCCCGACTCTGAGAGAAGGAAATAGTGCCGCTGGCATCCTGACAAGGTCTAGGTAAATGTGTGTGTGTGTGTGTGTATGCGTCTGCTTGAGTTGCTTTATAAGCTATGAGTCATCCCGTGATGGGCAGAGGGAAGGAGCAAACGGAAACCTGCAGACAGAGTTTACTTAAAAGCTGCAGTAGTGCCCCTTGTTCTTTCGAAATAAACTTCAGCATAGTTACAAAGACTTCTGTTCTATTGTTTTCATTCCACAGATACATACCTGAACAGTTCTGCCTAACTTCATCGCTCCCATTTCTATCACAGACTAACCTTTGTAACCAGAGCACACACGAGCCTTTGGACGCCAAAAACAGCCACAGCGAAAGTAAAAATTTCACGCTCTCTCGAGACTTTATATTCTGCTTTCTCAGGTCAGCGAACGCACCAGGGTAGTTCAAACACAGCGGTTCAGTCGACGTTAGTGATCGCAGAGCCCCATAGTGTAACTGCTGTCTCACCGCTTCTCTGTCCTGCCGCAGATGAGGGTTCAGGCTTTAACTGACACTCAGAAGAACGAGATGTCATGAACAGCTGCTCAAGCTATAATCCGTCACAATAGCCCTTTGTTGACTGTGCTGAGAAGTGTTGATTTAACTCCATATGGAAATTTATAGGGCTGTAGGTTGCAGTGCTGTGCAACCGCAGTGCAACCACATGCACAGCAAGAAATTCTTATTTCTTGTTAACAGCAGTCGGATATTATCTATAAAAAGACTAGAATCTGAGTCCCTTTCTGCTGGGTCACTGCATGATTATGCCCTTTATTGTTCATGTTATATATACTGTAGATTATTGTCATCATAAGTATAAAAAACAACATATTGTGTTGTCTTCCAGCTGTTATTTATGGCATAAGAATGGAAATAATTTATTTGTATTTGAGTCTTGGAATCTTGTCTTTGGTTGAACTGCTAACAACTCTGAGACATCTGAAATCTGACAAGGGGCTTTTAACTAGACTTTTTTTGTGTGGGACAATTTTCCAAACCATATAACTTCATTTTCGACAAGCTAATCTAACTGTCAGAAAAACATTTTGGTGCAGTAGCATATGGAGTCGTAAGGAGCAGCAGTGGCTTGAGCACAAAAGTAGAACAAAAGGGAAAGGGTTCGAAAGTAAAAGTAAAAACTCAAGCACTTTCAAGACAGCTGGGGTCAGTTTGGCTGATGCAGGTGCAAGAGGAGAAGAACGGAAATGTGTGAGGAAATGACTGAAAACCACTGATTTCTCCATAAAAACATTTCTGAAGGCAAACAGAAATGGTTTCACAGTCCCCTGGGAAAATACAGGCTAAAGGGATGGACGCAGACAGCATAATTCACTTGAAAGGCACATGACAACATTATTTTAAATCCTGTTTAGGGATGTCTAACCCCCTGATGGCTGTCCTCTATCTGTTTTTTATTCATTACAGCTCTTAAACTCACCCTTGAGACAACTGGAGAATCAATGGAGAGTCGCTATTCAGAGTGTGATCTGCTCATGCCTGGGAAGGTCAAAAAAAACCCAGTTTAAAAAAAATATTTTCTTCCGCTCAGCAGATGGTTTAAAATGGATTTTGACATTTTCATATTTTTATGTATCATCTTTCCACTGATAATGGCTTTAAAGGGCACAAACAAGCCCGTCAGGGTCCCCGGCAGGCATGACAGGATTGTCTTCAGCTTAGATTTGAGAGAAAATTAGCGCAGGACATCAGTATTCAAGCGTCTTATCGCGACTGCCCTGCTGATTGCTCTGATTTTGCATCTGTGATGTGCTTGTCGGTGCAATCAGTGGCTGCGGGGGGAGTGAAAGTAAAGTGGAGGTCTCTTTCTGTAAAAATTTAGTCCACTTCATGTAGCTGATGCTCATTACAAGAGGACAGAGAGGGTGTGTATGGGTAACTCCAGCACTCTAATGGCAATTCTACTGCAGATATCCTCTATAATATTTTCCCTTGTGATCCTGATTTGAGTCTATGAAATCACCTCTCTGATTGTCTGCGTGATCTTTTAGGCAAGCAGAAGTGGGAGAATAAAAGGTGTGTGATCTCTCACTGTAAGACTCTGTGTGTGTGTGTGTGTGTGTGTGTGTGTGTGTGTGTGTGTGTGTGTGTGTGTGTGTGTGTGTGTGTGTGCTTGTAGGTGTCCATTCGGGGAATGGAAAGGAAGTAAAGAAAAGGTTGGCCTTCATTACACCGACTACGGCCTTGAAGTCTTTTTCCTCAGCCTGAGTGAACATCATCATCCCCATCGAAACCCCTGCACCTGTTCATACACAGCTACTCACAGACCGGGACACGCGCACACACGCACATGTACTAACACACACACACACACACACACACACACATTAACATTTGATCTTAGCTAAAAGCCTTCCATGAATTGATTTGAATAAAGATTAGGACTGAAAATGAAGAATTATCATATTTCGGAGACGGCAGCATGTCTACCCTTGTCAGCGAGGGCTCTTTTAATTTTTAACATCTTCATTTCTAGGTAGCAGAAATTATCTTAAAATGATGTGGCGATACTGACCTGACTTCAGTTCACTTTGCTATCAATAGCTACAAATGGAAAAACAATTTGATATGGTGTACATGACTGTTACGTATCATCACCTTTTAAGTGTATATGGTGAACGTGTTAGCTAACAGCTGCTTATTTACATATCTAGCAGTTATGGAGCAGCATTGCCCTTCATCTGGAGGCATGTTTCCGCAGCTTGGTAAATGTAAGTCTGATATTCACTCTTTTAGCTCCATTTTTGGTTGCTGCCAACTCCTGAAGAAAATATCTGGTTCTTCAGCTGCTAAATTGCGTAAACTGTCCTTACCAGCCAGTAGTTTACAACGGGTTCAGCAGGTATTTTTCCTCAGAAAACAGCTGCCTGCTGCAGCCAAAAATATAGCTACGAGAGCAGTGAGAGGCGAACAGAAACAGTGAAGTTTCGGGCCACACAGCTAAACAATGAGCTGGTAGTTGCTCTATTGCTCCATAAAGCTGAGGGGAGCTCAACATTTAGGTGGTAAATCTCTGTAATTGCTGCCAGTAATAAATGCAGCACTCTATTAATTAAAAGACAAAGAAACAAAAAACAAATCTTACCTTTCCTACAAACCCTTGTTGTTGCAGTTTAGTTAATGCAAACATCATTTCTAGTGGAGACGGTTGCTAAGGTTGCTTATCTGTTGCTTATCTGTTGAGATACAGGATAAAGGCAATGTAGGAGCAACATTAAGCGAGTGAGCAATAATACACTCGCCTAGCCCCTGCACTCAATCACTAATAACTGATAAGCTCCACATGTCTCGTTCATCAAAACCAGTATATTGATGCTGTTAGCTCAGTGTTGATTGAGGTGAAAGACATGATGCAGTGACGCCATCATTTTTCCTCATTAGGCAAAATGTGTCTTTATCAGATGTAGCTCACAGAGAATCCATATCTGTGACTGAAAATTTTAATCTCTTAAAAGAAATTTTAATAAAATAAAATTCCAATTTTCCTTTCTCTGACCCCCCCCCCACACACACACATACACAATAATTTTATACTCTTTCTTATGGTTTTTAAACCATTTTATCAACACTGATTTCAAAAATTGTTATCATGAATTTGTTAACTTAATGAGAGATTTGGTTAATGAGTTTATTAGATAGTAAATCATGGCTAAACATTTGCTGTATTTTTGGTAAATGGAGGGTTTAAGTTTTTAAGTTTATACCTAACCACCGAATTATTCATATATAAACTAAAGTTAGAAATACAAGTAACTTGAGGAGTACTACATTATGTTGAATGGTCACTCAGCAATCTCACAAAAGTGAATGTAACATACAAACCACCAAGTTAAGATGGAATGAAGCATCAATAAAGCGAGCAAATGCAATTGAAAGTGCATGTGGATACTTAAATTCAGGGGGGCAAAAAAAATCTGAGAGGTCAATTAAACAGATAAGGATGAACAATATACATGAATTTCTGCTGAGGAAAATTTTCTGACTTTTCCCACATTCATGCATTTTTTTTCTCCTGGCATCGTAGATATACCAGCTTCTTAAAAATATATTAGTCCATGAGAGGAAAAAATCATTCTTCGCTTGAAGTGCTCATAAAATACGTCCACACACAGGCTATAATCTGTGAAGAGAGGGTCACAAGTGCTTCATTGCTTCCACTGATGGGGTCACAAGTCGGAAATGTTGGGAAACCACTGCTTTAACCAACAATCCCTTCCCTTCGCCTCGGGAATCAGGAAGCGATGAAACAGTCTAAGTATGACTCACAGCTAAATAACAGCCTCTCTCTCTCTGTTACACACTGAAAGCATGTTCTCCACAGTGGCTTCTGGCACTTGTTCCTAAACTTTATACGCGGCTGCCCACTTAAACCCCTCCGACTGCCCACTGCTGACACTCATGCCCTCATTGCCAGCCACCAAAATCCCCTTCTACCCAGCGCCCCCCCCCCCCCCCACCCACCCACCCACCCACACACACACACACACACACACACACACACACACACACACACACACAGGAAAAAAACCCTGTGACCCAGGGAGACATTGGCGTCGCTTTCTCTAAAATTCACCCGGCTGTATTTTACAGAATGGCGCATCACAAGTCGTATTTTAGATGCAGGATGCCGCGGTCTGCTGGCGTTGGACCCAGTGTCATCGATAGAGTCGCCCCAGCTGAGGGTTTGGCAGCATGTCGTGGCCTCGCTCTCCTCCTTGCTCCTCCGTTATTGCTCAGGTCAGCAAGACACCGGTGAAAGGGTCCATTTACAGGCGGCTGAGACTGAAGGGGGAGGAGATGGATGTACTTTTCTCTTGCTTTCACCAACACTGTCTCCATCAGCTGCAGGTTAGTGAGGTTTTGTTTTTTTGTGTTTTTTCTGATATGCAACTGTTTCTTCTGACTCCACAGACGTACGTCATGGTGTGCTGACAGTGCAGAAGAACCTCCTCGTTTTTTTTCCCCCAAATCGTTCAGACCAGATGAGATTTACAGGCCACAACTGAGCGCCCCGAACGGTGTAAAAATGGGACATCTAGTATCATTTGTTGTACCAGTTTTCTTACTTCCACCTGCGTCTGTTTATTTGCTGGCAGGATTATGCAAAAGGTGACAAAAAGATTTGCACCGAACTTGGTGGAGACGACGGGGCAGGTGCGAGGGAAGAACCCATTATGGTTTCGATCTGGGAATTTTTTAAATTTTTTTTTTTTTAATCCTTTTCCTTAACATCGTAAGATGGGTTATTTTTTTAAACTTTCATTTATATTTGGGCTTGGCGGAGGTACGCGCCCCACTGAGTGCCGCTCTGGTTTTAAATGTTGAAGTCCTCGTGAATTTTTTTTCCCCCTTCGAGGCGTTAAAGTGTAAACAAATCAGGTGTTAAATAAAGAGGACATGTTCATAAACCAGGCATTGCTGCACACAGCTCCTAAATTTACTGGCAATTCAACCCCCCGCCTCCCTGCCTCCTCATTCCAAATTTTATTACCCTCCCCAATCTACTCCTCACTCCGCCACACAGGCGTATGTGTGTTGCTTCCTGTCGTGTCCTCTTTCCCATCACTGGCCCCACTCTGCCAGATTCTCCTGACTAATGGAGGCAGCCCACAGAATGACACACTGCTTCTGCCAGGACGAAACGACCTTGGAATGTACATGTAGAGGTCACTGGTCATTCTGGTCTGGTTATAGAGACTGATCAGAGGAGGACGCCCGCCACAGCTCATGAGCCACACTCCCGATGGCACCGCAAATTTGAAATGACAAGCTGGTCATTGCAAAATCTCGAGCGACGTGATGTGGACTCTGCTGCCAGGCCGCTGTGTTACTTAGTGTTGGCAGAAGTATCAGTCACAACCGGCTCAGTCCACCGCGCCATAAGACAAGCACCTGGAATACAACGCAACTCAGGTGTCACACAAATTTCCCCAGCCCCAATCTGCCCTACGGAGCGTTGGCGTTCTTGGCTCATCATTTTGATTGTCTGGCCCCGCGAGATGTCACGGTTTTGGTTGTCTCTCGCCGACCGTCATCGGCTTCACTTTCAGATGCAGCAGCGAAGAAGCTCCGATAAACCCGAAGTGCACTGGCTGAAATATTGGCCAGAAAGACAGCTCTATAAGAATGGTAATATCGCTCTTTTACAGCTGGATGGGTAATCAAGACACATTTTGCAGAAATGTTCGTCTTTTCCATGTATTGTTTACAGCTTGTCTCTGCAGATTGAATTACAAACATATGAAATATTCCATTTAAAATAAACAAAAATGTTGTTGACTCCATCGTCAATTGGTCTGTCATGCCATAATACCAGTTAATCCATGATTTCATGAAGTCATCTTTTTTTATTCCTCCTCACCAAGGCCCACGGCAACACAGGAATTTCCCAAAAAGGCCAGAATATGTTTAGACTTGTGTTTTCATTAAGTCCCGCTGGAGGTCACAGACTTACAAGGCCTCTCAATGTCCTCCATCCTTGCTCAGCAAATACAGAAAAGACCGTGGGTCCACCTTCAGCGTGTTTGTATTTCATTGGGTCGAGAGGATATTTAGCATTTAGGCAGGTGGAATTCATTTTGAAATGTTTTCTATTTTATTTTTTTTTTAATGTTAGTGGTAAGCAGATATGATTCCACTTGCTAAGTGCAGGCCACTTGCCTCTGAAAGTCTCAATTATAGCAAATGCTGAATCTCTGAAAGTGTCACAATACCACAAACTGTAAAGCTTATTTTTTCTGCTCAATTTGTCGCAATTTATTCAGCTTTTAGCATCACTACAGCGCAATAAGACTGATAAGTGATGTCGGGGGGGGCATATAAAGGCATATCTAACCACAGGGTGACGTGGTAAGCAGCCGTAGTGTTGAATCACATTGAGTTAGAAGGTTTGAGAAACAACGCTAGAGTCTTTCAGATCACACAAACATGGCCGAGTGTTTCTTTGAACGCAGCTGTGAGTCATGTTGAGAGAATTCCTCATCTAAACAGTGGGCTGACACACTAGACAGAGTGTTTTTTGTGTGTGTGTGTATGTGTGTTTGTATGTGTATGTGTATGTGTGTGTATATATATGTGTGTGTGTGTGTGTGTATTCTGTACATATGTGGGAGTAATCAGCTTACTTTTCCTCCCATTGGATGGAAAAGGTGAAACATACAACCAACAACCAAGCAGCCACATGAGTATTTACTGATCAACGCAGAATGACTCCGGAGGAAAGGGAAGGCAGATGGTCTCTGCCGTTCCCTTTCCTCCGGAATCGTTATGGATTCGGACAGCAGATCCCCATCTTCTTTCCTGTCTATGGTCTGTGAGAGATGATTTAACCTCAGGTGTCGTGATGGCAGCCGTAGGGTAGTGGTTATAGTGGAGGAAAATTGCATCCGGTTGTATGGCCACATTATTTTCAGACGGATCCCAACCTCTGACTTTGATATCAACATTTTACGTGACACTATGCAATTTCTGAAAGACTTACACGACTACACTTCATAAACAATAACCCCCACATTTGCTTTAATTCAACACACTCAGGGTTTTTGGGTTGTTTTTTTTTTTTTTTTGCAGCAACAGCTGCACTTGGTCTGGTCTGACCATGTCTCATCCATGCAAAGTCCAGCGCCCAAAGCTTTTCAATATTTCTATGATTTCTTTTTTTCAACGAATGAAAAAGGGGAAAAGCTACGTTTTTCTGAAATTCATCAGAAGAGCAGCTGGTGTGTCTGTTTACAGTGCAGCCAAACAAGCTTATGGTGCTGTCGTTTCAATGAAAGCATTAGTCAAGAATAATTGCAAGCCCAACTTTATGTCATGCTGTGCGCACGGCAAAAAATAGTTTTCCACGCAGCAGCAGCAGCAGCAGCAGCAGGGCACAGGAAGTTGGTGACCTTGTCAAAGAGTTGTCCTTCACAGCTGTTCATCTAACAGCAGCTCACTGGCTGCTCCTCCTTCTTCCATTACCTCCTTGCGAAAATCAAAAATGATCAGACGACATCTGAAATCCAAAAAAAAGTGAAACGAACTGAACCATCTCTGTCGGTGCTAACAACGGCGACCGACACACATTGTTTTTCACCGTGAAAGCCACCCCGAGTTTTGCCATTTGAGCGTGTTTCGTATAAAGCAATGGGAGAGGGAACTGATCGGTTTGCATTGACAGTAACTTAATATAGCTCTGATTAGTGTAGAGAGAGGGAGGCTGGGATCAGTGCGAGGCAATCAGAATCCAGGGAAAGGCAATTATGGGATAACAGTAAATGCTAACACATAGAAACAGAAGTACAGAGGAGTCACCAATCTGACCCAGAATAATGTCTCTTTAGCTAATGCTAACATTAGCCAACTTAACTGACGGTCATACAGGCAAAGTGCGGTTTCTTGAATCAACTGGGGGAATGTTTTGTTGCTTATGAAGCCAACTTTTTATCATGTCCGAGTAGGATCGTGTTATTTACTCTTTCAAAAATGAACAGGATCTCTTTAATAAATACAGCGTCATGCCAGTGCAAGGTTGAGGCTTGGCCGTCGCAATTTCCCCAGATGATTCAGCCCCCGACTCAAGTGTAATTTAGACATCGGGGGTACACAGTTTCAGACTGCTCCTCTGTGCTACAACAGTTTTGAATGACATTAGCTTCAAGCTAACTCTGATACAATACACATAATGGTAACATTCATGTTTAATTGTGCACAGTCCCTTATGTATGAAACACAATAAAATCAGTTACTGGGTTCCTACGATTAGATGTGCAGTATGTATGCATAATGTTTTTTGGACAAGTATCTATTGACAATTGTTTGATGCTTTTGTCTCTCTCTGACTGATCCGCTATTTAAAAAAAAAAAAAAATTTCAAGACGGTGGCCAAGATTTTCATCAATATTAAATAATTATGCCTTTGAATGAGAACTATGAAAGGACAACTGTTGTGTTATGTGAGGCAAACTAAAATCAGCAGGGGTGAAGTTTGGCAGGAATTTTCAGAGTGTTGCAGAGTGTTTGTCCTTCCAAGAGAGATTATGTACAACTGGTGCAACTAGATAGATAGATAGATGGATAGATAGATAGATGGATGGATAGATAGAGGGATGGATAGATGGATTGATTGATTGATTGATAGATAGATAAATAGATAGATAGATCTAATGTGAACTGACCCATACCTAGTCTTGAGTGCACTACAAATTACTCCTGAACGCCTCACCCTAATTAAGCACATATAGGATGCTCACTCAACCCACACCCTTATATTTTTAGAACTAAAATCTACGAATCCAAGCACCCGGAGCTGGCTGCACTTGCAGCTGACTGTTGCCTTAGCAGGGTAAACATTAGCTTAACCTTCCAGGAGACACATCTTGAGCGACACTTTCAATGAGACCCACGCTCACCGGGTGCCAAGCCGCACACGTTGGGTTTTCCTCAAGGCCCAACTCTAGGATCCACCTACCCTGTGAGAGCTATTAAGTGGAGACAGGAAACACTGCACAGTTCACAAGTCAGCAACGGAAAAACCATAAGAAGAGGATACATTGCTATAAAAAAATTTTTTTTTAAAAATTATAGAAAAAAAAGGAACTTCGGTGCTGTTGCATCAAAGCACAGATGAGCAAGTCTTACTCTGTAGTTCCACGATGACTAGACTGCATATTTAAAAGAAACTTTTAACTTCAGTATATGGCACTGTTGGTGCCTAAGTCTACTTTACTTAAATGGATGTTTAGCTCGAAAGGACACCCCCTGTGTTTGAGGCTCATAATTTATAAACGTGTGGCCAGTCTTAAAAAAAAAAAAAAAGATAAAATAAAATAAAGATTGCTTTTTGTTTTTAGAGTCACCAAATTCATGCAGATGTACTTTCTTAATCGGCTACAGGCAAAACAAAAAAAAAACCCAAAACAAAACCCCAACCAGATCCATATCTTGCATATTATGGGATGGATGTTGCATTCTGGCTTTATTAGCGTAGAGAGAACAGCCCTGGTTGTTGCAGCCTCGGTGCGCGACTCTCGCTCTGTCACTTTCTCTTCCTTTTCCCACGCGCGGACAAACTTAATTCAACCCCAAACACACGCACGCGCACACGCACACACGCGCGCGCCCGCGCGCACGCACGCACACATATACACATATACACATACACAATCAGTCACTGTGAATAATCACACCACCATCTCTCTCTCTCTCTCTCTCTCTAACACCCCCCCCCCTCACGAAGTCACTGCCCAGCAGCCGCTCAGTGTCTGGCTGAGGCTGAAGCTGAAGCTGAGGGAGCGCTGCGGGCTCCACAAGGTTCAGGATCACCGGGATCTCTGGAGCGGCGGAGGAACAGCCCCCCCCCCCCAACACCCTCACACACACACACACACACACACACACACACACACACATACACATATACACACTCCCCTCCTCGGCTTCCACCCCACAACCGCTCCGGCCGAGACAACTGCAGCAGTCCCTCTTCCAGCCCGCTCCATGGAGACACCACGCACCACCGACAGCATGCGCCTCAACACACCGTCTTTTGTTTAGCACCCGAGGGGGGGGGGCGCTGAAAGTCTGCAAGAGCACTTTCCTTGAGGTGAGCGGAGCGTCAGAGGATTTTTTATTCTCATTTATTTATTCAGTTTTTTGCTCCTCTTCTTTTTTTTCGACCAGGCTGCTTTTTCTTCCGTCTCTCGCAGTTCTCTGCTCGATTTGTTTTATTTTTTTTTATTTTTTATTATTATTTTTTTTTTTTTACTTTTTTCCCCCCCTCGGAAAGGAAGCTCTGCTCTTTCCCCCCCGAGTCTACCTGCTCGCCAAGCACCCATGAATTCAGATAAAAATGTGTACCTCGGCAGAGACAAAGGCATCATGCGGAAGAGAGCCCTGCTCCTTCGGAAAGGCTGCAGCTTCGAGATCACCAGGTAGGTGCCTCTTATTTCTCTTTTGGTTTATGTTTTGTTCTTTTTGTCGCTGGAGACGGTTTTTTCGTGCGGGACAAGAGGGGCGGTCAAAACGGCCAGACTATCCCACGGGGGAGGCGCGCTCCTGCGTTGAAGTGGCACTTGACGTGTGGCCGAACGACGAGTTTCCGAAGCCTGTCTTTCACCTTGTGAATGGGCGATTTAGCCGGGATCCGCCGTGCTTGCGCGCAGGGACGAGGAGCGCAGGGATGCCCCGAAAACACAGAGTGTATCCAGAGGGGGGGGGGTCGCACAAACGCCTCCGATTCCCTCCCCGTGTGCCTTTGCCCTTTGTTCATTTTACCACATTTTCTTTTTTAAATCTCGTCACCGTGCGTTCGCGTCTCCATCGGGACCATGGGAGGATGCGTTACGCACGGATACGCGTCGTCCGCACCTTGACATCGCTGCTCAGTGGCAGGACGCTGTCAGTCACCGTTTTTCGGGGCCATAATCGGGTGCTGATTGGGCAACCACGGCACCCCAGTGCTGTCCAATCCTGCGCCACAGCGGGCTGGGATTATGCAGGTTTTTAATCCCCATCTCCCCCCTAAAAAGACAGCAATCCACGGGATGATTTGGGGGATCAGATGCCCTGCTGAAGTTCTGATGCCACAGAGGCACAGCTGGGGGCTCCTGACTTCAAACGAACCTTGAGGCCAAAGGCACATCAGGGGGAAGGGGGTCATGGAGGTGGTACACAATGGGCAGATAATGTGACTCATCCATCAGAGGTTTGTTGCACCGTGGTTTGGTCCAGTAGATATTCTGTAAAGCCTTTTCTTTTTAATCGCTTTTTTAATGATGTCACACCAGTTCGCTTCTTCTTTGCATAAAGGCTCAGGGTCCACAGTACTTCCCGGGGGCTGCTTACCAAGAACGCGTCCCAGCAGTTGTGTCAGAGCATCATCGTTACCACATAACACATTCAGCGAGCTTAGCTTTCATTAGGTTGCACATCAATGAATGTGGCAGTTATTTTCTCAATTGAATCAATTCCTTTAGTGACTGTAACACGCACTATTTATCTGTGTATTTTCAATTTTTTTCCAATGTTACATGCAGATCCTTTTGGTCAATTAACCATGAATTTGTGATGGTTTTAAGGCAAAACGTGAGCTTGTGTCTAACACTAGGTCAGTGGTACTGGTACTGCCATTGGTACTGGTCAAAGCGAATCCAGTGTTGTGTCCGTGCCATATCGACCCAAACTGGGACAACTTTGACCCGGTGGTTTTTTCGGTGTGAGTTAAAAACATCTAATCATAGAGCACAAGTGACATTAACAAATGTCTTTATTTCGTCTAACCTACAATCTAAAACCCCAAAATATTCAGTTTCCTACAGTGCAAGATGGGGAAAGCAGAGAATCCTTAGCATTTGAGAACTTGATACCATGAAATGTTTAGCAGCCTTTAGCAGTTGCTGATTTTTTTTTCTTTGTCAATCAACAAATCATTGCAGGTCTGGTTTTAATCATCTTGCCTGACTGGTTGTCTTTGGGTTATTGTTCTGGTCATATCTATCCCATCACCCCCACCTCCACTCTAATTTCCTGCTATTTCAGACGATCCGTGGAGGTGTGCAGAAGAGCAAATATACTCACGAATCCCACTTCGTCGCTCCCATGGCTGATAACTTTGTGTGCGATTGGTGAGACCTGTCCGGAGCGCCGGGTCCAAGGTTTCCAGATAGGTTTCCATATACTGTGTTCAGGGTGTATGGTGCCATTGGTGGCTCTGTTCCCTGCACTTACATTCAGATCGCGCACTCCCCTCTAATTAGCCTGATTTATCCCGTGTAATGAAGGGGTTCTGTTCCCCTCCTGTGTGTTGTGGACCCGGAGCCGCATTGTAAAGCTTCCTGGCAAACTGACTCCCAGACACTAGCAGTTTAACAGACAATCAATCAGAGCCCCCCCCCCAGAGGGGGGGGGTTGAAGTGCTATTGCAAGAGGGGAGAGATTCTCCACGATACTGAGGGGATATGAAAGGCCACTCAAGAACAGGGCTGCTGCTGAGTATATGTATAATTCATTGTGCTGCAGAGATGCATAGCCGTACAGACTGAGCACATGGACGGCTTCAGTGTGTTAGAAACCCGCTTTCACGTGCATAATCTCACGTGCTTGCACACACACGACACACGCGCACACACACACACTGAAACACACTGGCTGAAGCGTTCCCATATGCTAGTCTGTCATGAGGTAGTTTTATCTAGACATTGATCTGCCCTCATTTTCTTCACCGGGCTACAGACACAGTCCGAGTGTGAGAGACGTCTTACAGTATGTAAGAGATCTCTCTCTCAGGCTGCAACCAGATCGTTCTCGTTATCAGTTTACCCGACGATTATTTTGTTGATTGACCGTTAAATATGAAATGAAATGTCAGGGGGGAAGAAAAAGTGAAAAATACCCATCTGGATGTCTTGTTTTGTCCGATAGACCAACTGAAACCAAAAATATTCAGTTTCCTACAGTGCAAGATGGGGAAAGCAGAGAATCCTTAGCATTTGAGAACTTGATACCATGAAATGTTTAGCAGCCTTTAGCAGTTGCTGATTTTTTTTTCTTTGTCAATCAACAAATCATTGCAGGTCTGGTTTTAATCATCTTGCCTGACTGGTTGTCTTTGGGTTATTGTTCTGGTCATATCTATCCCATCACCCCCACCTCCACTCTAATTTCCTGCTATTTCAGACGATCCGTGGAGGTGTGCAGAAGAGCAAATATACTCACGAATCCCACTTCGTCGCTCCCATGGCTGATAACTTTGTGTGCGATTGGTGAGACCTGTCCGGAGCGCCGGGTCCAAGGTTTCCAGATAGGTTTCCATATACTGTGTTCAGGGTGTATGGTGCCATTGGTGGCTCTGTTCCCGGCACTTACATTCAGATCGCGCA
Source organism: Istiophorus platypterus (assembly GCA_016859345.1). NCBI lineage: Eukaryota > Metazoa > Chordata > Actinopteri > Istiophoriformes > Istiophoridae > Istiophorus > Istiophorus platypterus. The sequence goes on along the minus strand of CM029128.1, from coordinate 4,882,791 downwards.
CTCCTCTAATTAGCCTGATTTATCCCGTGTAATGAAGGGGTTCTGTTCCCCTCCTGTGTGTTGTGGACCCGGAGCCGCATTGTAAAGCTTCCTGGCAAACTGACTCCCAGACACTAGCAGTTTAACAGACAATCAATCAGAGCCCCCCCCCAGAGGGGGGGGGTTGAAGTGCTATTGCAAGAGGGGAGAGATTCTCCACGATACTGAGGGGATATGAAAGGCCACTCAAGAACAGGGCTGCTGCTGAGTATATGTATAATTCATTGTGCTGCAGAGATGCATAGCCGTACAGACTGAGCACATGGACGGCTTCAGTGTGTTAGAAACCCGCTTTCACGTGCATAATCTCACGTGCTTGCACACACACGACACACGCGCACACACACACACTGAAACACACTGGCTGAAGCGTTCCCATATGCTAGTCTGTCATGAGGTAGTTTTATCTAGACATTGATCTGCCCTCATTTTCTTCACCGGGCTACAGACACAGTCCGAGTGTGAGAGACGTCTTACAGTATGTAAGAGATCTCTCTCTCAGGCTGCAACCAGATCGTTCTCGTTATCAGTTTACCCGACGATTATTTTGTTGATTGACCGTTAAATATGAAATGAAATGTCAGGGGGGAAGAAAAAGTGAAAAACACCCATCTGGATGTCTTGTTTTGTCCGAATGACCAACTGAAACCAAAAAATATTCAGTTTACGATCACGTAAGACATATAAATCCTCACAAATAAGACGCTGGTGCAAATGAATGTTTATTATTTAATTACTCTCAACCAAAAGCTTGAAAATACAAGTTAAGCCCAAATACAAGGCTATATAGAATCTTAGGGAGAGACTGCCTGTGTAAAGCTGGCTTGATCTCATCTAATGCCAGGGAGTTAATCTGCTGAGAGATAAACACATCACATCACGTTATTATTTCGGACTGTGTTTTGGACACCGCCACATCATGACTAAGCCTCACCCAACAAAGTCAGCGGACTGCCAGCTGGCAGAAATCCCCACTGACAGCGGTCGCCGCAGAGTTGCAGGTGAAAGCAAAAAAAAATAATTTTTTTTTGAACGGGCTACTGGAACCAGTCAGTCGTGTGGTCATTTCTTTCCTCTGCCCATGCTGGTTGCAGGTGGTTGCATGTTTTGCTTGTGATTTTCTAGCTTGTGAAAGCTTCTGGCTTTTATCTGTGTATCTACAGGGAATATGTGGCGTGTGTGTGTGTGTCCACATTTGCCCGGACTCGGGGACTCCACCGATTTGACACGTTAAAGTCTGTCTTTATAAGTATCGAGGAATGAGAAAAGGGATTTCGCCAGGACCCTGCAGCCAGCTCCTTGGCTCTGCTTGAGGCTACATAAGCCACCACTAGCACAACACACCCAAGTCTCCAACCGAACTGTCTGCGGTCAAGTTGCATTATGGGTAGAGAGGGCGCCAGGTTTTGACAAGCAGGAAGAATGTGTGGATGTAAAAGAAATGTTCTTCTCACTAAATCAGTGTAGTATCCTTTGAAGAGATTTGAGTTTATTATGTTGGCGGCATAATCAAGAATATGCAGCTTTGGACAAGCTCTTTGCCCTCGAGTGTTGAGCCTGGCAAAGGTAAGTCTGGGTGTTCTCCAGGCACAAACAAATCCTGACCTGATTAGCGTGTTTTTTCCATTATTTTTCCATAACGTTTGAGACATGTATCTTTGTCAACTCTTCCTGTCACCAAGCTCTTGGCTCTGTCTCATCCCGAAGCGCTTCCAGTCATCCCGGGCTAATTGTGTGTGAATAAGACTTGACTCCACAGTGACACTCGAAGGGGTCAAGAAAGCGCCGGTTCACCTCTGACCAAAAACCGGCAGAACAGAAAAAAACTACCAGACAGTACGGCGGACCAGCCAACATACAAAACCCTGACCACGGGAGGAAGACGATTTTTTTTCTGATGAAGCCAGTAACGAAAAAAAAAAAAAATCACGAAAAGTCGGCAGCATGCTTTCTATGAATCCAGTATCAGCGGATTCTGATGCGGTGGAAACTAACCTCATTGCGTGGAATCCTTCGGGCTTTCTTGTCAAGCCCTAACAGAACATTTGTAGTTCATTTAAGGAAAGGCATGCACTGGCAGGGAGCATCACCATGACGGAAGAAAAAGCCCATTTATCATGAAGCCAAAAGCAGGGCGATGTGTGATTAGAGCACGCTACTATGATTTGATTTTGAAGCGCCAAATGAACAAATACATTGAGATAAGGAGCCCGTTTGTAATGCAGGAAGGAGAGATTATGTTTGGCGGCGTCGAATGATGGGTTCTGAAATGTGTGCAGCTCACTAATCAGTCCACCCGGTTTTTACAATGTCATCCGGCCCCTCCCCGTTTTTTTTCAGCGTGCATGCAAAAAGATTCACCCTGCAACCTCGGCCACATTAACAGGGCTAAACTAGATCCTCCAGGCGCCGCCGCTTCTGAAACTCCAGCATTCTCGCTCCCCCTCTCATCCTCCTCTCCCCCTGACCTTCTCACTTCAGAGGTTGTTTGAGTGCGTTCGCTTTAAAACGCTATCAGTGTCTTCATTAACCTCGCCCCGCTGCCAAGCCCACAATGTTTTGTGACTGCAGTTGCCAGGGGATTTGCTGTAGCTTGCTGCTCGTTGGATTGGCACAAGACTGGTTTCCAGATGTAGCTGGAGCGCGCCGTGCTGCGTTCAGGGGCTCTGTAAACATCGGGGTGAGGGGGATTTGAGCATGTGCGTCTTTAAAAGACGAGGAGAAAAAAAGAGAGAGAAGGAAATATGTATTAGGGTTAGTCTTCATGTGGTTTCCTGCTGAAGCTTTTACAGTAGGCTTCAAAGCAGCATGTGAATGAAGACCATGTGTTTTCAGTGTCAGACATGGTTTTTTTGTTGTTTTTTTTTAATGTTTTTAGATCTAATAAGGCACTAACAGAACCGTACATGGACAGGACCATATTTATGAGCCCTCTGAACAGACAGAGTGAAAGTGGTTGTGATAGGCTGAGCTACAGGGGTTTCTCCTCCGTGTTACAGTCTATCGTAAAGCACTCAGCGAGGGGGCCGAAATGATTGACTGATGATTTTGCTGACTAGGGGCACTCGTCTGCTTCGCGTACTGTGAGTGTTGTTTAGCTCTGAGCTTTTACTTTTGCTTGATTACACTTGCAATGCTTAGCCGACTGAAAGAAAATTAATTGCCGAGTATTTTGATAATTGTTTTATTGTTCTGAGTTGTTTTGTTATGAAAATAAATCCCAAATTCTTTGATTTCAGCTCCTTCAATGTGAGGATTTTACTGTATATAAGTGTAAACTCAGTATCTTTGGGTTTTGGACTGTTGGTCAGACTTTTGTCTGGTCTAAGTTTCACCTTAGACCTTTGGCAATTGTGATGACGCTATTTTCTGAAGTTTTATTAACTAGATAATTGATTAATTAATCTAGAAAATAGGTGTCAGATTAATCTGCAATGAAAATAACTGCAAGTGGCAGTCCTAGACAAGACAGAATGAAGAAAGAGGGTCAACAGATATGTCTTTTTATCCCATGCATTCTACTTTCACTTGGCACCTACGTTGCCCAAAATGCAACATGACTGTCAATGGTTCGGCCACAGGGTCTGCTATACTGGTAGCACCTAATCTAGCCTCGTGCCACTAGCTTCAAGCAGAAATAAGGATCGAGCGACAGAAGTCTGATAGAATAACTTTTGTTTGGTTTTGTTTTGTTTTGTTTTCAACCTTGTAATCTTCATCTGTGACTTTCGTGACTCAAGTGACATCATTTGAGGAAGCTGGAACTGAAATTTTTTTCACATTAACAGCGGTGGTTCCCAAGACTGATAAACTTTGCTGACTTTGGTGAGTGAAATCGGCACTCTCGCCCTTTAAAATCATTAATCAGTTATCAAAATAGTCGGTTAATTTTCCATCCAAGTATTAATCATATTATTTCAGCCCAAGAAAGATGTTGCTTCGAGGGATCGATGATTGCTTGCACAAGTGTTGGTGCAATATTGTATCACTTGTCTGATTTCCATAGAAGGTTGTAGCTGGGAAATTGAAACAGTGTGCACAAGGCTGGTTCTGCTCCGCTCAGCTGTACAGTCAGCCCCTCAGTGAGGTCCGATAAACACTGGACTCTAATCACTCCCATATGTGGCTGCATAGCTCAGACACAGCCCGGCAAAGTTCAGCCATGCGCACAATGCAGCACACCAGGCTCGTTTAGACAGAAAAATAGACTCAAATTACTAGAAGAAAAAAATACAAAGAAAAAAAAAATCCTTTGCTTGATTACAGCCCTATGTAAACTTTTTACTCTTTGACAGGAACATCTGCTTCCATTTAGGGCTTTAAGACACATACCCACACATTAAAATGCACTGTACGCTGCTCCGGGACAGCTTGGAGGCTGGAAAAATATTCCCCATCATAGTTGGCTGGAAAATACCCAGTGCAATGTACTTAAAGCTCTGTGTCGGCAGCAAGCCAAATGCATACGGGAGTTACATTTGCAAAGTGAAAGTGGACGTGTGTTGGAGTGCCAGGGGAATGTAGAAGAGCATGAAAGATAAAAAGTACGAGCACAGTCTGTGTTCACACTCTGGGCTTGCTTCACACCAGCCCGCTGCCCCCGTCCTCACCCTTGCAGAGCGATCCAGGAGAGACAGAGGAGGAAATGGAGCCTGTGAAGGGTTACTGTTGTACATTTTTACCCTGCGGTTTTGAGGGAGGCCAGCCAAAACCTCCTCTCGGTTAGAGAGGGAGCAGCAGAAAGAAACGTTGAAAGAATGAAAGAGATGGAGGTGGAAATACCTATAGAAGCATCTAGAATAGCTATATTTTGTATTAGAGGTTGTAAAGAAGGGGCTCAGATGAAGTTGTTGAAGTCTAGACATTCTTTAAACAGACAAAGTCTAATCCTAGTACATGGCTGGACTGCTGCCCTTTATTTGTTTGCTTCTCTCTTGCTCTCTGTGCTCACATATACAGATTTTTATTACAGCTGCATTCCCAATAAAGCTGATCTCATTTACGCATTGCATTACTTGCAGTTATTTCAGCTATATTTACTCGTAAAAATTATCACTCGGGGAGAAGGTTAGAACCTCATTCACATCTACATAGCTGCTGCGTGGTCAGCTGAATGAGACACATAGAGAGGTGTGCCTGCAGAGGGAAAGCCCAACCTTGTTCTCGCAGGGCAATACTCGCAACTCTTTTCTACGGAAAGTAGCTATGGTTTGTCAAAAAGGACCCTAGAGGTTCCTTGTACTTTTGCAGAGAAAAACGGTTAAAGTGGCGAGGTCAGGAAAAGTCGGTAAATCTCTCAACAAAGTCGCTAAGTCGAGAACACTGCCTTTTAAACGCCCCAATCATGATGCAATTGAAACCGTCTGTAAAAATTCATTTTGAAAGCGCAACGGCCGATTTGCGAGACTCGAACACTTTGCCGGCCAACCAAAGGTGTAATTTCAACTTGACCTGTGCTATAACAGTATCGCTCAATCACGCACTCACTCCGTCAACAGAGCGTTCATGTGTTATTGGCCGGCCAGATTGTTGCAGTCAAGCCAAAAACTACTTAAATGGAAATTCAGAAATTTATACTGCATGTTGCTATTTTGTCTTTACCATTCTGAGTAAAAGAATGCATGCATTTACTTTTTTGTTTTGTTTTGGATCAAAAAAACAAATAGAAATCTGTGTACTGTAGAAGATACAGATGCATTGTCTCACAAACAAATAAACACAATTTCCAACAATCAGTGAAAGGCCTCACTTAACCCTCTATTAAACTTTGTTGCACTGAGGCACTAAAAATACCTTTTTAATCCACGCACCTCTACCTTTATATATACTGTAATTTTTACACATTTTAATATCTCATGATATATTTTGAATAAATCAACTGAGGAGCTGAAGTATAATGTTGCATTTTAGAGTGGGAACAGACATTCACAACTTTTAAATACAGATAAAATGTTAGAAAAACAAGACATAGAGTCTAAAGAGATGTCATAAGCTCTGTGAGGCTCACAATGACAATGCTAATGTGATAGCATGCTAACTTTATTAGTCCAACTGAGACTGATGGGAATGTGATTTGGTTTTGTAGTACTGGACAACCGAATTTGTAAAAATAGTGTCCACACCAAAGTTGATGGCAATCCATCTGACAGTTGCTGAAAACCTTGAAACTTCAAGTGTCAGCCTCATGGTGACGCTATACAAAAAGTCAGGCGATCACCCAAGTCGGCGGGAATCATTCTCTCTGGAAACTAATGACAGTACAGAGTATTGCATCTGATGGTAGCTGAGAAATTTCAGTTTGGGCCAGAGTGGTGGAGTGACCATCCAACAGAACAACATGCTGCTAGTGTGGAAAATAATAATAATAAAAATGAAAATAATAATAATACAATTAGGAGCAGAAACTGAACTTTTCCCAAAGAACTGAGTGAAATATAGGAAAACATAGTTCATGCAGTAGACAGTTAATGCAGTAGAGAGTTAATGATACATATGTGTGATTAAGTAATGAATAAATTAATAATTAGATAGTACCTGTGTTGAGATTCTTCACATTTAATAGTGATAAAAGTCATAGCCACAAGAGGGCAGACTCTCCCCGTGTAAACACTCCTGTGCCTAGAGGATCTAAAAATGTGATTAAAGAAAAAGGCTTTCACACTTTGGACCTGTATCTGTTAGTTTGAGCCTCTGGTGTGTCACAGAATCTGAGGGGACAAAAGTGATGAGTTACAGAGACATTTAAATTGTGCTGCTAAAAACAGTAAAGAAGTGACACGGCTGGTCCACTGGTCATTCATGTTTTTCCACCAGGGGAAGTGCATTGAGAGGCAGTGACATTCGTGTGAAGAGCAGGTGGGCTCAGCTGAGCCTTTCATTCAGAGACAGACAACAAGCTCACCCTTTTTCCTTTGTGTCCTGTAACAACGTGAAATTTCGTCATTGCCCACAAGTACTAACATATCTCTTCATCTATACCCATATTGAGCAGTAATCAGGACTGAAGTGCATCGTCCATAAAACCTATACAAAGGCAACCACGCGTAGCTGAAGGGCCAAGGGCAGAGCGATGTCCGGGGCCGGCGCGATCGTTACAGACAAAAGGTTAATTCACCTGATCACATTTAACGAGAGCACCATCATAAATCGCTGCAGCCCGACACAGTGACATTTCACAAGGGGCCACATTGTGACCCGCTGGCATTTGGGACGCACTAGAAACGAAGGGGGCCAAGGTCTGAATCCAAATCATCTGCATGTGTGTATGTAGTATAGCCGTGTGTGTGTGTGTGTGTGTGTGTGTGTGTGTGTGTGTGTGTGTATGTGTGTGGTTGTGTGTTTGTGTGATTGTGTGTGTGATTGTGTGTGTGTGATTATTTGATTATGTATGCAAATGGCTGCCAGTAGCGAATATAAATAAGCTCAGACTAACAAAGGAGGACATCTGATTGCTCATGAAATGTACATCTGGAGATTTAAACTAATTGTTTTAATTTCAAACAAAACAAAGTGGAACATTCAGATTGCTTGTTTTATCAGACCCAACAGCACAAAACCCAAATATATTAAGTTTACTTTTTATATATGACAAAAAAGTCCTCACATCTAAGAAGCTGTAACCACTGAATATTTGGCCATTTGCTTGAATAAAGACGAAAACGATTACTAGTCGCCGACTGAATACTTTGCAAATTGATTAATCAGCTCCATCACAAGATACAGTCCTGCATTCAAACCCCTAATTGTGTTAAAGGGCAAAAGAGTTAACAGCAGAATGTGCTTAAAATAAGCAAAAGTACTTGTTCTGCATGAAAAAGTGTGTGAGATGGAGCTGGTTTTAACTATTTTACATACAGCACAGCTAGGTAGTTTGATTCTGTGCTCGCCAACCTCGGGGTCGGGCCCTCTCCAAGGGTAAATCTGGGTGGTAATGAGATGATTAATGATGGTCGGATTCTCTTTTTTTGTGAGACATTAAGTACTTTAAGCTCTTTGGGCCTCAAACAGTTTAATGGGGAAATCACCCTTTGATGGAACAGCTCACATCTGATGCCAAAAACGTTGGCAACAACAGATTTAATCTTTAACAATGTGTTTAATATGCTGATTTTTAATTCTTAATCTTAAAAATAACTAGTAATTGCAACTGACATATGAATTGTATTGGATTAAAACTCACAGTATTTCCCTCTAAAAGGTAGTGGAGTTTAGGTACTGTATATAGTAGCATAAACTAAAAATACACAAGAAAAGAAACGCTACCTGAAAGAGTGCACTGAAGTACACGGTACTCGATTACATGTACTTAGCTACTTTCCACCACTGCCAAAAAGTCCACAGTTCGAGCTAAATGCATTCTTGAATGCGCCATTTTGATGCTACTCGTCAAGTCAAGTCTTATTTTATTTACCTCAGTGGGGCTGGAGACTCTGTGCAATGTACAGCAGCCCCTGTGCTTATATCCTCGGATCAGATAAGGAAACACTCACCAAGGAAAACACTTCAACAGTGAAACAAATAAAAAAGGAAGAAATTTGCACCTTGTGTTACAGAGAATACTGCAGTGCATATGAATAGGCAACGGTTGAATCATTCCACAATCAAATTAAGCCATCTATCATGACTGCTTCCTCCCGCATGTTATGTATTATCCAGAGACAAAGCCTCATCACAGAAAGGCATATTTGATTTGCATGTCGCACCTGGATGTGTGAGACAGATAAGAACCCGTCTGTGTTGACACTCGTAGTACTGTGTTGTGCATTTTTGCATCACGACGTCATTTACATGCAACTGTGTTTGTAGAAATGACTCCCAGCAAACCCAGGGTGACCCATCGTCAGTGGCCGCACATCTAATCCCATCGTACGCTTTTGGACACATGGCACGGGGGGGCCTTGTTTATCCAATGCGTGGGAAAGGTGCCGTGGTCGGACTAGATGAGACTAAAGGGCCGGGCCTTTAGGAGGGAGGATGGGGGGGGGCAGCTGTCCAGAGAGGAGGTGGCTTGGCTCCGAGGGATTAGCACGCTATTGACTGAGGGCTCCTGATCCGCCTCATGCAGCTTCCGCAGGCTTCGGCTGCCGAGGGCGACCCTGCAAACGCTCGTGCACGCACGCACACACATTTTTGTTTACCTGCGCGCCACATCCGCTGGCGGCGAGGACACGTGGGTTGGTGAAAAAACCCACACACTGTAATGCTTACACCTACATTTATATCCTCACCTTTGAAGTTGCAATTGTCTGGGGTATGCAGAGCCTGGGATAGTCTATCACTGTCAGGTCCCACACACACACAAACAAGTGCAAGGGTTGAAGTTTGAGGATTATAGTTTATAGTAATTTCACTTCCCAACTAATGCTCAAGCCCTCGATAGATCAAAAGCACAAAGCTCACTAGTTATCTAGCACAATCAAAAATTACTTTTGAGGGCGTATTTGGTTTGGTTTACCAGCACTTGGCAGCGTGAACACACAGATATATGGTGGTTGGTAATATTGTGACAGGGACCAAGCAGACAGGCAATGAGGATACAGGAGTTGTTGATGAAAACAGGGTTTTATCCACCCAGAAAAAAAATGCTAAACTTTACAAAACCAAGAAAATAATAACTAGGTCTGTAAAAGATGTCAACAGAGTAACACTGTACTTAATACAAGACCAACCAGACGTGATGTTAACTGAAAAAACTGACCTGAGATAACAACACACAGCGAAACATATGCAGCGGCTTGGCCAAACCAAACAACACACAAGGGGTAAACAAGGTGGACACCGACTACATCTAAATACCAGGAAAAAACAATTAAACACCCCCCCCCATTACATGGCAGCATATGTTTTTGCCTAATGATCCAGCTCCAGGATGTAAGAGTCCTCAGGCCTCAGACACACCTTTTGCTCAACAAGGAAGTGACCTTGATTAATATCAAAGAAACATAATGTGTGTAACCCTGCAGTGTTGAAAATGTGTGCACTTCGTGCAAAACAAGGTAAGGTTCAGATAAATGATCGTATAATAATAATAAACAATTGTAAACCAAGCAAACGGAGTCATGTCAACTGTTTGGGCGTGGCAGTGTGGTCGAATGCAAATGGACCCTTGCAGGTGGAAAACTGATGAGGCGAAAGAGTGCGAACTGGGACAATATTGCTCCGTATGGCTGTGGTCTAAACTGTGTTAATCCACTAGCAAATGGCACGATGGTGGAAATAAAAAGGCGACGTCCGGCCGTAATGTTTGGTCTACTTAGTCACGAATAACACTGAATGTTGCACCCACCAACCGAAAATTAATCCACAAAAATAATCTATTGATGGTCATTTCTTTCTTCTTTAAAAGTGACGTTGTTCGTTTTTTGTCCTTTAATTGGAAATTGAAATATCTTGATACACCTCTTCCCACCAAATTGCATTGTGAGCATACTTGAAACAAAGAATCTTGTTAAATCCTTTTCCTTCCTCATAAACGTTTGCAGATACGATTTTCTCGTGAGTATGAAACCTGCACCTTGTGCGCCAGCAGTCTTCTTCATCTCGGCCCCGTTGGTGCATTGCTACATTTCTCATCACGCAACCGGGACCCAGTCTTAAAAAACATAGCACCACTAGTGGTCAAACACTCCACGGGGTGCCTGGAAATTTTAGATCTGCTTTTACCATCTACGGATATTTGATCATTTCTCTTGTCAATATACGTCTCATCTGTTTCGATCAACAGATGAATCCATATTCAAAGTAATCAGTAAATCAAAGGAAAGTCCCTTAAAGTTTACAGTCTATCCTTAGCCTGACTTAAATAATTGGAAATTATTTCTGGTGTTGCTTTTCGATTTCAGTTACGTTTTTGTTCACCTTTTGCTGCGCTGAATTTCCCTTTTGGATGTCGCTACAACCGGATTTGCCTGTAGGGGTCACTGTGTCTTCTAATATCATATTAAGCGCTTTACCCGTTCTGACAATGGTGCTTGTAGCTACCGACTCTTCCTCCTTCGCGTGGTCGCGCTTGTAGCCGGACACGAAACCCCCCTGATATCCTCGGTACGCCGAACATGCTTTGTAGTGCAGTCAAAAGGATTTTAGAACAAGCGAGCTCTTGAAGGCTCGTGAAAGCAGTTCCTGATTTCCGATCGGCGCATTACATTCGTCACCTGGAGCCGGTCATGGTGCCCTTGCACTGGTTCCCTCTCTCACAGGAGTTAAGCGATGCATTCAGGTTGATGGCTCCTCTGGCCTCGTTAAAAAGCTTATCTCTGAACAGGAAGTCTTCCCCATTCCAACTTCCCTTGTTACAGAACGACTTTTATGTCTGACCGTTGGAAATACGCGAGCCCTTATGCAAAGAGGCCTGGAACCAGTGTCACCAGCGTGACAATGGGATGGCGTGTGACAAAGTTTTGTCTATGCAACATGCATCGATGTCCGTGTAGTGTCTGTGAGTGTGTGTATGCGTGTGTTTGTGTGGTGTGTGAGAGCGTGATCGGCCTGAGGCCTCTAATTAGAGGAGGGGGTGTTCAGGTATCTCGGGCCGGCTGTTTGTAAATCGATCGCGGCGTGGGAAAAACAAAGGCTGTATTTTCGGCGGTCCCCCGTGAAAACCGCTTTCTTTTTTTCTCTACAGGCTGCTGCAGATTACAGCTGCATTTCACCGTGAGCCTATTTTAAAGAGGCAGCCACGTTCGGAGAGAGGGAAAGAGGGCGAAACGCCGTGTGTGTCGGCAGCTTTGGGTGTTTCTCTGTGGTGTGGCGTTCCATGGGGGGGTTCTACTCATTAAAAATTGATGAGCAGCCAAGTGTCATGTAGCCTGAGACGAGCGTTCCTCCACTCTTTCATGTTGCATGTGTGTGTGTGTGTGTTTGTGTGTGTTTGTGTGTGTGTGTGTGTTTGTGTGTGGGCTGAGCTGGAGACACAGGCTTTGGCTGTTGCTATTGTGAAGGTATCAGATTTACCTAAGCTCACGTTTCACCTGCTATTCCCTGTTTGAGTGAGTGAGTGAGTGAGTGAGTGAGTGAGTGTGTGTGTGTGTGTGTGTGTGTGTGTGTGTGTGTGTGTGTGTGTGTGTGTGTGTGTGTGTGTGTGTGTGTGAGCAGGGAATCAAGAATTAAAACCCTCCTCTTGACACGTCTTTGCCACATTCCTCTTTTTTCTTTCTGTGCCCTCCCCCTCATATGTTCAGTATCCCCCCACTGTGCACACTGACAAGTGACAAGTGTTTCCTTTCTGTCCGTCTTTCCTTTTACCGTAGCGATATTAGTCAAGTCGTTAAAGGACAGATTCACATATTCTCAAGTCACTCTTGTACCAAAAGTCACGACCAGTAAGGACAAGAACAATTACAGTGACCAAAAACTCTTATCCTTGTTGTGTTGGGGTCTTTATCAGCTCAAAAAAAAAATCACATTTAACATGGTATTATCACCTTGATACTTGATACTTCATACTGACTTTCCTTCATTTCATGAGAACTGCTCATAAACATGATTTTGAACTGATGAAATGTTTCAGAAGCCGCTACAGAATACAAAACATTGCTTGTCTTTAAGAGTTACCAACTCTGACTGTAAAACGTAGTCAAATACAATCAGTGTGTGTGTTTATGCTGTCAACAGTACATTATACATAGTGCCACGCCTCCCAAATCCTCTGTTCCTGGGGTTTACAGTTTGCTGAGGAAAAGGATGTTCGGTGGACCCAGGGTCTGACCCTACTATATATAGGAGAACATACTGTAGATTTCTTTCTCTTTAAATGACCCTTTATCGGGATAAAGAGGAAGTGAAAATTTGTTCATCACATAACATTTAAAGCATGTACTGTTCCTTTTTTTGGTATAATAACCACAGACCGGATAAAACTGGCCTGATGAAGCTGATATCTATATTTGGGATTTTAAAAGATCTCATGACAATATATCAGCCAATAGCAATTTGTTGAAACATGATCAATATTTGTGATATGGATCAATTAAAGTTGTTCTTTTTTTTTTTAAAGAATTGTGACCAAGATACACACTAAATGTACTGTGAATATACATCTGCAGTAAGCTAAGGTCAGCCAGTTTATTATTGGAGCTCTAGTAATAACAGTGCTTGATGATCATTTCCGCATTTTGTCACTTTCTTCAGATTTTTATAGCAAATGAAATGCTCACCACTTCAGTGCTTCCCAGCACTGAGCTTTAATGACAACAGGAGAAATGAAAAACAACATTTAGAGGAGAAGAACAGGCTGATTTTTGCAAGTTATTAATATTATTATTACTAAACATCCAGTGTTGGGGTCTGTGGGGAAACGCACCATGAGGTAGCCAAGCCGATGTCAACGAGACACAAGAATGTTTGTTGTGGCGTGCCATCACTCACTTCCTCTAATTAATGTGGCAGCAGTGCATAACAGATGCCCGTCTCGGGATCTCTGCATGTCAATCAATAGAAGGTAGAAAAATGCATTCTCAAGACATAAAGAGAGAGAGAGAGAGGGAGAGACAAGGAGGAGGGAGGTCGTATGAATGAATGACCTCATCCCTGCCCGGATCTCCTGGTGAGTGGCATTGTGGGTAGGCCCCCGGGAGTGCGTAAGAGTGATTGATTGGTGAAGATCTGAGAGGCCAAAGAAACACAACGATCAGTTTTTTTTTTCTTTGAGAGAAATGTGAGAACCTCTGCCATCCCTCTCTAATACCTCTCTATATAAATAGATATTAGAGCGGTAGTTTAGTCTCAGTTACAATTTATAAATTGTAACCAAAGCCTTGAATCGTGTACTAATGCTTTGTAGATCAGTTATTATCCATCAGTACAACTTTGGGGTTGCCATGTTGTGGAAGAATCCCTGGTTGGACTGTCTGGCCAAAATCAATTTAGAAACAACTTATTAATATTTATAATTTGCAGACTAGATGCTCTGTTGATGATTTATTAATGAAGTTGGAGCTGATATCTTATTAGAAAGTGGGAAACCCAGGGGCTTTTACTATTGAATCGCCAGTATCTGTAACTGCATATCCATGTAGACCCATTAAGAAAACTGCCTAAAAAGATTTGTCACAACCTTGCTGGTATCAATGGCTTATAAGTGGTTTATTAAGGATTAGTTCGCGGTTTACTGATAGCATATTATAAAAAGACTGACAGAATCTTGAAGTATTTCAAACTAAAAGATGATTTTTCCATCATCTTTGGAATAAATTTACGGACTTCGGAGAATGCCAAGCTGCACGTTGACTGCGTTTCCTGCATTTTTCTGTTCGGAGCAGGGGGAAAAAACGCGAAGTGCATGTTTAGGTTCCCTTCATACTTTGAGAGAAATGTGAGAACCTCTGCCATCCCTCTCTAATACCTCTCTATATAAATAGATATTAGAGCGGTAGTTTAGTCTCAGTTACAATTTATAAATTGTAACCAAAGCCTTGAATCGTGTACTAATGCTTTGTAGATCAGTTATTATCCATCAGTACAACTTTGGGGTTGCCATGTTGTGGAAGAATCCCTGGTTGGACTGTCTGGCCAAAATCAATTTAGAAACAACTTATTAATATTTATAATTTGCAGACTAGATGCTCTGTTGATGATTTATTAATGAAGTTGGAGCTGATATCTTATTAGAAAGTGGGAAACCCAGGGGCTTTTACTATTGAATCGCCAGTATCTGTAACTGCATATCCATGTAGACCCATTAAGAAAACTGCCTAAAAAGATTTGTCACAACCTTGCTGGTATCAATGGCTTATAAGTGATTTATTAAGGATTAGTTCGCGGTTTACTGATAGCATATTATAAAAAGACTGACAGAATCTTGAAGTATTTCAAACTAAAAGATGATTTTTCCATCATCTTAGGAATAAATTTACGGACTTCGGAGGATGCCAAGCTGCACGTTGACTGCGTTTCCTGCATTTTTCTGTTCGGAGCAGGGGGGAAAAACGCGAAGTGCATGTTTAGGTTCCCTTCATATTTTTTTTCCCCCTCGGCGCTCACTCCGCACGATGAGATGCGAGCCTCGGCGTCAGTCCCCGCATCCTGACATCACTTTGCGCTCCGGGATACTGTAACTGTGGAGAGGATTCGCGGAACCGACGGTATGATGTAACGGCAACTCCAAAGGAAAAGAAGGGAGAGAAGGGCGATAAGAATAATAATCTGCTCTGAATGCTGCCTCTTTTTTTTTTTTTTGCTCTGTGGAGCCTCCAGCAAAATTTAAAAAAAAAGAAAAAAATACATTGAGACGCGAAACGAGCCATTGGTGTGTGTGTGAGTGTGTGTGAGAGAGAGAGAGAGAGAGAGAGTGTGTGTGTGTGTGTGAGAGAGAGAGAGAGTGTGTGTGTGTGTGAGTGAGCAAGCGAGGGAGGGAGGGAGGGAGAAAGAGAGAGAGAGAGGGAGAGATCACATAGTCAACACGCAGCTCCTATGGCAGAGTCGTTCCGCTCCACCATCATGCTCTGACCAGTTGCGCGCAAAGCCAAGTGCACAGAAAGAAAGAAAGAAAGAAAAAAACAAACAAACAAACAACCAGTCCGGGATCCGGTCAGCTGTTGTCGGAGGGTTTTTTTGTTGTTGTTTGTTTTTGTTTTTGTTTTTTTTTGGTTTTTGCGCCGCAGTGATGTCCCTGCGCTCGTAGCGAGAGGAGAAACGGACTGGGGGGGGGGGAGGTGGAGAGAGACGCCGGTTTGTTGCTGTCGCCTCGTCCGCCGGACTGACATCGCATGGGGACATGAACAGTGCGGATCCAGCGTCTAACAAACTGTTGACTTTCAATCAGCGGTAAACCAAACGGAAAACAGAGAGCCGGATCCTACTCTTGCCCGTGTCTGTGTGCATGCTGCCTCTCATCTGTTGAATGCATGGCTCTGTCGTATCGCTCTGTCATATCCCTGCAGCACCGGCTATGCTTCGTGCGGCCCCGGGGCAAATTAGACAAAGCTGAGCACACTTGCTCCGGGGGTTTTGGTTTTTTGCGCCTGTTGGTGCGTAAAGGGCCTCGTTACCCATCTTGGAACGGCCGACGGTGTTGTGAATAATTGCCTGTTTGGGGTCGAGTTCCCCTTGGCCTGCTTGTGTAGTTATGGATCAAGTGCATGATTTATTGATCTTTTTTTTTCCCATTTACTCCGGGGTGGCCGGCGAACTGAGCGCCGCTGAATCCACAAGTCTCCAGTCTGGAAGTATTGACGCTCCTCCGCAGACTCCTCCAGCTAGAGCAGCTTTTAATTAAAACCACGGTGCTGGTTTATGTGCAGCTTTGTCGGTAGTGTCATAAAAAAAACTGTAAACCCAACGTTCATCCCTTGATTATTAATTGAGCTGTTTGTTTTTTTTTTTTATTTGTGCGCAGAACAGACTGTACAGTATGTACAGGGGAAAGAAATCATGAATTATTCATAACGTGCCTTTTTCAGTTCAAGGTAGACCAGAGGTTCATGCAGCTCTGGCAGCGTGTGACAGCAACAGAATATGGTATGTGGCCGCACTGGAGGGAGGCTTCTGGCTTAAACTGTGCAGCCACAGCCCGGTGGATGTGGTCCAAGATTACTCTGTTGTGGCTCGTTTTCCCCCGGCCTCTGACCGTTGGACGGGTCTGAAAAATGCCACCACTGCAGCAGGCTCTTGGCCAGCTTTACAGGCAGCATGGGGAGGAGAGCTCGGGGCTGCAGTGACACTTGAGCACAGAGAGGGAGATTTCATGTGGTGGACGTAGGGCTCCGGTGCCACGGTGCTGCCAGTAGCCCGGGTGCCTCTTTCTTCCTGTTGCACCAAAATGTGCAGAGAGCTGACAGAACCAAAGAGAATGAAAGGAAAATGCCACTGAATGCTCTTGTCATGTTGCTGTTTTACCTTCTCATAGCATGAATTGGCTTTTTTTTTCCCTCCATTCCACACTGTGGCAACATGACTTTGTGGAAGGAAAGTGTGTGTGTTGGGTCAGTGTTTATGTTTAATGTGCCTGTAGCGAACCCAACATCTGTGACTGTGACTGTGCTCGTTATTACTCACAAATGACTTAATATCATGTCTCGGTGCATGAAACAGAAGAATTGAGACTGGATTTAAAAAAAAAAAGAATGTGGATCCCAGAACGATTCACCAAAGTTCCCAAAATAAACCTGTTACGCATAAGATTGTGGGACAGTTCTAATATGCGTCATTTAACATTTGAATGTGACATCTCTGCAGCAGGAAGTGCTACAGAAACCAGTCTGCTGACATTTAAATTATTTAGACTGTCCGATGTAGTTGCCAGATGTTGTTGAACGTATGAGATAGACGACTGCAATGATAATTTCTGGATTTTGTACCAATTGATGGACTTTTTAAAAATGCTTTTCATTGTCACTGTCATCAGTCTTGTGCTTGGTTTTGCTTATATGCTTGTTAGGATCAAGGGTTTTGGTTTGGGGGTTTTTAACCCTATTTGGCATTTCTCTTTAACAGGATCTCAAAGAGAGCCACCTTATGAATTGATTTAAGGGTTTCAAGAGTCATACGGTATTTAACGTGACTGATAAAAGGATTGGCTTGTTCCTGAGGAGCACAAAGAGGTTTTAGTATGATGGGCAGTAGCATGATTTATACCTCACATTTGACTGTATGGAGCCTTTCAGTGGCCACTGTCTATTGCCTGTGACAGAAACTACAATTTGTTACCTTTCCTGTACTCCATTACTGAGGGCAGCAGTTGAGTAATGAATATCCATTTTACCTCTTTCTGTTTCAGAGCTATTCCTCTTTGGTCCAGGCTTTTACAGTCATTTTTCTTTGGCTAACAGCCATTACACTGCTGGAAAGTGGATATTCGAACTGTCATGGTGCAGAGTTCAACTTGTGATTTCCAAACATGTAGACAGCTTTGAATGCAGGATAACGGTTTCAACTATGTTATATCTCAAATACATGTCATGCTCTATATTAGGAGTATAAGGTAACAGGGCAGGCCTATTCATATATTTACAATCACAGGACTCATGAGTCTGCAGCCTTGCTAGCAGCTCTGTTTGGCTGTACATGGGCATAGCTTTGTGCTAGATGCAAATTGCTAGGGTTACAGTTTATTCTGTGGCAAACAAATGGCTGCTCCAAATTTCATGGCCATCCAACCAGGTTGAGGTATTTTAGTCTGGACTTGAGTGGTGAACTGACCGACATCCCCATTCCCTAGAGCCACGAAGCTAGCATGGCTAGAATAAAAGCAAATAATAACAGACATGAAACTTCACATGATCAGTTCTCTGTAAGCTGAATGATATTTTAAAAGTTAAAAAAAAAAAAAAATCTTGGATCAAACTTATCACTTACTCATTAGTGAATAACTCAAGATTACAGGCAAATACGTGACTGGGACGAGTTTCACTCTGTAAGTTGGCTGTGGTGAATAGATCAAGAATTCCTAACAGGAGGAAAACCGGGATCACATCAAAGAGGATCATTTTTTGGCGATTTGATTCGTCGTATATGCTGTACTTTAAAAATCGGAATATGTCATTGCACTCCCGCAGCCCTGTTGACAGGTACACGTTCTTCATCAGACTCCAGGCACTTTACTCCCTCGGCTCGTTAACAGCTGTCAACACAGCTTGAATTATGCTTATCTGCTTGGTCTGACAGAAACCACTTTGTGCACAAACAGCTCCTAGTTCACCGTAGGCTACATCTCCTGCATGTGTTAAAGTACCTCTCGTTTTTAAAAGAAAAAAAAGTGGAAAACTGAAAAGTTAGAATTGGACAATGAACATTTTCCCAAGTAAAAAAGCAAAAACTTCTCACTCTGGCAACAACACTTTTCCTTTGGGCATTATACGGCCAAGTGTTGAGGTTTTAAAAAAAATAAAAAAAATCTTTGTGTGCACAAAATGCGCCAAGTGAGTGCTTTGATAGATGTTAACTCAAGCCAAAAAGCCAGACCAACCGACCAAGGTTGTTAAACAAGAAATCTCTCCTGAACCTCAGCCACTGGAGAGATGTTGTCGATGGCAAATGCAGTTTCAATACGAATAAAAGCCTCAAAAATTAATTCATCTCACTTAATGTATCCATCGGCCATTTTTGCCCTTCACTTCAGTGCTAACATAAAATGTCTATCGCCCCAGACTCATGAGACCTTTCCAGAAGGAGATGAGCTTCACCAGGAGATGGAGTGATTTTCATCTCCTTGTGGTGGGTTGGGTGGTGCCACTTAATTACCCCCCCCCCAAAAAAAAAAGTTCAATCCTTTTCTGGACTCCCTCTCAAAGGAAAGGTGAAGGGGAGGTGAGACAGCAACCTGGGTAGAGGTAGAGGCTGTGAATGAGTGCGTGTTGTGATGGAGCTCCAGCAGACCCCGCCCCGCTAACCAAAGCCAGCGGGCAGGAAGACAGTGAGTAATGAAACGGTGATGGACACATCCTGTAGTACAGACGCACTTTAAAATACGTCCTTTAAGCCTGAGTGTACATTATGTATTAACAGCCCCACTCTGCCTTTCATCTCCTCCCCAGAGAGAGAGAAACTTGACCAGAGTCGGAAGAGTTGGGTTTTTTTTTGGGGGGTGGTTAGGAGAGAAGTGGGGGATGTGGTCCAGAGAGGATGAGGAAGCAGGAGTAAGCTGAGGAGACCGATACCACTCCTCATGACTGGTCAATGAGGCTACAGCCAGAGGCTAGTTAGCTTAGCTTACCTTAAAGACAGGAAAAAGCTAGCCTGGCGCTGTCCCGTGTCCACAAAATCTACGCTTCAGCACCTGAAAATATTACTACTTAAATTATTCTTATCTTGATAGTTTAAAAGCCAAACAGAAGAAATGTCAGTTTTTGTTTTTTCCAGTCTCTAAACTAAGTTAAGCTATGCTAAGCTAAGCTAAGCTAAGCTAATTAGTTTGCTGGCTTTAGCGTCACATCAATGGACAGGTCTTACTCTGGCTAAGAAAGCAAATAAATATTTCGAAAATATAAATATATTTGACAAAATGCCAAATTATTCCTTTTTACTAATATCAAACGGATACCATCAGCTAGCGTTACTGAACCGATCAGATGTCGTGCAGCCGCAATCTGGCAATCAAATGGCTTCGCTGCGAGGAGTCCTCTCTGCTCCAGCTCCTCCCAACGCGAGCCCCCGCCGTGGTCTCCTTGGGTAGAAAACTGATTTTACACTTCGACAGCATGTGTGCGGAGGTACCATGCACCGGCAGTGCGCCAAAACCTGCGTGTTTGTAGCGCTTTCTGTCATCGGTCTAATCCCTGGCGGCTTCTTCTTATTAACCGCATCTTTAGCTATTCACTCGATACCTCCTTATTTTTTCTTGACACTCTCCCAGTTTAACCAGTGTCCCTGCTTAGTGTGAGAAATTGCTTTGGCATACTTTGCCACTCACCAACGGCAATGATTTTGGTTCTCTAATGATTTCATTTTTAATAGGATTTCAACAGAATCTTATTACATTTAATATTCCAAAGAAATCAAATGCTAGAAAAAAAAAGGGAACTTTGAGAACACTGCCGTCGTCCCTGGCTCTGTCTAGACAAATGAATTGGTCATTTTAGAATAATACCCCAGCTTGTTCTGTCTGTGTAATTTTACTCTGAGAGTTTAGGCTTTTTACAGTGCCATCAAGTGATTCCTCTATTTGGATCGGGGGGGATCAATGGTAATATGATCATCATGACTAAAGATAAGGGGTGATACATGGGTTGCTCAGTGATACACGGCTACTTTTGGCCAATTCGCTGCCGCGACGCTGAGCCTCAAGTCACCGGCAGAGTTCTCGTTGGGTCATTGTGCCATAAACTGCTGTCTAACCGCAGGGCAGCTTCGGCTAGATCTCATCATATGGCTGACATGCATGAACACAAAAAGACCAGGGTGATGGAGCAGTTCCCCTTGTCACCAGCCACAACAGCGCAGCTGGTGTTGTTTGCACCTCGTGAGTGTGTATGTGTGTATGTGTGTGTGTGAGTGTGTAACTGCCCCGGAGGCGGTTTCGAGTACTTTGAACAGGGTTTGTTTGTCTGTCTGTTTCTGGGACAGTTATTGTCTCCGACGATAGCGTCACAACTTTTGCAACATACAGTGACGAAACTGTGCAGGTGTGTGGTTGAGATCAAAATGACGGTGACTTTGAGGATGGGCGTGGTCCGACCCTTGACTGCTGTACCCATGGGTCAGATTGTCTATATGACGATGGGCTGGCGTGATCCCATTGCAAGATGGTCTCTAAGCTGATTTTTTAAAAATTTGCTTATTTCTTTTTTTTCCCCAAGAGTTAGATTAAAAAGTTGATTCCACACTCACGTCTGTGCTGTAAACAAGAAGTGAGAGTGGGTAGTCTGTTAGCCTAGCTTAGCATTAGGGCAGATGGCAACAGCTGGCTGGGCTCTATGAAAAGATTTTTGTTAAAAATGGACATTTAAACACCCCTGAAGTTCACTAATTAACATGTTGCATGTCTCGTCTATAATCTGGACAGAAACAAAAATGTAAAAACAACAAGCTGTGGTTTTACAGGAAGTTGCTATTTCCTAATAAACCAGCAGCTGGACAGAACATTAGAGCATAAAGCTCCCTTTACAACCTTGTCATTCTCACATCTATTTTTCCATATGTATTTTACAAAAAAGATACAAAGTGTGAGTCTAGAGGTGCTGGAAGGGAGATTCTTAACTTTTGCAGTGAGTTTCAGAGTCTTTTAGCTAAGCTAAGATAATCAACTCTCGGCCGTAGCTCCACAATTAATGCGCAGATATGAGAGTGGTATCGATCCCCTCATATAACTCTCAGCAAGAAGGCAAACTGGCACATTTCCCAAAATGTCAAGCTATTCCTTTAATTATTAGAAGTAGACTTGAAAGAAGGGCAGATTTTAGTGTGAAAATGGATTTTTTTTTGCGAAGTATACTTTTATTCTATTCTAAAAAATAGACTCTGTTCAGACTCTGTTCCTAATATTCAATATTCTGGTACGTCTATGCTCCAAGTGGCTTTTAGTGCATCAGAAACTTTGAAATCTTGCTGTTATACATATATAGAAAACAG
Source organism: Istiophorus platypterus (assembly GCA_016859345.1). NCBI lineage: Eukaryota > Metazoa > Chordata > Actinopteri > Istiophoriformes > Istiophoridae > Istiophorus > Istiophorus platypterus. The sequence goes on along the minus strand of CM029128.1, from coordinate 4,860,750 downwards.
CATAAAACACTTCTGAACTGTCCTGTTAGCATTACTTTATTGCTCTTTACGTAAGATGTGCACGTGTCACTTTCTTTTATATGTATTAGCGATCATTTCGTGCACTGTTTGACCAGCAGTCAGCTCTCCCAGCCAGTCTCCATCTATCACTCGGGTTTAATTCAATCAGGACCCGCATCTCAATCAGAACTGGGTTTGCCGCCACTCCCAGCCAGTCACCATGCCACCACCAGCCCCGTCACGCCAACGGAGACGCAGACAGGAGGAGGGGAAAGGAAGACTGAAGGAAAAAGGGAAGGGGAGAGAGAAAGAAAGAACGTAGTGTGAACAAAGTGGCCATGAACTGGAAGACAAACTGAGATAAAGAGACTCCAGAAAAGCAGATGTTGCAACTGCCCCTCGTGTATGAGTGATGTTACAGCTTATGCATGTTCGTGTGGTGTGATGGAGGACGAACAGGCCATGTGTCTGATCATGTGTTTTGTTTTTTTTTGTTTTGTTTTAGCTCTGCCTCGGAGGACCTGGGCTGCAGGCGTGGAGACTTCAGCAGGAAACACTATGGTTCGGTCGAGCTGGTGAGTCCCACCCACAGCGCACTCATCTGTTTGTTGCTCTCTTTGTGTCTCAGCGTCTGTCTCCTCATCCTCGTCCTCCTTCTTCTCTTCATGATCTCCCCTCCCTTCCTGTCTCTCTCTCTCTTTTTCTCCCTAACCCTCTCTCTCTCTCCCTCTCTCTCGCTCATTGCGTTTCCCTCTTTTCTTTTGGCATGGGTGGACAGCAGAGGGGGACTGATGAGTCATGACGTACTGGGTGTGGTCCAGCGATGTGCCTTGCCAGTGTGGATCACAGTGGGTGCTCCACTCACTGTGATGCAGGACTCTGCTGCCTGTTCAGCTTCCAAAGTTCATTTGTTTTGTTTTGATGCTGCTGGTGTAAAGCTGCTGCTCGCTGTGTGTCTTTGTGGTTGATTACTAAGCTGTTGAGTCATTGTTGCTCCGGGGGAGTGTGTGTGAGTGTAGATCCCTCCCCTGTGAGCGGAGTCTGTACATCTCGATAGCCCGGAGGGACAGGAAGTCCTAGAGTTTTGCACCACGATCGCACTTCCAGGAGAGACATATTGTGGGTTTGTCCACAAGTGCTGCACACCGCGATTAGTGTTAAAGGGAAACCACACGCTGCCTATCAGCAGTAGCAGACTGACACCACACACAGTGCTGATGTGTGTGTGTGTGTATTCAGGGACGAATGTTAGTAAAAAGAAAAAGAGCGGTATCCAAACACTGTGGCTGGAGTGAGCCAGGATGAAGTCACTGATAGCCTCAAAGTGTGGCCGTCACGGAGCAGCGCAAGCCTGTTGTTCCTCTTTTGCGCTTCACATACCGTTCTGACTTGTTACATCTGGTCAGCGGCGTCCTCTCACCTCTGTATCTATAGAATTTGATATTTTTGCTGCTAAAGGGACTTCTGTGTTCCATCATGGATAGAATGAGTTTCAGACATTCAGACAATTTGCATTTGTATATTAGTATAATGAATGAAAAGATAGTAAACAGATGTAAACATCACTGTGTGTAGTGTCAACAGTAATGCAGAATGACTGCCAAATAGCAACACCATGAGATAAACGGGCATAGAAACAGAACCACTAACAACTCTCCCCACTTGATGAGTAGTTTATATTAACCGGCACTGGTACAGCCTCCTCGATGTAAGTTCGTTAGTATTTAGGTCATTGAGAAGGGCTAAAGACAGCAGAGCTACCATCTCAGTCTCATTGTAATCAGCAGAACTTAGGTACAGGAGTTTAATCAAATAAGTGTAAGTGTTTTACTAAAGTAAAAACTAGCTCACATAAATCCAAAAAAAAAAAAACTCTTTTCCAGTACGAGTCTGTTTTTAGGAACAGGATGGCTCCTGGAGGGATAAGAGGCTGTGTAGTATGTTTAATAGAAGAGTAAATGGATAATGGAAAATTAATGGCAGGGCTTGATAAACCCAGGTTGATCTTCAGGAATAACCTCAGGGAGGATAAGCGCATGATGCCCAGCTTACATTTTAGCAATTATCTTTGGTCCTTGACTCTGCAGTCAAATTAAGTCTTTGTCTTTCTGTGGGCAAAGAAATTGTAATTGCTTGTGTGGACATAAAAGGGAAAGTGTAAGTGAAGAGTCTCCGTCGTTCAGGTCACGGTGTTTTTCTAAGCGCTACATGGAGGCAACTGGACTCCCCACCGGTCGGTTAGAGCTGAAGAAGCCTTTCGCATGAGAGGTGAAACGTTTCCGAGACCATCAAACGAGTCCTGTTGTGTTTGTATAGCACCCAGAAGGGAGAGTGTTTTTGCGCTCACACTGTCAGAGGCTTTACGTCTCCGGGGGGGAAGCTTGCACAAAGGTCAGGGAGAGAGAGTTTGTGGAAATTCGGGTCCTGAAGCCTTTTAGCCAACAAACAGCCACTCGTGTTGACAGTAGGCAGTGGACATTGAATCCATGTTCTGTGTGTCTGTTCAATATCGAGTAGGTGAGAGCGTCTGACATTTCCTTTGGGGGGGGGGGTCGATTCATAAATTCAGAGAGGACTTTTAAGACAGTACCATGTGTTAAAAGTCCTCTCTGAATTTATGAATTTTTCATTTGATAAAATCTGTATTCATATTAGTTTTTTCTTTTTACAATAATCAGTCAATTTCTTTGGAATTAGATATTTCGATAGAAGATCTGGTGTCTACCTTTCTGCTGAACCTACATATTTATTTATAGTCCGACCCATTTTCCTAGTGTACCTATAAAGAAAAATTGCAGTGGCCGCAGTGACTCCTGTTTATTCCAGAACATGCTCTAAAATATCTCAGCACAAGTGGGAAATATTCAAAGCAGGGTCTCCCTAACAAGAGAGACCAGTCTATGCAGAGCCGTGACTCATTCTGTCTGTTTGTCTTATTTTTGGCACCACAGGTGCAGCGGTGGCCATTTCCAATAAGAGCAGGTACCTCCACAGACACCATTGGGGTGATATGATCGCTCTAGTCCACGTGTACCTATAAATCAACTACTTTTGGTATCATAGGCATGTATAGAATCCAGTTTATCGTGAGTCTACCCATGGAGAGCTGCCAGAGTTTCAGGTACAAACTTAATTTGATAAGGAAAAAAAACTACTTCCAGAAGCCGTAGGAATAAGGGACACTCTTGCAAATACTTGTCCTTTTTGTAATGAGAATTGGTGGTTTCTTTGCTAAATGCTCACATCAGCATCCTAACACGCTCACAGGGATAACATTAGCATGTTGATGTTCAGCAGGTACACTGTTTACCATATTCACAGATCCAGAGCTTTTACAATTCATGCACTACAGACAATGATGGTTTGTACTGAATTTCCCTGCAATCCATCAAAAAGTTGTCGAGGTATTTCAGTAAATTGAATAAAGTTGTCGACATCAGGGTGGCATAGAAGGAAAGTCAGGGAGTGACCAAAAGTCATTAGACTACATCATCTTGAAACTATGAATATCTGTACAAAATTCTGGGGCCGACTCACAGTATAAGTGAAAACACTGACCTGTTGGTGGCACTAGGGGAAAAGACAGAGGTTGTTTATCCAAAATTCTCAGGGGAACTTGAACCCGTCCATCCTTCGGTTGTTCCTAAGATTTTTCACTCTGAATAAATGCTGAATTTATCTTGGTGTTCGATGAAAAGTCAGAGGATCACCAGTGTCACAAGAATTTATCCTCTGTGGACCATGAATGTCTGTGCCAACTTTCATGGCAATCTACCAAGGGCATTGTAAATATATTTCTGTCTGGTCCAACCAACTGACCCACCAACCAAATGCTGCCGTTGTCAGGGGCACCGAACTAGACATGGAGGTACAGGTTTACTTATATTCAACATTAACTAATCATAAGCTGGGATATGTTGTGGAATATTCATGTACTCGCCACCTCAGTAAAGTGGAACATATTGAATAATAGGATTTTGTTGGCAAGGCTCACCCGAATAAAAGCGAGAGTAGCAAATCACTGGTGTTGTGTGTGTGTGTGTGTGTGTGTGTGTGTGTGTGTGTGTGTGTGTGTGTGTGTGTGTGTGTGTGTGTGTGTGTGGTTGCCTGATAAGTGCCGGAGGGCCCTGTTACATGGAAAAAAGTGAGAAACAAAGTAGGAAGTTTAATTCACTAAATACACCGAGGACTAAAGAAAATCAATATCCTGCCGCTGCTACCACACACGCGCACACAAAAAAACACACATGCACACAGGCTATCAGCCCATATTACATGCCCAAGTCGCTCCAGTCAACACATGTGAGGTTCCTATTAACCTCTGTGCCAGCTCACACATACAGACTCGCGCCCATCTGTGCACAAATGAGCAAGCAAATACTCCACGATGGCTTCTGCATTCACAGATAGAGACAGACAACACAAACACAAAGGCATCTCCCGCCCTGTCTTGTCACTTCATTCAGTGACAACTCCACGGTCCACTTTTAAAAAGCTTAATTGTGTGTTGCGCACTAAAGCCGCGGCCGACAACAATTAAACCCATTTCATCCTGTAACAACAGCTCGGAGAGCGTGGCGATTGTTTTTTCCAGTAAATTGAATTGCCTCCTTTTGAGGCCCGGAGATGAAGGCGGTGACCGATAGGCAAGAGGTGGATGCCGGCCGCCTCCGAGGCAGCGTGCCGCACCGCAGAGGGAAAATTTTCAATTTAAAAAAAAAAACTTTAATAGACAAAAAAAATGTCGAGAGGCATCGAGGATGAGCCCCAGATTCAGACGCACACTCCCATGTTGATGTTTGAGGGCTGTGAGTGGGCGTTTGCATTCCTCTGGGCTCTGTGCAGTTCACGGCAATGACTGCAGCTGAGACTACTGTCAGATATGGTGTGTGTTTTTGCTCTGTGTGTGTGTTCGTGCATGCGGCTGAGTGTGCACTTGTAAGGCTGTACATTGTGAGGACTAGATTATGTTTTAGACCACTGGAGTGTGGACAGTTTCGAGAAGTGAGGACATTTTTGAACGCTCACCGAGGCTCAAGACTTGGCTTTAGGGTTCGGGTCAGAATCAGGTTCAGGTTTGGGTCAGGTTTGATGTGTGTGTGTGTGTGTGTGTGTGTGTGTGTGTGTGTGTGTGTGTGTGTGTGTGTGTGTGTGTGTGTGTGTGTTCGGGGGACACTGTGTCGACGAGGGGTTAGCTGTCAGTCTCGCACAGTGACTAGTGAGCAGACGGCTCCGCTCCCACCTGCCGACCACTGTTACTGTCACTGCCTCAGAGGCTTTTGAGTGCCCTGTCACAGTGAATTTCATTCCCACTCTCAGCAGGTGTTCATCTCACCGTGTGTGTGTTTGTGTGTGTGTGTGTGTCTGTCTGTCTGTCTGTGTCACCGCATGTGTTTGTGTTTGTTGACGGTCAAACAAATCTGTGTAACTTTTGCCAAACAGCAGCCACACTGGCCACAAGCTGCAATTACAGGATAGCGGCCAACTGAATTTCCCTTCATGAGGTGTTGTGTGCTTGATTCCCGTGTAATTTTTGTGTTACAACCATTGCTGTTTATCTGTAAAAAGTCTTAAAGTTTGCCGACTGTCTCAGTAATTTCAGCTGCACAGCAACAACATATAACCAAGATGCCATTAGCCACATTAGAATAGGTGAGGCTAGAGCAGCAAAACTCCCGAGTAAAATCAACTGAGCAGTTCTTTTTATTACTCATTTATTCTTCTTTCAAAAATTACATGGTCTTTAATTATAAAACAGATCATAATTCTTACAGGTATTAAGGTCTCTGGGATATATTTGAGAGATCAAAGAGTCATTAATTCATTCATGGAGCCACAGTATGTTTCGATTTTCATCTTGCTTTTATACATTTTACAGCCATTTCTCCATAGCCGGTCCAATTACAGTCACAATCAACTCTCAACGGTAGCAGTGTAAAAGTTGAGACTATGTTTAGGACAATGGCAGAGAGCTTCTGATCACTTTGTCTGTTGGCAACTATTTGGTAATTTGTTGATCATTTTAAAAGCAAACATGCAAAAATGCAAAAAAATGAAATCTCTAGGTTTTGCAATTTGAGTTTGTCATCTTTGGCTTTAGAACATTTTTGGGCACTTTTTTTTTTTGCTATTTTCTGACATCTCATAAATGATAAACACACTGATGGAGTAAAATAATTGGCATATTAAATCATAACGAAAATAAACAGCATTGTTGCAGCATTGTGAGGAAGCATTCTGATATATGAAAGATCACGGAAGGGTTGCATTTGTTGTTAATAGCTCCAGCGGTTAACACATGTGGGCATGGCTTCTCACACACAGTTTTCTTATATGTCACTGAAGTGGTTTGGACAAAAATACACACTCATGAGTCATAACTGGAGAAACTCAGGTTTACTGTTTGGTTGGAGGTATCTCTCATCCAGACACACACAGGAAAGCACGCTAGCAAACTTCAGTGCAAGCCCTCCCAAAATTGCTGAGGAAATTGGCTCAACAGGGCTGCCGCTCTAGAAATTGAGAGGCAGATGTCTTGCTCCGTTTATTGTCTGTGAAACTAATAATCATAGTGTTTTCGGAAAGGCTGAAACGATTTCGTTTTATTGGTATCCGTACTAAGATGCAGTTAAGTCTTTTTTCTGCTGATCTCACCCCTTGTGTTTGACACATTGGTGAAGCTGCAGGAGCCAGTTGCAACTCACAGTCTGGGCGTTGGTGGCCACAGACCGTTGTAGCTCCTTTGAATTGTGCATTTCCTGAGTTTTTTTTCTCTATTTTTCTATTTTTATGACACTTTCTCTCGAATTTGGAATTCTTGAAATTAATCTGTCCTAGTGTAATGGTCTAACTAGAACAAAACTCCAATATAATATTCTGTATAGAAGAATTAATGGTTCCAACTATAATTTTAACCAGTGTCACATCTAATCTCGAAAAAGCCAGTTTGGAGAATCAATTACTTCTTTAAAAGTAGTGTAAAACACCTGAAGCTTATGACATATCGGGTCTAAACATCCTAAAATTAAACTCTCTGCCTCTATCTCTTGTCTTTTCATCTGGTCCTCCTTCACCATAGCTTATCGTCTATCAAGGCAGCTATCCCAGGCTTCGCTGCCACATCTGCCCACTCTTGAGGGCCCTTGTAGCCACTGAACCAGACTGGTGTGACTCCTGGATGGGTGGGTGGGTGGCCCCGATGCCTTGAGCTCTAGTCATTAGATTAGTCATCGGCAGCGTTGCTATAGTATGAACGGGCAGATATTGATGCTGCAGTGTTGTTAGCGTGGCTGAATTCGTCCTAGCCGCAGGCAACATTAATGCTAATCAAGTGCAGTCAATGGCTGCATGGCAAACAGCCGAGTGGCAGATGTTTTTTTGTCTCTGATTTACATTTTCACCTCTGATTTTCTCCTCAACAGGTAGTTGGTTGTTATTTCATGTCTACAGCAACATCATGCATTACGCATTGTTATTGGCATTGCAGGAATCTTCCAGTATATCAGAAGCTTTTCACATGCATGTTGCGCAGTCATCAGTTTGTCTGATTGCAGCTTTACAGATCATGTTTATTTCTCTAATCACCTATTTATCTTAATGATGCAAATGGTTATAATGTTTCAAAACAAGAGTAAGTCCAACCTATTATCGGCTGCACTGCCCTCCTATCTGTTTGCTTTTCTCTTACTCTCTGTGCTCACATATACAATATTTTAATACAGCTGAATGCTGTGTAAAGCTCTTCCCATTTAGATTTTTTTTTCTGTTTCTGTTGTCAGACAAAAGAACAAATATGAAATAGTGACCGAAATGCAGCCCTAAATAGTCTTTTAGTCTTTAGTCTTTTATTTCTGAAAAACACAGAACAGCCCAAGTGTAGTTCAGTTTAGGTTTATTATTGACACCATGTAACGAGGATCCTTTAAATTGGAAATCATGACACTGTGCGGTCGGTTGACCAGTAAAGATGGGGGGGGGCATCATCTCTTAATCCATCCATGGGTAAAATATGATAGGAGAAGACTAACAAACAGGCAGAACACGTTGAAAAGAGCATTTTGTACTTGTTTCCCACAATCTGTGATTTCAACTGCCACATTTGACTTCCCTGTCCAAATGTAGCTGCTGTAGTATTTTTATACTGGACTTTCTGAGTCACTGAAGACCTATGCGACACAAAGACACATTTATGTCCCTACACCACTCAGTTTCTCTTTTCTGTCAGAACAGCCTTTCGTGATAACTTCCCTGAACTCTTGTTTCACCTTCTCACTGTCTAACCTCAAACACCCAGACCAGCACACACAGACACATACTATATTCTCATTGTGTCTCACTTTGTCCTAACTGTAATTGCAACTCAACCCTCCCTAGTTACTGTTGCGATACCTTCGAAGCTAACCACATAAGGCAGATTTGCCACAATAAATTCTCTGTCATTTTTGAAACACCGGGTCTCTTACTCTTCTTACAGTAGCGAGCAAAATTGAGCCTCTCATTTCTACCCGCCGACTGCGGCTTGTTGGCTGAAATGACAGCGCCTCCTCACAGATTTCATCTTTAGTTAGATAAGGTAAACTAATGCCGCTGCTAGAACTCAGTAAGCTGGCTAAAGGCTTTGTCTCCAGCAGACATTTTAATGTCTCTTGAATGTGAATTAAAATGAGAACCCAGCAAAACGATCTTAAATTGGCAATTGATGGTTTACATACATAATTTAATGCTAAAGCCAAAGCTACATGTCCCAAGCAAAAAGTTAGCATCCTAACCTGCTAAAGATTCGGATAAAGATAAAGGAAGTAGTGTTGTTCATGGGCTTCAATGTAATGTAAAGCTAATTTGCCATAGATTTGCAATCAATTCATATTAATGAAAAAGTACTTAAAAGGTTATTTGTTCTATCATAACCCTCGGATGGTTTTGATGCTCTAGCAAAACTGTGAATGTATTTATGTTTTAATTATCACATTTCAGTATGCTTCCCTTTTACAAGAGATAAGGATTTCACAAGTTTAAACTTATGTAAATCAAACGAAGAGCGATTATTGTTATTGTAAAGAAAAGATCACAATTCCTGGATCCCTTTGCATCACCTTCCCATGTTTTATTATCTTAAATCAGAGCCCTCTCTGTTTAATCAGCCCCTTCCTTTCTTTATTCCTTTTCTGCAGCGTTTTTTTGCCTCCTCTCTTCCTCTCCTCTTCCTCTCTTTATCTCCTCAGTTTTTTCCATCGGTCTTCTCTCGTCTGTCGTTCCTATCTTTCCTCTGACTGTGCACCTGTCCCTCTTCACCCCCACCCCTCCACCCCCCCAGCCCCTTACTACTTCCCCTCCTCACCCTCTGCCGCTTCCTCTCCTGCTCTGCCGCCTACGCCTCCGTGTTCTTTGCCTTTCCTGGAAGACTGTGACTGTGCATGAACAGGCCCACTGATGAGATCAATTATCTATCAGCATTCACAAAAGTATTGATTTAATACCCAAATACACACACACACACACACACACACACACTCATCTCTCTCTCTCCCCTCTCTCTCTCTACACTGCAGCGCTCCTTTGTCCTGTGGGCCTCGGGGAAATCGGAGGCTCTCCGAGCTCGATTGTGTTTGTGAAATGTTCAAGTCATGCCCTAAAATGGGAGCTGTTTAAGTATGTGTGTAACATAGTGTGTGTGTGTGTTTGTGTGTGTGCGCGCGCCATCTATAAAGCCAGAAAGCTTCAGCCCTCTTCTCATGGGCTTACGAATCATGGAGACGGCTATTATTCTTTTATCATTTGGCTTTTTGTTGTCATTACGAATCGCTCTTTGCCTCTTCTCCCCAGTGGCCTCGTCCTTCCTCCTGTCCCTGCTCCCTCTACATTTGATGCCCCCTCCATGTTTTTCTCTGCCCCCATCCCTCCACTATTGCTCCCTGGCAGTGATGAGATGTTTTATGGGTTGTTTGTTAAAGTGTAGAAGCATAACAGCCTCCCCCTTCTCCCCTGTTTCCTTTCCTCTAACCAACCCCCACCCCCACCCACCAACCCCCGCCCACTAGGGAGGTTTGGAGTGCAGCTTTTCCTTCTTTGCACCTATTCTACTGCATGATTTAGAAGCAGTGACTGTGTGATGCATACATGTGTGTATGCATAGACAAATACACAGACACACACAGACACGCACACACACTGACACATACACACACACTGACTCCCCAGAGCGCTTAATCTCTCCTTTCTCCTGCCATTTTTCATCCTTTCACCCAAAAACAGCAGAAAGCCTATTCACACACAGCAGCGCAAACACTCACCTAAACGTGCATTTAATACCAAATGCCACACATATTTTTTTCTCTTTTTCTCGCATGCAGACACACACACACATGCACACACACACACACACACACACACACACACACACACACACACACACACACACACACACACACACACACACAGACACACACACACACATGCAGCAGGAAGGCGGTGCACCGCTCTGTCTGAACGCTGCATTGGTTTCCCCTCCATTATCCTGCGATTGGACAGTTAATGTTGCAAGGGAGGCAAAAGAAATGGAGGGAGATGGAGCCCTATAGCTTTGACATTTACTTTCCATTTTCTGCACACGCACACACTGATCTTAACGGAAAACACATGCAAATACAAGCACTTACCACCAAATCAGGAAATACACAGAAAATATATTTGTTTTTCAGGGCCATTAATATGCATATGAAAGGAGAGGAGGAAGTATTTTCTGTAGCCTCTCTTAAGACACAGCCAATTACTGCACAGAAGCCCCTGTCGTTTATCAGAGCTTCACACCTGTGGTAAACACGCTTGGCTCTCCAACCTCTGGATTGTATTATCTCATTATATTCAGTATCCCTCAGGGAGAATATGCAGCTCGTGGTTTACTTGTACACCTATTAAGGCAGGGCGGAATCAATGTCATATTAATAGGAATATTTCTAGAATATTCTTCTTTTTTTTAATGACTGTATTGTTCAGTTGCATGACCTCTGTCCAAGTACTATGCTTTGCATCAGACAAAACTCTTAATACATGTAAAACAAACACATTTTGCTTTGAACGATAGAATTTTCAAAATAAAGTTCCACTGAAAGCCAACTAATCAGTCAATTAATGGTTTATCTTAAATTTTCAAGCAAAAAGGGCACACATTTCCTGGTTCCAGCTTCTGATTTGTGAGGATTTGCTCCTTTTCTGTGTACTATGTGATGGTAAACTATCCTCAGGATTATTTAAGTATCACTCAGCCACAACAAGGCATTTGAAGAAATCATCTTAGGCTATTTTGAGGCACATTTTTTCATATTGTCTGACATTTTACAGAACAAGCAACTAATCAATCAATCCAGAAAATAGTCAGCAGATTAGTAAGTAATGAAAATAATTATAAGTTTAAACATTTGATATTATTGGAGCTCAAAAGATACTGTATCCAAATTAAAGATTATAAATGTATGCATGTAAAGGCTACTTTTTTATAATGCTAATCCAAACAATAAATACATAAGATGTTTGATATTACTGTAAAACAGCAGTATTTTCTTAGCTAGTAACATTACAGTTATCCATAAGTTAACAAGGGCCTTGTCTAATGATTTTTTTTAAATATTGATTAATCTGACAACTATTTTATCAATTAATCAATGGAATTGTTAAGTTTTAAAATGGAAAATAAGGGAAAGAGGGGATGTCTTTATCTGATCAGTGGTTTGAAATCCAAAGAAATTGAATTAACAATAATATTAATAAGAGAAAAACTGTCATGGCTCGGAATAGGGAGGAATCAATGGGAGGACTCAGAAACACCAATAAAAGTTCAAAACAGTTCACCCTGTATTACGGTTCAGCAGACGGGAGCAGGCAGGGACAAGCAACAGGAGAAAATCAGGGTGTGGGGCAGTGCTCGAGATCAACCCATTAAACGGGCAGGTGGTCATAAAAAACAGGCACAACAGACAGTCTGGCAGAGAAATGGCAGAAATGGGCTGGCATGCTAGGAACTGTCAAGGGAATTAGGAAAGGGCTGAGCGCGTGGGCGGGGAAGAGCAAGGCGTCCGATGGGTGGGGAGGGCAGGAGGGAGTGGCCGGGTCTCAGATGACGAAGAGAGGTGGTAAGATGGCAAAGACAGAGAGCGACCTAATGCGCGAATGAACTCTGGAGAAGCAGTAAATCTTCTCACTGGAGACGTGAGACCCAGAAAATGAGAAGAGTTTTAGCTAAAAAAAAAAAAAAAAAAAATTAGGAGATGAATCGATTATCGCAAAACCTTAGTTTCCATTTCCTCTTGGCAGTTATCTAAAGCTCCAGTGATGATTGTTGCTTGAAGGAGATTAACCATAACAGTGATTTTGGATTTTCCTTCACATCAGTGAAGGAACCGAGCACATTTAGGACAATAAGATGTGAACGTGGTGTGGAGAATCTTGCTTGTTTGAATTAGGCATCCAGGATTTTACCAGTGGATACAGCACTACTGCATCTCACATTCAATTTAGTCTGCGTGACAGTTATTAATGATTTTATTTAGAGTGCACAGCTCTTGCCTTCTGTCCTCACTTAACAGAGGAATGTTCTGAATGGACTTTTAAATCTCTCTCTCTCTCTGTCCCTCCCTCTCTCGTTCTCCATGATAAGCACTCTCTCATCACTCTCCCTCATCATTGCACAGTATGACACGATCCAATGATCTGCCCGGGTAGGGCACGGCAACCAACTCGCTGCCCTGTTTGATCGGCCGTTCACAATATGGTTTAAATTCCCTGTTTATAGTCGCATTATTGCGGGAAAACTTCCCTTTTCCTGCTTCTACCTGGGATAAAACCAAATGCCTACATGCACTTTTGTGACCCGCTTTTGGCCCTTAACCCGGATTTTGATCATATTCGAGACACAGCACGGTAACATGATGCATGTGAAAAGCCTGCATGTTCCTGTGCCTGCATACGAGATCATTAGTACGTGGCTTTTCCGTTTGCCTGCCTGCAGTAGCGTCTGGGATTTCTGAAACAGCCGCTCATTTCTGTGCCGTCCCTGTCACCTCAACAGTTACATCAGGAATGTCTACATTACCGAAGTCACTTCACTTACTTGCCCACTCGACTGAAGTCAAATTTTCATCATTCATCATTGTCATTATTTACCATCACAGCTCTTTATTTATTTATTTATTTATTTATTTTTTGGCTGACTAAGTACTAAACAGCTTGAGTTGATGATCATCACTATTTTCTGATATTTTATGGATTAACTGATTAATTGAGAAAAGTACCAGCAGATTAATCAATAAGAAAAATAATCGTCAGTTGGTATCATTGAGTCTGTGTGTCCTTCCGGTTAGTCAGTTACACTGACAGGTGCATCAAGCAGCTTTTCCTGTTTCAGTCCACCACCACCACCAACCCGCCCCCAGGAGCTTCCGTGTCATCCTTCTCCTCGCTTAGCTCCCCCAGACCATTTCGGGCCATCTGGACATATCACAGCATGTGCAGGGATACACAGGACACGCCAGGACTGGTTTTAAAATTTACACGTCGACAAGGCAGAGACCCCCCCCCCAGATCAATGAGGGGAGCAAAATAGAGCACAACAGTCAAGACGGTCAAAGAGCAAAAGGGCAAAGATGCAGAGGAAAAAGAGCAACTAGGGAGGGGCAGACCCTGTGTTTTGTTGCCAGGCAACGACGTCGGGGTTTAAAAAGGAAATGAGGATGTTAGGAGGCAACATGACACATTTTTAACTGCATTGTATTTATATGTTCTGTTTTTTTTACAATAGTATTTATATTTTGAAAGATACAGATTAAAAAAAAAACCTCCTCATCTGAGCTATTTTTATTTTCTTAAAGTGTAATATCTCTGTATGTCTACTGTTCATCAGCAACACCAAGTTCAGGCAAAAATATCTGTCTGCTCAACTGTTGCAGGGCGATGAAGTACTAAATTGCAAATTAAAGGATAGCAGCATTGTAAAAACCTATATTCATTTCAACTGTTTTTTAAATTGAATTTCCAGTGCACGGCTCCTGTAAGCATAGTGAAGGAAAGTAATTTTTTTTTTCGCCTGTTATCCAGAAGCGGTCTGTGTCTGCACAGGTATTTTTGTGATCACACAGATGCCTACCTTCGGCCCGGCACGGTACGATTAAATGTTTACTCGGGGCAAAAACCAACGTTTAAAGCCAATAAATCCAGCATTTGCATTTCAAAATTTTATTTTCCCAGGCAGACAGAAGACATCTAATAAGATTATGGAAAGTACCCTTAAAGATACAAAATCTGCAGCTGGAAAAACAGGTAATGGCAATGCTAAGCTCAGCTTAGAGAGGTGGAGCATATGGAGACAACTCTTTGAGCCTTTACGTGGAGCTAAATGTCGAGGCCAGCATGGCACACAAAGTTCAGCATGGGCTCGTATTTTGATGAAATGTAAATTTCCGACCTGATTGTGGCGCTGGATGGAAAGTGAAGGTCTCACCAAACTGAGCCACGATACATCCCGAACCAAATTTCACGACCATCCATCCACCCAGTAGTTCCTACAGTATTTCAATCGAGGCCGCGGCCGCTAGCTGGGCTTAAAAGTTAGCGTTTTAACTTTTCTCCACATGTTGACTTTTGAAACGCTGGGTTGCGGAGTCTCAGGGTAACCTGGAGTGTTGTGGGGGTCGCAAAGGTTATCAGTTTCGGCCTTGTTCTCGGTGAGCACGCAGCATCTCCCGAAAATGTGGAACCACGTCTTTTAAGTTCTATGTGCTTCCACGTACACATTCTGTTCTCCTCCCCGAGAACCTCTCAGTCTATCATTAACTGTACCATTCGGCTCCCGTAATGTCTCCCCTTCAACGCTGTAGTGGAGAGAAGTGAGTCAGCAAGAGATGGATAATTGGAGCGATAAGTAGAGGGTGGCAGATGTGAAAATGGGGGGGGGGGGCACATAAAAAGACGTCTTTACATCGAAAGGAGCGGGACGAATCATGGCAGGGGCTTGGGTAATTATTGATGATTGAAGAAGCGTGGTAATCCTCGCAGGGGACGGAAACGCAGACTCACGCCAGCGTTGTCACACGGCGGTGATGCGTCCTGCCGTGGGCGCCTCTCGTGACAATGGCCATCGCTAATGTATTTATGACCCTGCTTATTACTGTCCGCCACAAGTCATGGTTTGTCACCTGTCTAATTTTAAACATGTCTCCCTCTCTCCGTCTCTCTCTCTCTCTCTGTCTCTCTCTGTCTCTGTCTCCCTCTCAGCTGATTTCCAGTGACGCAGATGGGGCTATTCAGAGGGCGGGGCGCTTCAGGGTGGAGAATGGCTCATCAGATGAGGTACACAGTATAGTATAAAGCTTATTTTTCTATTCATTCCCATTACGACCCGCTCAGCCTTACGTATGTCTCACTGACCTCAGTAAATGGTGAGCAGCTTGGTTTAGGAAGTAGACGATGCATGAGTTTGTTGTACCGATTTCCTTTTTGTAAATTGGTGCAACAAACTCAAACGTACAGCAAATTGGCTTTAGTGAATCAAATCATAGTTTACACACAAAATAAAAGAAATTATAGTGGTTATTGAGGCAATAGTTTGGGGTTTTTCTGCATGTGTGTTGTTATTCAAACAGCTATTTTCTTGTGTCATTTATACATCTCTGAGTTGTCCTTTGTTACGTTATTTTTAAGTGATTATTCATCCACCGCAGCTTTTAGGGAATAGCTCACCACTTGGGATTTTTGCCAATTTGCTGTCTCGCAAATAAGGTAGACGAGGAGACTGATACCACTCTCATTCCTGCTAGAGCCTGTAGCTGATTAACGTAGCTTAGCATAAAAATTGGGAGTATAATAATCATAAATATTGCAAACCCTAATCGTACTTTGACTGCTCCTGTTTAAAATTTATAGGCAGTATATAAACTTTTAATAAAGGATTCGTAAGACACTATAATGTAGTTATAGGCAGATATAGGTCTTTATTAATTTGCTTGTTAACAACTGTAACTCCTCTTGTTGGCTCCCATAAGTGGAGGCAGGTGTATGAACTGATGAATGAATGACGATGAAAATAAAGTTATAAATGTTGACAAATACTTTACATGAATAAAAACTTAAAAATGTCCTTATAGCAGCCTATAACTTCATATCAGGGTGTTTTAAAACATGGATTAAATGCTTATATACTGCTAATAAATGCTAAATAGATGGAGTGGTGGTAAATAACATTGTTATAAATGTCCCTGTACACAAAAGGTGTTTCTGCTCACCTCCTTCTCACCAGATGTCCTGTTGCCATTGTCCTAAACTTACCGCAGACTGACGACATTTGCACAGCTTTGTGACAACATGGTTGACAGACAGCCTCCCGCCTCGTGTCCTTAGGAATCATGTTACTATTGTATCCCCATAAACGCAGCTACGGTTCATCCCCTATCTTGATGTGATTCAGTTCTTTGTTTTTGTCTCACATCTTGGTGTATATTTTTTTTTTTTTTTAAGGATGTCATGTGAAAGAATAAGAGACCAAAAGGCCTTTTCCAAAACCTTTAGATCCTCAGTCATTATCTAGAATCTTTCCATCCTCCAGGATGATTTAAATCCCGATGTACGACTGTGATAACAGCAAAAAGTAAGACTGTACTGTTGCTCAATGATTCTCTGTCATGTAATCTGCAGTGCTGCACTGTGCAGCAGCATTCCACAGGGAAGGCTGCTGTGACTCAAGCTGTGATCATCATGATGACAATGTGGTGTGTGTATGTGTGTGTGTGTGTGTGTGTGTGTGTGTGTGTGTGTGTGTGTGTGTGTGTGTGTGTGTGTGTGCGTGTGTGTGTGGGGGTCCGTGCATCCCTGCGTGTAAACAAACAGACTTTGGACTATACTCCAGCTACCTGGAGGAGAACCGATGTCCATCTGGAGAATCCAGAGTACCACACCAGATGGTTCTTTAAATACTTCCTGGGTAAAGGTCAGTGCTGCACACTCACACACAGTATTAGTGTGGCGTACAGAGAGAGAAATTGAACGGGTGGGGGGGGGGGGCTGGGGCTTTCAGAGGCTGCAGAAATAAAACATCCACAGAATTCATCCCCTGGTCCACAGGATACCTCTTATCTTATGAAGTCAGCCGCATCCTCATGCCGAAACACACTTCATTCAGGGCCAAAACTTGTTAGCGTCCAGCCATATCTCCACCGAGAGTCTCAGCCACATTCTAATCCCGCACGCCGCCGAGGGAGGAGGCCCGTGGAGGACAGACAGCCTCACCAGACGGAGCAAAGGCCTCGCCTCCAACTGATAACGCGTCTGAGATCGGGCCACGGGCTTCTGAAATGACCTGGTGCTGCACAGTGCGCTGGCGGGGGCCATTCGCAGGAGCCAGAGATTGTTTAAAAAAAATTCATTAGAATTGGTCACCTATTCCTTCACCTATTTTTTTTAAACCCTCGTCATATCACTATCCTCATTAGCACCCTGCCTGTTCTCGGGCTCACAGTGTAGGTGGCGCAGCAGGTCAATCAACAAAAACTTCGTTGTCCAGGTTTTACTTACTGTGACTCAAATCGGGAGGAATTCCTTCGGTCTAGAGGCGGAGATGAAGGGCGGAGCACCGCGATGGATGGGGGTAATTGTGAGAGAAAGTTGAGCGGCCAAAAACAGTCAGCAAGTGGAAGAAAAGAAACGCGTTTTCTCCTCTAGCCAGGGTCACGTTCCAATCATGGCTACGGCACGGGCAGTTTAAAATGAGCCACGTCTCCAGAAATTTGGCTCGACCCGTTTGGACCGCCACTGAGCCATCTGTGTCTCACAGCCTGAGCCGAGCCGACTTGCATCGCACAACACAACAACACGTTATGAACTCGAGGCCAGTTATTCTAACATGATAATTTCCTCCCTGATGAGGCACCAAAACACAGTGACTCGAAATCGAAATTTCTCCATGATTAGTTGAAGAATGATTAAAAACTGTCTCCCTGTTGTCTTGCATTGGGGACAGATATAATTCCTGATTGTAGACACTTTCTACTCACTCAGAGAAAAAAGCCGGCTAAATTAATAAGTATATAAATGCAACCCAACCTTGCAAAGTCACTGGTTCCCTGAAGCATTAAAAAAACAGCTAATGGAGAATAAACAGAGCTGGAGAGCAAATGGAGAGAGAAAGTGAGATTGTGGCATAAAGAGAACATTAGAGGGAGGAAAAAGAATTAGACGTGGACAAAGAAAGGGACGGCAATGCAGGCTGAGATTCTGCGTCTAATTGGGTTTGCAGGTCTGTCTGGTATTGTTTCTGAAGACGTTGCCCTATCAACCAAAGAGGCCGAGGCATGAATGTGCGACTCTGCTGTGGTGTCGTCAGGAGATCTTTGTCGCACAAAGAGAGAACTGGGGGGTGATTGGGGGGGGGGGGGGGGGTAAATGAAAAGGAAACAGAGAATAATGACAGAAAGACAGACCAAGACAGCAAAGGATGAAAGGGAGCATTGAATACCTAAACATTTCAAAAGGGAAAGGATATAAATTGGTCATTAAAAAAGAGAACATAAACGCGCAGAAAAGTACATTTTCTGCCTCATGTAAGTCAACTCCAACATGGTTTCCCCCCGTCGCTCTTTGATATTTTGATTGTGACATCCTCACATGTTCAGTATCCGGCTCGTACGCGTGAGTTTACCTGTGTGTTGTCTCTGTCTCCCTCAGTCCACCAGAACTACGTGGGCACGGACGCAGACAAGAATCCCTTCTACCTGTCGGTCGTCCTCTCAGACCAGAACAACCAGCGGGTTCCTCAGTACAGAGCCATCCTCTGGAGGAAGTCGGTGAGTCTGCCATCTGTGCGCCTCTTGGCAGGTGGAGGAAGTAATCCCATCCTTCGCTTGAGTAAAAGCAGCAACGCAGAATTCTGCATTGGGGTTTTTTTCTTTTCCAATGAAATAATGCAGTATTTTACCTGTTTTTGCCACAAACTGTCATTTGAATGAAACCATCTGAGAAGTTTAGAAGGAAAACGTCTCTTTGGTCGAGCTGCTACCAACTCGTAGATATGTGAAATGTGACAAGGGTCCCAAACAAGAAACTGCTTTTGTTAAAGGGCCACACACCAAGAATGCCGGGGAACCACCGGTTTACTCTTGAAGAATTTGTTGTACTGTGTATTTTTATCTATGTTTTATTCCTGTAAATCTTAATCTGAAAAATAACTCGTAACAGTAGCCGTCAGATAAATGCAGTGGAGCAAAAAGTTCAATATTTCCTTCTGAACTGCAGTAGAGCAGAAGTAAGAAGCAGCATAAAATGGAAATATTCATGTAAAATAAAATCACCTCACAATAGTAAGTTCAGGACTTGAGTAAATGTGCTTATGTGCCTTACGTGACCGTACTGTAACCTTTAGTACACTGGGGCACTGATTAATCTCGAACGTGAGTATTGTCTATTGAACATACAGTCATAGGTGGCACATTTTTTGTGATCTAAATATTAGATTTTTAAAAAAATGACATCTTTAGGGACAATGCTTCCAATTTCGAGTCACCGTGTATGTGTGTGTGTGTGTGTGTGTGTGTGTGTGTGTGTGTGTGTGTGTGTGTGTGTGAGAGAGAGAGAGAGAGAGAGAGAGAGAGAGAGAGATGCATGTTCACTATTGTGTGTTTACCGTGTGGTGACTCAGCTTCATGACTGAGATAGCTTGGATCTAATTTTGGCCCGGCCGGCTGATTAGGGTGGCGCACCTCCGCCGGCTCATCACATCGATTTGTCTCGTTCCTGTCGAGACTCCAACTGGTTCAAGTTGCTGTTGTTGTTGTTGTTGTTGTTGTTGATTCTGTGACTAGCTGCAAAAATATGTCGAGTGCTCTCTGGGGTAATACTCAATGCATGATATCCACTTAACAATGACCAATAGTGGAACAGTTTTGCAGATGATATTTTTACGATTATCCCCTTCAATAACTTTGTAAATAATTTCTGAGACGGATCAAGTGACTCCTCAGTGGAAGGTACTAACAGTTAATAACCTCTGACCTATGCCACTCCTCTTCCCTCAGGGCACCCTGAAGATCAGCCTCCCCTACAGCCCGACCAAAACACTATCAGTCAAGTCCATCCTCAGGTGAGAAGCACAGCCCTGGGCTCTACCGCTGACACGGTTAACTCAGTTAGCAAAATCACCGTTATGCTAGTTATCTTGTGCTGGTACTGATAAATTTCTATTTGCATACACTTCTGCTACACATGACACTTAAAAGCCCAATCAGAGCCTTAAAACAAAATTATACAGACATAAAAGTTGACAAACTTTGTGTAGGAAAAGGTTTCGTTGCTCACTCAACCCACTTATGTTTGTTTGTTTGTTTGTTTGTCTTTTTGGTGTGGGATTACAACATCCCATAGTTCAAAGAAGATACATATCTCTTTATTTCATACAACAAAAACGACAAAAGTTATAATGTAATGTATAATAACTGTTACTCAGAGATTGACTTTTAAAGGACTGTAACTCGAGTTTTTCCAGAAAAACTAGTACTGGACCACAGGCAAAGCACTTAAAATTACCTCCAAATGAAAGCAAACTCAGTGCACTGGTCCCAGCAGTGGGCTGAGGTGGAAGACTTGTTATCGTAAGTCGTCAGAGACGCCACAAGTTCTGATCTAAAACTCGAAACATAACATGCTTGTAACATAACAAGGGATTCGTCGTTCCCCCGTTCCCCCCTTCTTTGTGACCACTGTCCTGCAAGTATTTCCCCTTCGCAGTTGTTTTATTTCCTCGGTGAAGTGTATCTCTGTTTAGGCACATTTGAGGAAGCCAGTCAGCCTTGTTAAGATACTGGATGTAATCATTTTTTTTATTTGTTTGTTTTTTTTCCTGGATGCCTGTGGCATCGAAAAGAGGCAAAGAAGACAAACCTTCATGAATGAAAGATTCAGTAAGGGACTAACTGGCTGCAGAGCTTGACAAATACTACCGACTTGGAACTGGATCCAAAATGAAATCAGCTCCCGGAACGCATCCATAATTATCAGTGTACATTCAAGGGGAACCCAGAATCAGTGTTTACAATAATGAGAACTGATCTCCAACAACTCCAACAACTTTATATAATGTTATATTAACAATAATCAGTCCTTACTTACATGAACAGATGTTGAGCTTTTACAAGGCTTATATCACGTACTGCAAGTATGATCTAATAGTAATTTGAATTAGAAAAAAATATACCTAGTTCAGAGTGTCTGCAGATCTTGAAAAGACATAAAAAGCAATGATTCCTGTTTCCCCAAAAAATTAAGGCTTTTAAAGGTTTTAAAAACTCTTAGATTACTTCCACTACGATCTTAAATATTTCTAGCCTCCCAGAGGCAGAAATGTTATCATCCATTTTCTGTTGCTTAATCAAATCTCGGTCATATTCAGCAATTAGTTGAGGATATTTTTAAGACTTGTTGTTGTATACAGGTGGGAAGTGCTGACAGAAATGTGACATAAATGACAATAAATGACATTAAATTCATGCACGGTAAATAATTCTAAACCTTATCTTCCTTACTAGTATTAGTATTAGTCGTATAAACTTAGCCCAACTGCTTGAAAGGCAGCACAATCTGGCGACGCTGGCATAGTTTCACTACATATTTTACACTAGAACATCACAAATGTTGAAAAAAGGCTACATTTTTTTGGCCATTCAAATCTTGAACAGTATATTTCCAGTAGAAAATGGGACTGTAATGGAGATTTAACATTCCTCGGGCCGAGCAGCGTCACCGCTCAAACTCTGAATGAATACAAACGCTACAAGCAGGGATGAGAAATCCCCTGTATCAGTTCTCACTTTTCTGTCTAACACTCGGGGCTATTTGTCTTCCATTAATCCTGAACACCACATTATCTTTTTTTCGTCACTACTTCCTCCGCTCCTCCTTTTCCTCCTTCTCCTCCTCCTCCTCCCCCTGTCCTTACTTCCAGTGCAATGAACATGGATAGGTTCGAGAAAGGCCCCCGGGAGATCCTCAACCCGGAGATCCAGAAGGTGAGAGCTACACCAGAGCATCAATAGCCCCGCTCTTAATCATATGCAACGCCGGTCCATTTCATGCCAGGTCCTGCCCAGCAGTTCCTTAACCCTGCGGTATCCTCAGGCTGTAGCGTCTCTACCAGTAGTGCTTGACGGTGTAATGATAATGGTAATGTCCTCTTTCCCCAGGATCTGCTGGTACTGGAGGAACAGGAGGTATGGGATGATACTGATTTCACACTAAAGTTTAGCTTCTTTGATTGTTTGTTTTGTAGCTATCTGGCATTACTTCTTTTATGCCCTTTTTTGTGTGTGTCTTTCCAGTCCCCCCCACACAACATCATATACATAGATAACCACTTTTTTTATTCCTTGTTGTGTCTTTATCATGGCAAACAATCTTTAAATGTCTTACATTTGCAGGAACCACAGCTGTGCTCTCTTAAGTTATGCCATCTATATTAATTTTTCAATAATTGCACTTTACATGCATTCTGTTAGGACAGATAATTACTACTTTTTACAATAACAGCACTGTTTGTCAATAGAAAATGATATGAAACACATATATTGTGAATAGTTTTAACCCGATCTGATTTTTTTTAGGGTTCCGTCAACTTTAAATTTGGCGTCCTGTACGCCAAAGACGGACAGCTCACGGACGACGAGATGTTTAGCAACGGTAAATGTCCTTGTACTCAGCTTTTTTTCCATTGTCAACACCTATTAAAGGGTCAGCTTGACATTTTGCTGAATCCACTTACTCGCTCTGTTGCCAAGAGTAAGACGGGACAATCCATACCACCCTCAAATCTATCTATTAATATGTAGCTGCAGTCAGCGGACGGATAGCTTAGCTTAGCAAAAGACAGGAAAGGGGGGTAAGCCTGGCTCATAGATCCAGCCTCATGATATAGGAACAGGCAAGAGAGCGTTCTTGATCTCCTCCTCTAACTCACAGATTAAAAAAAAAAAAGTGAATTTTCCCCAAATTTCCAACTGTCCCTTTAACAAAAGAACATTTACTACGACAGAACAATATCTGCTAAGTCAAAAGTCTCCTGTGTGTGTTTTAGAGATGGGGAGCGAGAGCTTCGATAAGTTTCTCAATCTGCTGGGTGACACCATTACGCTGCAGGGATGGGCAGGTTACCGCGGAGGGCTGGACACCAAGAGTAAGACAGCGCGCATCTGCTGGATCACATCACACACACATCATATTAAAAATAGATAAAGACTCCTGAATATGCCGGTTGTAATCATTTGTCTTCTTCTGTTTTTTTGCTTTGTTTTGGTTTGGTTTTTTTGTCTCTTTTCCCCTGCAGACGACACTACAGGAATTAAGTCCATCTACACAGTGTATCAGGGCCATGAGCTCATGTTCCATGTGTCCACCATGTTACCCTACTCTAAAGAGAACAAACAGCAGGTGGGTGGCTGTGTATGCATTTGTTGTTGTTGCTGTTGTTGTTGTATATTATTTTTGGCCTCTTTTTAGTTAGTCTCAAGCGTGTTTTGGTTTTTAATGTAGAATTTATTTTTAGATTTGTTTGTTCAGCCTCACAAGCTGGCTCTGTGCATGGCTGCTCCACCATCAAACAGAAATTGCCCAATAACTGTTAAAAGGATCGATGGGAAATTTTGTACAGACATTCATGGTCCCCAGGGGATGTGTTTCTAACAGCTTAGGGGACCCCCTGACTTTCCTCTAATGCCACTGTGACCTTGACAACTATTGGATGGATTTCTATGAAATTTGGTAGATAAATTTGTCCCTTAAGGGGTAATTGTCATATCTTTGGTTATTTGTTAACCCTAGAGAATGTTCGAATGCTCATGTTAGCATTTAACACTTTCCCCTTCAACACTTTCCACCAAAGATTGATCTCCTCTGTCTAAGAAGTAAACCGGTGTTTGAGAAATGATACAAACTCTGAATGCACATCAGTGACAGATCTTCATCTCGCCTCCAAGAGAAAGAGGCCACTTTAACAGTGCACTGATAGGAAGCCAGTACAGTGGCAGCCAACTTGGCAAAATGTTGGCGCTTCAGGAAGAAAAGGAGAAGAAAGAAAATCATGGCTTGACTGTAAAGCTCTGCTGCGTAATGCCAATATAACGGAGTATGAATTAAAAGGGTCTGGTGCATAGAAGATCTGACACATAAGTGGATTTCATCTTAAGATTAAAAAAAAAGACACTCTGGCGGTCGATAATAAGGAACAGTCTGTGCCTGCGCTGCATGTGAGTGTGGCTGCTGGTCTGTCGCTTGTCTCCCATCGACCCGAGTGACAGGAAATGCAGTCATACGGTAGAATATGACTGTAGTAGACACCTGAGCTCAAGAGTTTTTGGATAAAGTTATAGTGTTAATTTCATCCACCACAATAAAAAAAGCGTGTGTTGAAAAGGACAACATCCTGACAGTTTTTGTAGTCTTACCAGTAGTGGGCTAAATGAAGTGTAATGCTAGAGGGAAGGTACTGTGCTGATTAAGAGGATGTATCCTCTCTGGAGCATGATTGTGCAAAAGCCCTATTGCAGGCCCAGAAAATAGGAATAAAAGGAAGGGATCACCATCTGGGAAGCATGAATATACATGTTATAATTAATGGAAATCTTTGTATATGGTTTTGATCTTTCTTGTGTGTAAGTCGAATTTATGACTAGACGGTGGTGCTCAAAAATTAGTTACTTTTGCAGAAATCTTGACATGAACCAAAGTGTTGGACAAGGAAAAAACTTTGACCTGATTGCACTGCAAGACAAAAGGTCAGACAGGTCAAGAAATTTGTTAGGATTCATCCATTGGGGACCATTAATAACCATATTAAATATCGTGAAATTTTTACCATTAGTTTCTGAGATCTCTTTCCCTGGAAAAAAGTATTGAACCGACAAGCAAAACCAAAGCAAATAAAAAGAAAAATATAGTATATAAGATATTACCTGACGGGGGAAGAGATGGGCGGCAAAGAGAATAAAATAAAATAGCAAAGAGATGGCAAAAACCAAGCGGTGAGACAGGATTTCGTGCAGTTGATTTGCTTGATGTTGCTGCCTCTGAAGTTTTAAGATCAAAGAACCGAAATAATCACCGCGTCTCATAGTACGTATGGTGTGAGAGCTTGGAAAATGCTAGAATAACAGCCTCTTCCAAAGACATGCACACATATGCACAGTATGTCCTCATCAGACTATGTCGTCAACAGAGTAAATAACTTTAAAGCTGCTGTAATCAATATTTAATGTCATCGAAAGGATGAAACGACCGCGTGTAATGTGAAATAGATCATTTGTAGCGACAAAACTCACAGGGAATTATCCCCCAGCGGTGTGGTTTAAGCTCAACTCATTGTTTTGGTTTTTACGGCCCACTGTTTGGGTTCGGGCTCACCAGGGGCAGCTCTTTCAGTGAAAAAGCTCAGATAAACCTCAGATAAACTTAATGCTACCTTCCCAGAACCAAACAAAGTCGGCGCTCTGAAAACAAAGGGGAGTTGGTCGTCATTAGCCGCCGCTGTCGACGTGATCAGCAGCAGAAGCCTCGGTAGTGGCTGCGACACGCAGCTCATAGAGGCGATTACAGTACTTAAAACCACTTTGTGACGCCAATCGCCATAGTTTGCATACGAAATTGTTTGCCTTATTTGCATCATAACTCAGTCAAATCTAGATTCGGTGTAACGTACGGTTTTCGGGGACATCGTTAACAACTCCAGGACTGACATTCACCAGGCGAACAGACTCCAAATGAGCGCTAACTTTCATGGATGTTTAAATAAAAAACTGTTTGCCAACTTCTCCAATTTAGCATCTTTATGAGGTGATAATATGTCAATGATGTGTTTAGAGTTCGTTCCTTTGCCCCTAATTGACATAAAATCGATTCATCCTGGGGTAAAGACAGTTCCTGTCCCATATGAATCATAGAGTAATGACATTTTTTCTCCTCCTCCTCTTTGTGTCTCCTTTGATCCGTCCTCTCTGGCAGGTGGAACGAAAGAGGCACATCGGAAACGACATCGTCACCATAGTATTCCAGGAAGGGGACGACGCGCCGTCGTCCTTCAAGCCGTCTATGATCCGATCGCACTTCACTCGTATCCTTCGCACAGACATTGACGTGTCGAGCGTTAACCGGCGGCGTGGCTGCGTTCGGAGGAGCTTTGGCCAGTGAAACCGATCGCCACGTCGGCCCTGTGAAGATATGCGGGTTGCTATGGCGTCTGCTACATAATCTGTGTTTCCTTGACTCTCAATTCCAGATATTTTTGCATTAGTTAGGTATAATAGCCAGAATGACAGTTACAGGTGAGTGGTTGTGATTGATGCTGTGTTTTTCATGTCCCATTTGGACTTTTTTTTTTTACCTAAAAAACTCACTTTATTTCTGACCACTGAGTCCTTTTGATTTTTTCTGTGATTTATCTGATTAAAAAAGATCACTTGACTTTACTTCCTCATAATGTGTGATGTTCAAACGGAAGAGCGATGTTATATATTTGTCTTCTGTCACAGGTTGAAGATTTTCTCAGAGGAGAGTGTCCCACTGTTTGGACCCCCTCTCCCATCTCCACCTGTGTTTACTGATCACCAAGAATTCAGGGACTTTTTACTAGTCAAATGTGAGGAAAAAAACAAACAAACAAACTGCATCATAACATGGCCGATAAATCTGCATCATCTAGATTCATCATCTAGGTTTTTCTCTGTGACTAATCTTTCCTAATCCCCGGCAGTAATCAATGGAGAGAAAGCCACACTGGAGACGCCAACGTTTGCCCAGAAGCGTCAGCGGACCCTTGACATGTTGATCCGCTCGCTCTACCAAGACCTCATGCCGGACCTGCACAAGGTACAGCTCCACCGCTGCCCGCCGGTCTTGTAATGAAGACCAGTCCTTCTCGGACGGACGTGCTTTTTTGTTGTTGTTGTTGTTGTTTTATCCGGCCGCTCCGGGAGGCACGTCGTACGTAGTCCGTCTCGTCTGCTCCCTGTCACTTCAGCCACTGGCGGCGACTGCAGCCGCTGCTGAGCTGTGCTCTGCTGTGTTCCACTGCAGCCCTCGGTCTGCCTCTGCACACTGCACCACGCCGACTGGATACTACTGCAATGCTGACTTTCTCGGCAGGACTCTCTCCCCCTTAAATCACCCTTATTCTTATTTTTTTTTTCATCCTTTTACTGTTGCTCTCAACATTGACCTACTGTTATTCTCACTGTGTTTCAATCCTGCTGTTCTTACCCCCCCTGCCAGGGTCAGTTTCTAAGACCCCCCTCTGCTTTCTCTTTCCCTCCATGTGTACGCATGTGTGTCCGTGTGTGTGTGTGTGTCTGTGTGTGTGCTACATTTCGGCTGTTGGCGTTCCACGTTTAGGTTCCTTTTTCTCCCCAGAACATGTTGAACCGCCGGTCCTTCAGCGACGTGCTGCCCGAGTCTCCGAAATCAGCACGCAAGAAGGAGGAGGCACGGCAGGCTGAATTTGTCAGAATAGGGCAGGTAAAAAAAAAAAAAAAAAAAAAGAACACACAGACAAACACAGACACACACACACACTCACACACACACACACACACACACTCACACACACATAAACTCAAAAACACCAAACAACCAGACCTCTGCAGTGAGCAGCCAGAAACACGAAAAGGCACACTGACACATGCAAACTGGGTAAACCACTCTGACAAAGCTGGGCATTGGCACACACACATATATACACACACACACACACACTCACACTTATTTTTTTAAAGGAGCATGATGAGGTAAATCAAAGAACAATGAAAAAATAAATTAATTGGGAAACTTAAAAATTATGCAAAAAATTGGTTGTTTTATTTTTTTCATGATAAAGGTCTAAAAGAAACTAGAAATGCTACTTAAACCTCTGTATTATTTATATACATATTCCATTAAAAAATCCTTGGTACTTTATCTTTGCTATGAAGACTGATGCTCATTTCTGGCCCTTTTTAGGACAATATTAACTGTAAATATAAGTAGAGACTTTACACTAAATTACTTTTTAAACACCCCCCCCCCCAAAAAAAACAAAAAAAACTTAGGGGGCAGCCCTGAGTAGTGCCTGGCCAGTGTTTAACCTCCAGTAATGAGGTAGGGCATCCTGTTTCCAGCCTTAGAGGGAAGGCAGAGGGCAAAAAAAATAAAAAGACGCATTCACTGCACCACTCACTGCTGCTCCTTAAAGCTGTACGTCTTAAACTTAGTATGTAGTAGTATGTTGTAGTAGTAGTAGTAGGGGGAAAAAGAAATGTCTATAACGACTCTTCACAATATAATATCACTATATACAGACAACAGTAACTTAAGATCTATGAAGCGGGTATAAGTAAAAATCGGCAGTAGTTGCCTATTACAGGAGAAAAAAGTAGCATTAAACAGTCGTGTAAAAAAAATGATATCATGTTGAGCATTAATGCAGCAAGTCCTTTTTTTTTTCTGGAATATATTGCTTTATAGCACAAGCTGCAGGAGACTGGGTTTAGTGTAAAATGTCGAAATGACTTCACAGTCCAAGGAGTCACATAATTCTGGCTCTGGTGACAGAGAATCTATTTCATAGATGGTTATTGTGCATGGGAGATGGGACGCTGCTTTTGATCAGCCTCTATTGTGGAGAACACTTAAGATTTGAGCCGTAATCAGGGGCTTTCAGCGGGACACATTACATAGATTTCCTGTCCATGCTGCAGTACAGCACTTTTTTGGGAGGGGGGGCTTATACACACTTATCTACCAGCACCAGTGCATTTTTTCTTTTCTTCTTCTTCTTTTTTTTTTTCTTTTCATTTTGACACGCTGATCAGCCAAATGGAGTAACTGCGGTTACGGGAGATGCTATAGACACCATATAAAAAACAGCCTCTCTCATTCGAAGGTCAGATCTTCGTCTCTTTGTGCTATGAGAAGTCACTTTGCAGCCATAACTCCCGACGGACAGTTGAGCGAACTGGACGCCGTGATGCAACGATAAGAGCAGGCCTCTGGGCCGCAGTCCGGCCGTGATTATAAGGCCATCACTCCTCTGCTCTGGAGTGCCGGAGTAGCAATCATATAATTATTAATGAACGAAATTCTGAGAACACAGACAGGAAAAAGGAAATTTTACAAAGTGCACACGTTCATGCCTCTGAAGCAATCCTGTCTCTCTCCTTTGTTCGCCATCTTCATTTACCAGCCCCTGTTCCTCTTTGTTTCGGTGTTTGTGTTTTCTGCCTCGTTTCCCTTGTTTCCGTCGCTCTGCTCGTAAACACAAAGCCGAGGCATCGACACATTGTGCTGTAAAGCGTGAAAACAAAGGAAGGTGGACGTGTCGAGTCATTGATTATCTAGTTTTGTAGTTTGTCCTCGGCTAAACCGGCTCTCTCCCTGCATTCACTCCTTGTGCAATGCACATTAAACACGGTGGTTTCATGTTCTCGCGGTTGCCTGATAGGTCGGGGTATTTATATGTATTTTTCTGGAGGACGTCATAGTGCGCTGCACTGGAAAGTCATCGTTTTGTTGATTGGTTACTGATTTCATTATCTCCAGACCTCCTGTTTATGTGGATAAGTAAACGGAAATGGCTGACTGTGCGGCTTGGATCTGAAAAACTGTCAATCTGATCGGATGGTCATTGATTGGACATCTCTGAAAACTACTCGATTTGAATTTTTGGAAGAGATTGCACCTTTTATTTTGTCGTGACAAGTTTTTTCTACTGGTGCCGGTTTGCTGGCTTTCAAGCTCAGACCGTGTCCGTCCTTCTTGTGACGCGTTCACACACACTCGTTTATTCTGAGCAGGGTCCAAGAACTGAATGGCATGTCCAGACATTGTTTAAGTAAGTAGCACATTATATATTTTAAGAAGTTAGATCAGCCTAAAGTGGCATATATTGTGCCAGCCTCCAGGGGTAGAAAGTACACTTACTAAACTGATCTCCCCTCTAAAGGCCTCAGATAGTGTTGTTTAAATAATTGCTCAAGGCCCAAAATGGTAAAATGGTCAGTTGAATAAAAAACAGTTAGAGAAACGGTTGGAGTATTATTAAATATTTTTGCAACAGAATTTTGTGTCTTCCTCTTTCCTACCGCATTAATCATCTCACTCCTCAGACTTGTCTTGTGACCCTTTGGAGGGGGCCCGACCCCTCGGGAGGGACCGACTGGACTAATCTATCAAACTGTGTATAAAATAGATAGAACTAGCTTCACTTTGAAAACACAGAAAAAAACAGTAAAACACTGCTAATAATTTATATATATTTATATTTAAGTCACAAGGACAACATTTCTGCAAAATGTTTAGTTTTACTTTTCATAGTTTCTTCTTTTTTGCTGATAACACTGTTCTGGTAGGATTTCAAATGCTTGACTTATCCTTTAATGGAGTGTTTTGGGTTTTTTTTTTTTACGTTTTGTGTTGTGAACTGACAGATGTGTAGGTTGTGTGTCACACCTGGTTCCATCTCCTCTCCAGGCTCTGAAACTGAAGACCATCGTAAGAGGAGATGCGCCAACCAGCCTTGTCACCACAGGCCTGTGCAGAAAAGAGGTGAGTGTCTGAGACGTCCCCCGAGACTGCGCAAAGTCTTAATCTTAATGAAGCCTTAAATCTCTCGATTCTTTAAGAATTGTGACCAAGAAGTAAACTAAAGTAAATATTTTACAGTAAAAAAAAAACAAAACATGTCACTGGTGTTTGTTGTACTGCCTCTAAATTAGCTCGAGCCTGTCTCGTCGCATGACACGATTACTGACAAAAATCAGCGATGAGCTAAAAACCAGCCGATATATATCTGCACGGGTTCATTGGTCACACTCTAGAGTCAAGTATTATTTTTATTGATATTAGAGCAGCGGACCGCCTCCATCTTGTCCTGCTGGAAAAGGAAGCGATACTTGAGAAAAAATGCACAGGGAACGAGTGGATTTATCTTACTTTCACAACTTGTCTAGCCTTTTTTCACTTTTTGCCAAGTGCGCATGACTTGCCACCTATTAATATTGTGTTTTGTAATATTCTGTTGAAGCAGGTGGATGATAATTCCAATATCTATGTCTCTGCATATACCTAAATGTGTCTGTGCCTCTATGTATGCTGCAGCCATGGGAGTCCCAGTCCTTCTGCAGCACATTCCCCTATGAGATCGTGTGTGCTGACTCCTGGGGTCAGTCTCTGCTGGTTGCCACGGACACGGCAGGGGTCATGCTGCTGGATGGTGAGGTCACCCTAATCAATATCTCCCCATGTCCTCTAAAATAAAGCCGCCCATCCATAGCCATTCAATACTGCGCTCAGTAGAACGCCAAGGCCAGCAGCTAACATGGTGATGATAATGATGTTGTCCACATTTCAGGCCCCGATCCAGCTCTGGCCAACGCTGGTGAGTGACGCGCAATCGATACTTATGCTTCTTTCTCAGAGGATTTTTTTTTTTTTTAATCATCAAAGTATTTCAGTCTCAGTTATATTACATAGACATATTTTTCAGATTTTACCCATCTTGTAAATCCGGATGTGTGTGTGTGTTGTGCTCCAGAGATGCAGGCTCTGCCTCCGGTGCAGGTGTTCGACAAAACCATGGTGGTGAAGCAGATGCACGTTCTTGAGCCTCAGGACCTGCTTATCACCAGGGCTGACAAAGGTAGGCTTGAAACCACGAGGGGGGGGGGCTGCCTAACAACCCCTCTCTGCAAATCAGAGAACCTCCCCCCATCATCCTTTACCATCCACAATGTTCACTCTATCTTCACGGCAGAACATTACTTACCTCACATTTTCTTTCTCATTATTCCTCTTCCTCTCTCTTATTTCGTCTCTATCGTCTCTCTCTCTGTGCTGTTGAGTACCTACTTACCCTTTCCACCTCCGTTGGTCCAGTGGACACATCGATCACTCGCTGTGATCCAAGGAAGCCGACCTATAGAGAACCAATCCCAGTTGAGGTTATGCATGCGT
This sequence comes from Istiophorus platypterus, assembly GCA_016859345.1. NCBI lineage: Eukaryota > Metazoa > Chordata > Actinopteri > Istiophoriformes > Istiophoridae > Istiophorus > Istiophorus platypterus. The sequence continues at coordinate 4,828,758 of CM029128.1, read as the reverse complement.
GTGTGTGTGTGGGTGGGTGTGTGTGTGCGTGTGCCTGTGTGTGTGTGTGTGTGTGTGTGTGTGCGTGACAGTGTGTGTCTGTTTATCCTCAGGGACAGGCTTAGCTGTGACAGTGAAGTGGGCTTTAAAGGCCTGATAGATATAAAGACAAACAGACAGATAAAATTAAACATGGAGGCCAAAAAACACAAAAAAGGCACAAATAGTTTATACAAGAAGTTGCAATGTACTAAAAAAAAAATAGCTGCAGGATTTATCTCATGTTTGCACCAACCAGAAGAGCATGTAATTAATTACCCTGTAAATGATTAGCTAATCCTAATATTGACAAACAGGGTTGACTCAGTTTTGATAGTGATTATGCGATGGCAGCGGGAAACATTTGTCCCGACTGCGTGTGGGCTTTGATAGAGCTTCTGAGAGAGCCCCCAGCCTTAAGGAGCCTTCTGGTAATCCTTCCCACGGCCGTGGGAGGATACTTAAAAAAAAGAGAGAGAGAGGTGGCAAATTAGGAGCAACCTTAATGCAAAACAGAAGCGGCTTTTTTTTTTAGTTGTTGTCCTTGTTGATGAATTTCCAGGGAAGGACGCTCGGCTCTACGTGTTCCGACTCAGCATGCTCAAGAGAGGCCTGGAGGAGAGGCAGCTCGTCAGGAGCAAGTGTGACAGCCGGGAAAATAAACTGGAAAAAACGAAAGGTACAACACGAGGCCTGCGACGATGCACAGAGAGGGTTGCACATCGGAAATCGTCTTCGATTTAGTTAAATTTAGGACTTGATGGATTGGTCACAGTTTTTCCAACTCTGCCTTAATTCAGCAGTCAGGTGTCCATTTTAACACTGAAACAGGTTTTGCTCACTGAAATCATTTCTCCTGGTCACACTGGCCATTACAAGATCCTTTCTTAGCATGTTTATGATGAAGGTGATGAGAGACTAAATCCATAGTCTGGATCCGTTCCTGTTTATCCGAAGTTAATTCGGATGCTCCGACTCTCTGAAGTAGTCAAATCAAGAGGTTGTAATCTAACCCACTTGATTCAGGTATCTATAGAGGATAAATAGAGGACGGGGGTCAGCGGTTTGGCAAACAATATATCGTTCCAAGTTTCAGCTTACTGAATCAAGAATTCTGAGTCAAATCACAGCGCCAAGAATCGCAATGGGATCGAACCGTGAAACTGCCGAAGATTCCCGACCACTACCGGACAAACGGGAGATCACGTGTCAGTTTTTGAGCTGACGATTTCAGCCTTTGTGCTAAGCTAAGCTAACAGCATGCCCACTCTGGATTTGTTTTTAGTGTACAGACATTATACCGGTATCAACCCTCTCATCTCCTCCTCGATAAGAAAAGTAAAGTCTATCTTAACTTGCTTGAAGCATTTTCTGGATTCCATTGTCATGTTTTTTTAATACTAGTGCACCAATCTACCTGCTTTTGTTGTCAGGATTGGGCCTTTAACCACGGGATATCATTCTGTATCCGAAATCGTCCCAATTTCACACTTGTTTCCTGTCAGATTTGGCTGAAAAATAAATCTTATATCTAACAAAGAATAATCAGGACCTTTGAAATACTTTCGACAATCTAATGCAAATGTCTTTGTTATATTTGTCAAGAAAAAATTAATGTTTTAATCAGTCTAAAACTGGATATTTCGACCTTAATTAAAATCACTTTTACAGAACAAACGCATAACCTTTGACCCCTGGTGTCATGCCAGCTGCTTGCGGATGCATTGATCTCTGGGATGATGCCAGGGAACAACACCCACATTACAACACATGCTTGATGTACTTCCTGTCTCTCCATGTCCACCCCCACACTCTCTCCCACACCATCCTACCCCACTCCACCCTACTCCACCCCACACTTCGTCCCAGGCTGTCATTTATACTCCATCAACACCCACCACGGCTCCGAGCTGAGGATAGTGGCAGCCATCAGGAACAAGCTCCTCCTCATCACCCGGAAACATCCACGCTTCGAGGGCTTCAGCGCCGTCGCCATGGGGGCGGACTCGCCGGTTGAGGAGTTTCAGTACATACGGGTACAACAACAAACTCCGCGTGAATGGAAAAAAGATTGGATGGATGGATGTAAAATGAATTCATGGGTGGAGGATTGAATAAAGGAATGAATGAATGAATGAATCATATAAAGTATAATATAAAGTAAAATATATCAAATTTCTCTCTGTACATATTTATATACATTAAAACAGGGGTTTTCAAAGTGTAAGGTCACCAACAGGTTCAACAGATTTCATGTTGCACTATAATTTTTGACTTTTTTGCTTTTTGGGCTTTTGTTTTTTATTTGTTTGTTTGTTTTTTGGCTGCTTTTGTCTTAAGGGGGACCCACACTTCAATGAAAACCCCTGTCCCAAAACTATCAAAATATCATACGCAGACAAACTTGAATGTGCCTATGAAAGTGAACGAACTAATCCATGTGTGCGAGCACTGAGGTTGTACCGTCCGCCCGACAGGAGATCTGCCTGTGTGACCCGCCGGTGGTGATGGCGCTGGTGGATGGGCCGACGGGGGAAAACGACAATATGATCTGCGTGGCCTACAAACACCAGTTTGACCTGATCAATGAGAGCACCGGAGATGCCTACCGGCTACACCATGTGGACGCCAATAGGGTGAGGCAGATGTGGACGTGCGTTAACCCACGTGAATGGCGGTGGTTTTTCTTTTTCTTGCTTTTTGTCATTTGCCTCCATGCGATGTTCTCTGAAGTTGAGCGGAACCGAAACCGTCAGTGGACCCAGTTGGTCGCTTTACTTACGTCTCTGAAAACGAGGCCGCTTCGGTGAATCGACACGTTATCATTCACAGCCACCAGGCTGGGGACTGGGGAAGTGGAAATAGAAATGAAATTCTTCTTTAACTATTTCTCCTTTTGAAAGTGTGACCACAATAAGTAAAAAAAAAAAAAAAAAAGTCGCAAAGCTTCTAATGGCTACTTACTGCATGATAACGCTCCATGTAACAAAGCAAAAAAAAAATCGCCTCAGAGTAGTTTCACAAAAATGACAGTGGGTTCAGTTTTCTCCAGTGGCCTCCCCAGTCTCCAGATCTGAATCCAGTAGAAACATCTTGTGGTAGAACGTAGGATTGGCATCCGCAAAATCTGCCGAAATTGATGTGAATCACGGTGCTGCGGCCTTCGCAGCCACCATGTCTGAGCCCCACTGAAAACCTGTGGGAGCTTTTGGAACGACATGTTGTCAAAACACCAAACGAGGGAACGTCTTATGGAAAAAAACGGCGTTCCAGAGCCTTATAGAATCATTGCTAAGGAAAACTGAAGCTGTTGTTGCAGCACAAGTGGCCGAACACCTCACCAAGACAGTTTAAGTTGGCTTTTCCTTACCTGTGTCGCCCGTCTGTCGATGGTTACCCAGCGACCCGACGTGATGTGTTTAAAAACAGCCTCCCGTGCCCGACCTTTCGGATCTCGTTGAAATGATTCCACTAAACTGACTCTCCTCTGCCTGCAGGTGAACTTTGTAGCAGCCATTGATGTGTACGAAGACGGGGAGGCCGGTCTGCTGTTGTGTTACAACTGTGAGTCTTCCTTCAACTCTGAACATTTCAAGTGTCATGTCATAGCTGAGCCTTAGTGGGGTTGTTTTTTTTTTGTTTTTTTTTCTCTGCCGATGGAATAAAAATAATTGTACACAAGGCTGCAAAAAGATAGATTTTTAAAAGGTGTAGCGGTTTACTTTATCTTTTGTCTGGATAAAAGGATAAATAGCTCTCAAATTTAACTGAGTGAAAAAAAGGCCTTGTTCAAAACATAGAAGAAAAAAAAGCAGTAAACAGAAGACGCTGAAGCATTTATTTTGAAAGCTGAGGTTGTTTCCTGCGTTTCTATTACAGATATTTGCTACTACAAGAAAGTTTGCCCGTTCAACGGCTCCACGCCGATGATCCAGTCCAACACCTCCGACTTCCACTTCAGCTGGAACCAGATGCCCAATGCTATTGGTAAGTTGCCACGGCAACAGTGCCTCGAACTCCACCCTGCCCATGTTGCTGGCCTGGCCGGAGCTTGCCGTTGCCGTGGAAACACCATGTGTAGCCACAAGCACCCAATTGGCCTGAGTGATTATTTGTGTGTTTGTGTATTTTGTGTGTGTGTGTGTGTCTGTGTGCATGTGGGCATGTTATGATTAATGCAGAAGGTGATGAAAAGAAAACTCAACTGGTGCTAAAGCCGAGACCCTGCTCTCTGTTGCCGTGCATCCTATAATGAGGCCTCCCATCACATGCACGCACACGCACACGCACACACACCTACACACACACACACACACACCATGGAAAACAAAATTTGCTGAGTAATAAAACAAATATAATGAAACACACTGGAGAAAAAGCAACTGCTAAAGCTGCCATAATCAATATTTTTATTTGTAGTCATTATTATTATTTTTCGAGCTTATCAACCCGTCTACCTCTAACCTCAAAGACATTTTATAAACTGAAGAACTGAGATGTCATCAATGGAGAAGATCCAGACACTGACTCACTCTCAAACTCACTCCTGAGGAAAAATAAAACGTAAAAAGTCAAATCTTTGTTTGACTGAATTTGCTGTAATGTCACTGAGACATTATAGGGTGATAATATGTCAATGCTGTGTTCGCAGCTCATGCAGGTTTGACGTTTTTTAAATGTGAATGTAGGAGGTTCAGACGAAAAGTCGTGGTTTCACTCAGTTCCAGTCAACCAAAGCTCATCATCGCACCAACTCTTTGCTCTTTGATTGGCGCATTAAAACACAATGTCGACCAGATCCCAGGTCTCTCTCTTTTGTCCCCACCCAAGTTGCATCCATCAGATGTTCCGTTCAAGCGTTTTTGCAGGTTTCAATCACGGTCTCCCACGTTGTGCCACCGCCTGCTCTCACTTTGCTGTGTGTTTCACATCAAACAGCGGAGAGAGGAGGAGCTCCTGGAGCCCTCAGGATACGAGCCCATTTTTCTGCATATTTCATTAGCTAATGGCGGCATTTCAAAATGCCTTTCTGTGGGAGAAGTTGGGAGCAGATTTAGAAAACGTTTAAATTTCCTGTTTTTTCCAGGCAAATGCACGGTGAAATCATGGCCGACGCACCTCCCTGACGCCGCCGCCCCCTTCATCACATTCTTCTTCTTTTTTTTCCCGCAGTCTGTGCGTTTCCATACATCCTGGCCTTCACGACCGACTCCATTGAGATCCGACTGGTGGTCAATGGCAACCTTGTGTACACGGCGGTTGTCCCAGAGCTACAGTTGGCTGCGTCACGGGTCAGTATGACTGACACAGTCACATGTCAATGCCCTGATGTTGTCAACAGCGTACACTGCAACTTTGTCAATAAAATGATTTAGTTTATAATTTGTAATTCTGTGTCAGAGGTTATATAATTGGACAGTGGAGATGCATTATGTGTGTTCCTACAACCCACTGGTGCTCACTATAGAAAAAGCCCCTAGGGGTTGTGAGGGTTTTTTGTTTTTTTTCCAGTGTTTTCAGGGCCACGCTGCATTACGTAAGTAACCGTCTCAGCTCTCTCTCATTTCGATCAATCTTTATTACCCCTGTGGGAAATATGGCCGGCAATATGCATGGCTACAAAGCAATAATACACAAGTAATTCATACACATGGATCATTTAAAACAAGACCACAATGCACCTGGCGTCAATACATAAATACTTTTTCTTCCTCTATTCCCATTCAGTCTCTTGTGATTTTTTTTCTTTTCATGTTTCAGCCTCTGCCTCTCTCCTCCCTCTGTGCCTTTCCTCTTTATATCTATTAATAATAATATTTCCAGGAAGGATCTCAATCCCTCTTAATGTTGTCTTTCCGTTTTTTTGTTTTTTTTCCACCCGCAGTCGGACATCTACTTTGTTTCCTCGGCTCCGGTGAGCTCCGCCTCCAACTGCAGTTCAAGAGACACCAGTTCCCAGAGTTCCCCGCAGACGCCCACTGGCTACGAGATGCCCGTGTTCCCTTCGCCGCTCGGTGACGGTAGGGCGCCAGAGAAAAATGATAATAGGGGCTTTGATATTGAAGGTTTTTAAAATGTCAGTGTTGCCTGCAGACCGGTTTGACTTTGCACGCTCCGTTAGTCCAGAGCTCGGGATCCATTTACATAAAACTTTCCACTGCAGAACGGTTCACTGAAGCCGCAACCCTTCCCCTCCAGGGTTAGGGTTAGTTTCCCAGAGCTGAATCATGTGTTGATATATAATTGCATCCATCTCTTAAATGACTATTACCTCATCTCTTCTCACTGTATAATACAGACATAACTCATAGTGATACTGGGGAAACAAGTCTCCTTTCCGCACATTTTTATTGCCATATAACTTTAATAACCCTACAGATGGTTTTAAATATTTTAGATCACTACCTACAAATCTTGTTAATTTTACATTATAGCGGACCATTTTCCAAAGCTTTCACATTAATCTCAAGCCTTACGTGCAGCCATACGCCTCCATTCATTTCAGCACGGTATGAAAATCAACCTGCGGCGACTTGGTTTCAAATGTCAAGTATATCTCTAACATTCTTTACTAAATAAGCCACAATCAAAGATAGAGTTTGTTAAAATAAATAAAAAAAATTTAAAATACGATGCATGGAAATATGTCTCAACTACCTTTTGAAACCACTGAGAAATGCACAGACAAAATTGTAGAGAAAGTAGAGAAGTCTCCTGTTGTGACTCCGGCAGAAAAGTGTCTGTGCAGAACTTCATCATTCAAAGTAAGAAGCTGATTTAGTTTTCAGGGTTTTCAGTGCCTCGAAAAAAGAAAAGAAAGAAATATAATCCAACAGAGTGAACAATTCAGTGCTTCTGATTTTATTGCCACTGTTACACTCCGTTGCGAGCACGGATCATCTTTAACACCGTTGCCCGCTGCTGCGTTCAAAGGCCCCCTGACATCCGAGAGCCTGCTGCTTACAAGCTTCGCCGTTGGAAAATTCTAACATACAGCAGAGGAAGTGAAAAGCAGCGACACGGTGAAAAAGGGTCCTGCGAATCTGGGCTGGTGTCATTCTATATTTTTCGAAATGTCAGCTAATCCCGTTAATGGTATCGATCCTGATATAAATCGCATAGTCTGTCTCTTTCTGACCGTAGTTCACCACAAATGTAGCTCAAGCAGGAGTAAATAGTGTTTTCTGTTTTCAGTGGTGGATTACTACACACTCGCTGCTCCGGTTGAGCGGTCGCAGCGGCAGGACGGTGTACGGGGGAATACTTCCAGATAAACAACAGCGGCCATGTTCACTGTAATGAAGGAACATGTCAAAAAGTGCAACCGTGCGGCTGACTGATGTGTTTTTAATAGCTTTTGGCTGTCAACGATGGAGCCTTGTGGCATCGGAGAATAACGTCATTTGGATACAGGGACTTTGATAGTGGGGTCAATTAAGCGCTGGTTTTGTTTTTTTTTTCATGAGATATGTTGATTGTAAGAAAACTATAGAATATAACGCCAATCATATCTTTGATGGGTTGTCGTTGGGCAGCTAACTCTGAGATTGGGGATAATCTGTGAACACACCGGTTTTTCAAAACAATCACCCATGAAATACAAATTTAATGCAACAATGGTAGCACAAAAAATAAATTTAAAAAAAGCAACAAAATGTCCACTATGATGGATGAGCTGCCTCTACATCATCAACAAATTGAATTTCCTACAATAGCTCAAGTAATGGAGGCCTATGGTTGCAACGAGGGCAATGTCTGTAAATGTGATTTGTAGTTAAAGGGGTTTGAACATGCAGAAGCATCATTACGATATTTAAATTCTTACTACTGCAAGTTCTAAAAATTCTCCACTGTGATGTGAACGCCAGCGGGGGGCACTATACATGTCCTCGGAGGCAGAGAAGGCTTTCAAGGATGATTAGGGATCGATAGGAGCCCCTCCCTTCCGCCCTCCGGCCCAGTTCCACTCCCTCCTCCATCTTTTATTGTATATTTGACAAGTCGGAGTCGTGTACCCCCCCCCCCCCACCACCACCACCACCACCACCAGTGGCTGACCTCATTCAGGTTGAAACAACTGTCTGGAAGTGGTGGCATACATGTCGTGCACAGCTGTCGTCAGCGACTTGCAGGTTCAAGAGTGACGGCAGACGGCTACTTTAACCCCCCCAGCCCCCCCCCCCCAAACCCCACGTCCATCAGACTTTCTAGCAGTTAAAACAAAGGATGCAGATTCATCCTTGGCTGCAGCCGCGTAACACCGACAGCTGCGGTGAAGGATGACTCGTGGGGGAAACAGTTCTTAATCCTAGTTGTCCGACTGCTGCGGCTGCTGCACCATCCAGAGAACCTACGTTGTGTGTGAACCTAAATGTATGTGCTTTTTGTGTGTGTGTGTGTATGAGTGTGTGTGTGTGTGTGTGTGTGTGTGTGGCAGTGTGTTCCTTGTGTGTAACCCTCTTCTTCATCCCTGGCTCAGATTCTATACGGATCCCCTACGGTACCAAGCTCTCCCTGTACATGTCTAAGGACGCCGAAGGTACTGCGGGACTCTCCCACACCCCCACACCCCCACACCCCCCGTCCTCAGCTTGAGGAAAAAGCGCCCTCATAACGCTGCCCCACTAACATCTAACATGCACGTGCTCCCACAGCGCGCCATCACCCGTGGCGGCATGTTGACTTGAACGTTGGTTGAATGTTAAGTGAACATTATGTCTTCCACCACCCACCCCACCCCCACCCCCACCTTCTTCCTTAACTAATTAAAGCATTAGTGCAAGGAGAAAATGAGAAAGGGGGGAAAAAAATAGGTGATTGGGTGCAAAGCAAAGGACTGAGGCAGAGGAGATAAACGTTGATCGAGGAAGAGGGTTTTACAAAATTACAGGGGGAAGGGAGGAGGAGGAAGAGGAGGAGGAGGAGGAGGCAGAGGGAAAGAAAAAAAATGGTATGCATGAAGGGGATGAGAAGAGGATGAGGAGGGGATGAGGGATGGGGGGGTTCTCCACAAGCAGGAGGTTGGGAGAGGAGGAGGGAGGAAGAAAAAAGGGAAAGAGGGAAGGAGAAGACACGTCTGCCGCAGCATGATTTACAGATTGCGCTGTCGCCATGGAGACTTTTGTCAGCTCCCTCTCTTCGATACCCGGAGTGGTCGTCCACGATCCGGGGGGGGGGTGGAGGTGGGTGGGGGGGGCACTGACAAAAATCCCATCCTCTAACCGCCTGCGCACCCGCCGCATCTGCTCCCTGGGGGAGGGGGTTTCATCCGATGCAAGCGCATCGGCACCGTCGGCGCCGGAGACCCGCGGCACAGAGCGGCCGCGCTGCGCTGCTCGGGAGAACTCAGCCTCAATTAGCGTCCCCGGGGGGGGTGGGGGGGGTATATTAAGAGAAAACAAAACCAAAACACTCCCGATTTTTTTATATCTTATTCCATTTGCCGGTGCGACGCAGCTTGGCACTTCTCCTGGTCCAGAAAACGCATGAGGAATATACTGATCCCCGTGATTATTATATTCCCAATAGCCGCATGTTCCCTCGCCACGTGGTTCTGTCGCCGTTTTGTTCCGCGTTCATGGGCGCGCAGGAGGCGCAGGAGCCAGGGTCCGCACCTGTCAGACACCAGCAGCGACCCACTGCTGTTGTTTCTTTTTGTTTTTGTTTGTTTGTTTGTTTTTTTACTCTCCCATCACCCGCTGACATTTTCAGACCAGACGCTCCTCTCCGTGCGCCGATCCGGTCCCATCCGCGCCGCCGCCGCCGCCGGGGCAGAGCGCAGCGGGGCCGCCGGGGCGGCTAATGCTGCCCCCCGACGGCTCGGTCGGCTCACTGCAGCTTTAATGCGTCCCAAACACACTTTAAGCATTTGTAGCCTCTGCTGAATAATAGATGGGCTGAACTAAATGGCCACAACTGAACAGCTATATTGGAGTAGCTCTCTATATTAAGGATGATTAATTTTGAGACCACGTACTGATCTATCCATCACCTCAACATGCAGGTTTTATTCCAGACTCCTTCAAAACACAACAGAGACAGAGAGAGAGATTTTGGGGTTCGCATAAAGTCACAAAGCAAGGTCATCTTGCACATCTCGCAGAGACTTGAAACTCGCCCGAGTTTAGCTACGCATCACATTAAACATTTCGTCACTTTTTTATTTATTTATTTATCTGTTTGTCTTTTATAGAAGCTCTTCTAGGCTCATGCTGTTGCGGACATGTGTCCGGTTTTGAAAGCGTTCTCCATCTTTGTAGTTTTTTTTTTTTATTTTCTTTTTTTTAATCAATAACACGACCAGTTCGCACCGAGCCTTCGACATCGACGGTACGTTTGCTTGCTGTTTGTGTTGGGACTTTGCCTTTCTGACATTTCCGAAACGCTTCGGTCGGACGACTGTCAGAGGCTCCACGTAATGCACCACCGAGAGGAAAAGTTTCGACCTTTCCCCGGGAAATGTGCCCATTCACTCCCTTGCTGAGGGCAGGTGAGAGGACAGGTACCGTCAAGCCCGTGTCTGTACGCTACATGTTAAGATGCGGGGAAGCAGGCGGCTAGTTTGGCTCAACATTAAGTCTGTAAACAGGGAGAAACCACTAGTCTGCTCTGGCCAAAGGTAACAAATTACACCCACCAACAAACCTAAAGCTCACTAATCATATCATAATATATGTTGTTTATTCTTTTCAAAAACCGAAATGATAAAACGATCAGCAATAACTAATCCATTATTGGACGGATTATAACCTGTTGAAATAATGAGCTTTGAACGTGATGGTGGCTGGATTTTCTCTCCTTTGCACAGAGCCAGGCTAGCTGTTTCCCCCCGTCTCCAGTCTTTATGCTAAGCTAAGCTAACTGCCAGTTCAGCCCCAGCTTGGTTTTTCAGCGTGCAGACGTGAGAGTGGCGTCGATCTTCTCCCCTAACTCTCGGCAAGGAGGCAAATAGAGCGTATTTTCCAGGATGTCAAACTATTTCTCCGAAAGAAAAACCGAACCCCTCATTGCTTCTAACTGCATTGCCATGCAAAAGTAATTTTGAGTGAAAAAAATTCAAACGCTACGATGACAAAATGTTCACTGGCTGCATGGAAATGTCTAATACCTGCAAAAACGCTGTGGTTTTTCAGGCGCGAAGTTCCATACATTTCTCATTCACTGCCTGACATTCATCTCCCTCTCTCTTTTCCTGCGTCCATTCACACCTTGGCTCTCATTAATTCCTCGTTGGATGTCTCTCTCGTCAATTGCCTCGTCCCCTCACTCCTCCGCCTTTCTCCTTTTCCCCGTCCCTCCCTTCCTGCGGGTTTCCTTCTCCCTCCCAGGTGAGGCAGCATGCAAGCACATCTTCAGGATCCCCCTCTGTAACCTGGTGGGCCGCAGCATCGAAAGACCCCTCAAGTCGCCCCTGGTCAACAAGGTGCTGACGGCGCCGGCACCCGTCATGGTCGCCCCGACCCCCCTCATCTCCGGGACCCATTCGCTTTCCCTGTCCCGCATGGAGATCAAAGAGATAGCCAGCCGCACACGGAAGGAGCTGCTCGGTAAACGGAAAAACACCCTGACCATTAATTTGATTCGTGTTGTTGCAATGACAGTGTTAAAGCAATAGTTTTGCATTTTGGGAAAAATGTTCATGAGCTTTCTTACCGAGAGTTGAATGAGAAGATCTATACCCTTTATGGATCTTTATGCTAAACATAAGGCTACAACGAGCAATGGTTTAGTGGAGCTTAGCATAAAAACCAGAAACAGAGGGAAACAGCAAACCTGGCTCTATGTAAAGATAAGAAAAGCTAACTACCAAACAATAGACCAGCAAGAAACTCTCCAAGAAAAAGTTTTACACTTTGTTTTCTTTTACAGTACTATCTTTATGGCCTTTACGCTAAGCTAAGCTAAACTGCTGGTGGCTATAGCTTCATACTGTATAAGAGCAGTATTGGTCTTCGCATCTAACTCTTGGCAAGACAGCAGGTAAGCTTATTTCCCACGTGTGGAAATATTCCTTCATATCCATTTTCTGTTACGTCAAACCAAATAAAGGCTTGACAGAGGAACCGAGCGGGAAGTCAGACAGTGGAACAGTCAAACAGAGGAAGATAAGCAAGAAGAACACCGAGGAAGAGCCCAAGGCACGAGCGCTGACGTCGACCAACAGCGACAGGTGACGGAGGCCGATTCCCGACGCCGGCAGCACATTTTACAGCCGCGCGACGTTATCTGAGCTGGGGTCATGTCTCCCTCTGTGAACCACAGGTTGGCCTCGGAGTCCGTCGAAGCCGACCTGGACGTCCAGCTGCACTGCTCGTCCAGCTCGGAGGCCGAGCCGGAGAAGGTGGTGCTGCGAGCGGAGAGCCCGCCCCTCGCCAGCGCGTTCACCCTCCCGACATCCTTCGAGGAAGACGTCCTGGACCTAAAGTGAAGACAATCCCATCGTGCACTTCTCTGCCCACCCACTCCTGTACTGTCACCATTATTTTATCGTTTGGGTTGGTTTTGCTTTTACGTTGTTGTTTGTCGGACCCCCTTCTTTTTTTTCCTCTCTCTCTCTCGTCGTCTTTCCTTCATATCCCTCTATCTTGGGTCTCCTTCCATTCACCGGACAAGATGTGTGCAGTGGGAGTCAGAAGCCGTGTCCGTGTGCACGTTTGCCTCCCGCGAGCAGGTTGTTTGTGTTGCCTCGCAGCAGAATGACCCAAAGAGGCGTTGAGGTTGTGTACGGTGCCGTGGTTTAATCAGAGTTCTGCAGCAGCTTCGGGACACGGTTCGATCCCAAAACCACAAACTGAATGTAAATCTACGCACCGAGGCACGGCAAAAAGAAAAAAGAAAAAAAATCCCCGCGCTCACGGTGCCCTCGAAAGTTGCCAGAGCTTAATATGTGTTGTATATTATGTGATTATTTCCGATCCACTTTCAAATGTTGTATGATATGCATATGTAAGTGTACATCTGTTTATACATGGAAATGCATACACGGTGGCAGGCGCTTACGCTTGTCATGCCTGTGATGCATATTTATAGATATATTATAAAAATCCATTTTATTCCCATATTTAGTAGAAGTATGATGTTTTATGCTCTCTGCACATATTATTTCATACTCTTCTCCTTATTCACAGTATATAGGTAGACAGGGCTGGAGGCAAAAAGTCTCCCACAAGTGCCATTTCCCAGCATCCTCCACTGAACCACACCTCGGAACAGCCATCGGGTTACGGTGGCTGACGGTAGCAGCCATGATTTGTAGTCCACATCAGATTGCTACGGTGACCCAAGGCTCCTTTCCTTTCGGATAAATCCACTTACTGGAGGCACGCTCGCGAAGCAACGCGCGCTGAACACTTAATGGGCCGACCTTAAATCTGCATGACCCGCCTTTGCTGCAAGTATTGTGTCTTCTGCGGCCAAAAAAAAAAAAAAAAAAAAATCCCAAAAAAATAAAATCGCTTCTTATGAAAAACCTCGAGGTCTGTGACATCAGGCCCATGTATAACAGCAGGAAGCAAAACCACAACCTGAGACAACAGAAGGAGCGTGGATGTTAAAAGGAGAAAAAAAAGCCTTTTCTTTTTAATTTCACTAGACTGTCGAGTGTGATCAGGTACGATGCTACAGCAAGAGATTTATAGACAAAACCACCAAGTTTTACGCAACAACTAAACTTCAAATACACTATATTGTCATAGACTGAAATGGTAAAAAGCATAATTTTGTCAAAAAATAAAAATGAGCAAATACTAATATGACTACTCACTACACTAAAATAAAATTAAGTGTGAAGTATTTTTAGTTTTTTTCTCTTTCGATATGTGGAAGGTGCAGAAAGGCAGTGAAAATCAGGGGTGGTCCTAGTTATTGGAACATTAACGTAGGATTTTTATTTTCAAAAATGTGTTGTTTATGTCGCACAAAAGCCATTTTCAAATACACACAGATACCAAACTCTTAATTAAGAAAGTTGAACATTGTAGGAAAAATTCACCCTTTACCCAAGTGAAATTAAAACCAAGAGTAAATGAAAACAAACAAACAAAAAATATGAACTGAATAGTGTTGGATTGTAAAGGTGGAAGATTAAAAACCAAAATAAACCAACCACAACTGAAAAGCATGTAAAATTGGAGAAATATTTAGAAAAAAAACAACAATTCAGCGCTGGATAGGATCAGCAACGTTTTCTATCATTTGAAATCTTAGCCCTGCTGTTTTCTTTCCAGATGCCCAGTGAAAGACTGATTTACATCTGGGACAAATGGGTTGACCAATGGGCCGATCCGCCGGGCACCAGTGACACCCCAGTGTTTTACCCCCACGTGTCCATTGACAAAAAGCTCTCGAAAGCCAACACACACACACAAATAGTCAAGTCTATCCACCAGTAATCACACGTCATTAATTAACCTCGCAGGTTTTTGGTCCGACCCTGGTCTGGACCCTTAACTGGTTTGCCTTCATTCAAAATCTGTCTAGGAAAGGACAACTTCTAGTCCGCACAAGGAAGATTTTATTCCTGTCACAGTCCTTGATACCCTGGCTTCCATTATTATTACTATGTAAATTTGGACCCAATCCTTCAAAATCATATAGTGTGAACTTAAAGGGCTACTCCAGCGATTTAGTAATTCTGCTTCCGTAAAGTTAGAGGCCTCAGAAGAGACCTATGAAAGATAATAAAATAGGAGCAGCACAGGCTGAGATATCCTGAATTTTAGGGCTTGATAGATCCTACATTTCCCAGCTCAATAACATCTTTCAGCAGACCACCCCCGCCCCTAATCCCCATAGCCATTTCCTTCAAACTTCTTTCTTCCCAGTTTGTAATACAAAATAATAATAATAAATCATTAAAAAGAAAAAAATGCTGCGTTCATGTCATATTGTCATCGTAATTATGAGTTCCTGACCAGTAATAACATTCATGTCAACTTCCAAGACTAAGAAAACTCTCGACTTTTTCTTAAAGATCCCATATAAAAGTTCCAATTTATCCAACATAAGTGCCTGAAAATGAAACAAATGAAGATGCCTCACATCAGCCAAAGACCATCGATCGGTGTAATTAAACCCAAAATTTAACAGACTTGTCAGTGATATCGTCGGTTTAGCAGTATTTTTAATCTTCACCTGTCCAACTCTTTAGTCATACGGCCGCAATGATGAATGCTCACGTGTCATTAGCATTGGAATCTTTCCCGCGTGAACTGAACGCGACGCAGTGTTTGAGTCAAACGATGTTGACAGATTGGGAGGAACAGGAAAAGCACCTTATATTGTGACTTGGAAGTGTTGCACGCAAAATTATTGTGGATTTTGTTTCGGATGTGGCCGCCCGTGGTGATGCATTCACAGTCACTCTGCATTCAGCAGCCCGTTGGCGTGTCTGTGGTTCTTCTCACAACACGGGCGCGACAGTCTGCGTCAGAAATCCCGTGTTTTTCCGCCTGACGTGAGCATTTTATTATTTTTTTTTTTCCCAATCGGCTGCTCCTAATCACGGTTCGAACGATGTGACGTGAATGCGGCATAAGCTTCAACCCCGAACTGATATAATCCAGATGACTTCATATAGGTTGTTTTTCTTCGATTTCCAAAAAGCTCCCTCTTAAAAACCACAGAAAACATAACACGGTTTCTTTTCTTTCTTTTTTTTCCCCACAGGCTGAGTTGTGCTCCTTAAGTAAACTCAACACTATGTGTAAAACCGGTGGAGTGCCCATTATAAAGAGATACACTTAAACGCCACTTTAAAGCATGTTTAGTCCAGGTTCTTTGCAGGCTTCCCTTCTCTTCAGGCTCTGTTTGGGCAAGCAGTGCTACGACAACCCAGGCCAGGTGTGAACAATTACCTGCGACTACAATTACCTGCAGGATAAAGCACCTGCGGCGGCCTCGGGTCCAGACGAAGTAGTAGTAAGAATCTCAAAAACTTGGATTGGATCCCAAAACGTAGACAAGTAATCAGTCACCCTCCTCAAGTTCACGAATGCAAAGACGCTTTTCCTCCACTGGGAAAGGCCAAAGCGGCTGCGTGAGTCGGCGTGAAAGCCCGAGCTGACATGAGACAGGGGAATGTCCCAAGTGGCGAACACTAGACGGTCGAAGCCGAACCCGGGGAGGAGGCTCCGGGGGTTAACAAGGCGGACGGGGGAGCGCCGGCTCTCTGGCTGTGCTAAAGCCGGCATGAGAGTGCCTCTACGAGGTGGTTTCGCAACGCAGCAGCCTTCGGATCCTGCATGAGCCCCCACCCCCCCACCACCACCCTTACCCCCCCACCCTCACGCCTTTCCTCCGTTCTCCTCCTGCATGTCTCAGCGTGAGCCCCTCCAACACTATAACACAACTCGGAAAACTTCAATAAAGGGAGGAAGAAGAGGAAGTGGGTGGGAGGGGAGGGTTGGGGGGGTTAACAAAGGTACTCGAGTGTTTATTGCTCTGAATGAGTGTGGGTGACGAGGGGAACACTGCTTCTCCCCCCTTATGTTGTTCCTATGTCTCCTATATTTGTCAAGTACTCTTTGTTTCTACCTCCCCTTGGCATTTTCACTGTTTTTTGTCATTTGTTTTGTTTTGTTTTTCGGGTTTTTGTTTGATTTTTTTTTTTTTTTTTTGTATTTGAATCAATATTTACTGTTTAGACTGTTGCTGAACCTCTCTGTGATATCAAAACGAAAGAAAATTAACAAAAAAAACACCAAGTGTCTTAAAATATTGTATTGCCATCGTTTTTAATGCCAAGTACCACTTGTAAATGTTTGTGTATCAAATGTGGCCTCAAATGAAACTGAACTATATTATTATTATGATTATTATTATTATTATTATTATTTGAGCAGTTATTTTAAACAAGTGCTGTAGACCACTGCTGTGAAAGTAGTTGATTCTGTTCATTGATATGTAATAAATATTTATGAAATTTGAACAGCTTATTTGATTGTTTTTTGTTTTCTTTTTTTTCTATTCCCTTATGCAGGAAATGTTTTAAATCAATTTCAGAACAATCGGTTTTCCCCAGTGCTTCATAAAAGTTTTTTTTACGGATAACCTATTAAGGGATCCAACCGGCCCTGTAACCAGTTACATATATAACTAGGTTCAATCTGCAGATGCTTTCCTGCCTTTCTTGTCATGGCTCCCGGACTCAGGACCGAACTGGCTGTAGAGAACCAAGGCTGACGAAATCTGCTTCATTTCTCTTTTAACAAGGCCAAAAACCTTAGGCCTGCTCTGGTGAAACTGCGAACCACTTTCCAAAACAACAACATACGGAGAAGCGAGACGGTTAGTGGCCTGACGGCGGCGCCAGAGGAAAAGTCAGGGGATCATCCAGAAGTCAGCAGGATTCAAGCTTTTCCGTGAAACGTGGGCATCTGAACGAATTTTCACGGAAATCCATCCAGTAGTTGTTGAGATGTTTTAGTGTATTAGTGGACCCGCAGATCGTGTCCCTCGTGCCCTCCACAGTTCTCCGCCATTTAGTCATAATGCAGTGGTAAATTTTACAAGCATCTACCGATCATCCGTTGCCATGGAGTCATGCTTCTGGGGTTAAAAAGCAACTCTCTCTTCGATCTACCTTCTTAACTTATCTTACTTTCACTGGTGAAGTTGCTCTGTATTCTTTATGTTCGGCTGATTTCTCTTTTACTGTTTTAAGTTATACCTGTCACCAGACTGTTTCTGTTCTTTAAAGCAGTTTAAAGTGTGTGTGTGTGTGTGTGTGTGTGAAAGATAATCGGTGCCAAGCTCTTGTCACCTCCGAACTCACAGCTGGCGGATTTTCCGCAGCCTCAGTCTTGACAGATCTTTGAATTTCCCCGACCCTTTGTCGCTTTGAAGCGTCTTCGACGCCGTGGCGCGACCTCTCGAGGGCACTCGCACGGCTTAAAGTTTTCTTTTTTTTTCTACTAAAACGACGAGCGTCTGCCTCCTGCAGTGCAGCGATAGTTCAGCATAATGGTCTGAAAAACGAGAGCCGGAGAGTCAGAGGTCTCACCAGGTCCCATCTGTGCTGCCGTCCAGGCTAATGAGCAAGCCAGGTGTGATTATGCAACAAGCCGAGCGATTTGTTCTCTCGGGGTGAAAAATAGGAACCGCCGGTTTGTTGATTAGTGTGTTCTGCATGTGGCCACAGGGTGGTGATAAATAATGGCACAACTGCAGCATGATGACCCCCCCCCAGTTTGTTCAAGCTCCGCCACTTACTTCTCCCTCCTCTTTGAAGGGGCCTACACCCACTGAACAATAGACCTTCCTAACCAACATAAACTGATCTCCCAACCAGGGACCAGCAATGATAACAGAGCTTTTGTGAGTTATCGCCTGGCCTGGCTAAAAAAAAAAATGCTTTTGGTTTTTTGCTTTTTTTGTACCTTCACGTAGCCACAAAATTCGAGTCACTCACTACGTTTACGTACTTCGTGGTTTTCTATGTTTGTGTGTAGTGTGAAAGAGTGAAGAACAAAAAGAAAAGGGAAAGGTACAGGATGGAGGACATGTGCCTCAATACCCCTGAAGGTACAGACAGGTCCAGACGACCACAACGCCGACGCAGGCACAGGATATAGACACACCCCTCTGCCTGGCGTGTTTCTGGGATTTAGGCTTCAGCCGGGTCATATGTATTACTCAGGCTCATTCATTCAGAGTGCAGGATTTGTCATATTCCTTTTGTTGAGACAGAAAAAAAACTATAAAAACAAAACATTCCTGTGATCTCTAGTTTGGTCCTCAACACCACTGGTAGGAAAATCCCAGGGATGTTGGCGTTACCCGGGAATACGTTGCCTTTTAAAACTCTTTCCTGGAGCCCAGCAGGCAAGGAAACAATCTCACCAGACACGCTGTGAGAAAACAGATGAAACACGGAGCAATTTTGCAGCCGGTTGACACATACCACATGTGCTCTAGCCTTGTTCGGTATGAATGCATGACTGAGCCCCCCCCCCCCCAGTCTCTCAATATGTCTATATGGTTCCCCAGCAACTTGTCCTGCCTCAGGTCACAGCAGAGAACAGAGCACAGTCGAAAGCTCTTACATAATAGTTGGAGGAATGCTGGAGCCGTGCCGCAGACTTCTGGATCGCCCCGCTCTCTCACACACACACACACACACGTAGACATGCACACACACAATGTGGGGCCCAGTACCCTCAAAACTGGAACACGTTGTCTCTGCACAAACAGGCACGGTCCACTGCAATCCCACTACTCAAATGCAATTAAGTAAATGAAAAAGTTACAGAGTTTACAAACTGCGTTCAAGTAAAGCACAGGTCGGCTCTGTTTTTCGGTGTTTTTAATGCTTACAAAAATGCATCTGGGGAGTCAAAAACATCAGCGAATACGATAAACTGAGTAATAAATTATTATTGCAACACTTAAAAAGCAGTTCTGAAATATTTTTTCACAGATAAAATCAAAATGTTACACATCAGAACACACCTTCCAGTATTTTTTTATGTGTTCTCTCTTTCACTGCAGGTTGTTTTATTATTCTTTTTCCCTCAGTCTGTGTTTCATTTCCTTTCTTCTTCCTTAGGGAGAAGTTGAGAGAACTCATACCATAAAAAGCATCGACGTGGATTCGACTGAGTAGCATTAAAATCTTTCAGCACATCTTCATCATGCACCAAGTTCCATTTAAGGTCTTGCTGACGGTCTTATGCAAACAAGCGTTAGGTCAACAAATGGAATTCCCACATATGAAAAGGACGAAGCCACAGCAGAAAGACAACACACATTGAATGGAGGTGTGTGTTGAGTGTAAACGCCAAAAAGGGGGCAGGGGTCAACATACTGTACGGGGCAGTTCTGGAAAATGTCAGGAGGCGGCCTGAGCCAAAATGCCTTCAACTATCCGTCAGTGAGTTTGAAATTCCAATCATCCATCATTATTTCAATAAAACTTGGTCTAAAAAAACCCAAAAAACAACTAAACAAGCAAATGACCTTCATTTAGATTTTAAAATACACAGGTACAGTACCAGATATCAACTTCAATTAACTTTTAGGATTCTCACATTTGTAAAGAAAAATACTGACAAAATCTCAAAAAAAAAAAAAAAAAGGGGTCGGCATAATCCCAGACCTTGCGGTGTATTTGCACTCGCACTGACATTCTTATCTTTTCAGTCATTCCCTCTCCCCCCGGTGTGGGGGGTTGGGGGGGGGCTCTCGGCATTGTCCTCCAGCTTTTTTCTGACCTGGTTCTTCAAAAAAAAATCTCAACAGAAACCTTGTGAGCCGGATCCCCGCCTCCACCCTGGTCCACCCCCCCCCCCTCCGGTTTTCCCGGATGTTTAGGCATACGCAGCGACCGCCATGAGGATCTGCAGGGCCATGGAGACGCAGGGTATCTGTGCGACGATGTAGGCCAGAGAGCGTGTGGGCGCCCGCAGGGCCAACAAGTAGGCGACGCTGTGCAGCACGCGGGCCGCGAAGAAGACAAGGAAGTGGAGGCGGGCCAGGGCCAGCGAGGGCCCGGTCAGGGAGTAGATGGCGCCCAGGAAGAGGAAGGGGAGGATGTTCTCCAGGTCGTTAATATGAGCTCTACGGGGGAGAGAAAATTCAGTCAAACACGTCTATTTTTTAATAGCCTGCACTGCTGTGATTCAGCGCCCTATAACGCATTGACATACACTACAAATTATCGCTCAGTCATTTCAGTTACTCATTAAAAATTTTTATTATGCTGCGGTTTCCTTGCAGAATTGTCTCTCCGGAGAGAAAAAAAAAAAAAAAAAAAAGTCTGTGCTTAACCAACACATGGAGTTTAATTCAGTATAGGTAAAACCTCTTTATTGCACATGCATCATACATGAGCAAACATCTGGGACTTTTTATCAGCCCTGCTATTTTCCAGCTTCCTCTGCAGCCACTGGGTTCAGCTCCTTCGTAATGTTATTTTAAGAAAACCTCCTTCAATAATAATTCCTGCAGAAAGAGTACATTGCAAAAGAAGCAATTTGGGCTTCTGTGCTATTTGAACAGGTCAGGTCATGGCATGAATTAATCACCGAGCAAAGGTTTAAGAAAGTCAAACATCGCAAACCCGAACTGGTAGACTCAGGGACGGTGCAAGTCATAGGGACGGACGAGGAAAATGTTTTTTAAAACTGGGGGGAAAAAAAACAACCCCCCCCCCCCAAAAGAACCCCCCTAAAAAACCCTCTGCTTTCCTCACTACTGTCACGGATCACGACAAGTCAAAACAAATACCGAGCAAAACCAGGCCACCGCAGGCTTCCAAGTCCTGTCGAAGAGCAGCAGAGGAAGACACGGGGTCTTAGATCTACACGGAAAAAATGTCATCGAGGGGAAAGTAAAAAAGGTCATCCTTGAAGAAGCTCAGGGTTTTTGAAATTTGCAGGAAAGAGTGAAGTGAGTTTTTTGGCGAATGCATATTTGTGGTCGGCAGCAGGCCGCAGACCTCCCAGAGGCTTCCAGGGAAGCAGTTAACCCTCTGTGTGCGTGACCCTTCTAACATTTAGTCACTAGCTGCTCCTGAGCTCATAATATATATTGCATTGTTTTATACAAACCTACTAAAACAGCATATAAAATACTACCTTCAGCAACAGTGGCAGTACGTTTCCTACTTAATTTTACTGCATCACTATATTTAAAAAAAAAAACCCTTAAAAATCCAATTCCAGCTATAATATAGTATGAAACTCGCCATTTTCCTGCCTTGAGAACCAGACTGTTTAAGCTCTCTTGTTCTGTCAGTGCATTTTACTTATCATACTTAACAACTTACACTTGAACGACGTTTTCGACGCTGGATTCTCAAGTTGTAGTGGAGAAGTTAAATTTTGGGACACTGCTGCTTTTATTTATCATTTTATCTATTTGTTTAGATCTGAATACTTCATCTGCCACAGGATGCTGCGTTAGAAAGCGGATAATCTGCTCACTGAGTTTTGTGAGTTTTCTCATGATTATAATCTGCTTTGTTCTAGGTTTTTTAAGTAAAAGCACAACGGAGGAACTCTCGGCTCTCACCTCCTGCACCTCTCCACGTACGGATCCTCTCTGTGAAACTGTAAACCTCCGTGTCTCAGCGCGTCCTCGGGGTTGGCGAAAGCCTTTGGAGAAGGAAAGCAAAGGAAAAAGATGTCGTTGAAGGAAAAGAAGAAGAAAACGCTTTACATCAGCGGCCACTTGATTTTTCACGCTGCAGCGGGAGCTCTCGCCGCCGCCGCGGTCCTCGGATCGCTCCTTCCCAAAAATCACGGACTCACCTTTTTACGCAGCCTGATCTGTCCCGTTATTATCGCTATGATGTACATTTTCACCACCAGGAGAACGCCGTAGAACACGAAACAGGAGAACACCTCGTTCCTTATCATGACTGCCGCCGCTGGATGTTTTCTTCGTCCTGCTCTTCTTCCTCCTCTTCTTCTTTTTCGCCCTCCGGAGAGTGTTGCGGTGGAGAGCTCTGGCACCGGTGCGCGCGTAAAGCTGCTGAAAGTGAGAGTGAGCGCGGAGGGGAGGCTTTTTTTTTGTTGCAGGTGGATGACGGGACTGAGGGAGACGCCCCCACCCAACCCACCCAACCCACCGAGGATGGTGAGTCGCTCGGGTCGAGACAGCCGCGTGTCATTCTTGGTTCATCGCGTGTTTTCCAGACTCTCCCGGAGCGACAGACTCTGACACGCCCCCCGTGGCCGTGCTTCAGACTCCCCCGGGCACTGCTGGAAAGCACCTCCTCACATTTTAGAAATCATCTACATTACTATTGATTATTATCGCTTGAAATCGGCAAGAAGGAAAACTGGACGCTCCATTTAAACTGCTGTAAAATTCACGGTTTCCTGTTGGTGCCGAAATCTTCAATTTTCATTACCACAGGAAAAATCTTAATATATGTATATATATATATATATATATATATATATATATATATATATATATATATATATATATATATATATATATATAGAGAGAGAGAGAGAGAGAGAGAGAGAAAGATATAGATATAGATATAAAGTTTTTTGTATATATATATAAATATAAAGATATACACACACACCAAAACACACAAACACATATATGCATATATATATATATATATATATATATATATATATATATATATATATATATATATAATATTCCACTAAAATACTGATGAAAGGATTGAAAGTTTATTCCTGTTTAGTTGCACTTCTTCACCAGAGGTATAATTTTAGGATTTTAACTTTGAACTCCAGTAGCCACATTCATAGATGCTACTGTGTAAACTATTGGTTGATAGCAGTGTTTTAATACGCTGGATAAACATGACCCTTGAAATAAAATGATAAGATGACTAATACAACTTCTTAGTGTTTCTTCAAACCAGGTCTATCTTTATTAAGCTTATGAAAAACTTACAAAAAAAAACCCGAAAAAAACCAAAACCTTAAGAACACTTAGCAAAATTCAATAGATTTTTTAAAGTGTTCCAGTCTGCATGAACATTAAACACTGAGCAAATATGAAAAACCATCGTTGACTGCATTACTAAGTGTATGATGCAGTGAAATCAGTATGTGAAAGTACGAAAATGTATCGTAACTGAAAAAAATAAACCCAAATGCCAGTGGGTCAAATCAACTGACGTCCAAGGCGCATGAATAATAGGTCAAGCATTTTAGGCAAGTCTTGCAATCTGTCTAAACACCGAAGCTCCGACGCAACCGAAGACTGAGAGACGGACCAAGACCTAAAAAGTCCAAAAGAAAAAAGAGAGTCGGTGACGAAATGAGTGACCGAGTTGAACCATGTAAATGAAAGCGAGAGTACAGACGGAGGGACTGAGTCAGTCAGTCAGTGATTAACACTCGTTGGTTCTTAATGTCCCATTTCGAAGTACACGTAGATGTAGAGGAGTGAAACGTACTTTATCTTCCTCTGAAATGTCGTGGAGTTGAGGCATAAAGTGGTGTGAAAATCAGTACTTGGATAAAGACACATTTCACTGCACATTAGACTCATGAAAGAGACTATCTGCATGGTTGAGGATGGTGTTGTAACTTCAGGCGTCACACAGTTACTTCCTCTCTTTCAGTGTAGGAAATTATATTACTTTGTGTTGTATATTAGCTGTATATTAGCCCCCCCCCCCCACACACACACACACACCGAACAGGTCTCTTGGCCTTAGGCCCAGGGGCCCCTGAAGCCCCCGCATGAAGGGCCCCTTCACTTTCCGTGTTGGGAAGTCGACTGAACGACCGCAAAGAGGCGTGAAACGGCTGCAAAGAGACGGGGAGCCACTAAGGAGAGCCGCAAAACGACCACGGGGAGACACGGAGGGACCGGGAGACGACGGGGCCCCATGGAGGTAACGTTGTCGGGGTGTCTTACACGTCCATGTACGGGAGACCCTTGTCTCAATCTGTCCATGGCTGCAAGATATTTATGGTTATGGAGCAGAAGCTGTTCACTGAGATTATTTCTCATTTGAGTATTTAAAGTTGTTTTTGGTAATCGTTCATTAAACAGAATAAATGATGTAACAACTAATAATGTACGGTTTATTATAGCCAGGAGCCAGGGCTTTACATACATACACCCCCCCCCACACACTCCACCCCCCATCCCTTGAAACTGTGACCCAGTCTGCCTCAACCTCTCCGTCCTTTTTAACACCCTCTCTACAGCTTAAGTCGTATTAACCAGGTATGCGTCCTCCCGCTGGCCAAAAAAACCCAAACCAAAACAAAACAACTCCCTTTGCCATGTTCACGTCGTCTGCGTCAGTCTCGACTCCTGGGGCCAGAGAGTCTCTTCCCTCTGCGTGTTGCGGTGGATATTGCCATAAAAATAAATAATTAAAAAAAAAAGAAGAAGATTGCAAGACCGCTGTGAAAACATGGACTTCCAGGTCGGTTGCAAAACAAGGGACATTTCTGTCTCAATCTGGATTCTTGTAGGAGCCGCGATTATGAACCTTTGTTGCTCAACACCACAGGCTGTCGTCATTTTACATAGTTCAGTATTATGAAAACCCTTTTTTGGGGGGGCTAGTAGTAGTAGGATGTCATACTTTCACTTTGCTACTGCACTTGGGTACAGTTTTAAGGTACTTGTGCTTGCTTGAGTAGTGCTATGCTGCTTTATACTTCTACTCCACTACATTTATCTGACGGCTATAGTTACTAGTTACTTTTCAGACCACCGTTTTACACGGAAAACCCTGGATTTTTTAAAATGATGTGTTTCTGAAGGATAACTACTCTTCAGTAAACAAAGAATACGTGAACAATAGTAGTTAGCCTGCTAATTATTGTGTAGATGGAGGTTTTACATACAAAACAAATGATCATGTAATCATACATGATGTATAGTTTTGAAAATGTGACATTTTTATGGATAAACCACTCGACAGTATATAAATAACCTCAACCAACTACAACAGTAAAATGCTACTTCCACATCACTGCATCAGTAACAAAAGGCCAATATCCACATCCAATATAAATTTAATATTTAATAATATATCAATGAGAGGGGCGATTTTTTGGCATACTTTTACTTTAGATGATTTATTAGTACTTTTGTACTTTTGCTCAAGCGCAGAGTTGGAAGTAGTATTCAGATCCTTTACCTACTTATGTAAAAGTACACAAGTATAGTTGAGTCAGAATACTGATTTAGACTTTCATATTTCTAAATGGTATATTTTTAATACATATAATTACTTTTACTGATACCTTAAAGCATTTTAATGTAATGTGGAGCTAGTTTTAAGTCATTTAGTTTACTTTTGCATATAGTTATTGTTTTGTAAACCGATATGTTGTTTTTTTTAAGTATTTGTATAAAGTAGCAGAAAATGGACATACTCACGTAAAGCGCAAGTAAGTCATCGCTCCACTTAATTCAACAAATGACTAATTGCACTAAGTGACTTTCCACAGCTGCTCAAGTAAGATTTTGAATGCAGGACTCTTACTTGTAATTGATTAGTGTGACATTGTTTGAATCCTACTTTTTCTGAAGTAAATGAGCTGAATATGTCTTTGTCCACTGGGTATCGTTGTGATAAAACTTGTGATAAAACTCTCATGGGAAAACTCCTCTAAAAACAAAGCAAAACGACAAACATCACTCACGCTGTGTATATATATATATATATATATATATATATATCTTCAACACATTTTATTGCACATGTCCTGTTGTTTTCCAACGCATTTATTCACACATGTGCACGATGACCCCTCCTGGTCCGGTGTCAGCCGTCGGCCCCCTGCGTTTGCCAGTCCAGGGTGAGCGAGCTGCCCGAGCTGGTGTCGTCGCAGCAGTCCTCGGCGTCGGAGAAGGAGGACATGTAGTGGAGGCCCGTCACCCTGTGGTAGCCCCCCTGGAGGATCTGCGGGTAGGCGGTGAGCTCCACGGCCCTGCGGCCGGTCCTGCTAACTCTCACCGTCCACATGTCGACCAGCTGGGTGCACATGGCGCAGCCCATGGCGCGTGCTAACAGGTCAGCGGGGTCGGGGGGGTCGGGGGTTTACACACGTATACCACACACTGCTCTACACGCGCGCATCAGTGCGCATGCTCATCCTCACTGCACGTAATTCACCTTCTCCGTTGACGTGTTTAGCTTTTCGCAGGGGAGAACAGGAAGCAACAGAAACATTTCATTAAATGTACATAACATATATATCTCTACGTATGTTGACATCAAATATTTTCCCGCACCCTTAATGATCCAATTATATTTGAAGACTGTATTTGTAACTATTGTTGAAACATGATCACATACGTCCCATATTTTTGCCAGCTATGTCCAAATATAAGGTGAGAAAGCTGATATATTGTCAATATATATTGCAGACATTCATGTAAATGACACTATATTGGCATAAACTGAGCCTCTTTTAATGAAATGTTATTATAAACAGGATTTTCTTTCTTTTAAATTTTATGTATTTGTGATCTACCTCTCAAATGCATCGTTTGTATTCTATTATGGAAATGCAAAAATATATGTGGAGAGGTTAAATATATTTTAATATATTTTAATTAAGTGTAATCATAATTTTTATATTTGCTAAGAAAGGGGAATTTTTACAGCATGATTCTGGAGTGGAAAACAGTGGCTGAGTCCATGCCGATGTAAGTGCTTCCACGGGCTATTGTTAATCAGTCTCATCTAAAAATGTTTTGAGGTGAAAAAAAAAAATTAAATAGACAAAACAGGGAAAGGAAGGTTCAGCACAAAGCACCACAAGGCAAATAGGGCGGCTAATGATCGTGTTCTGTCCTGTTTTGAAACACCAAAACAGTCTCACATCCAGCCCTGCCTGCAGGGCCTGTTGAGGGTAACCACGAGTTGAAAAGGTCAGGGAGTCATAATCAGTCTGTCTCAGGGTGTTCTCCGTCTCTCTGAGAGCTGTCGGACATGGCATGTAAATATTTACAGAGGCTTCTCATGCCAAAAAAAAAAAAACAGTAAGAGGGAGTTCACGGAGACAGAGGAGCTGAATAAGTGCACTGCAGCCTTTCCAGCGAAACCTCTTTCAGTCCAGGAGACGACACATCTGTCGGCCCGTTCCTCTGGCAACGCCGCCGCGCTCTGGCTGCACACAAATCTCCACGGGGCCGGTCTTTTTATAGTAGGGGCTGTATACAACGGTGTCACCTAAGAAATATTAAAAGGCCTGTGGGGAAGAAATGGATGGGAAGTTAGTCAGCGGCAGATCAACATTAACATGCAGATTCTGGAACAAAACGCTGTTCTCTTGGATCCATCAACCGGTTCAAACTCCACTTGTGTTGCAGCTTTCAAACGGGTTGGACATAATGTATTAAAAGTAATTTCAAAAAATCCAAAGTCAGGCTGAGGACACAACAGTAAAAGTGGGAAGATTTGAAAGACTTTTTACCCCTGGGGTCACTGCAATCATGTCAGACAAGTAGGGGGGCTACAGGGCCATTAAGTGCTTTAAAGACAAGGCAAATAAGTTTAGAGAAACGTCACAAAAACTGACAGAAAAACCTCTGCAAGGACAAAAAAAAATCAGAACAGGCCACTGGCGTTCTCTCCTTCTCGGCCTGTTCAGCACGCGACACCAGGTCGAATCAGGCGTTACGGATCCGAGGCTCCTGCGTCAAGCGTAACTTCTCCTAAACGCGGAAAGAAAAGAACCGGTGACCGCAAGAGGAGGAGGAGGAGGAGTCGGGGAGGAAGGGCGTGTGTGTGTGTGTGTGTGTGTGTGTGCGTGCGTAGACCAGGCAGTCGTTCCGGCCAATGACGTTGCGCTAACGCGGTCCACGTGGCGCGCGATGCCATGCGCGCTGTGCAGTTAATCGACTTGTTCCAATTAGTTGCAGAGTAATTTATTTTTGTTATTGTTTTTGTTTTGTTTTTTTAATTAATCCCTTTCGGGAGGCTGTTGTCACATTGGCGCGCGCACACACACACACACACACACACACACGTTCCGCGCACAATCCGTAGTTGCTCCAGTTGATACACATCTGTCGACCGGCACCTTCACCCAAAAGCCATCGCGCCACCGTCACCGCGCAGAGCAGGTGCACAGAAAGACGTCAGCGTGAATTAAGAATAATAATAATAAATAAAATAAATAATAATAATACTGTAACTTAGTCACGAGGACGAGACGACGACGCTGCTACCTGCCGCGCCCATCTCATCCCGGTGAAGAGACGCGGCAGAGGCGGCTCCTCCGTGAGGCGCCCCCCCCCGGTCCCCAGCCCCGAGCCCCCCCCCCCCCCTTCCCACTGTATAGCGTCCTGCGGATTCATCATTCAATGATCTGTGCGTTAATTATTCATCGCTGAATCTCGTGTCCCGTGAAACGCACCTGGCTTCAGTTCAGTCCTTCGTCTCCAAAGCCGGAGTCAAAGCTGTGTTTGGTTTCCGAGACGCGCACACACACACGCAGACACACACACAGACACACACACACGCAGTGCAGGGAACATGCCGGCGTTTTTTGACATGCCCACCTCACGCCATGACGTGGTGTGATGTGGGTGGATGCATGTGCACGTGTAGTTGTATGTTTACGTGTATGCGTGCGTGTGCGTGCGTGCGTAAAGTCAATCCCCTCATTCAAAATGATCATTACAATTATTATGTCTTTTCTTTTTGATTGTGCCTTTGGCTCTTACCTGAATCGCACGATGCGTCTGTTGCCCGGTATGTGCATCATATCCTCTGGGCAGCGCGCTGTGTTTTCCTCTCGCTCAGCCTCTGTCTGGGCTGGATGCAGCTCAGCATACATAGGGGGCTCGGGATGACATCACAGCTGCTCATTTAAGAGTTGCTGCCTCTTCTTTCTCTGATTAAAACTGTCGCTGGCATATGAGGAACTATATATATATATATATATGTATATATATATACAAAAATAAATGAGAGACAGTGAACATGAGGCTTTTAGGGCCTGTGGGGATATTGTTTTCTTTGTAATCCAGGTTTTGATACCTAGTATGGGTGGGGCTCCCAAAAAAAAAAAAAAAAAGCTGGATTTATATTTCCCACAATGCACCCACCATTTCAATATATAATCCCTGCACACATCTTTTTAAGAGACAGTTTTAGGAAATTCCTCTTCTGTTTCTTGCCGAGAGTTAGATGAGAAGATCGATACCTCTCCCAGGTCCATATGCTAAATATGGAGCTGAAGCATGTGAGCGTAGCTTAGCAATGAAGAGGGAAACATCTGGCCTGCCTCAGTCAAAAAGTATATTTTTGCACTTTTGTTTTTTACAGATTAAAAAAAAAACATATAATGTACTTATTATTGAATGTCAGAGGTGCTGGCAGTTGGATATTCTTACCTTTGAACACAACTGCGCTTGCTGTTTACCCGTTTCTGGTCTCCTACGCTAAGTTAATCATCCCCTGGCTGTAGTTTCATATTTAACAAACATGACAGCGTAGTATTTATTTTCTCATCTGACGCTCTGCAAGTCAGAAATAAACATCCAATGACGACAGGAGCCCCCACCCGGCGCCACAACAGACGTTTAAGATATTTATCCAAAAACAACTTCCATAATTTTGTTTTCCTTCACTTTCAGTGCTAGTTAGAATATACCTTTATTCTCGGGGGGGGGGGGGGTCTTCAGTTTACCATCAATTACATGAGAAATTGACAAAGCACAATTTGTTAGGTTTTTTGTTTTTTTTTAGACATAGTAAAAAATAGGAAAAACCCACAGACAAATCAAAGACCAGGCAATTTTAATCATTAAACCAGTCATTATTAATCACATCAGTTACACATACATTTAGACATCCCATCAAATTAAAGGTCAAAATCCCAGTCAAAGCATTACTATCATCATGACCACAACAGTCACACACTGTAAAGTCTAGAGGAAACATGAGCCAGTGGTATCCTGTTGTGCCGGCAGATATCACTGATTAATTCTGCCCAACCACAGTAATGCTCGTGTTTTCCAGCGTAAATGGAAATCTCACACGCGAGTAGCTACGTGCCATAACACACAAGCGAACACACTCACAGGTGGGGATGAGGGATTAGCACTCGACATTTCTTAACACGGCAATGCAATAAGCTGCATTGTCCAAGTTTTTACTGCCGGCTGTTCAAACGCGTTTGACCCCCTATCCAGTATCTCTTTTTTCATGACAGAGCTAAGATTGCACAAAGATTTTTTTATTTATTTATTTTTTTAAATTGCACTTACTCCCCCATAATGTATCTAAATGCAACACACATATACCCACAGTGTTAATATAATCTCCTGTAGATATGGTTTGGACATGTGTGAAAAGAAAAAAATGGCAACTGTCAAACCCTTTGAGAGGAAAGAATGAATGAATGAATTAGTCAGCGTCCTCTCTTATTTGAAATGAGGAAGCGCTCTTTGGACACGCCAGTAAATGAAACAAGGAGACATGAATTTCCCAGCAGGCCATGTTCCAGAATAAAGTGAATCCATATGGCTGATGTCTGACACGTCACAGTTGTAAAAATTTCCTCTGAAATTAATAATAATGATGGCTGGCTTCCTTTAAAAAAAACAAACAAAAAAAAATATCATCATCATGGTCCAGAGTGATTCCGGTGACTCTGAAACTCAACCTTAGATTTTGGGTTGTACTGTGACATTTACGTATTAGATTCCCTCATCTGAGATGGCCGGAGAAACTACACGAATGATCACCCTGCTAGCCAGATCGACGTCAGCAACTTAAAACAGCCATCTGAATGCGGCCGAACACGAAATGTCGGCGACGGTAAAACCCATATGTGCGTTTGCAGTGTTGGGTTCCGGCGCTAGTCCACAAAGACGGGTCGAGAAACACCCGCCATCGACCCTTCACCGAACTGTGCTGTTACTCTCTCTGCTTGACTCGCTGGATATGTTGCCAGAGGGATGTTGAAGCTGCTCCTCTGATAATTATGTTTTTATTTATCTACTGAGCATGTTGAAACTGTTAGACTTTATCAGATTAAGTACGTTTCACAAGTCTGTCTCATCAAGTCCCTGAACCTCTCAGTTTTGCTTATGACACAAAATGAGTGAGGGAGAAAAACACATCTCATTGTAGCTAAGAGATCGAGCTGACAATGAATCTATGCAGAATAAAAATCAAACTTTGATTCTTTATTTTAAGGATGAGCCTTTTTTTTGTATGTGAACTATTGTTATTTTTTACATCTTTAAAGTGAAGTGATTCTCTTTTAATGATATTTTTATTTCATTTATTTTTTTATCTATTCTTTTTTGAAATGACTTTGAGAGTTAGGTGATTAATATCTCTCTCATATCCTTGAAAAGAAAGCGACAAGATAAAGTTTTGAAAGAAAGGGTTTCACATACAAATATATGGGTTGTAAAACCTTACGTTAATGCCATTTTATCCTAATTTATTAATTTGTATCGCAGAGTCTGCATGAAACCTAAAAAGGCGTTCAGGTATTGCACGCTATGTTTGGACAAGCTTGTGGGAACAGGGGGGGAAAAAGCAGTATCTACAAAAAAAGTGTTCCTGTTTCTTCATCAGCTAGTTTAAAAAAAAAAAATCAATAATCAAATATAAAATACATTTCGATGTTTAACTTGAGTAAATTTGACTAGAGTCAGAGGCTGCAGAAACAGAGACTACCTTGTTTAGCTAGCTAGTTTTTTTTTTCCTCCATTATGATTAGATTTAGCCAGCTTGCCTTAATCATGCAGTTTAACAAATCCAAGTACTGAGATGTCGAAGCATCACAATTGCTCTATCAATTACAGGACACGTGGGCATATCGTCTTTTCCTTAACATCTCACCAGCTAGGTCAGTAGCTAAAGAGCACTCACTGCACACTGGTTTTTATCTCTCTTCTCCAGCTCTTTACATGTTGTTTTGTTTTTTTTTTAACCCTCAAATTACATATTTCTATGCCATTATCATTTTTAAATCTACCGTAGAGACATGGAAGAGGTATCTAAGTCTTGGAATGAAGGCGAATTAGCGTATATTTTCCAAAATGTCGAGCTAATCCTTTGACAACTCAATTGACAGGTTTTCTGAACACCCCTCTGAGTTGATGTCCGTTTATTCATCATCCCCCTCCTCACACGTGTCATGTATTCAAATTAAATTTTAGTAATCAATTACTTTGACTGCTACAATTATAAATATGACTTAATATCTCATGATAAGCAAATCTGGATTTCATATATTATAAGAATTCAGGCGTTTATAAATCACCTTTTTTGTGATGAATATAAGTTCCCTCTGGGTGTACTGACAATTATTGCTGAATAACTTTGATACTGAGAAAAATCCCCTAAACCTAAGGACTCTCAGGGAAGTTCCTATTGGTCTACATTATCCCGTAATTATTAGGATCTCGTTCGCAGGATGAGATCTTTTTAAGTAATTATGAGATAAAAAATTTTGTTTTCCTTCTGCGAACGCATTGCTGTTCCGTTCTTAAGCCGAGATGGAGGGAAATTTATGGAAATTCAACCGCCTGTGCATTCTCACAGTCATATTGAGACGAAACAGGGCTTGAAGGCACCAGATGCCAGGGTATGAAGATTGTATTGTAGATAATAAGCTATTGCATGATCACATTCTTCATATTTTAATCACAATTTGGGGTCTTCATTTCAGATTTTATTGTTTTAAACTGCTACAAAAAAAAAAAAAGAAGAAAAAAGCAAAAGGTAGAGACTACTGTAATGTTATGTGAATACTGCTTGGCAGCCGAAGATGTGATAAGTACAATAATGATTCTAACATTTAGTCATTTGGCTTCGAAAACCATAGGTTTTCTGCAAATTATTGTTGCTTCTTATCTGTTCACGAATAGGCTTCGAGATGCTGTACTGTCACTCATTTGTATTTATGAACTTGTCTTGTGGCTGTTGATGCTGGTAATAGCTGGGTAGCAGAGGTTTTTCTCTGTCGGTCTTATAATGCTACCTTAATGATAACCGATAATAAGTACGATTTCAAAACAATTTATTAACGGTGCATTGGTACTTATGGCAATATGGCTAATGGCATTTTACCATCAAGCAGTGAGTGTAAATTTTTCATCCTCTAACTTTATAAATGGCATAAATTGAACGTGATATTTAAATCTAAATGTAATGATAATTCAGTTTAAGTGAAATAATGAATAATTGAACTTTTCCTAGTCCTGGCCTCTCCAAATTGGTGTGTATTAATGAGTAAATAAGTTCTACCCTACATCAATATTACTACACTCTATCACAATGCTCGGCTTCAATTGCTTAAGTTGTGTTGTCAAACTTTTCGTATGCAAATGCATATAGTTACAAAAGGAAAGCATGTGATTTATCTACAGTGTTACGGAGGAGGCCTTAGTTCATTTAGCTTAGGTTGGACCAACTCCCCGCCATTTCTTCCCTGGCACCTTATTCTTGCACTGATTATGATGTGGAAGGAATTTTGCAAAATAAAAAAACAATCTATGAAACAATATGTGATGTTTCCGGTGTGATTTCAAATTAAAAAAAGCAATCGTCATATTAAATAAAATCCTAACCACAACTCTGTATCATGTTGTCTACTTCAAATAGCAGCCACAGAGAACGGTTTGAACTGGGTTAAATGTCATGAAATTACACAGCACAAACTTGTTTACCAGTCTGATCTTTCTGTGATTAAACGAGATGAGATAAGCACAAAGAGCTGAATCCAGTTTTCTTGACGCAGAGCGCTGCGGTTGGGGCCTGTTTTGACTCACCAATTCCTGTGTATGTGTGTGTGTGTGCAGGTGTTGAAACGCTAAACCAGAGTCTAATTTCATAAACAGGAAAATTAGTGAAGACAGGTGCATTTTGCATCAATTTTTAAAATGCATCTTAAACAAAGATGCATTCTGCAGACACACAAATATTTATATGAAAGGTAAATAACACAGGGTGCAGCTTCATTTATCTGATGACATGGTAACCCAACATGCAAATTAACCATATTATCGAAGAGTAGGCAATTATAGTCCTGGTGCAAATGATTGCCCCCCCCCCGAATTTTAGGTACAGAATTTAGATCATCTGCAGAAATTAATGTAGCTTAACTAATTTTGCATAAGCAGAAATATTTTATTAAAAAGGCCAAGGTTACTAAACAAGACAAAGACAATTAAAAAAATAGAACTTGCATACTATGGAAATGCACTCCAGACACAATTACTGGCACCATTTACTAATATTTGTTTGCAGAACCACTGGTAACAATGACAGCCTCTAAATATTTCTTGTAGCCTTCTAGAAGCTTCTTGCACCTGTCTGCTTGTTCTGCTGCTCTTTCACTGCTATGTGTCCAAACTCAAACTGTTAATTTTTATTTAAACAATGTCAGATTCCAGCTCTCTTCAAAGGTTTTCAATGGGATTTAGGTCAAGACTCTTTTGCTGGCCAGTTTAAAACAGTCCATCTTTTTCTTTTCAATCCTTCTTTTGTGCTGCTGGATGTGGGCTTTGGCTTGTTATCATGCTGAAAGACCCATGACCTAAACCTTGGTAATCTTTTGATTTCATCTGTCCTTTGATATATTTACTGCCACCATGTTTTCCTGAGGTTAGGGTCTTCTTTTCCTAATGGGCATCATTTCATCTCCTATTCTGAAACTGATGCTCTGCATTCCCAAAGATCTCTAACTTTGGTTTCATCTGTCCATAGAACATTATCCCAGAGGGACTGTGGCTTACCTATGAAGGTTTTTGCAAACATTAGTTTAGCTTTTTTGTGCCTGTCTTTTAATAGTGTTGTCATCCTTGGCCCTCATCCCTGGAGCTCTACTTGGTTCAGTTTTCGGTGTATAGTACAGGTTCAAACCACTACTCCTGATTACTCCAGATAAGCCTGAAGCTCTTTAGATGTTTTGGTGTTTTTCCACAATCAGCATCAACCTTCCCTGACTCCTCTCGTTGAGTTTCTTTTCAGCTCCACATCCTGGAAGTGTCTGAACGGTTTTATGAATGTGAAACTTCCTGATAACGTTACGATCTATTGAGACAGGGATTTCAAGATCTTTGGCGACTGCCCTGTAGCCTTTGGAATTGTTGGGGTTCTATTAATAACATCTCTGATGCTCTACCGTCATCACCCTTGTAAAAGAGGAACAAGGAAAAAAGAGCTCCTCTTTATACAGAAAATCATCATTCACTGGTTATTTCAGGTCATATGAAAACTGACAATGATGCACAGATGAGTCCTGATTCATTATTATTTTGTTTGAGGAACTAATCTTGATTCATCGAAGGCGCCAATAATTGTGTCAAGCATAGATTTTACATCCGCATTTTTTATTTCACAATATGAAATAATTATATGTTATGGTTGTGTTTCAGTAACTGTTAATTAAATATTCTGATTATACAAAATTTGTCAATTTGAATCCATTTCTGAAGATACCTTAAATTCTGTACCTAAAATTCAGGGATGCCAATTATTTCGAACTCGGACTGTATATTTGATCAAGCAGACATTATCATAAATGACCTTACTGCTGCAGCAGGTCTGATTTTGTGTATATTGTGCTAAAAATGTGTGAGATAATTTACTCAGTTGCTAAATTGTTACATGGTGAAAACAGAATAATTTCACTTATTACTGACCTCTCCTGGTTGAAGCGGCCCCTGCATTATCCGTCATTATGGAATTACAACATATCTTTAGGGAAATGAGGTAATTCGCACTGTGACTCATCAGGAGCATTACAAACTTACCATGTAATCTATAATCACAAAAGCCTGCTAAGATATTTTGTTGGCATATTTACCATTATTGCACAAGATACATAACTGTCTTCCTACTTAGCTCTTGCACTCCTGCCATCTTCGACTTGACTCGGTTTGTTTTTTTCATAAATTTGCCATTTCTCTGCTCTGTTTAAAATCATAAGGGGATTTTGAGCACATACGTTTTGTAATTTTCTGAGCAAACAAGTGACATCACACTCTGTCAGGGAAATGTTAAAAAAAAAACAAAACATAAAAAACAAGGGGGGGGGTCGCAGTTGCATGCATTTTGAAGCTGTTCAAATACAAATGACCCTGAATAAGGTCTCTGAGAAACCACACATGCATGTTTTGTGGCTTTAAACAAACCTGCTTTGATTAAAGTTCGTTAATCTGATCATTTCACTTAAACAAGTTCCATTCCGTTCCTGAGGGCTCAGTGTATGAGTATTTAAGGTTGGAGGTGCAAGACCATAATTTACTTGATGTCTGAAGTTGTTGCTATGTGACCAGGAAACAGGCAAACAACAGAAAGCTTTTTAAAGTCTCTTGGTCTGTCGCTTCCAATGAAGAAGAAAAGTCGTTAAAACCAAACATCAGACTGTGGTCGTGTTCTCCTCAGTGTTCTGGCCTTGCGACACCGGCAGGCATCTGCCCGCTGCAGCCAGCTCAGCAGTATATGACACCTAGTCGCTACAGCAGCCACTGAAATACCATAGCTACCAAAAACAGCTCCGGAGATGAGACACAAGGGCTTTTTTTTTTTTTTTTTTTTAAAAACACCTTAACACCGAGGATCAGAGTGATCCGATAAATAAACTACGTGATATTTAAGTACTGTTTCACCTTCCTGCGACACGGCGTCAGCGTAACATGTTGCTACATTTACAAAGTGCTCACAACGAGGCTTCTTCGCCAAGGTGCAAATTCCTCAGCTTCTCCGCGAGGGCAGGGGCGGCAGAAGGACATCGGACCTGGGGATAGTGAGAGTTGAGAAATAGATTGAGAACAAATGGACTCTAATGGTCACTAGGCTCAGACTGAATTTACAGCTGTTGATCTTCTAAAGATGTGTGGATATCTCGCTCTGTGCTGGCAAGAGGGAATTTATGAGCTGTTGCAGATGCCGTACAGAAAGTGGGTGGGAGTGTGTGTTCCAAGACCAGGGCTTCCAGTAAATTGTTCCACATTACATTAAAAAGTATATTCAAACACGCCACTGTATGCAGGGGGATGTAAGTCCTCATGAGGGATTACTGTTATTGAACAGCACGCAAGCAACAAGCAGTGTTCCCCGATGAGAGAAGATGCCAACCTCTTTATCTCAGAGTGCTCTGGTTTCCGCCTCGATTTTCCTCTCTCCATGGAGGCTGTCAGGGTCGGCCGGGGCCACCGTCTGTCTCACTGCAATCTCGGGGCCTCCGCCATAAATACCCAGCAAGTACTGCCATGTCTCCTCTGAGATCTGACCGTAGTCTGCACCTGAGGCGAGAAACGTACATTAAAAACAAACAAACAAAAAAAACTTTGGCTGCCGGTTTCCTTCATTTCCACCTTTACATCCCCCTCAACTGGTGCTGATGTTCACCTTGCTTGAGTTGTATGTGTCCTCCTTTCATGACGCCAATTTTACTGTTGTCGATGGGACCAGGAGGCTCTGAGGAAACAAATTTTAACAAATATTTTGTAAAGACAGAAAAGGTTACCGACTTAAATGGACTGCCGCTTTTGTCTAAGTGCGGGGTCATACCATTGTCTTTGCCCTTTACGAAGCTCTCCCACTCCCTGAACCACTGCATGCTGATACACAGGATCACCGTTGGAGCCTCTTCTGCCTGAAACTCTTTGTTCAGCTCCAGACAAGAGGAAAAATGCTCATTCAGTATCCAACACAAAGCACAGAGACATATTTATGTGCAGGTGAGCCCTTGCAGAACACAAGCTTTACCTTGATGAAGGTGTCTATTTCCATTTTTCTGCGTTTGGCCAGAGCTTCAATCTCCACCTGGCAGATGGCGCACATGTACAGGTGGTTGACGGCAGGGCCGCCTCCAAAACTGAGGGACAGACGCAAACATTCAACAGAAATTCAACCGACTTCTGAACGATTTTTCATCAGTTACATTGTTGTAGAGAAGCATATGTTTTTGGTTTGCAGGGAGAGTTGTTTTTCAAAACAGTCTTAAGTGTTGATTTTCCAAACAGTCTGGAAACTCAAGAGTCACACCCCTTAAGCACCATATGATAGTTACGTAAGTGTGTGTGTGTGTGTGTGTGTGTATGTGTATGTGTGTGTGTTGCATATTTACCTGTTGTAAAGGTACTCCCACACATTCTGAGGAACTATCACAACCAGGTCGTCTATGTAGTGGTATTTATTGGGGGGGATCCCTGCACAGAGATAAAAATATGGTGAGATTTTTCTCCTTTTTTTCAGGCCTGTCATGGGGATGGAGACCAGGCAGGACGCTAAAGTCAACACAACATTTTTATTCCTCCCAAACAAAATCCCCATCCTCATCCCTGCAGTCCCCTTGAGCAGAGATGGCCCCTGACTCACAAACTAGATAAAACCATGTGTTTCTAATCAAGACAGAGAGTATGAACCGGCCAACTATAATAAAAAACACCCTGAAAGACACACCCAGTTTAAAAGTCAATTTGATTTCGAATGTTGTGGGAAAAACAGATATGTGCTTTTTTTTTTTTTTTTTTTTTTTTTTTTGCAAAATGAATCTGATAACAACAGGATTTGTGTGGGTGACTAAAATATATGGCTTTGCTCTGACAGCATTGTGAATGCTTGCGAATTCAGCACCCGGAAAAGGAATTGTTGAGTAATTCATATTGATAGACAACATGATCATCTTCCCACTGATATTATGCTTATTTTTCTGCTATAAAGTTACCTGAAATGGTAGGGTTTTCAAAAGGGCCCTCCAGTGACTAGGTATTGGACTTCTATAAAGTTGGGGGATTAAGAGACAGATTTTAAAAAAGTCGCTAAAAGCTCAAAAAAAAACAAACAAACAAACCTCTGAATCCTTCGTTTCCGAAAAATGCAACTTAATGACATTAAGTTGGAAGGGATTACAATTAAATTACACGACCGTTACTTATCCTGGTAAAACGCCATAGCCTCGAAAGTTTGTGTATATTGTAAGATTGACATTAGTTTCCACTTCAGGGGATAGACAGCCACTAGACACATTCACTGGGCACAAGGTCAGGAGGTGTGGGAGAGCTGGAAATACTTAGGACACAATTTCTTGTTTCTAATCTGCATTGTGTGTATGTGTGTGTGTGTGTATGTGTGTGTGTGTGTGTGTGGGGGGGGGGTTGTTTAAAAGGCACCTGTGATGGATCTTTATGCTTGTTTGTAATGCGACCGTTCTGTTATAAATTTCTGGTCTCCGAGAGAAAATAACAAGACTGTCCGAGTTTATTTACTCAAACTTTATGAAGCTCCTCTGGGGCCGCAGATGAACGACTGTTTTCAAAGGCTGAGTAAAATTCCGTGACTAGCGCTCTGACCTTTCTGGGTAAAAACATGTGAAATTTCCCTTTAAGGAAGTATTTGGTGTATTTGTTTCTCTCAGCATGATGAGGCAGTGTTTGGACAACAGATAAATCCCCAATTAAGGTTTTGAAACACACACTGCCACGCACCTCCATGCTGACAAAGAAACGTGTGGTTGCTGATGGGGCCGGGTTCGGCGAAGGTGTTGAACTTGTTGAGCCACTCTCGGGAGATGTAAAACTGCAGCAGGCTCGGCTCTTTCATGTTGGCCAGGGCCACCACCTTCTGCCGCTCCCTCACCGACTCCTCACTACTTTTCCTGTGTCCGGAAAAAACAAAACAAAACAAAAAAACCACATCATAAATCTGTGTAGATTCAATATAAATGCTTGAGACCCTGTTTTTTGTTTTTTTCCCCCCACTTCTCACCGATAGAACAAGACGTAGGCCTCCGCGTTCTGCACCACCGTCTCGTGGACTTCAGTGACATACTGATCGTCAAACTCGTACCACTGGCCATTGATCACATTCTGACAGTAAGCTATGTAGTGCCCGCCTGCAGCACCATAAAAATGGCGAGAGAGAGGAAAGTTAGAGGGAAAGAAAAAACAAAACAGTGTGTAAAAAAAAGAAAGAAAAAAAGAAAAAAGAGCACATACTGATAAAATTGAACAGATAAAACAGTAGAATATGCTTTCGCTCATTCTCTGAGAGATGTGAACCCTAAAGGAAACAACATCTGAAAACGCCCTTATCTGTAGGAAATTAAAGCCACTCGTACTTCCTGCTGTTCCATGGTGACAAATGACTGACAGCAGATCGTAAGTGGTGACTTGGGATGGACTCTCTTTAGCCAGAAAAGGTCGCATGTCGAGGCCCTCCAGCGGGAAGGATACGTGGCTGCTAATCTTGAACGAATACATGACTTCGTGCCGGAAGCGTTTCAGGTGAATGCACAGAATCTATGCAAAAACAAATAAAAATAGGAACAAAAGGAACTGTCAAGGACACTTGGGTGGGTTGAGAAAGAGAAAGAGATCTGATTAAAAAAAAAAAAAATCCTACCTCTGGAAGTCGCAACACTTTGCAATATTTGACACCATTTCTCAATCTGTAGAGAACAAAATATCATTAAAGTTAACGTAAATGAAAAAAATATCCTTTGTTTAAGGTGAATGTACTACACATACTCACTTTTTACATCTCTCACAGCTGTACATGTTGTCCCCTGTGAAAAGAATGACTGTAAATGCAAATTCCAATAAAATTTTTCTCCTCATGCGCATTGGACCATTTAAAAATCAAGCATTATGTGGAATAGCACATCACAGTAATGTTTACCTTTGAGTTCATCTGCAGCAAAGAAGGCAGCAAGGCAATCCTCTAGCGTTACCATGGGCCCCCAGAACCAACTGGGGATACACGAGACTACAAACCTGTTCAGAGACACAGCACAAACCAATGCAATCCTTACAACAACGTGCAGCCTCAACAATGTGCAGCTAGAAAATGAATGCATCTGTGTCCTGGTATCTTCAATTATAATTGCAGATGACGTGTTCTAGGAATGTGCGAATGCACCTGGCAGAGGAAGTAATTCTGCTTAAAAAGCAGATAACTCTCAAGTGAAAGGTATCTTGGAAAATCCTGAGTATGTAACTATCATATTTAATAAATACACATTCCACTGTACTATTAAAATCCTCTAAAGCTTTTTAAAAATCCATCTCTCCTGTTGGGTTGATCTGATGGCTCAGCCCTCAAATCTTGTCGGGGGGCACCGGAGCAGAGATTTCAGAGCCTTCCTCGGCCTGCGTAATCTCTCCAACCAATTGGTCTTGGACCGACTCCAAGACGACATCCAGGCCCACTCACTGCACGCCTGGCTAACACAAAGTCTTTATTGGCTTTCATTTCACCATGCAGGTCTGTTGAGTGCATACCAGGTTCCTTTCCCTCTTGACGAGTAATAAGACTACTTGGTGGAACTATGGCAGCATGCTAGCAAAAAGTGATGGCATGCACCACGCTGCTTCACCTCAGAATGCAAGTCAGAGACTGGACCGGAACCAAATCAGATCAATCAGATCTGACCCGGTCAGATTTGATCAGATTGGTTCCTGGAAAGAGTTCTGACGTCATCTTTTTTTTCGTTTGCCAAGGAAAAGCCTGGCAGAGAAATTGTGGCATGACAGATCTGCGTGTCCTCACTTGCATGATCTGTGGCGGCCTCTGTATCACTGAGTGTGGTCTCAACAACATGGAGTAAGTCAAAATTCCACTAAACTACTCTCTCTGTATGATCCGGAAACCATGAGTTATATCATGGTAAAATAAGTCAAAATGAAACCCCTGCCCAGAAATGGTCTGATTAAATTATAAAGAGAACATCAGCATGCAATTATACATGATGAGATTCGGCTGAATTTATGCGTTTTCTCCGGAACAGACCGACCCACTGACCGGCGTATGGAGTCCATGATGTAAGAGATCCAGCCCTGCGAGCCGTAAGTTTCTGGACACACGCCTGTCTTGACAGGAAGGTTTTGGTGGATGGAGGAGTGCAGCTTGGCCAAGTCCTCTTTGCCAGGGATGGGGAGGGACAAGTCTTGGAAGGTTTCCACTGTGTTAGAGACCTGTCAAAACATTTAGAGAATTGTTTTAACACAGCATGTCCCAATCAGTCGTGGTAAAACTGAACATAATCTGTAACATACTGTAGTTGTACAATATGTATCGATCTAAACAAATTACTTTGTGGTGGATGAGTGATTTTGGATATTCAGAATCCATTTTTTCAAAAGATAATAGTACACGCACAAATAAAATGAAGATCACTCGTTAACTTTATTCATTCTAATTGTGTAAAATACTGCTTTATAATGCTGCAATGAGGTAATTACAAATGCCAAACTTCTGTCTAAATTCAAAACACAAAACAAAAAATGTTATTCATCAAGTATTATACCGCAATTTTCTGGCTGAGTAGCCTCCCCTGGTGTTTAAATGTGGAGCACAGCTCACCCTGTCACATGTTAGGCACTGGACCAGACTGAGGATGGAGCCATCGAAGATGTCAGAGATCACGCTGCGATAGTGGGACTGTTTCTTCTTCCTGGCACCGAGCAGCAGCTGAGCTGAAAGACACATGGCGGCGAGGAGGATTTCAGACGGCAAAGGTTCGTCTTGTTGACGTCATTTTATTTGGGTCAACTGTCAAGGCACTTTAAACAAAGGCAGCCAACAGAACATTTGTGTATATAATTATTGTGTAACAGAGGGTTTTGGTAAGAAGACGACTACCTATTGGAATACAGGGGTCCCTTCTGCTGAGCTGTGTGATTCGAGTGTGCTCATTGGAGGAAGCGGAGAGAAAGGGACTCGCTAGCAGAGACTTTTAAAATCTAAAACGCATCACACATTTGGAGCCTTGACCTCTTTATACATGTTACTCCAACAACCTCTCAATATGAGCTAAACGAGCTTCATATGGCATTGGTGGTACATATCTAGGGCCGAGGTCTTTCCATCAAACCGAACCCCGTGACGAGGTTTCCTCACCCTTCTTGAACGAGTACCCAGGTCCCACCGAGCGGAGCGGGCTGGAGCGAGGCGGACTGGGGGACAGTTTGGGATGCAGCTCCTGAAGAGTTCGCATGGGACTACAGGGAGTGGACTGGGGCTGGGCCTGGGGCTGGGGCTGGGGCTGGGGCTGGGGCTGGGGCTGGGGCTGGGTCATTGATGCTTCATTGTCAGGCTCTGGAGAAGAGAATGTCATATGGATATAATATATGTAAACATCTTTATAGAGATCAGGTTTTTGAAAAATTTACAAACCGAATATTACAGAGTGGCTTTGTAAATCTTAGTTAGTAATTTGTTCTGAGAAAGTGCTTCTATATACTCCCGCTGGTCTTATACCTGAGGTGTTATTGCTCTGCCCTTGCCCAGTATTAGACGTCTGGTTGTTCTCCTGGTTTTGGATCTCAGTGTTTGGAGTTGGCGTCGACTCCTCTTCCTCTGTCCTCTCGGGAACCTCCTCCTCGGCTGCCGTGTCCACGTCGGCGTCCTCATCCATCTCTTGCGAGCCTCCGCGGAGCGACGAGCCGGACACCCTCCGCTCCTTCAGCCTCTCCTTCTCCGAGATCACCCCGCCGGGGCCGACGCCCACCATCCCCACCGCCGCCGACCGGGCCCCGTCGCACTCGTCCTGCATGAGCAGCTCGCCGTCGCCCGCGCCCCCTCCCTCGCCACGGTCGCTGCTGGAGCCGGAGTCGCAGGACAGGAACTCGTCCTCAGACGGCGAGCGGTCGCCGTCTCGTCTCTCCTCCCCTTCACTTCCCTCCCCACTCATGCCGCACTCCGTCAGAGGCTCCTTCAGCTCCTCGTGTAACTGGTCCATCAGACAGCGCAGGAACTCCTGAGTGTCCTGTAGCAAGAAGAGCACTTTACATTAATCAAAAGGAGGATGTATAACATGGCTACATACATAGAAACAGGAGTATTGCAGAAGATAGCCCATAAATTTGACTATTTCATATCAAGAAGATGGAGGGAGAAAGCTCTAAAGAAAGGTGTCTCTCTTATCTGTAACAATAATGCATTTTGTGTATTGGCATGAGCTGATACAAGGAGGACTTGTACAACTACAGGAAAGCAATACTCAATACATCACTGAAAACTCTTTGCCCTTATCTGTGGCAATCACAATCAAACAATAACAAGGGAAGACACTTGTAATTAAACATGCACTTCGCTGGAATCAAACATTACAAAACTGGAATCCATAGAAATTCTGTGTCTGGGGAATTTTAGCATTTTTTTCTTACACAGAAAGAAAGATACTTGTGTGCATTCCAAGAA
Organism: Istiophorus platypterus; assembly: GCA_016859345.1. Classification (NCBI taxonomy): domain Eukaryota; kingdom Metazoa; phylum Chordata; class Actinopteri; order Istiophoriformes; family Istiophoridae; genus Istiophorus; species Istiophorus platypterus. Next base: position 4,784,141 of record CM029128.1, on the reverse strand, counting down.
ATAATTCTGTGTTCCGGTTGTTTTAACTATTTCTCTTGCATCCCCAGAGTCAAGGTCAAGTCATTTTGCAAGAATTGCAGCTGGACAATAAGACATATCAGATTAGCCTATCTTAGCCCAAGGACGCCGTGTCTATAACATCAAGTAGCCTCTCATAAGTCAAAAGAATAACTTGACAATTTGGGAAATAAACCATTCACTTCCTTGCTGAGAGTTAGATGAGATGATTAATACCACTTTTATATCTGAATTCTAAAGAAAGAAAAAAAAAGAATTTAAACAGTTTTAGTAAAAGTCTGCAACATAAAAAAATGTGAAATAAGCGAAGGGGTCTGAAAACTTTCCGAATGCACTGTAAATATAAATTGTAAGTAAACATTTAAGTGATTCTAAAGCTGCATAATTGCCTTATTGTTAAAGAAATTTGATTATATCAATCCTTTCCTTCCGTTTGTCTCCTACTGCCTTCAACCAAGAGAAATAAAGGCATCGACGACTGTGTGGTTCTGGGGATCTAAGAGAAATAGTAAAATTCACCCAAAATAATAGCAAAAATTAGAGTCATTTTAGGAAATGTGTGAGAACACAGGGGTTTTTCCTTTAAAAAACAGACAAAACAGTCAAGTGTCAAGCTGTTGAGGGATGCCAGGTGTAGTTACCTGCTGGGTGTTTGCCCCTACCTGCTGAGCGTAACCACGAAACATGGGGTTTACTAGTTTGATGCCATGGGACAGACTGGTGGGGACGACGTAGCTGGGCCTGAGATGGTAGCATCCAGGAGAGACATTATATTAAAGATAATTCCATACAAATGACTAATCGGCAGACACTAGTCAAAATGCATCGAAGCAGTTCGGCCATTTAAAAAGTTGTCTTGAGCGGGTTTTATGTCACTGTTAATGTATCTGTTTATTACCGTTTTTTGTGCCACAGTTCTGAGATGAGTTTCTGGTAGCTCTTACAGAGAGCAGGCTTCTTATCGGTGCGGACCAACCCACTACAGTCCAGGAAGAACTGAGTGAGAGGAGGACTGGTGAGGAAAGGGAGGAGGGCATACGTCAACTTCATTGTTTAACCGTCTTTGAGGGAAAACACATTCATTAGGACAGAACACAGGCGATAAAAAAAATTCCCATTTACATTCCAAGTAAATGGGAAAATGTTTATCAAGTGGAAGTGACCTCACCAGTTGGACAGGGCTTGGAGAGCTGCGTTCATGTAGCAAGAGTTTCCGATGTTTTTCATGCCCGTCAAGCCTACAGACAACAGCAGAGACAAGGGCCAGGTATGTAGCTTATCGTGTTCTCAGAGAGTGTCAAAGCCTTCAAACTAAGCAACTCGAAGATTAACCTCAGATTCTCAGAACAGGTCTAACAGAGTGGGCGCCGTCAAGGGTTAATTATCATTTCTAGTCCGGATTAAAAAGAAAAAGGATTTGTTACTATTTTTGGGCTTTAAAGCCATAGATCTATTAAATATGGCAGCTATGACCTAATGATGTAAGCAACTCATCCAAAAATGGAGAAAAGTTTTGTGCAGCCGATTCTTAAAGATTTCCTTAAAACCAATGTTTTTTTTCCTTTTTTCTTGTATTTTATATCCTGTTAATAACCTGACTGTCGCTAAAAAGTCTGATTTGAGAGGCTTCAAGTGGACCGCTGTTAAGGAGAAGAGATGCCTACGACGGATTTGGGCGTTACCTCTGGGTTTAAGCTCATCCTCCTCAGACTCCGAACCTTCCTCCTCTGCCACGGCAATCGGTACGGCTTTCAGCGGGTGACCTACTGGCTGTGGAGCCGCTTCCTGGGAAAATGATTTACAGATACTATAAATATGAAGGTGACTCGGAAACAGGTTGTGATGACTTGAAATAGCATCACTAGCCCTTGTAGCCCCCCCCCCCTGCAGATCCAACAAGAAAAAAGGGACAGCAAGCAGAGAGGAGATGTGACCTTGCGGGTGCAAGGCATTGGTGGTGGTGGTGGTGGTGGTGGTGGGGGTGGTGGTGGTGGTGGTGGTGGTGGTGGTGGTGGTGGTGGTGGAGGAGGTGGTGGTGTATGGGGTGGTGTTGGTGGGGGTGGTGGTGGTGGTGGTGGTGGTGGTGGTGGTGGTGGTGGTGGTGGTGGTGGTGGTGGTGGTGGTGGTGGTGGTGGTGGTGGTGGTGGTGGTGGTGGTGGTGGTGGTGGTGGTGGTGGTGGTGGTGGTGGTGGTGGTGGTGGTGGTGGTGGTGGTGGTGGTGGTGGTGGTGGTGGTGGTGGTGGTGGTGGTGGTGGTGGTGGTGGTGGTGGTGGTGGTGGTGGTGGTGGTGGTGGTGGTGGTGGTGGTGGTGGTGGTGGTGGTGGTGGTGGTGGTGGTGGTGGTGGTGGTGGTGGTGGTGGTGGTGGTGGTGGTGGTGGTGGTGGTGGTGGTGGTGGTGGTGGTGGTGGTGGTGGTGGTGGTGGTGGTGGTGGTGGTGGTGGTGGTGGTGGTGGTGGTGGTGGTGGTGGTGGTGGTGGTGGTGGTGGTGGTGGTGGTGGTGGTGGTGGTGGTGGTGGTGGTGGTGGTGGTGGTGGTGGTGGTGGTGGTGGTGGTGGTGGTGGTGGTGGTGGTGGTGGTGGTGGTGGTGGTGGTGGTGGTGGTGGTGGTGGTGGTGGTGGTGGTGGTGGTGGTGGTGGTGGTGGTGGTGGTGGTGGTGGTGGTGGTGGTGGTGGTGGTGGTGGTGGTGGTGGTGGTGGTGGTGGTGGTGGTGGTGGTGGTGGTGGTGGTGGTGGTGGTGGTGGTGGTGGTGGTGGTGGTGGTGGTGGTGGTGGTGGTGGTGGTGGTGGTGGTGGTGGTGGTGGTGGTGGTGGTGGTGGTGGTGGTGGTGGTGGTGGTGGTGGTGGTGGTGGTGGTGGTGGTGGTGGTGGTGGTGGTGGTGGTGGTGGTGGTGGTGGTGGTGGTGGTGGTGGTGGTGGTGGTGGTGGTGGTGGTGGTGGTGGTGGTGGTGGTGGTGGTGGTGGTGGTGGTGGTGGTGGTGGTGGTGGTGGTGGTGGTGGTGGTGGTGGTGGTGGTGGTGGTGGTGGTGGTGGTGGTGGTGGTGGTGGTGGTGGTGGTGGTGGTGGTGGTGGTGGTGGTGGTGGTGGTGGTGGTGGTGGTGGTGGTGGTGGTGGTGGTGGTGGTGGTGGTGGTGGTGGTGGTGGTGGTGGTGGTGGTGGTGGTGGTGGTGGTGGTGGTGGTGGTGGTGGTGGTGGTGGTGGTGGTGGTGGTGGTGGTGGTGGTGGTGGTGGTGGTGGTGGTGGTGGTGGTGGTGGTGGTGGTGGTGGTGGTGGTGGTGGTGGTGGTGGTGGTGGTGGTGGTGGTGGTGGTGGTGGTGGTGGTGGTGGTGGTGGTGGTGGTGGTGGTGGTGGTGGTGGTGGTGGTGGTGGTGGTGGTGGTGGTGGTGGTGGTGGTGGTGGTGGTGGTGGTGGTGGTGGTGGTGGTGGTGGTGGTGGTGGTGGTGGTGGTGGTGGTGGTGGTGGTGGTGGTGGTGGTGGTGGTGGTGGTGGTGGTGGTGGTGGTGGTGGTGGTGGTGGTGGTGGTGGGGGGTCATGTCCCGCGTCCTATCGTGCATTCACCTGGCCTTTCCCACCTCAAACCACGTGTGACCGGTGCGGCAGTAGTCGCACTTGCGGTCGTCACCACTTATGTGACGAGATTGAAAAAAAAGGAAGAAAAAGAAATTTCAAAAACGTTCAGAAAAAGGGATTCGCGCCCCGGGTTTTACCTGCAGACAGGCCCACAGGTTTGGGCCACCTGCTCCACAGGACTGGCACGTTCCCTGTAGAACGCGGACAGAAAAAGGACAGAACATAAAGGTTACATGTGCACACACACACACGCAGGCCCAAAGACTATATAACAGCTTCCCTGTTCTCATATAGTTATTATATATTACAGCGACTGGACAAAAGGCTGCTGCTTCAACCATTTAACAGGTCTAAGGTCTGTAGGTCATCACACACACACACACACGCAGCATCTTTTCTGACATTATGCATAACATTCACTGTGAATGAGGGAAAACAAACCCAAACCCACCTTGGATTTTTGGAGCAGGTCCTCTTTGGTCACCTCTCCTACGGAGTCCAGGTGTGGACAAACGTCTGGCTCGGCCATGGCCGCGGGGGGGGACGTGTGCTGATCTGACAGGGGCAGTAACAACAACAACAACAACAACAACAACAACAGCGCAGCGGTTCCAGGTGTCAAGGCGCTGCGGCTAAAGCTAGCTCCGCGCTCCCGTCGCGAAAACACGGGCTACCCGCGCCGGGACTAGCATGCACCGGTCTAGCCTCGAGCATGAACCGGACATCGACGGTGTCATTTAAGACCCGGTCTCCCGGCAACGGCCGCCTCCCTCCCCGTGGAAATGTCCCCGACGGCTCCGCGGAGCGAAAGGCCCGACGTTTACCACCGCGGGCTCACAAGCCGCATCCCGCTGCGGCGCCGCCGACAGCCGTCGCCGAGAGGCTCGTGTTTACCGTGGGGAGCAGCTGCCGCGGCGGCCGCCGCTCGTTTCTCATTCCTCCCCCTCCCCAGTGAACGATCCGGATGCGGACGGTGCGCTAGCGAGACAGCCGAGGAGCCGAGCCGAGCCGAGCCGAGAGACGCGGCGCCCCGGCCCCACCATCCCCAAAACAAATGCGCTCCCACACCGCCGCCGCCCCCTCCCTCCCTCCGTCCTCCCACTAACTCTCCCATCCGCCACAGCGCGGCGCGGCGCGGCGCGGCGCAGGGCCGGAGGAGGAGGAGGCAACGTCGGCCCTCACAAATCCGACCCACCGCCATTAAAAGACGGGTTTTATTTTAATTCTCGTTATTTGTGTGTATTTGTCGTAGATAGATGGATAGATAGAGGGATAGATGTTAGCGGAAGTGACATAGTGTACGTCGGTTAAACGAGCCCCCCCGCGTGTGAAGGACAGCTGTGCACATCTGTCCGGATAAGGGCAACGGGCGAGATTTAGGTTTGAAGCGGACAAACAAAACAGGACATATTGTCATGCGGGACGGGATAAGACAGGATACGCCAAAATGAAAATAAAAATTATATTTATTTATATATATATATGTATGTATATATGATTCATTCACAACCAAAACTTGTAATAAACATCAGCGGGAAATGGAATTTAAATTTGAAGTCTTGTGTTTCTTTTCTTTTTTTTTTTTTTTTTTAAATCAACTTAATATAAATGTTTAACTCATTAAATTCAAAGGGCTAGTCTGGTACATACAGGTTCGAAGTGTTGTAAGTAGAAAAATTCATAGAAATAAAATGGATAATTAAAATAAGATACATAAAACACTTTTTTAAAATAAAACACTTCCTCGTGGCAATTAGATATTATACACATCAACAATATATGATGATTATTTATAATAGTTATTATCATATATAATTTACAGACATGCATGTATTCATCAGTGATGGAAGAAATACTCAGACCCTCCAATCCTAAAAGTGACAATAAGATAATTAAAAAATACTCCATTACAAGTTAAAGTCCTGCATTAGAACTTGTGCTTATTTTAGTTAAGTAAAATTACAGAGCTCAAATTACTTTTTGTGATTGAAACTATTGATATTATTACTTTTGGTATTTGTATTGATGTTCTTGTTTTATCTTTGATGTTGTCATCATAATTACAAATGGCATTATTAGATTATCAATACAGATCCATTAATTTGTAATAAGCATTTTACTGCTGCAGCTGTTGTATCTGGTTGTATCTATTTTATTTAGTCCAGTGATTCCCAACCAAGGGTCGGGCCCCCTTCCAAAAGGTCACAAGACAAATCTGGGATTGTGAGGTGATTTATGGGAGATGAAAAAAGAAACACCAAAGGTCTAATACACAAATCTGTTTAATCTTCTTTTTCTTTCGGCTTTTCCCTTTAGGGGTCGCCACAGCGAATCAGTGTCCTCCATCTAATCCTGTCTTCTGCATCCTCTTCTCTCACACCAACTACCTTCATGTCCACTTTCACTACATCCATAAACCTCCTCTTTGGTCTTCCTCTAGGCCTCCTGCCTGGCAGTTCAAAACTCAGTATCATTCCACCAATATATTCACCATCTCTTCTCAGGACATGTCCAAACCATCTCAGTCTGGCCTCTCTGACTTTATCTCCTAAACCGCTAACATGTGCTGTCCCTCTGATGTACTCATTCCTGATCCTATCCATCCTGGTCACTCCCAGAGAGAACCTCAACATCTTCATCTCTGCTACCTCCAGCTCTGCCTCCTGTCTTTTCCTCAGTGGCACTGTCTCTGGACCAAACAGCATCGCTGGTCTCACCACAGTTTTGTACACCTTTCCTTTCATTTTAGCTGAAACTCTTCTGTCACACATCACACCTGACACTTTTCTCCACCCGTTCCAGCCTGCCTGCACACCCTTCTTCACACAAATCTGTTTAATCATTTTTTTAAAAATACCCTTTACTCAAATGGTTTTTGTGAAATACTGGATATTTCTACCTCGCTGGGATTTGAACAGTTGATGGAATGAAATGGAGCAGCTGAGAAATTTAGATACGTGGAATCCTCCTTTTGCTCCAACTGCTAACTACTCACAAAAAAAGAAAAGTGAAATGAATGTAATGTAACGTAACATAAATTATACGTAGTTATACATAAGTATAATTGTACTAAAGTACGGTAGCGGTACTCGTACTAAATACTTTTCATATTTATTAAGAAAATAAATTATATATTTATTCGTCTATCTGAAAAACACGAAATTTTATAATTTTGCAGTTTTTCTTCAAATATAATGGAAATTTTAGAACAAATCTCCCCCATTGAATATGACGTACAGAGAGCGTGTTGAGACCGTATATGTACAACGTAACGCCGATCCCGGGTCAGTTTCCGGATTTGTCTAACACCGGAGCTGGAGCGGGCGAGCGTCGGTGACATCTGACTCCGGGTCGGTGCTGGGGAGGTCACGTGACCGCGCCGCAAACCTCGCGGTATTTACGCTACCCAGAAAGCCTCGGTCTTCCTTTCTGCCTGAACCGACATGGTGGGTACATAGCCGATCCTTCTCAGCGACGCTCCTAGCGCTTCTATCTGCCCTCATCCTCGCCTGCTTGCTCATTCTGACATTTTAAAACGCTTGTGTGCATCCATCAAAGGCCGCCCGTGGATATAATGTCGATATTGAGCGTCGGCGTCGTGGGGATTTGTGATAAAAACTTGGTTTTCCTGACCGAAGCGTAGCCGGTAGGGGTAGCCCTGTGGCTGCTTGTCAGAAGCTAAAGCTAACGTTTGGGAACACGCTGGATTAGGAAGCACTTTTTCCTTAATATTGTATATTTCTCACGTTTTCTTGGTGCTAGTATCCACACGGCGGTTTAATAATGTTATCCGTGAACGTGGAACAGGACTTGTATTGTCATTTGCAGTGAGATAAGCGCTAGTTGCTCGGTACCACCGGGGGTGGTGGGTCGATGGGGCCTGGGCTTTGCTTCTCTCATGGAAATCTTACACGTAGCTCGGTCGTAACCCACGTTTGATTTTTTGTTTGTTTTTTAGGTAGGTCCCTGATTTTTAGTGTCTTGGTTTGTAAATAACACTGCGGTGCTAGCAGCAGGGCTCGTTGCACCGTCTTTAGCTCGGTTTCTATGGGACGTTTGACCAGCGTGGGGATGTGACTGGCTCTATTTGCTAAGTGCGTCTGAGTTTCCCTGACAGTTTTTTTCCCCTTTTATTACAGTATTGAAAACTAACATGTCTTCAGGTTGTAGTTCTTGGTTTGCACTTGCAAATAGTTATGGTAAAAGCTCTGATAGGTAACTGGAGAGGGGGAGGGCTAACCTGCATGCTAATTAATGGATGCTAAAATTTAAGACATGCTGGAAATGTGGAACAGTATTAACTATTTTTCTCAAATGAGGAAGAAATCATCCAAGAGCCTGATGAATCTGTGTAAGCTTTAAGGCACAGTTTCATGCGAACATTAGGCTTTAAACTCCAGTCAGTCAACTTTTTTGTTTTTGTATCATTACCATTTATGTTGTGTCCTAACACCACTTTTCTTCTTGACAGCCTAAGGGAAAGAAGGCTAAGGGGAAGAAGGTGGCACCTGCCCCTTCTGTGGCCAAGAAACATGAGGCCAAGAAAGTTGTGAACCCCCTGTTCGAGAAGAGGCCAAAGAACTTTGGCATCGGTGAGTAGCCCCCAGGTTTCATTTTGTGGGAACTGTGGATTGTATAAGAATTACGGCCTTTAGCGTTGATGAATTTAAGATTAATAAATCTGTTTGTTTGATGTCTTGATATTAACCTTTACTCTGTCATTCACCACAGGCCAGGATATTCAGCCCAAGCGTGATTTGACACGCTTTGTGAAATGGCCTCGTTATATCCGCCTGCAGAGGCAGCGCTCCATCCTCTACAAGCGTCTGAAGGTTCCCCCTGCAATCAATCAGTTCACCCAGGCTCTGGACCGCCAGACTGGCAAGTTTCAGAACATTTCTTTTACACCTAAGTTGCACCTAAGTGCTTTTTTTTCAAAGCATGGCTACCTGGAGACTGCAGTATTTCAAGAATGACTTATGGTTCTTATCAGCACCATGGTCACTTTGCAAATGATGTAAAAGAATATTTGCTATCTTAACAACCATGCTGACCTTTCCCACCAAGATCACTGATGCAACTACTTGAAATACTGTTGATCTCTTTAAATGGACCATTCTCACTTGAGGCCATGTTCTGTGGTTAAATGTGAGTTGTAATGTATTTTTGTCTTCTCAGCCACACAGCTGTTCAAGCTGGCCCACAAGTACAGGCCAGAGACCAAGCAGGAGAAGAAGCAGAGGCTGCTGGCCCGCGCTGAGCAGAAGGCCGCTGGAAAGGGAGATGCCCCTACCAAGAGGCCCCCAGTCCTCCGTGCAGGTGAGGTATACAGAAGAACTGTCCAACAGTATCTGAGACATCAAAGAAAGATTTACTGAAGGGTGACATAAATTAAAGCTTGCCTGATCAGCCCTAACTTGAAGTAAATACCAGAAGCCTCATTAACTGTTGAACAACATGTTTAACATTGAGTTAATGTCATTAGGAGCCACTGTATGAACTCATTAGTGCAGTTTTATTTGACTTGGCCTGGATGCAGTGATGACTTGAATTTCTTCACCTGAAACTTGCCTTGATGTTTATCGAGCTTTTTAACCCTGAGCATTGGCCAAAATAACAAACCATATCAGGGCGGGGAGCTTGCTTAGCAGAAGCTGAGCTTCATTTTCCCCCTTTGTTTACAGGTGTGAACACTGTCACCTCCCTGGTAGAGAGCAAGAAGGCCCAGCTGGTCATCATTGCCCACGATGTGGATCCAATTGAGGTGAGTTTGCCGCATGTTATTTTGGCAGCAGTGGAACTTGCTGTTGCACTTTGTACGCTTCGATCTAGAAAGGTGTCACTGGCAATGATGTCTGAATTTCTTCACCTGAATCCTCTGTGTGGATCAAAACATACGAGCTTTTTAACCCTGAGCAGTGACAACAAATCAAGATCATGTTTTGGCAGCATTTACAGTTCAGAAGTATTTATTTCGCTAGAATTACCTCGTTAAATGCATTCCTGAAATACTAAATTCTTTCTCTTGGTTTTCCTGCCTCTGCAGCTCGTCGTCTTCCTGCCAGCTCTGTGCCGCAAGATGGGTGTCCCATACTGCATTGTGAAGGGCAAGGCTAGACTGGGCAGACTGGTGCACAGAAAGACATGCACTTCAGTCGCCTTCACACAGATTAACCCGTAAGTATGCACATAAACGGAGCTGTTCCCCTGCACTAGTAGGACAGAGCATGACTGGCTAAAATGGTTCAGAGACCATTAGAGAGTTGCAGCCTTCATTAGATGAAATGAAATGGTCTGTTTAGATTTACTGTTGGGTAAGTTTTCTGCAGCGGTGGTTCTAGATATAGAACTCCTGCGTTACTGTTTATATAGTAGACTACAAAGGCAATCTTATGGAGTTCTGAGGCTGAATGCAATATTGGGATTGTCATGATGCTCTAAGCAAAGCTTTAAGATGACATCTTCAAAGTGGTCATAACACCAAGTCAGAAAATAAAGTTCTGCTCTTTTTGAAACCATTAGTCAAGTACATTGATCTTCATTATCCTTGAGCATTGAGTCAGTATTGCTTTGCAGCACCATCTCTAAATATTGTCAGTGTTGTCTTGACTGGTTTTGTTCTTCCCTAGTGAGGACAAAGGTGCACTTGCCAAGCTTGTGGAGGCCATCAAGACCAATTACAACGACAGATTTGAGGAGGTAAGAATTCTCTATGCAGTGAATTGTACAATCTCCTAGAGTGAAGTTGATGATAACTGACCAAATGCACCATTACATAACTACTTATAAACTTCTGTTCCAGATCCGTCGCCACTGGGGAGGCAACATCATGGGCCCCAAGTCCACAGCCCGCATCACTAAGCTGGAGAAGGCAAAGGCCAAGGAACTGGCAACCAAGCTTGGTTAAATTGTTTGGAATAAAAAATGTATGTCCTAATAGAGTGTTTGTTTTGTTTATTGTTACAACTACATGTTATTTCAAAACCAAGTTGCAGCTTTAGATTCATTTTCAACAGTGGTGTCAGGAAAAATGTTGACAAATTCAAATACAGTATGTATATGCAAGCAGGGATGAAAAGTAAATATTTGAATACTGAGGCAGGTCTGTGGATCTCTTGGCACAGTAGTGTTATTTATATTAGAGAAGTTAGGGAAGAGGCATCTTGACACAATCCTGGATAGATGGGTGTTAAACTTACTTGAAAGATTATATCCTAAAACAATATTGCTTTTTGGGACTAGTTCAGTCTATAAACTCTCCTCAAATGTAAACGATGCTATTAAATGAATTGAGTCAGCTCTGAAATAATAGGTCCAACATCCCAGTGATTTGTATTGAATAAGGCCTAACTTAAGCTTTCACTGCAGCGTGTCGCTGTTAGTTCAAGGTCAATTGACTTAGATTTACGAGGTCTTGCAAAAATGCACCACTTTTCCATAGGAATTTTGTTTCTGAAATACTACTTAGCATTTCTGTGAAAAAGCAGACAAGAGCAAGAGCTAAATTAACTTATTTATTCTTGCAATACATGTTTAAAGGAGAATAATCCACAACTATTTACATATGTCTGAACATATGCAGCAAGCAGATGCCTGCTGTGCAATGTTCCAGACAGTATCCATGTGGTATTCCACTGCACTAATCATCACAATTTAATCTTCTTGATGAACTTGGCATACCACATGTAGGAGGTTGCCACACACAAGCCATACCTAAAAAAAAACAAAAAAAACGATAAAGTGATGAAAAGGTGTAAACGCAGCAGAGTATGACAGCATCAAGGAAAGCGTCCACCTACCATGTAACTATGTACTGCATGTGTTCGTTCCTCAGTGTGACCCGGGTCTGTCCACCTATCGGTCCACCGGGGATGGTGCTCCCTGCAGGAGACGCTCACATTTACGTTCACCGTAATAACACCGCGTCGTGCAAATCATACAAGTAGGGGAGACCGTTCTCTTCCTGCAGGTCTGCAGAGCGATCATTGTTCCTAAACAAGCCGTATATTCAATCTGAAAAGCAGTTATAATGTAGCTGAATGACGGAGCATTCACGAGACCTCACCGAAGTCGGCGTCGATGAAGACGGGCTCGGCTCCGGTGGCGCGGGACATGGCCTCCAGGTCGCGGTAGTGCCAGCGGTTCCTCTCCTCGTCGTTGTTGGGAACAAAGGGTTTCCGGGTCTCTGTCAGCCTGACCACCCCGACCACTTCCATCTCGTCTTCCACCTGCGCAGACGCATTCATTACTCTCTGCTAAATAACAGTGAGTCATAACAGTGAGTCATAACAGTGAGTCTTGAGTCAAAGTTGTGTGAGAAAAACAAACAAACAAAAAACCCCCAAAAAAATCTAACCGCTCAGCTCCCTTCACTCCAGCTGGAAATGTTTCCCCTTTGGAAAAATTCCGGAATTACGACATTATTACTGGAAAAAAATTCAGCAAAGGGCAGTGGTGGAAAGTAACTAAGTACATTTACTCAAGAGCTTTCAAGGTACATGGACATTACTTGAGCATTTTCTTTTCATGCCATTTTACACATTTAATTTATGACAATTTGGAGGCAAATATTGTACTTTTTACATCACGACTTATATTTGACAGATTTAGTTACTTTGCAAATGAAGATTTTTTTAAATTATGAATAATAATTGATGACATCAACTTGAGCTCGGGGATAATTGTGATGGACAGTTTTCACTGTTTTGGGATGATTTATACACCAAAAACAATCAATCGACTAATTGGGAAAATAATTATCAGATTAATTCAAGCTGTCTGGCTTGTATTAGATTAGTGAAAACGCTACGGGCCAGTCTGAAGTATCTTTGTGAAACTGGCCACCTTTCTCACATCCTGTGAATCACTGACCTGTCCTTTCATCCTGGTCTCCGGTTTCAACTTCTGCCTTGGGACGTAACCTCTGTTCACCAGGATTGTGATGCTGCGGGGGGGAGGTGTCAAAGGTCAGTCACCGTCGAACACAGCGTGAGATCGCCATGCAGTTACTGTTAGAACCACAGGGGTTAACCCAGGGACCCCCCCCCTTTCTTAAATCTTCCCTCTCACCCGAGGTCGGTGCAGTGGAATGGGGTGATGACGTTGGCGCCGGTCTCGCCACTTGAAGAGAGCCTTCCCGCCTCTCTGGCCTCTTTCTCTGGGTCCACCGGTGAGCGGGGCAGGATGTACAGCTCCCGCGAGTGGTCGTACCGTCCGCGCACCCTCACCCTTCTGTACTCCAGCTCATTCAGCTCATGGGGACTAAGATCCGGGGAGAAAAAAATTACAACCAAATATGCTCATTGACGACCAACACGGACATGGATTTTGATTCTTTGATTAAATACTTTTTGGGCTGAGTTTGCAGTCACTACTGACATGTGGATGATTTTATTGGGGGGTGTAGAAGGCATTTATCTTTTCAGTTTACATAGTAAAAGTTTATTCACTTATTAAACCACTTGCATATTTATTGTCATCATCCTTGAGCATAGGGTGATGTCAGTGCAGTGGTTCAAAACCCCAAAATATTCATTTTACTATAATGCAAGATCAAAAAAGTCTGGGAACGCTCTCATTAGACCAGATGGAACCTGAGAGTGTTTAGCAGTTCGTCCCCTGAGAAATTACTTGAAAGATCAATCTATTGTTACAATAGTTGCAGATTGATTTCCTGTCATCTGATCAACAGATTGATTGTTTGCCGTGTACGTACTCAAGGGGGAGAGGGATGGGATCCGCAGTAGTGAGTCTTGTCAGCTCGTCAATCAGCTGCATTTTCCACTGGCGCCGTTTCACCTTCACGGAAACAAAAGCATTCGCATCCATTAGACGACAACAAAAAACAAACCAAAGACCCATCGGTGTTATTTAAAAAAAGAAAACTAAGTGCCGGCACAGAGCAGACAAACTGTACCTGCCATGTACCGAGGCCAAAGGTGGTGGCGGGGATGAGAAGCAGGAACCATTTGAGGAACGAGTCTTCTCCTTTCTCTGCCTCCACCGCCGTCGAGCCGGCGCGTCGCCCGATGCCGACGAACCCGCCTGGAGATTCGAGACACACGGGACAAGAGGTGAGCGAAATGGAATCGGCCGTGTTAAATATTCACACTGGGAGATGTATATGGCTGCTGCCCCATAAAATGGTGCTAACAAACATGACAAGAGAAGTCTCATGTCAGATAACTCACAGGTTGCTGTCCAGTTGTGAACGGGACAAAGTTTTAAACCTGATGAAAATCGCTCATTTTGCAAAGCTCATGCAGAATCACTGCAACATTCATTTTGAGAAAGTTCTCAAATTAGAAAATCTTGTTGGATTGTTATTGTTGTTGTTAAAAATACACCCAGTGGCCACTTTATTAGCTTCACCTGTACAATGCATTAAAATTCAGCACAACAGCTTTCACCTTCACGTCTGTAATGTTCAGTTTAAGTTGACATTATGTTGACATTGTTTTTTTTCCCTTCTTTATTTACATAAATGTGTGTGTGTTTGTGTGTGTGTGTGTGGGGGGGCCTCTCAGTATATTTTGATGCAGTCCAACTTCACCACTGTGAAGTCATTGCTAAAAAACACACAACACCTATGTAGATAAATAAATAAATAACATACACTGCATTAGATTGGAGTTTACCTAATAAAACTGCCAATGTGTGCACACACTTATTTCTCTTATTACTATAAAGTGCTGTCGGGTTTCCACAAATTCCCACAAACCTAAAGACAAATATATTTTAACAATTAATAGCCAAATACAAAATATACCTAATTTTAGACATTTTTATGATACCAAACCTCTGTTTTGTTTTTGTTTTTTTATTGAAGTCATTTGAATTAAAAATCGTTAAAACTACTGAATCTTCTGTTGACAACGTGATTTTATAATCTTTATCCGTAGGTATTACTTAATATTATATATTATCCCTTTAAATGGTCCAAATCATCAGCCTGCCAGTGCATTTCTTCCTCCGGTCCACATCAGTGCCACGGACGTTTTGCTTTTACGTGTTCAAACACATGTCTCTTAGCTTTTATTTGTTACTGTTGACGTTTGCAGATAATGTTTCGAGGCGGAAAACAAAACCAGATCATCAGAAGTTGGTCAGATATTTACCGTCTGCGCGTTTGAGGAGAGGCAGTCTGGGCAGGAGGAAAGTCCTCTGGATGTAGACGACACTGGTCTGCAAAGTGTGAAATGAAGGGAGCTCAAACACCCGCAAAGGACTTTGCACAAGTCTTTTCTTGAGAAGACGCAGATGCGAGAGCAAGAAAAAACAACAACAACAACAACAAAATAAACAGGAAATAGCTCACCCGTTTGTTGAGCGTCGACAGCAGCCGGGTGGAATAAGCGAGCATCGTTTTCAGAGACGCCATGAGTCAAAAACATTCGTGGAAAGAGACGATGTTTAAGGAAACATGAGCCGAGACGAGCGACCGTGGACCGGCTACGTAACCGACATGTTTCTGCTCGCAGGGGGACGCTTTCTGGTGTTACCACTTCCGGATCCGGTCCACGCCCCGCCCCGCTGTTTTTGACCCACGTGTGTGTGTGTGAGCGCAGAAATGCGTTGATGCAGACACATAAGTGTGTATTTTGGAGATCAACACCTCCCCGTCCTCACCTGTGTGTCTGAGCCGGACCCGGACCCGGACCCGGACCCGGACCGGACCCCCTCGTCGTCATGGACCTCGCCTCCAGGGACTCGTACATCCAGAAACTCGCCAGTAAAGTGATCTCTCAACGGGACCAGGAGCCGAAGAAGAGGCCGCTCGGTAATATAGAAATAATCTGCGTTGGCTGGTTGTAAAAGATGAAAATAAAGTAAAATAAATAGATGTAAAGCTCAGCGTGTGTCATCAAACCTCCTGCTATCGCCGCAGTTGACCGAAGGAGGCGCTGTTTAAAAAGCCAGTTTCTCCTGCTTTATTTGTCCAAAATACAGGAAATCAGAACCGGTGCCGATAAAATAATTAACTATTAACTGTTATTTCTTCAAAATATTATTTGACAAAAAGTCTGATGATAGATATTTTTTTTATTTGAGTCATTTATCTAAAAAAAACAAAAAACAAACATTTCTCATTGTCAGCTTCTTCCACGTAACGATTTGCTGCTTTTCTGTGTTTAATGCCATAAATTGGCATTTGAGGACTTTGCCGTAGGCTCTGGCAGATTTTGACAGAAGTTGTTGTTTTAAAAACATTTCCTCTCATTTCCTGAAACTAGGTACTAATCAACCCAGCGGTTCTCGGCCCGGGGTCATGACCCCTCCAAGTGGGTTGCAAGAAGAATATAGAGGCTCTTGAGATTATTGTTTTTGTAGGTGAAAAAGAGAAACACAAAAATTTATTCCAATATGTAAAATTATGTCTATTGTTCTGATGTTTCCCCAGAACATCACTGTTACAGAGGACAAATAACACATATGAATCACAGACCGACAAACACTAGGGGCACTGCGAGGTAGATAAGACCGTAGAAACAAAACCTTAACTGGAAACTGATCAAAAAAACTAAGAGCCTGCTCTAAATTTACATATATACAATGACAATGCAAAGTAATACTCAAATATTATAAATGGTAACTAATTTTCTTCATTCTAATGAAATATTGTAGTTTTAACCTTTTCTACTTCAAAAAATTCAATTGAAACAATCTTAAAAGGAACTGCTCATAATATATCAACATAAAAACTCTGAGTGGTGACAAGGAGATTTGACTTTGTATTAAGGGGTCAAGAATTAAAAAAAAAAGGTTTAAAATCACTGAATTAATTGAGGAGAAATAAGATCAGCAGATTTATGACAATCAAATTAACTATTTACAATCTTAAACAGGAGGAAAGCATCACCAGTTTGACCATTTGAAGCTCATTTTTATTGCTTCAAACGGATTCAAATTATTAAGGCCAAAGGGAATGGTATTCACTGCTGTAGCAGCAGTGTAACCACGTCACTTTCTAGCAGGAATTGCCAACCACAACATCAGCTCTTATCCCCTTTTGTTTCTTAGTAAAGGCAAAAATGAGATAACAAGATAGGAAATATAACATCTGTTTCACAGAAAACCATCAGATATACACTGACCTTCTGTTAACCTGAGTAAAGTCCCTGTTAAGTTCTCTCGGTTAAGTTCCTGTTCCGGTAACATTTCGCAAAAATCAAACTGTATTTATTATTCTGTGTGTGTGTGTGTGTGTGTGTGTGTGTAGCTCATTTCAAGGGCCAAAGTGACGCCGGTCCTCCAAAGAAGAAGAAAAAGTGTAAAAAGAAAAATTTCAAAGAAAGGGGACCTAAGCCCCAGCCGAAGCCTTCGTCCTCTCCAGCAGCACAGAAAAGCCCGGCAGCGGCGAAGCCTCATGGCGCCAAAGCCGAGGGCGTAAATGGATCTACCAGAGAGGCACCCAAAGGTACAGGAGCTCAGCTATGTGTATCTGAGTTCTTTAGTGCTCTAATGTCTGTGTGTCATCACTGTATTTTCACTTTAGTACTAGTTCTCTTTCGGTTGTTAGATATTGTTGTTGTTTTTGTTTGTTTCCTACAGTCACATTATATTCTTTTTTTTTTTTCTCAAAGGAGTTAATGTTCCGTCCAGCTTCTCAACAGTAGATGTTCTACGCAAGAGGCTACATGAGAAGATGGAAGAGTCCAGAGGGCAGGTATGTGAATATTAAAGGCTGTGACAGAAAGACACATGGAGGTTTAATGTGGGTGTGTGTATATATGTATGTGTATATGTGTATGTATATGTATGTGTGTGTATATATAAAAAAGCAAAAAATAATACATTTCCATTTCCATCCACCCTGTTTTATTTTATTTGCTGTTTACAGTTGCTGCTTTTTATTTCAACATGAAGGACTCCCGACTGAATTGTAAAACAAAGTAGTGCCACCATTCACTACATAATTAATTGTATGTCAGGCACTAATCAGCTTTCACTCATCTCTCCTCAGGGAGCCCCGAAGGATGCACTATCAGAGGCGGTCCAGGCAAAGCGAGCAAAACGAAAGCTGGAACGGGAGCGCAAGAAGAGGAAGAGGAAGGAGTTTCGGATGAAGAAACTGGCAGAACAAAGTGGCGAAGAGCAGCCGCCGGAGGTAAGCCAAGAGAAACAGCAGGCCCCCGCTGCGAGCAAGAGAAATGAAACCGCCATAATATTCAACAAGGTGGAGATGGTGGAGGGGGGCTACGTAGACAAAATGCAGAACAGGAAGAACAAGAGGATGAGCATCAAGGGCCAGTTGACGCCGCTGACAGGGAAGAATTACAAACAGCTGCTCAGTCGCGTGGAGGCTCGCAAGGCGAAGCTGGAAGAGCTGAGGGAGAAAGATGAGGGCAAGGCCCGCGAGATGGAGGAGAAGATGAAATGGACCAACCTGCTCTACAAGGCCGAGGGCATCAAAATCAAGGACGACGAGGACATGCTGCGGACCTCGCTGAAGAAGAAGGAGAAGCAGCGCGTCCAGAGGAAGAGGAACTGGGACCAGCGCAGCGAGAACGTCATAGAGAAGATGCAGCAACGGCAGGACAAGAGGCGAAGGAACATACAGAAACGCAAGCAGGTCCGAACGGAGAAGAAGAAGGACAGGGCGCGGAAGAAAGGCAGGGTGCTGCCTGAGGACCTGTAAATGAAAAAAAATTAAATGCATTTAAAAGAAAATCCGCGGTGTAGCGGGAGGACTGTGTTATATGGTGTGTTATGATAAGACAACATATGCAAAGTATGAAAGAAGTAAATCAGTGTCTTTTTTCTTTTGGAAGTGTGATTTATTAAATTACATTAAAGTGCTACTGCTGCTGCATATATTGAACCTCCTTTCCTTTCTAGGAGTAATACGACATGTTGTGGTCAATAAAATGTTATCCTTTGTTTTGATGAGTATATTGTATTATTTTGTTGTTTTCATCTACTTCATAAGATATTAAACCTAGGTGTGTGTTTAAAGGAATAGTTTGACATTTTTGGAAATGTACTTTTTTGCCCTCAAATTAGAAGATGGATCTTACTGTTATGTCGCTGCTCTAATTAGGAAGCTAATGTACAGCAGCTAGCTGGATAACGTGTATATATATATATATACACACATCTATATATACACACACACACATATATATATATATACACACATATACATATACACATACACATATTTATATATATATACATGTGTGTATATATTTACACGTATGTGTACATATACATGTAAGTATATACATGTATATAAATACATACATATAATACATGTATATGTACACATACACATATATACATATACATAGACATACATATACATATATATACATATACACACACACCTTTTTACATATGTGTGTATACAAATATAAATATATCTTGAATGAGCAAAAGATGAACTGATCCAAAGGGGATAAAGAAAAAGCTTCAAAGCTTCAAAGCTTCAAAGCTTCAAAGCTTTACCTTAATACCAACATCAGCAGCCACGGGCTCGTCTAAACAGCTGTCCAGCGCTCTGGCAATTAAAATAACTGATACCGGCAGGCCCTCTCCTCAGTTCTCAGGTTGTAATGTGATTAAGATATAGTCGGTAACAGGAACAGCAGAGGTCAAGTAGAGGTCTGGAAGAACCAAGAGAACTTTCAGAGAAGACTCCTCGTAGGATGGTTAGAAAGGCAAATCAAAAGCCCTTCAGGAAGACTCAGCAGAGTCTGGAGTGGCGCAGCACTGCGCTACCGTGCAGCAACACCTGCACAAATGCAACCTTTGTGGAAGAGTCATCAGTAGAGGACTATTCCTGCATCCTCAACACAAAATTCAGCACCAGTAGTTTGAAAAAGAACATCTCAACAAGCCTGAGGTCTGGAGAAAAAAGGAGCAGGATTTCATGACCAAAGGAGGATGGATTGATCTGTGGCAGATCGGTCAGGCTTTGGGTTTCCGTTGCAGCGGGTGGCGAGGGAAACATTTCACTGGTAGAGGGAAGAGTGGATTTATTGAATGCCAGAAAATCAGGACACAAACATCATCGTCAGTAAAAAAAAAAAAAAATCTGAAGATGAAAAGACGATTGCTTCTACAGGATAATGATCCTAAACACATCAAAATTGACAATGGACGACCTCAAGAGGAGCAAGATGAAGGTTCTGCCATGGACCTTCACAGACCCCAGTCCTAAACATCAATGAGAATTTTTGACTAGACATTGAAAAAGCAACGTGTGCAATGTGGCCCAGGGGTCTCATAGAACTGGAAGGTTTCTGCGGGGAGGAATGGATGAAAAACCCTCAAACAAGAACTGACAGGCTCTTAGCTGCTACAAAAAGGGTTTACAAACCGTGACCATGCAGGGGGGGGGCTGGAGTTCTTGTTTCGGGGCCTTTTTCCCTGGTTTATTTTGAAACTGTAAAATATGGCAACAAAAAAAGTTATCTGGCTTAAAATATTAAAGAAATGCATCATCTTTAACTTAATGAATTGTGGAGGTCATCTTGTACTCGCTCAGCTATTCACAGAAACAGCGCTTCTTCATGTCACTATACACAGAATTCTTTTCTATTATCACTAACTGATGTTGCAATCAGTTAGTGATAACAAAATCTTAGAAATCAAACTTACATATACCTACATACATGATGCTCCCTCCATTATAATCCACACAGAATAAAAACTCTAGGCGGGCAGCCATGTGAAGACGTAGCGATTGGGACACTGCTGAAGGAAAATGTCGAAAGGATGAAAAATTGAGGGAAAAAAAAGTATTACTGTTCTAGAAATCCTCAACTAGGGAAATAAAAAAACGTCTGAAGTTTGTCCTGAAGATGGCGCCAGAGGCAGTACAGCGTTGCTGCTGAAGTCGAAGAGGTCCGTCTTCTGTAGGTGGCAATTTTATTTTGTGCTCAGCTCTCGTCGGACTTCGTGTGCGGACGTCTTAAAAATTCTGTCAAATTTTCCAACAGAACTAACAGTGATGGGAGAAAGCAGAATAATTCAGAGGGAAACAGGAGGCTTGATGAATTCTATCATTATGCATTATTAGTATTAAACAACCCTTGTAAGTTCACACTCCTATACATGATTCTTCAGCTTTAGTTTTTTTTAATTTTTCTATAGAGTTCACATCATGATTTACCACTAGCTAGGAAATAAACTCCTGATTGTGGCATTATTGGTGCTCTACTCCTAAGGCAATGACTGCATACATCTTTTACTGTAATTATTGCACTCTGAATACACACAACTGTACCAGACCCTTTCCCACCCGTTCATCTCTTATGTGCTGCATTATTTACTTACTGCACTCACGCACACAGAAAAAAAGGTAGGTCCAGTTTTGTTATCATCCTTTCAGCTAAATCCAGACAATGAAAGAAAGAAAGAAAAAAAAGAATCCTTGTTAAAGAGCATTAGTTTATTTTCCACAGGTTACTTCAGAAACAGGTAATTATGTACAAAATCTGGAATGTTGGATAAATGCATATCAATCATCTCACTGTGGCTGTTTTGAGAGAATCCTTAGAAATACTAGCTATACATTAAAATGGGTGTCTCTGCATTGCAATTTATTGCTGGTTTTACAATCGCAAGTCACTAATGCCGTCAATAAGTCCTTCCTCAATTTTTTTTTTTTTCCAGAGTATTTACAATTCGATTAGTAGGGTCTAAAGTCCACAGAAGACAGCTAAATAAATAAGAACAATGTGGGAATATAAGAAAGAGACCAACATGACGGATGAAGAAAATGTGACATGGTTCATCTCCCTAGATTGTCTACAATGCCAGACTGTATGTTTGTGCCATGAATACATCGTGTCCGTTACCCTGGAAGCCCCCCCCCCCAAAGAAAGTCAACAAAATTTAATCAAATAAAAATAAACAAAAGCCCATCTGTGTAAAATATGTTGTAAAATATATCTTAATACAATATGTTGTGTGAAAATTTTGGGAAAATGCACATTATATCGTCATTTACCGGTGAATACTTTTTTTTTTTTTTTTTTTTTTACCAATTTTAGATTCAGTTTAAAAATTGAGGATACAGCTTCACTTTCAAACAGCTACCTTTAAACAGTACAATTAATTTTGTTAAGGGGTTAAAATTAAAATTCTATCATATATTGTACAAACAATTCAGTGGTCACAAATATCCTGCTGGATGTAAACGGGGGTCATCACTTGGCGCGTGGACTTCATCATTTCCGGTTGTTTTGGAAACACGTCTCGCTGAACAATTATTTACCAGTGAATGAATAGGCTGATTTCATGCAGCTAAGAGGTACGTGTAAAATTCTGACAACATTTCCTTAAAAAAAAAAAAAAAATCCCAAACAAACAAAAAACCTTTTTTTTTTTTTTTTCCCTTCTGACACGGTTCTTCGCCAATCCATACGAATGTTCAGGGTTTGCGGCTGTGGCTGGATTCGTTTTTTTCCCAACAGTTGTAAGTTGATTATTTTTTCACAAACGAACACCAGGGGACGTCATGGTATTCTAAGCAAAAGACGGTAAAAAGCCATCGGGCAAAGTGACACAAACATTCACTCTTACACAATGCTGAGAAACCTTTTTTTTTTTCTTTTCTTTTTTTTGCACTACCTTACATATTTCCTTTCATTACAAAAAGATTCTTTTCACGATATAAAAATCATGTACAATCATCAGGGATTACTAAAAACTTGTTTTTTTTTTCCTTTTTTAAAAATGCTATTTGATGTTGCTTTTCTGAATGAAAATAAAGGCTTTAAATATTGCTCTTAAGCCATTATGCTGCAAATGTACTCAAGGTTGTGAACATGTGAACATGTGAATATTGCTTGGGTTCTGGGGTCAGAGGTCCTCCCCTATTCAAACAGTTCAAGGTCTATGGCACTTGACAATTTGCTTCTCCCAACTCCATTCTCTGTACAGCAAAAAAAAAAAGGAAAAAAAAAAAGAAAAAAGACTGAGACTTTGCTCCAAAGTGATGAGTAAAAAGCATGATAAAACAATTCTATTGACACAAAAGGCAAACTGTGGTCCTCTCCCACGTTGAAAAATAAAAACCGCCAGATGCTGAAACCCTTGGAATACAAACACTCATCTCATCAGTGGCCGCCTGAAAGATGAAGCCCTTAAAAAAAAAAACCCAAAAATCGAAATAAACGAGTAAAACCTCAACCTGTTTCTGGTTGTCTGCTGCCAATCTCCAGTGACCCACACCCTTCTCTGCTCAAAGGAATAGAGTTTTACATTTTTGGCAGGGAGTCGTATGCAGAAGACTGTTATCAGTCTGTCTGTTAAATATAAACCTCCGGCCAGCAGCTTGTTAGCTTAGCTGAGCATGAAGACTGGAAACTGGGGGGGGGGCTGTTAGCCATGCTCTGTCTAGAGGTAACAACAACAAAAATAATCAGCTTTCTACCACCTCTCAAGTCCACTAATCAACATATCTGATGTAAAATTGACAATTTGCCTTTTTTTGCGGGGGGGGGGGGTATGGACTATTTCTTGAGTCTGAGCCATTGCCCGGAGACCAGTGGTGAATTAAGGAAGTTACAGCTCTTAGCCAAGAAGCTGTTTTGGCACATAACCCCTCGTAAAATGGCAGTGTGTTTTTACACTTTGGTTTGTCTACGTAGTAAACAAATGAGATCACATACACAACGTTTAAATGTTGGACATAAGACGTGCTAGCAGGCCGATCTCGTCATCTTCCAACAGAGCGAGGCTAGCCCCTCCCGTAGCGTCCATCCTCTCACCCAACGCTCTCCAAAATGTCGAACTGTTCCCCTAAGCGGAAGCGTCGGACTGGCAAAGCAGATTCAGGCAGAGCAAACTCCCACTACAACTCTACTCTCATATTCCCCAAAATATCTAAATTCCCATTCCATTCACCAGTCTCATTAAATGATCACATGCGGAGTGCATTTCTTCAAAATCTCAAAGCTGTGATTCATTTGTATTGCGAAGTATATATATGTATAGCTTTTTTGTTTTTTTCCCCCCCATACAGCACAGATAGCGCTCAGGGTTTTGTGATATGCTGAGCAGTTGAGTTGCTGTGAGGATGAACAAGGTGTCTGTACACTGGAGGGTGTTCACAGGTTTCTGAAAGGAAGGAGGGGTGGGTGCGTTCCTCTTCTCAACTCTTTGATCATGCAGGAAGAGAAGAAAAAAAAGAAGAAGAAGAAAAAAAATCTCTCCAAGTGACAAAATCAAATCAACACCACCTTGGTCTACATTCGTCTCCACATGAAAAGCACGTAACACTGTCCTCCATATAAGATTGCTTGGCAGACCAGAAAACGGTTTCAACATCTTAAGAAATTGTTAAAAAAAAAAGGGGGGGAGTGGATGACTGAAGAGAGGGATCCCTGCCCCCTTAGTGGTCAATTCACGTCCATCTGCAGACAAAAAACCCAATTTATGAGTTTTGGACTTTAAAAAAAAGAAAAAAAAAGGAAAGATGATCTGTACAGAGACCACAGTAATTATTTGCATCAGAGCAGGTCATATCTTCAGCTTCTTTTGTATAAAAATATATATACCACAGTGATGGCCTTTCGAGGACTCGTACTTGCAGATGTTCGCTGCCGTCTCAGTTCGATCCACTACATTCAGTGGTTTTCCCCGTTTAATCAAGGCTCTGAAGATCTCTAGTATAAATACTCCCAACAGGTATCAACAGATCAGTCTCTTCTGTGTATAAAAATATGAGAGTCTCAGCCCCACCCCACCCCCCACCCCTCATCCCCACACCCCATTTAGAGGTCAGTTTCAGTTGAGCCTATGCTTGCACTTCTCTTATGATAGTCAAATCCACAGTGTTTGGAAATGTCTTCAGCAGGGACACTGCGTTCCCGTGATCGATATTCACAAAGCTGTATCCGTTTGCCTGTGTGGGGTGGGGGTGGGGGGGTAAAGAAAAAGAATAAATAAGACAAAGGTTGGGTGAAAGGTATCCCACCAGACCTCTAGCTTTTCATAAACACTTTTGTTTTTGTTTTGTTTTTCCATATTTTGTACGGAAAGCAGAATACCTGGATAATTTTATCTCCAGGCTGAAGAATCTTGGATGCCGGTCCTTCAGGCTGGACCCTTGTCACAAATATACCCTGAAATGACAGAAGAAACATATAAAATCATCAGTTGCACACGTAAGGCTCGCAGAGTTGTGCTAAACGAATAAACAGCAGATGAGGACAAAGCTTCTATATTTGTGAAAACTGTACAGACGCTGATTGAACTCTTATCTATATTTTCAGCACAGTGCTGTGAGAACTGTATTTGTTGGTGTGAATTTACATTGTCCTCTGGACGAAAGGGGTTTCCTCTGCCTCCCACTCCTCCCGATATACTGAAACCCAGCTCTGGATTCTTCTCCACCTTCACACGGATCTGAAAAAGGCCCACATGCTTTCATAAGCCACCTGCTTGCGGTCATTCATTGTAAATGGCACAGTTTTCCCCTATTAGTCTTGAAAAACCGCAGCAGGAAGTTAAATGTTGAACTGGTTTTCTTGTGAATTTATATATGAAACAAATGACTCAAATTCTGGTGCATGGGAAAGAATATCAGATTATTTCTGGCGCCAACCTATAGTTAAATACACTCAACTGTTTTCTTGCTGAGAGTTAGATGAAATCACTAAGACTTATATTTAGATGGTAAATATGAAGCAGCAGCTGGTTACCTCAGCTAGTGTGGGTCCCACCAAAGGTGACAAAACACAACCCGTTAAAACAGAGTCCAGCAATTAACCCCCTGTAAAACCACAACTCAGCGTTTTAACCCTCTGGTTTAAAACAAATGAAACAAGGCAGATATAACCCATTTAAGGCCTATTTGTGCTTCTGTGTCAAACCTATGCCAAAGCCGCCGCAAGTGGCCCACGCCGCCGTGAGCACTTATACCTCTGCCTTGGAGCTGCTCTTCAGTCACACTGACTAACAACTACCTGAGCAGTGACGTTTATTCGCCATCGTGTTGAGTTTCTTCGCCCACTGTTTTCCAAGCGTTTGCCGGCACACTTCCAAACGATGGCGACCAGAACTGAGTGGATCTAAATGGAGTCGGAGCTGATGAGGTGCCAGCAGTTTTAGTTTTCCGGAATTTACCGCAATGCAGAAAACGAAAGGCGACGACGTTGGAGGAGGTGGTCTGTATGACGGCGGCGAGGAAGGATGCAATGCTACCAAGCCGACCAATCACAGTTCTTATGGTCCACGTCAATGAGTTACATTTTTGGTTGGTGCACGTCAGGCTTTAGGGTCCACGGCTACATCATAAGTTTGACACAGGAGCATTAACTAGCCTTTAATGAACTTCAGAGGTGCTGGTGAGGGGATTTTATTACCTTTGGACAGAGCCCGGCCAGATGTTTCCGTCCAGTTCTAGTCTTTATGCTAAGCTGACCGGGTACTGGCTGTAACTTCATATTTATCACACACATATAGAGCGTTATAGATGTTGTCATCGCACCCTCAGCAAAATGTCAAACCCTTCTTCCATCAAACCTCAGCCGGGCACAGTTTCCTCAATTTCGCTTTTCAGCGTTTCTATGAGTGCACGTCGCATAAAGCGCCGTCCTTCACCTCTTGCTGCATTGTGTCGTGCATCGGGATGCGTGGGGGCCCTTGGGGCTGCTGGGAGACTTTGAGCATCAGGTAATCGATGAGCTGTTCTCTGGAAGGGTGGCGGGCCATGGTTGCCTGGCTCATCTGGGGACGGCCAGAGGGGCCCATCTGACCGTTCATCAAAGGCACCTGGGAAACAAAAATACAAACATTGCAGGGGGGAATTTTCTTCCCTCACAAAACAAGGCGTGTCGCGTCATGGCGGCATCAAAGGCAACCTCTGCCCCTTCTCAGTAATTTCACAATCGGCAAGTTTCAATTTTTTTTTTTTTTTGCTCTTCAGCCAAAAATCTGTCCCTACATTTATAACACCTACTTTTCTGTGGGGGTCCATGGTGTAGCTCTGCTGCCCTTGGGGACCATACACATCATCCTGAAACAGAAGAAAGTGATGATTAATAACACCGCTGCCCGAAACTCACTCCACTAAAACCCATTTACAACAAAGGACGACGGACTTGACATGCCATTAGATGCTGATATTAATATTTTTCATGTCAGGTAATGACATTAGGCAGTGAGGTGTTGATTTAGAGGAGAGAAAAGGGGACGCATCAGATCAAAATGATGAAGAACTAAGACTATACCGTGCTAAAAGTTTCTAGCCAGACAGTATTCAGCAGGTAAATCTGAGTTTCATAAATATCAAGTGAGGAGGAGGAGGATATACAACACGTATTTTTTATTTTTTTTTAAACCACCTTCTACAGATTCTAACACCTGCTATCTAAGATCACTTCACACTTCAACCACTTACCTTCCGTAAACAGGGCTTTCGCAAAGTGAGATGTTACATGATTCTGAAGTGTTCAATGGTTGGAGGGAGACGATGAGTGAGCAAAAAAAAAAAAAAAAAAGATCTGAAGTGCGGTTAAGAGGAGGAGAAAATCATGGTCGCCGGGATGCGTTACGGTCACAGGACGACGGGAGCGTGAAAGGGTGGAGGGAGAACGCACAGGGATGGTGATTATGATGTTAAAGATCCTAGTGGGTTCAAAAGGGGGCGTTCTGCACACGCGCGCGCACACACACACACAAACACACACACATATATATATATATATATATATATTCATACATACACTCATTTTACATATCTGATTATCATCTCAAGAGCAAATCAAGGTATGGTTTCCTTAGACACAAACTGAGCCTAAAAAAAATAAACTGTGAAAGGATGTAAACAGGCCTTTTACATCAGAAGGTGACACATTCGGTCATCGGTCAGGTCCAGCGATTTGCTTTGAATGCGTTACTGGAAATATGAGCCTCCCGCTTCAATACTTGAATGAGAGGTAGCCTCCCGCTTCAATACTTGAATGAGAGGTAGCAGACAAAATTAAGTGAGCCGCACACAGCTTGTTATTACTTTGTGATTAAGCGGTTTCGGTGGATTTTTATATCATTTATAAATTTTGCTGCAGCTCTGTCACTGTCTTGATCAATTCACCAAGCTTTTGGGTTGTATCATGGAAAAGTAAAGCTACTAAACCAACTGGATGATGGTACAGAAAAAGGAGTGGGCCCTGTTTAAACAAGTCTTGAGATTTAAACCAGAAATGGCTAAAGAAACACCCTGTTTAGAATCCATCTATTTTGTATTTATTTTTTTTGCTCTCAGAAAACATCACAAATGCTAGGCAGGGTTTATGGGTGTGATGTACACTTTCAATTGCCTATAAAAGGACAAGTGAAAGATGGCTTCAGAGCATCAGTGATCACTTCCCAGCATCGAGGAGAGAAGGAAACCGGCATTTCCTTATCTTCTGGGGGATGGGGAACTAGCACCATCGGGAAGCCCCGGGCTTGGTATGAGCTGAGGGAGCTAACTACAGGTTCACAGTACTCACACAGAAGCCCAGGCCTCCGTGGGGCTGTCCCTCTCTGGCACTAAGGCCCGGAGACCCTCGGCCGGCATGCATATCCCTACAGCTGCCGTAGTGAGGCCGGCTCAGCCGAGCGTTTTCGGAATTATGGGGGCGAGACAGCGCATTCTGAGCGGAGGGGGGGCATGGAATAACCGGCACCAACCGCACATGCCGGCGGTGGCCGTGAAATCCACCGAACGAGACATGACACAGAGAGACACAACAACACGGTTTACAGCATATAGAGAAAAACATGCAGTGAATCAGAGGAATTTTGCACGCAGCTGGGTTAGTAGCGTCAACTCCACGTTTAAAAGGGCAGTTCAACCAAATATCTGTAATGTTATTTAGCCATGCAGGCAATTTTGGTTTTATTTGTCTGGGTTTTGAGATACCCCTACACAATAGAGGGGGGTGAAATTTCCCTTGTGGTGCTCGCAACTCTGAGGGATTAAAAAAAAATCAGCAACATCTCTGTCATGAAAAACATATATAATGAATAACAAAGGTGGCCTTTGACCTTTAGGGTCTAAAACGCCCGCACATCATCACTGTATCCTATTAGACATTTGTGTTAAATTTTGCGACCGGTGACCTTGACCTTTGACCACCAAACTCTAAGCAGCTCAATACTTGAGTCCAAGTGAATGTCTGAGCCAAATTTGAAGGGATTCCCTCTCAGGCGTTCCTGAGACATCGCGTTCACGAGAACGGGACGGTCGGATGAAAAACCCGAAGACATGACGCCTCTGGCCACGGCTGTTGCTGGCATGGAGGCGTAATAAAACCAAGGCTATCTGCAAGGCTACGTGGATTTGAGAAGTTATATTTTTGTGATTTGGGTGAAACAACCCTTTAAAAGAGGGATAGAGAAAGGCTTTATGAATATTTAAATCTTATTCACACAATGCTGTGATGTCTTTGGCATTATCAAAGTAATTTACCCTAATGTAGTAGCAGCTCTTTAGCAAGACTAGGATTTAGAGATAATAGCAATATTGCTTGTAAGAGCATAATTTGACAAAGGACAAAAAACACTGACAATTAATTCTTTTGGAATCTGGTAATACATTTCGTCACCTTAGTCGTTTTTACCTTTTCCATTTTCTTGGCCTCGATATGCCGCATCACCTGGTCCCTCCAGTCAGCTGGCACCCTTCCTGCTCCCGCTCCGCCTGACACCTGTCCAGGCCCGTCCAGGAGCGAGTGCTCGGACTTCACCCTGGTGTTGGGCCTCTTGCTGGGGCTGCTGTGCTGGTAGTTGAAATCGCAAACGGACATGGTCCTCTCCGGGAGCTCGTGGGGCTGCGGCCGGGCACCAAGGGGCCTGGACGCTCCGGGCACGTCGATGCTGTAAGTGCGGGCTGAGAGGGGCCTCTGCATGGCCTGGCTCATTGCCAGCGGCCCTCTGGCGAGGGTGTGAATGTCCCTGTACGTCATGTACTCCCCCTCCGGCAGCTGCATGCGCCTCGGGTCGCCCATGGAAGCGGTGGAGGTGGTGCTGCTCTGCCTCTGCAGAGTGCTGCTTCGGGGCTGGCTACTGGTAGAATGAAGTCTGTCCTTAGCCCACATGTCCCCAGAGGGTTTGGGGGCCATGGGAGGCCCCCTTTGCTGGGGCTGTAGAGGGTAGGGAGGTGCCTGATTACGATTAGAGTAGTTGGTGTTGGCTAGTGAGTGCGGAGGAGGAGGGAGGTAGCCTTGGTGCTCTGGGGGCACGGGCATCCTCTGGGCCCAGAGGCCCTCTTTTGGCACGGCACTGCTTGTGTACTGTATATTGTACTGGGGGGGGGGGATGCCCATGGCCATGCTGGAGGGGACTGGATATCGGCTGGTGCTGGCAGGAGGCTTGGAGGAGGAGAGCAGGTCGGAGGAAGAGGCAGAGGAGCCGGGGTAGACCTGGAGAGCTTGGTCGTTCAGCAACTGGCCGGCTGACTTGCTGCGGACTATGCTCTGGCCCTGAGCCCCTGGCCCCGGGCCGGCTCCCGCCATCCTAGCCATCGCCGCCGCGTCGTAGGAGTCGTCGTCCCCGTCGAAGGAGTACAGCCTCATGCCCCCCGCTTCTATGTTGCTGATACTGTGAGACTTCACCACCTGTGGGGGATGGCACCTTTTCTCCGGAGACAGCTCCTCTGTGCTGCGAGACAGAGACATGTCGCTGCTGGCCGTCATGCCAGTCGAGGCCACGTGCACAGCAGATGTCTCTGCTCTAGTCGCTTGGCTTTTGTTCCCCAGACTCCCGAAGCAGTCGCTGACCTGCTGGTTTCCGTTCTGTAAATGCTCCGAGTTGTCGTTGCCAAAGCCGTGCTTGCCGTCCAATTCCTCCCGGGCTACTGAGCCATTCTTGGTTTTGTCCAGCTCCTCCAGCTGAACCATGTTTTCGGTCGGCAGCTTGGACACGTTCATGTTGATCTGGTCCCACTTGGTGTAAGTGTCCTCCATGCCGTTGTTGATTCCCTTCTCAATGAAGGCCAACCTGGCCTCCATGGACAGGTCGTAGTCGCCCATTTTTTCCTGCGGTGTCTGCTGGGTTTTCAAGAGGGCTTGAAGGGACGTCTCAGAGCCGTTACCATTGTGGAGGAGAGGGGTGGTGTCTTTGGGCTGGTTCATATTCTCATCTGCTTGGCTAAAACACAGAAAAACACATCCGAATTTTTTATATCGGCAGGAGGAAGATTGTCCTTTTTAAATTGATGTTATCATGTATAGGAATGGCACTGACCGGCTTTTTGGGATGAAGGGCATCTTGGCCTCTCTCTCAGGCGTGCACAGAGAGTTGTCCTGACTGCTGTCTGTGGTCAGCGACACCGAGTCGGACATGCGCGACGGCGACGAACAGTTGCTGTTGTTCTGGTTGCTGTTGGCCACTGTGTCATCCAGCAATGAGTCCGCGTCTTTCCCATCGTCTGTTGATCGAAAATATCGTTATGCGTCCTGTATCTTGACAATGTCGCTTGTCAGGATGAACATTTCCAGTTAAGATATTATATTTCAGTGACTCAAATAAAAACCTTTACCTTTTTTGTCCTTACTTAAAGTCACTACTTTCGGCTGGTTGATGGAGATCTCAATAAGAGGGGGCCTCAACTCTGCTATCTTCATCTCCTCTTCTTCATCTGACAGCTCCTCGGAGTCCTGAAGAAAAATACAATAATTTTTTTAAAGCCGTATTTTTCAGACAAAGATTCATAACATATTTGCTGTCCTTCTCGGTTTAAAAACAAAACAAAACAAACAACTCTGAGAGGAATCATTTTGAGGGATAAATTTTCGGGTACCTCCATTGTGTCTTCATGGTTCATTATGGAGCCCTCTGAAGACTTGAGTGGGGCTTTCTGGGAGCTGTAAGATGTGTCCGAAGCATCTTTTGATTCTGGCGCGGAGGGATTTTGGGCACACATGTTGGTAGACACTTGGGGATCCTTGTCTGACGCTGTGCCGTTGGAGCAAGGCGCCTCTATCACCTGTGCAGGAAACAGCCCGGGTGGTCAGTTTGTATTAAAAATAATTCCTTCATATGGATGTAGTAAAAGTAGTCTTTTAAAGAGGAACTGAAGTGAGGTATACAAAAATAGAAGAGAACTGAAAGTGACATTTTCTTCCCAAATATCAATCAATGTCATCTGAAGCTAACCTTAACGCCCACATCCTGCACTCCGATATGGTTCCTCTCGACTGGTTTCGTCTCTTTCCCCGACTCATCACCTGACTCATCCTCCTTCAGCCTGTGAGTCACAGACTGGGCCGTCTTCACCATGTTCTTCAGCTCGTCGGGGTACGGCGTAGGGTAGCGCTTCAGGTTTCCCTCCTGGAAGAGCAGACAGGCGGACTTCTGATTAAAATAACCTGGTCGCGCTTTTGACGGAAGTGGCACCGGGAGAGGTGAAATTTTAGATTTGGAAAGACGATTTTCCCGACCAGCAGTTGGTGGTCAATGGGAGCAACATGGAGAACGACGTCAGTGGGGTACATTCAATATCATGTGGACGCATTTCCCTTAGGTGAACAGCACTAAGGAAGCGCTTTTTTTCTGAAAAAATTGTTAGGTTTAATGCTTAGAATCTCTTTACTTAAGAGGTTGCAAAGAATGGGACAAGAGGGACCTTTTACACAAAGACAGCTACGACAAAAGTGAAGGTTGTTGACAAACTGTACTGTAATGGCCTTTGCAGCTGTGGTAAATCATGTCACCACAGCCATTTTCCTTTCCCAATTAAGCTGTCAATGACAAATGTGAGGCACCGACCTTTGGGGGTGTTTCTCTCTCGTCCTTGTCCTCGTCACACTCGAAGGCAACCTGAGCTCGATACTTGCGTTGCTCCTCCCAGAGAGCCGGATTGAAGCTCTCCGAGTCCGAGTTGGGAATGTCTGAGAAGAAAAAGGCAAAACCAGGACGGGGTTAATTTGCTTGTCTTTTAATTTAGACTTTGTAAGCCGTCCCCGCTGGGGTCAGTTCATGTCAGTCTGACTTTGACCAGAAGATGGTGCAAAGACAAGATGAGGCCTGCCAATAAATGGAGGGAGCTGTGGTGAAACCTGAAATTCACTAGAAAACAACCTTTAACTCTTTGAAGATATTGTACTAATAAACTGCAAAAAATCTAAAAATCTACAGAGTAATACTT
Organism: Istiophorus platypterus; assembly: GCA_016859345.1. Lineage (NCBI taxonomy): Eukaryota > Metazoa > Chordata > Actinopteri > Istiophoriformes > Istiophoridae > Istiophorus > Istiophorus platypterus. Next base: position 4,751,468 of record CM029128.1, on the reverse strand, counting down.
TGAACAATTGGACGTAAAATCCAGCTGAATTATAAAATGCAAAAGGGCAAATTTATTGCTCACCCATAAAGCAAAAGCATAAAAAAATTAATTAATTAAAAAAAAAAAATCAATTAACATTCTTGCAGAATTTGCCTCTAACTTCTTGTGTATTTCAACAATATGCCAACAACTCTGCAGCAAATCTATAACGACTAAGCTTTCAACTCCAGCTCAGGCCTTCCCTGTCACTCTTGTGTGACCCTGATGTGTTTTGGAACGAGTGAAACAAGCCCACGATTGCTGTGAAAATGACGTCATGATGGTTGTGGTTTTAACTGTGCAGCTTTCCTGAAACTCTGCAACAGTATCTTGCATTGCTGAGCTGCTCTCTATTTTGTCTGTCAATCTCATCTGTCACAAAAAAATAATATTGGGAAACTGGACCAAAAATATCAATTTTTTTTTTAGAAGTTAATATCATTTTCTCAAGTTTGCGCACACACACACACACACACATATTTATAAACTATAATTTAAAGCTGTTAAACTTTATAGTGTATATGGTCTCAGTGGTTTCCTGCAGTGATCTTTACATCTACAACTAAATGTAGTTACTTAATGTACAAAGAATGCTTGCTACCATGCGACTAAATTAATTAAACTAAAGATGATCTTACTTGGTTCACTATTGATCGACATCAGCCAAAACTAGTTCATATCAAGAACCTAATACACCATACCAGATTATGAATGTACAGTTGATAATATGAGTCACCCGATGTGTACTTTCCATATCAACAAGTTGTAAAACATAATAACTGCAGTCAGATCACGACTTATTCCTGCTTCTCAGGAAAGCATGAGGAAGCAGATAAAGCTCTTTTGGAAAAGCTCCCGGCTAGTAACTATGGAAAATGGCATAAAGTAGATGAATGGCAGATAGCAGGCAAAAATTAGATACAGTAACTCTTCTGGTGGTGCAACACATTGCTGACATTGTCCCAGAAAAAAAATAAATAAATAAATAAATAAATAAAAAAATCAAGCAACTGACTCTCACAACCATTTCAGTAGCTCAAGCAGGCAGATCTTGAATCACTAATTGCTCTAAAGCTGAGATGCAACAGGGTCGGTGGAAGCCGTCTGGTGCAATAGGAAACCAAACTAAAAAAGATCCTCGACAAGATGACTAGCGTTTCCTCCGCAGCCCGGGTCTCGGGTATCAAGGTCCCTCATAAAATATGCATTCAGGGATCCTTGCAGGTTCCCCTCTAGGACTGCTACAGTGAGGATGGCTGCTGTAGTTGTGGTGGTGCTCGAGAATTTGACATTGAAATAAATTCACCTGAAACTAAAAATTAGATCTCTGTGACTTATTATATTCACCCTTTTTAAGTTTTTGTACAGAGTACTTTTCAGTGTTTTGTCTTCACAAATTATGCTCACATTTCTTATACAAGTATAGTTGTACCGGATGAATGAGTGCCTGGTTTTACTGATGATTAACGAGCCCTAATCTTTAATACCCGGCTCTACTACTCAGATCTGATTAACGAAAACAGGTCAGAGGCATTGGCGGTTTGAGTGTCTGTCGGAGGAATCGTGAAAGAGGAGTTGAGTCTCGTTGAGTGCACAGTACTCACAGTCCTCGGTCCTGGTTTGCTGCGGGAACATGTAGTTAGTCAGCACAGTTTTGCGTGTCTCCAGATTCTCCTCCTTCTGGAGAGGGATCAGGGGCTTTGACTGCGGGAGAGAAGAAGGAGGTTGGACTGTGTGCTATCTGCGAGGAGCAGTACTCCCAGTACTAGGAGCAGTAAGGGGTTTTATCTGAAGGGGGGGGGCACATATCACAAGTGTCCCCTAGGCCCCGTCACCTTTGTGGCCCCTGCCCAACAGCAGCCTCATGTCTCAGTGCTAATGTGCCTGTTGCCCCCTCCGGGTTTCACTCCCAACCTGCTGACAAAACTGGTGCCATACTCCCGACCCCAAGTAAGTAAAGCTAATCTATATAGCACCTTTATAGCGTCACAAAGTTCTTAACAAGTCGGCGAAATTGGAGGAAATCGCCATTTTCAAAAACCCCAAGAAATAAGATTTCAGACACGGTTAAAAACAGATGCATTGACTGTCCTCATGTCTATATGAAAGTGGTTTCAAGAGCCTGGAGACAAAAGCTTGGTCTTGGACCAAGTAGAAGCCATAAAGCCCTGGTTATACGACCCCAGAGCCCTCCCCGTACAGTATCCTGTTAAGAATTCACAAAGGTAAGCAGGAGAGTGACTATGGAGAACCTCATAAACGGTCAAAAAATAAATAAATAAATAAAATCTTAAATGTGATTCAACAGGCGGCTGACCGGAGGCCAGGACAGGGGGGACGTGGGCTCAACCGGCTCCCATGTGTTTTTCTGCAGCATTCTGATGGAGCCAAAGTTTTTCTCTGATAATGTGTTTCAACATATGAACAGACATATGAAATTTACAATCCAGCCAGGGTGAGACAAAAGGGCATGAATAACTGATTTCAGAACGTGGTGGGAATCAACAGACTGTACTTTGCAAGCGTTTATAAGCTGGAAAAGACAAACGCGCTCTAGCAACGTTGTCCCTTCCTACCTCACTTTGCCGTTGCTCGACCAAATAAATTCTCTGCTGAGCTTGATATGAGCAGTACGACAAACTCCCTTGGACACGCAAAGGATATACTGCTATGACAAAGTGGCACTGTGGCTGCTTATCTAGCGTTTGGTCGAGGGCCACCTCAACCAAGGCAGGGGTCCAAATTTCAAGCACCACGACTCGCCTGGTAACCTTGATTTCTCCACGCCCGCCCTACTAGCTTCGGCTGCCGCCCTTATCTCATAAACTGGCTCCTGTCATTCAGATTTGTGTTGTACCAATTTCCTGCCTAGGTCAACAAACTATGGCCCTTACACATTTACCGTGGACGGGACATTCATTAAGGATCCGCCAACACTTTGATGTGGAGTCTAGTGTATGGCCAAGTCTGAGCTACGTGTGGCATTTGGCATGTTTAGTTCTAATGTCCTGGAAGTGGTTTGCTGATTTCTGAATGCGTTTTCCTGTGAGCTGCTTGATCAGGGTATATTAATTATGAAACAGCTCAATGCAGTGGCGAGTCATTTATTCTGCTGCCCATTAGAATCTGTGTCGATCCGATCAATGAGTGGCAGCCCTGAACTGGGTAGCAACTTCTTCCAGAACCTTTATGCTTGTGGTTTATCCATAATTTACGTGATCTTACCTGATTTTCAGACAGCCACATTGCAGTCATCTGGTTCAGTTTAGTGAAACTGTAAGGAAGATTCTTCAACCTGCATTGGAAGAAAAACACAGGTCCTCAGCCATCTTGCACCAATGGCCAAAAAGACTCATAAACCCAAAGCATGATACAGTGAAAAAAAAGCAACCCCCCCCCCCAAAAAAAAAAAACAAGGAGGTAAATCTATGAAGGCCCATTATAAAGTTTGCCTGTAGCCATATTTCATTTTTACTTTACAAAAATATAATAAAAAAAGTCAGTTCTGTGGGGTCGTGGCCAAAGGTATTCAGTGTATTTGGCACAGAGCAGACACAAGGAATGGAAAACCCCAGATTAAAATCTTGGTCAGGTCCTGAGCTTCCAAACTCATTTTTAAAAATCTGGCCAGAATTAAGATCCTTCATTTCATGACGTTGTAATTAGCGGGTTGTGTTTTCAGACTGCGTGATCTCTTAAGAATTTAAAAAACATGGTCTTTTGCTTTTTTGTCGTGCCTGATCTCGTAAGAATGAAACAATTAAGGTGTTTTGCTTTTTTTCCTAGTTTTTGTGTTTTCACCAATTTATGCCGTTCACAGTGAAGCCATTACTGCCAGGCCTAAGGAATGCCCTCCAAAAAGCTACTGCCAAAATGACCAGGGCTGAAAGTACAGATTATTTTATTTACTAATTGGTGATTTTGCTGATTATTTTCCCAATTGAACGATGAATTGTTTGTGTTGGAGAAAAAGTCCAAGATAGTGAAGAATGTTCCATACCCCACGGCGACAACTTTAAATGTCTTTTTCTGTCTGACCAATGGAACAAACCTCAAAAATATTCAAATGACAGTGATAAAAAAAAAAAAGAAAAAGAAAAGAAAAGCAGCAAATCCTCACATCTGAGAAAGTGGAGCTGGAGAAAATCTTGAATTATTTAAAAAAATAATGAAAATAATAATAATAACTTAAAGATGTCAATGTTCGAAAATAAACAGTTAAAAAATGGAATTAGTTTTGTCCTTGCACTTGACCCTAATTATGCATGAAACGTGACAGGGCGGACTCACTTGTTGTTGCTAAGATTGATGACCTTGAGCTTTTGCATGTCACCCATCTCCTCGGGCAAAGACTCCAGCTTGTTGGAATGTAGGAACAGCACGGTGGCGTTCTTCCAGTTACCCATCTGCGAGGGGGAGAAACCAAGGACTCAGAGCCACCACAGCCATCACAGATGAGCTGGCCGACATGCCGCGCGACTAAATACATCTCGGCCGAGAACGCTCCATGTACATACTCCGATGGCATACTCACCTCGGGGGGAAGCTGGGTGAGGAAGTTGTGATCGGCGGCAAAGGTGCGGATGCCGACGCACTGGCCAACAGAGGAGGGCAAGGCTTCGATCTCATTGAAACTGCAGTCCAGCTCTTCCAGAGACATCAGCCTAATACAAGAGGAGGCCAGAAGAGAAAGACAGGAGGACTTTATATCATGTGGTGGGAGCACTGTACTGTATATGCTGATCATGAACTTCTTTTATTTCTTTCAGGCTATAGAACTGTGTTAGTCTTTTCTGAGGTCTTTAAAAAAAAAAAAAAAAAAATCACCTAAGACAACTTACGCTCATTCAGGTTGCTGCTGCTAGAGACCTAACAAACGCCCAAGAAAACTGAACAAGACCCACCAGTTCTCAGGCCTCTTTACTGGCCCCTAGTGTGTTGGAGAACAGGGTTTAAAGTGCTGCTGCGCGTCTATAAATCTCTCAGTGGTTTAGGATCAAAATACACGTCTGGCCCTCTTGGCATCTCAGGTCATCAGGTGGGGCTGCTAACTGTCCCTGGTGTGTAAACTAAACATGGGGAAGTGGCATTTGGTTACGGCGTCACACAGAGCAGGAACAGACACGCACCGACTTTGACCTGCTCTAAAAGCCAGGTTATAGAGACTTCCATGTTCTTCGCCACCTTTAACAGAACATTAATACTCATCATGAACCATCTTGCCCTCACAAGTTTTCTCTATCCTGTATTTCTGTCACTATAGTTAACTTTTTAATTTCCCTTAAAGGGTGATTTTAATGCTCTTATTTTATTATGTTCTTTTAATGCATTAAGTAAAGTACTTTGGATTGCTTTTGTATACAAAATGTGCAACATAAATAAACCTGACTTGCCTTTCATACTGTATCTCAGACTTACAATGCCAACATGGTAAAATAAGATGTCCTTGTCTGTGAGATTGTGAAATGTTTCTTTATTTTTCTACAAAAGAGCTGGTAAATATATCAATATAATGTGTTTGCTGTAGTGGGAAAGGTACTATAAACCAACCATACAAAACCTACAAATACACAAACAGAAAGGCCTAAATCATGCTTCAGAATGATTTGTCCAAACAAGAACTCAGATCAGCTTTAGTTTGGACCGCCTAGCGTGAAAACGTTTAACTATATCAGTGAAATTCTTTAAAGATGTTTACACCCAAAACCGACGCATCCTAAAAGCTTCATGGACATGTTTTTAAAAATGCATCAATTCTAAGTGAACCCATGGTGACCCAGAAGTGCAGCTGGGGCTTTCTGCTGAATGAAAAATGCAAATGCACTCTGGCTATTCAGATGAATGCAAAGTGAGTCTGACTTGCGTGAGAGCTGCTGCGTTATCGTACCGTCGAACCTCAAAACACAGGATTTGAACTCCCTACCTGCAGAATGCATGCCAGGGACAAACAATGCAGCGCACCAACAGGGCATTGAATAAAATCAGATACGTACGGAAAAAAAAAAAATCAGCTTGCTTAAGCTAAAATCCTTGCATAGGATTAAGCTAAACCTTGGGCTTTGTCACATAATCTGTGTCAAAGTACACAAGGAGACACATTCTAACATAAGGGATAATTGACGGTATTTGGAAACAGTGAGTGAAAAACAAAACTGTTCAGCTATAATAGGCATCGTGTAGATTTGTTTTTTTCATGGCTGTGGGAGAGGACTGATTAAAAAAAATAACAAAAATAATAAAAAAATAAAACATGGATGGATTAAATTGGAGTCTAATCTTTGTGCTGGACCACAGTGTTTCAGAGTAGATGCAGGGTCGGCGTGTTTCCTGTGAGCTGCTTGATCTGGGTATATTAATATACGGCGCGCTCACTATAGCCTCAGCAGCTGTTGACCGCTGGGTTTACCTGTCTGCCGCACAGAACGTCGGTCTGAGAACGACGGCGGCCGGATTTAATCCACCGGCATCGCATACAGGGGTCAGCGGGGCAAAGATTACCGTCGGCTCCTCCTCAACGAGGCAGAGCTCAAGCCGTTTCCGTAAATCAATGTGGCAGGCTCAAAAACCATGAAATTCCATTAATGTCATTCGGACTTCATAATCATGGCCGTTATCGGTTACTCAATATCATCAGCATCAGACCGAAACAAATAAAGTATGGGAACACATTAGGTTTAATGGGAGCAATATGACAGACGTTTCATGCGATCGGTGGATGGCGGATGAAAACAGCACAATAAATCCACTGATCTCGGGGGTTTATTCTGCTGATATAAAAAGCTACCGCTGCGATGCTCACCCTCCGACGGAGTCTGGCAAGTACATCAGCTGGTTCTCGTCCACTTTAAGCGCGGTCAGTTTCTTCAGTGAGCCTGGAGGAAGAGGGGAAAGGGAGAGAAACACAAGGGAATCAGAGAGATGCCTGCGGCAGCTCGGGGGCAGTTATTGATCATCTGTTGTTGTTGCACCACAAAGAGGGATATCAATTACAGCGGTTGATTGGATTAGTTCATGCTATCATCAATACAGTAATCAGTTTGGTAGTCATCAACTCTGATGGAGACCTACACAGCCAGGTCCATCTTGACTCCTCTGATCTCATTAGTCCGGTCTTAACTCATGAGGATGGCAGTTCTCCCAAGGGATGAAAGGAAGCAAGTAATTAAACATATCTACCTACGCTTGTCAGTTTGGTCTGTCCACACTTTGACATAAATGTGATCTGAGTTTCTTTTACCTACTCTTAATTTCCATTTATCTGTTAAGGCACAATGAACTAAAAAAAAATTTTTAAGTACTGACTGCAGAGTATCTGAGACCGAAGAAATGAAAATCAGAAAGGAGCAGTTATGATACTACCATATTTTCATGCTTTACAACCATACTTATGGCATAATTTTCGACTCTACCGTACTGTGGACAACTGAGATTATATCGTAACTGGTTAGACGGTAATTGTGTCCTCTTCTGTGAGGACTTCTTTTGGTGTCAATTCTGAACGTCGGTGGAGTTTTAGCGACACAGGAAAAACACTGTTACGTCATCTATGGTAATTAGGTCGCAAAAATACATCACAGGAGCAGACCCAGGAATGAAAGAGGCATTGGCAATTGCCAAAGGAGAATTAAAGTGTTTCATAATGGATTTTCCTAAAATACGACTTGTGTATGTTTGTGTGTGTGTGTGTGTGTGCGCGCTGTAATCTTCACCGATGGAGCCAGGCAGCTGTGTGAGGGCATTGTTGGAGAGCAGGAGGTCCTGCAGACTCTCACAGCCGCAGATTTGCTCATCCACCATCTCCAGGTTGTTCTTGGACACATCCAGGTACAACAGCTGTTTCAGCATCCCAAGCATCTGGAGAGATAAAAAGTACACACACACACACACACACAAAAAAAGATTTTTCACTGATATCACAGCATCCTCAATTAATTTATGACAAGGGTTACTCGTTCCTGTCGGCTGAACACAATTATTAAAAAACAACACCACACAAAAACATCCTCAGCAATGAGGTAAAGTAACTAGTTCTCAGGTAGGAGCATAAAAGAGATGGTATCATGCCAAATGGTAAAATATATCAAAGTAAAACAGTTGCTTGGTACCTTCTACGTATGTTTGACAGACATCATTACTTATACAAAGGCCAGACTGTGATTACAGCTGATTGTACTGAAGTGCTGGCAGCAGAACCAACGCTTTAATTATGACCCAGTTACACACAAGCTGGTCATTTGGATGAAAAATGAATCTCATGTAACACATTCGGACTAAAAAGCATCATTATAAATTAATTATGCTCAAACAAAATAACTTAACAGCTGCAGAATTTTTATTAAGTAGTACTGGGGCATCTGCAAAACCCAGAAGCCCCCCCCCCCTTCCCTTCTGTAAATCTGACTAATTGTGTTCATTCAGTGCAGAGTCATTTTCTAAACTACAGTTCCTTCACTGCTGTTTTTTTTTGTTTGTTTTTTTAAAACAGTGAGCTGGAAGTCTGATGTAAACTGTCAGGAAATAATATCAGGATGATGTTTTGGGCGCACGGCAGGCACCAAATGTACGACGAGCACGGAGAATGACTGTAAGTTATACCCCAGGTAAGAACGTCAGTCTGTTCCCATCCATCCACAGCTCCTTGATTCCAGTCAGCTGCTCCAACACCTCAGGCTGCAGATGAGGAGAGAGGAGGTTAAGGACAGGGGTGTGTGTGTGTGTGTGTGTGTGTGTGTGTGTGTGTGTGTGTGTGTGTGTGTGTGTGTGCGTGCGTGTGTGCGTGCGTGCTTGCGCGTAATTTAAAAGGTGTGTCATGTACCGAGCTTGACTCGTAAACACGCTAAAAATGATTCATGAAAAAAAATTGATTTGTTCCACTGAGATTATTGTGTAATAAGAATGTACTCTTGCAGAGAACACACTTAAAAAGATAAAATAAATTTTAAAAAAGGCAGAGCTTCCATTCCCAGAGTGAAGGAGAACAGAAAGGGAGGGGTTAAAGAAAGGAGGAGGTGAGTTCCCTGGTAGAGAGCCCTGGGCACCGACAGACCGACAGACCGACCAACCGACGGACACTCACCACTTCAGTGAACTCATTACTCCCCAGGTCCAGCCTCTCCAGCTGTGTGAGTTTCTGCATGCTTCTGTAGACACAAAGGACAGACGGGAAGTGAGATAAAAAAAAAATAAAAATCAAGGTATAAATAAAATCACTCAAATATGACGACTTGGATGGAAAACACTCGACTGTGCGCCTTTGATAGAACCGAAATCAACGGCCAGGATTACAGGCAACACGGGCCATGTGAAGCAGCAAGCGAGCCAAAAGAAACTTTCCTTTTTTTTGTGTTTAACATTATCTGTTGATATTTTGGATAGCACAAATGCTCTGCCTTTGTTCCTTTTGCTGAATAATTTTATGAGGAAATAAATACCATTTAGAGCTCAGGCATGACAGAATTATGCTCTGAATAATGGAAAATGTGACGTATGCTAGCCCTAAGCCATGCTCCAGAATTTTCTCTCCACATTCAGGTCACAGTCGCACATTCTCCGCTACACTGTAAACAGGCAGATAAAAACCAGGACTTATTCAACTGTTTATTATATTTAAATCATCACCGGTGCCAGACAAGTTGGAGGTAAAATGTTCTTGAAGGCTCGAGTTACTTTAAGTGGAGAAATATCGAGTAAGAATCGTGATGTCATTACTCATAATCTATTGACAAATTGCCTTCCGAGAGCGTCTGAGCTCCAACAGCAGCAAACAGTTAATGTCACAAAATGTACAAGTGAGTAGTGAGTGAGAGAGTTAAAGATCTGCAGGAGTGAAATAAAACAAACTTTCAGTGTCCTTGATTGAAAGACATTTCTCAGAGTTAGTAATAACACACACAGGAGGGCCAGGTGTTTAAACTCTATAATCCCAGTTTGATTAAAAAAAAATTTGCGATAAAGAAATCAACTTCAGGCAAGATAAGGAGTAAAAATAGTTGTTCCAGATCCAAAAAATTCCCCAAGAGTGAATCACAAGTTTAAAAAGAAAAAAAAAGGAAAAAAATATACAAAACCAAAGCAAGAGACCATGACTGGAGAAGAGAGAGAGAGATGTTCTGAGTTCTGTTTGGGAACAGATATGATGTTACTTTCACGGCAGGGGTGAACTGTGTTTGAGGCCCTCACCAACACAACCGTGTGGTCTGTTTTATTTTGAGGTGATCCTCATAAAATAAGAATGTCCGACATACGGTGCAAATTAAAATATGATTGAAGCCCTTCGTGATTTTGGGTTTTTTTTCCCAAGTGTTTGGTGCAATATGAAAACATTAATCATGCCGATGTTCTTGAGCATCAGCCAGCTTTGTAACATTCTTACCTCAGAGTTAGGAAGAACACCCCCAGAGAACCTCCCTCCTCCCCCCGTGGGAGCTGAGAGGCGTAAGAATGAGCTGCACTGGCTCATATCGAGAGTGAGTTCATCAGTGGAAAAAAATAAAAATAAAAAAATACAAACACTATGGCCTATGACTCCGAGCTATGGGGAGCACAGCAGCCTGCTTTAAAATACAGAGAAATGTTTGCTTTGTGCATTGGCTTGGTCTGTGTGTGTGTGTGTGTGTGTCCATGCACTAAGAGCAGGAAAGAGGCTGCACTTGCTATGTGGAAGCCAATGAAAGCACCTCTACTGCACCCCTTTGTGCATGCACACATTTGTTTACATCTCCGAAATGCTTGTTCGTTGCTCCGGCAACGCTGCCGATAATTAGTCCTTTTCTTTGTCAGGGCTCCAGCCTTTAACAGGTCTGGCCTCTGTCACATAAACACGGCGAGGGGAGAGGATATGCTGCGAGCCCCCGGCACCGAAATGCTACTGCACTTTGTACACTGACCAGTTAGTCAGTCGCTCGGTGGGAAATTAGAAAAAGGAAAGTGAGTGAAATAACAAAAGGAAACTCAGCCGGAGGGGGGAGGGGTGGGGGCAGACAGGGAAAGGTGGTTTTGCTGAGAAAATGCGAAAGGACATGTAATGGAATGATACGGCAAGTGAAGCATGAGAGGAGACAGAAAGAGAAAGTAGCTTCACCCGTCAGTCACCTGGAGCTTTCTCAAACACTCGTGGGACGTTCAGTCCCTAACCTTCTCAAATGGCGAAATAACCCTCACCGCTGTCTCAGAAGAGGATTATAAAACCTGTCACAGCAAGCAGCCGAGTAAAAGGAGGGGGGGGGGGGGGGCTCTTATGTAACACTGTGGAATTTAATACTACAGTTAGAGGTGTATGGAGTGAATCAGGGGGGCAGGATGGAGAACAAGGCAGCGACATCGCCGGGGTTGCCAAGGGAAGGAAGCGGCGAGGAAGTAATTCACGTCATGCTTCAGGATGCAAGCATCACACTCACAGTGACACTGCTCCTTTATTTCACTTTTTTTTTGTTATTTTGTTGTTGGTATATGATGCTTGTAAAACCAGAGAGGTTAAAAAAAAAAAAAAAAAAAAAGAGCACACTTACTTTGGCAACATCTTTAACTGGTTTTCCCTCAGCTCCAAGATCTGTAATTTAGTTAACCTGCAACCAAGGAAAAAGCTATTAAGCAATGCAACAACACTTAATGTTCAAATGACCCCGTCCGACATCTGATCTTCACCCTGTCGGAACCTTTATTTACATTAAATACTTGAGTGAGCAAATGTTTTCGACCGTCATGACTAGACCCAGCTATATTGTATATTGAGCCGTGGAAGGAAAACCAAAATTAGATTAAAGATCAGATAAACCTTATGCAATCTCTACAATGTCAGTGCTGCTAAATGTGCTGAAACCTGAGTGGGAAGTTTGCATTTTGTACTTCCGCTTTTTTTTTTTTTCCTTAAAGAATCAATGTCATCCTGATCCCAAACCAGAGAGCGAACTGACCTGCCAAAGCTGGCAGGTAGGAACTCCAAAAAGGCATCATTCAGGTAGAGCTGCGTCAGACTCAGAAGCTGGGTGAAGCCTTCTGGGAGCCTGACGAACACAGGAAAAAATGGGAATCATATCAGTCACGCAAAACTTGATAAAGCTAGCGCAAGGCCAGAATCCCGAAAGAGAAAAAAAAAAAACATAACACATGGCGCATTGAGCAAAAATGCATTTAATCAAGGGTGAAAGGCTGCTAAATACTCACTTGGATATGGGATTCACACTGGCCTCTACAATTGCTAGGACCTTGCAGTTCTTTATGTTTTCTGGAAACTCCTGGATGCCTAGAGAAAAATACCAGGCACAAATTGACGTAAATTGGTTAAAATAGATAAATAAATAAATAAATGCGACAACTGCAAAAGACATTTCATCATCTGTAATGCCGAATCTCGACCGATTCACCACCGCCGGCACGAAACAAACGACTCTCGTCAGAACCTAAGAGATGAGGGATGATTCTAGCCCATCTTGTGCGAGTTCAATAGCAGGAGCTCTCTGAATGTCACACACAGGTGGCTTGTGAGAGCCAGGAAGTCCATCTGCCTGAGCTGTGTGTGCTCGAGGTACATTAAGAGGGGTTCTGCACCTTTCTTATCTAAACAACCCCACAGAAAATCGCTTAAGGTGGCAAAACAAAAGGGAAGTAAAGGAAGAAAAAGAACAAGAGAGAGAGAAAGAGAGAGAGAGAGAGAGAGAGAGCGCGCACTAGGTGATAACCTGCAAGTTGTCATGAAACGTCCACAGGATGCAAAATTGCACGAGAGAGGATGTGACTGAGGTTTATTTTTACCCACTTTGTTTTGTGTCCACAACACTTAGCGCAGAGCGGTTCATGAAGGAAGATAAGCTACTTTTTAATGTCAATACTGCACATGCAGCGGCTCTGGTTTCTGAAAACACTACTACATCCTTCAGCGGCTGTTTAATCTAGGCTGTCTCTGCACTCACTGATTTATATAAGAATGACCCTAGAACCTAGTTTTACGGTCAGATTGTGTAGATGATGTTCAACCATCTCATACAGTGTCTTGCACTTCCTGCAATGCTCAAAATCCATTCAGGAGGCAAAAAGAAAATAGTGAATTTGACTGAGAAGTTTGAAGCAAAACCCTTTGTCAAGAATATGCAACAGGATGTTATGAAAATAATTAAATTTTTAAAAGTGGCACAGTCACCTGATTGATTCTATGTGCAGCTGATTATTAGAACTGTCAAGCAAAACTCTGAAGATGTTTTTCATTGTTTTTTTGTTCTAAATGTCAAACTACAGCAACACTGAAAGGTCTAAGGTTTTCATCAAGCAAAATATTGAGGTTTCGTAGTGCAAAGTTCTTAGTTGTATTAGAACAGTGTGAATGGTTTCCAGCAAAGACATGAATGCCACACTTCGAAAAAATTGTCATGTCCCCAAATTTTAAACTGATGACAAGGCGTTTTGAGAGTTGAGTAGCTCAGCATTCGCTCAACCAGCTCTTTTTCTCTCCTGCCACAACGCTTCGCATTGAAGACGCTTCCTAGTAATACTGCAGGTCTGGGCAGGTTCACTTCTTAATATCCGTCACATCTGGGATTTTTGAGTCACGCGGTATCGTGAGGTGACGTGGTAAATGAAACACCCTGCAGCACTTTCACGCAGGATCTCTTTGAAGGGATCTAAATTCGGCATCATTCACGCAACTCTTTCCTGGCAATTTCATCTTCCTTTTCAATTCTTTCCTTTCACTGACTGACGTCATAAAGCATTCGTGGCAACACAGGGACAACCGGGACAGTTACACTTTTGAACTTCACAGGTCACTGTGCCTGTGGCTGCGGTCAGTTTTCAGGTCTCAGCGAAAGTTTTAATGTGACTCATTTTAACTAGCCGGTCGAAAAGCCTGTTACCCTGAGGGACATTTATGAAGAAAAGATAAAGGCTTACAGTAAAAGTAAAAAGTGGTCATGTCGCTTACTGTTTTTGCTGACATCGAGCTCCCTGAGATTGATGAGGTTTGCAATCGCTGCCGGCAACACTGTTAGGTCATTATCTGGCATGCTCAGTCGGTGCAGTAACTGGCAGTTAAACAGTTGCTGGTGGAGATAGAGAGGAGAGCAGTTTATTTATTTAGTTAGTTTTTTTTTTTTTTAATCAAGCGTATCACTGAACACGAATATACAGTACAATATTAGATTTTTAAATGTTATGTTTAACTCCTAAGTTCAACTGCATCATTATAGAGGCTGCTCTTTCAAAATGAATATGAATGAATGTCCACAATGCAAGCTTTTCATAAAAGATAAACTAGTTAGACACGCGTTGAGTTAATATTTAGTGGGCTCATCAGCGATGCCTCGTAAAAAGCTTCTATAAATTGCAGATGGCGCACGTGGAGAGAGGTTTCTCTATATGACTGTGAGCCTTACTTTAGGCAGTTCCTCGATCTGGTTGGCATCGAGGTAGAGTTCCTGCAGAGTCTTCTCAAAGCTAAAGATCTCCTTAGGAACAGTCTCCAGGCTGCAGTGGGAGTAGTCCAGCGATGTTACCGTCTCCTCCTCACCCCGCAAGCAGCGGCACGGCACCAGACGAACAAACAAGCTCCGCTTGGACATCCTCAGTTACTAGATTGGGGGGGGCAAAAACAAAAAGAAAAAAACAAAACAGGAGAGATGTTAGTGGAGTAGGGAGGATGAGGAGGCAGGCATATGTCTGGCGCTGCTTTCAAACTTCAGCTTTAAGTGTCCAGATTCAGATTATTTATTTTTTCTAATCCCTCCTATGTAACACATCTGATCGATGACCATTTGACTGTAGTCAGAACAGAATGCTTATATCTTTTTTTTTTTTTTTTTTTTTTTTTTAACTTTCTCTGTGGGACAGGTTGCCGTCAGCAGAAACCCGTCCCGCAAACACATGGAGAACAATGACTCAGGCCCAGATGAGGAAGAAATGATGAAGTCGCACACTCAGTGAGGACAAACATCATTTCTCAGTGATGATGACTGTAAGAGCAGGCCATAGCATGGCATGGGGCAGCAGTGAGAACAAGAGGAGGCGTGTGTACACACACACACACACACACACTTTTTTAAACATTTTTACAGTGAACTTGATCTATTCTATTTGTTAACTCAGCTGTCGTCCATAAGAAAGCAAAAGTAAAAGCAAAATGTAGTCTTAAAATGGAGACTCAAAACCATTTAGTCAAACCAAAAGACAAAAATACATGAGAAAAGGGATCTGATCCAACAGTCATGAACGGCCTCTCCAGTGAGTACATCTCCAAAACCCTCAGGTCTTCTGTAAAAAGGGAAATTTCTGTATTTGTCAACCTGGGTCTTATTCCAATATTTTTTTTTCCCACCAATTAGATTATAATTCATGATGACATTTTACTGAGCAGCACCACTGCAGAGATTGTTGTTGTAGAGCAGCAGTAGTGTCGGCTCATTTCTGTCCAACACTGTCCAAGGTCTTTCCGACAGTGAAAGGGATTTCCAGTGGACTACAAATTTCAGTTGGACATGAAGTGTTTGAGGGGGGAATTTCTGATAAGATTAACCTTTATTGAAAGCTGTTCAAGGCCTGCGCCGCTTTTCCCGGTCAACATTGTTCTTTCCTGAGTCTGTAATTTCCAAAATCTCCACAAAGAAGGTGGTGATGACTGTAAACTTTCATGATGTGAAAATATGTGAAAACCACTCTGGGTTTCAAATTCTTAAAGTTCCCCTTAACATGGCATTACTTTTCAATTAAAAAGGCTCAACTGCTGCACTTCTGGGGGAATTGCTCTTAAAAATAAATATGCACTTCAGAACTTGATTATAAAGAGACCGTGGAGCGAAAGCATTCCAACAGCATCAGCTGATTTATACTAGCTCTTCAGTCCAGAGGCACTTTCGTAGAAGGACCTTTCAAAAACCGCCACGGGTTGCATCATTCACCTTCAATCCGATGGATTCATCCAAGGTAATTTACTGCCAACGCGCTCTCCAATTTGCAAATAGATTACAGATGATCGCGTACAATGCATCTCCGATCAGAGGACAAATGCTCACAATGTCTGATTCACAAAGAAAGAAACAAAAAAAAAGCCAGGCCTGTGAACTGTATGTCTTTTTTTTAGGTTTTCACTAAAGAAACTGCAAAAATAGAAACAGACAAATCCCACTGGAGCCTGATTTAAAATGCACATTTTTAGTCCCCCATTTCTGTCTCGCTTATGGGAAAAGCCATTTTCCACTTCTGAAATTTCCATAGGTATGCAAAATGAGCAGCCTTTCAATGTAATGGGTGTGCTGTAGCCTCCTCTGCGTTGAAGCTGAGGGGAGGAAAATGCAAAAAAGTAGGCCATGAATCAGTCATCATTTTGGAAATACTTGTCCTTGACTAGTTTTATCCAAAACTCTCTCCACTACAAAATAACAACATTATATATATATATATATATATATATATATATATATATATATATATATATATATATATATATATATATATATATATAATTATATTATTATTATTTATTTTTTTATTTTTTAAAAAGCCTGGTTGGGAAGAGCTTACCGGGGCGGATGTGAAGGGAGTTGTAAACCTGTCCTTTAAACCTGCCACGGGGATTGTGTATATAATTTTTTATAGCATGAACCTTAGGTCAACATGCGGGTTTTCACCAAGTACAGTATGCACTGTGGAATGTGCTCTGGACAACAGGGGCTTTGTTCCTTGGACCATGTAGAGAATGTGACTTTTCCTCCCCCTCGTCTTAATCTGAGCGCCGCCGCAGCGAATAATCTCTGGGTTCCTCGTTCACTTCGTATCTCGATCCGTCTGAGCTGGGGGACCGCGACGGCCTCGATGCACACCACAGGTCGCGCCCACAGGGTCCGTGGGCGTGAGCACATGTTACTACAGTTGCCGTGACTATGCCAGTAATTCACCTCTGCGAGGTTTGGTTAAAAATATGACTCAGTTTTTTTCTTTGTTTTGTTTTTTTAAATCAGATGTACACATTTTTGCATGTGTGCGTGGAGAGTTTGTCGTTTCTCTGGACAATGCAAAACAGGTGGGACCATTTTTGAGGTTCTCAAAATATGACCCATTGCATATCATGACATTAAATAAATATATAAAAATATCATTCTGCGCTTAACACATATTATCTCAACACATATCATAATAAAAGAGATTAACATTTCATGAGGGACCTTAAATCTGTCCAAACATGACTCAAAGCAGCACCGGTCGACCATCCCTCTCTATCTAAAAACCATTAAATATGTGTGCATGTATGCACACGCCCACGCTCACATGAGGTATGCACAACCAAGAGGGCGTCAGCCTCCCGCACACTCTTCACCATATAGCAACAGGCAGCTCGTGTATAAATACACAGAGTAATCTGGCCTATCGCCGGCGGGAATGACAAGAGGGCTTGGCTCCATTCACCCCGAGTACTGAGCACCGAACCCATGAATGACGCATGCCATGCAGGGGCGGGGACGGACGATCGACACTGGATGGCTGGAAGAAGAGGGAGTGTGATGAAAGTCGACAGAGAACGGGGTAGTCGTGGGTTATTGTGAGGTATGTAGGAAAAAGCAATTAAGAGGCGAGTGCAGATTAAAGGGTCATGAGAAAAGTTGTGGGGAGAGATGTATGCAGGCTGAAAGACTGACAAGACGGCAGCGGGAGTTTATCAGGAGCCTGTGGTGAACATTTTATAGCTGGTAGAAGAATTTAATCTTAAACCTAAACAACTGGATTTTACCGGCCGCTCCTAATAATGTTGAACGACCAGAAAATAACAAGACTGTTGGCTACGTTACAGAACAAGCCACACTAATGCTAACATGCCGATGTTTCAGTAGGCATAATGTTTACCATCTCAAGCATGTTAGCATTATAAAATTTGAACTGAGCAAAGTTCAGCGAAAGTTTGTAGAAGTTTCCTTATTCTTGAGTATCTGGTCATAGACCAGAGTGCTGGCAGTCCCAGAGAATTGTTTACCCGGTTTCTGGTTAACTTAGAGCACAAGTCCCAACAAATCCCACAAAAATATCCTAACCAACAACATATTGATCCCACTAACAAGTATTGTTTGTGTTCCCAAAATTGGATAAATGTTATTCCAGGGGGAGTACTGCAGTAGTGTCATGGTACATCTGCCTCCTACCTTCTTTAGTGCTGATGAAGTTTTGTTTGTTCAATTAATGTTTTGAGTTTTTTTTTTTTAAACTTTGTTCTCCAAGAAAGTTTTCCCTACGAAGAAAAATAAAGAGAGAGTGAAATGGGCTGGATAACCGTGGCAATGTTAGGCTGGCTTTCTGTCCGTCTGTCCGTCTGTCCGTCTGTCTGTCTGCCTGCCTGCCTCCCTGCCCAAAGCCCCCCCCCAAGAGAGTAATCTGGAAAGCAGCACAGTAATGAGAACCGCACTGCCTACACCACAGATAAGCTTATCCAATGACCTACATGTCACTGATGTTACTGGAATGATGAGTGCCTACAAATCGCTCGGCTTTAGTCCGAGAGCCTCTGACTTTTGAACCAAGGAAGTTGGAGACGCGCGATAGAGATTTCCAGACATGTTAAGCTCTCAGCTGAGATTCTTTTTTTCTTAGCCTACTTATCCAAGCGGTGCATTTACTTAAATAAGTGTGCTAGTACGAGCTTGACCCGATAGCGGGGAAATCGTTCAAAAACACTGGCTGTATTTATTCGGAAAATTTCAAAATGCGTGGGCATGTGTGAATGGTAGACATGTGACTCTTGCGGCCTGGCAGTGGTCCTCCAGGCTTCCTCTGTGCGACAGTGAATGAAACAGTCCAGAGGGGCAGGCCAGTCACAGATTCCCACTTTATTCTCCCAGTCGGAGCCAGGAAACCACTTCCCTGTCACAGCCCTCTCTCCCTGTAACTTACGTGCCTCCCTGGCCAGGGCTGTTGCTATGGAGACTACTGTCGAGTGTCTCCGACACCCCCCCCCCCCAAGAGTCATACACAAGACACCCAGCTGAGCTTGCTTGACTGCTTATGTGAAAGTTATTGACTGATAAAAAACAAAAAACAAAAACAGAAGCGCTTGAAATAAAAGGAAGGGGGGGTCTCCACAAAAGGTGGTCAATGTGAAAGCAATGTTATTGGAAGTCAATTCCGGGAGAAATGGACAGACTTAATTAGCCTAAACTCTATTTCATGCTTGAGATGTCAGTGTGTGGGTTTCCAAAAGGTTATTCAGTCCATCCACCGTGGCCAGCCGGGACTCACTGGCCCACTTCTGGTTCATCCGGTAGAACGCGTTGGGATCGAACCAGCAGTTTCTAAAGTTTGTCTGCTTCAGAAAAAAAAAGTCCAATTTCCAATTGTGTCTCCAGCGTGTGTCTAATCATCCTCACTGAGCTGGTCAAAGCTATGACCAGCCAAGTGGAGCCTTCCGAGGACATGAAAACACTCATAATAGGTCCGGTGGGTATTGTTTGGTTGTGTCTGTGTGCACATGTGTGTGATGGGTTAAGCAGAAGTGCAAGTACAGCGTTTGACAGTAGCGAGCAGCTTTGTGTTATTTATAGCAAATAGCACTCGTCTGGTTGATATGGCGTGATTAGTGCAGGCTAGCTCTCGCCCTTATGAAGGGAGCTTTTGATCCAGATTGCAGGGGACTGTTACAGGATTGCCGGGCCGCCGTTGAAATTTTTTATTAGAGATTATGGCAACGAAAACAATGCACAAAAAAAAAAAAAATACAACAGACCATGTAACAGCCTGCAGAGCTCGTGGGACACGCTTCAACTGGCTCTGTCTGTGAAGGAAGAGGAAAGAAATAGTGACTTCCTCAATGCAGAGTGGGGCACCAGTGGGCTATACTGCATGCTAGAGCGCTGCTTTAACCTCCTTCAAACAGGATCATGTACTCAACCGTGGGGGTCCCCTTTATTATTTACCAACAGATCATGACCTGGCACAGAGAAAAAAGTTCAAAAGCTCTGTGCGTCCCAGCTTCACACATCGATCATTTCCCTGATTGATACGCATCTAGAGTCAAGAAACGCAAGCCTCGAGTGGCGTATTTTACTACAGCTCAAGTTTATTTCGACACAAGTGCGGACTAAGAGACCACAGATATCACTGTGGAATGCAACTTGCAATAAAACAAAATGAGAACACAACTCTGTATCTTTATAGTTTCCATTTTGCAGTCGACTCAGACTGTCCGGGGATTTGTTATATTCCCCAAAGTACGTTTAGTTCTTGCCAACACATAAAAGGTTCAGAATGACTGAGCACATATTGGATTTTACACAGGAGACATACTGTAGATGCTGACTAATAATTGTAGCCCTATATCCAGTTGAGACATGCGGGGTCCTCGGAAAAAAAAAAAAAAGTTGAGCAACACACAGGGAAATTTCAACTACCTCCAAAAACACTTTTTAATTTTAGTTGTATTATCCATGGACTGATGCTACTGAAGTATTTTTTATTGACAACTAAGTGTTTTTAATCACATAATTTTAAGTACATTTGAGAGATAAAATATTTGTGAAGTCGCAGAGAAAGGCGGATAAACACTGAATAGTGAAATGCCGAAGAGCGATGTCTCTCCTCTAGTGTGCCTCATTAACGTCATCACACTCAACTCCAGCTGGCACAACGGGAGAACTGGTGCTTCTAAATAATGTAACGGGATATTGAGTTTAGAGGATGGCACTTCATTAGCTGTGTGAGACACGCAGATCTCCCTGGCCCACGCTCTCAAAAACCTACCACCATTCCCGGGCACGGATCAGACGCATATCCGTGCCTTCTTTCTTATTTCGCCACTGCGGGCTGTCAACTTGCTGTCATCTTCCCGCCAAAACAACCGGGCTTGATAACTAAAACATAGGAAGCGATCCACAAGTACAAAAACTAAGCAACAGGAAACTATGGCTGGAATTACAACTGAAAAAGGTACGAAGACAGCCCTGTTGTCAGTATCAGTAGCGGGGGGTTTGGAGCTCAGTGTAACCTGAAGTTCCAGTTTCGCTCTCCCGCCGGTTTTGGTTCTCACCAGCGTTCTTAGGTCTCAAGGGTCTTGCATGACTCTAGAAAACAAAACCATGATTGTTTTCTTTGAATTCGTTGTCAAATGAGTGTAAGTAATCTGATCTGTGACAAGGACAAAGTGGCTTCCATGGCACCTTCCCGATTTTCTACTCTAAGGCGGATCGGCTCTGACAGACTCGACAGATGAGACTTACATCTATTTGAACACTTACATGTAGCCTACACATATTCTTCTGTATCAGAACATGTTTATAAAAGGCTTAGCATTTTAATGTCTTTGAAAATGTAGGACAAACTGTGCTGGTGCAGCGCAAGGCCTCCATACCTCATGCATATGTATACTAAACGCTGAAGCTCTGGAGAAATTTTAATAGGCATATGGTTATAAAAGTTTCTTTATCATTGGGACACAGTTGTTCTTCTTTGACATCTTCATGAAACTGCAAACATTGAAACAATGGGCTGCACATAAAGTACAGTGTACTGTTGTATTTAAAGAAGAATTAGTTTATATTCAGTATTCATTGTGGGGAAAAAAAATCTGCTGACAGTCAAGCCACTATCCAGTCTAACCATCCCTACAATACCCAGTATTGACCATAAACATACTGTGTTTAAAGATGCTGTCCTCCGGCACACCATGACGCACAGCTAAACGCCCCCACCCAGACTAAGTCCACTTGGCTATTTGTTTAAAACGTTCATGTTTGAGATGGAGTGAGCGCTTTGACTTTGTGTTTGCTTTGTGTTTGCAACACACCTTAGTCGCTTGAAGGGCAGTTTTTTTAAGCTTTAACACCAGTGGTTTATGCTAGAAACCGATGCCTTACTCTCCATTGCATTTTGTCTGATTTATTATAATTTACTGATTAAGCACAACCACAGACGGAGCTGAAAAATGCCGCTAGCCTAAAAGGGATCAACAGTGGAGAATAATGTGCAAGTGCACAAATATGATAAAGATTCATTCTTATGTTGCTGAAAGGCTTTAAAAGATGTTGTGAAAAAGTTGCATAGGGTGACAGCTATGAAACTGATAATATTCTCATCAAGTGAGATGGAGTTTATACATATTCCATTTAGCTATCACATAGGGCTGTAAATGGAGACAGAAGACTGTGCCACTCTGAATAATTATAACACACACAAAAAATAAAATCCAACACTGAGGATAACTGATGTTGTAATTTTCAAGAAATGTATCCGTTCTGCATTTAGGTCAACCCTCTGCACAATCAGCCTATTAGGCTGCAGCGGTAGGATTACATAGCCGGCAAACGGGGGTGTGGCACAACAAAAATAACGACGACAACGACAAAAACAATGACAACAACACAAGACAGCCAGTGCCTGAGCTCCCAAACTGCTAGCACTAGCACACAAGCCAACCACAAGCCCCCTTTGGTAATTTCAGTCCAAAACCCCCATCAGCAGTTGCCCATGTCTGCCTTTTCAGTCATTATTCATTATGATAAGAGCTCGGAAAGAAAGGGGGACACATGTTTTATGCCAGTTATAAAAAGGTGGAAAAAAAAAAAAACATTTCCAAAGCTAATGACAAGTTGACTCTGGGTTTTAAGTTCGAGGACGGAAACAATTTTAATGCGTGGGGAAAGTGGAGGAGCCGCTTTGCGTATTTTGCCACCACTGCTGACATGTGGTCTCGCCACATGGCAGCCTTTTATGTGCTAACATGCATAAACGTTGAGCGATGCTGGTTGTGGACGGAATCAGACTGCCGGTTCAAAAATGAGTGATTGTTTAGAGACATTAAAAAAAAACAAACAAATGAACAAAAAACATTCAGTGCTAAGCTTTGTATACCATTTGAAAAAAAAAAGGAAAAAAAAAGGCAGCATGTGGAGTTTTCTTGTAAACAACGCATGTCTCAGTGCAGTGGTAATCCTCATAACACACCATGTATGTCACTAGTCATTGAGGTCTAGAAAACATGTTGATCTTTATCAGTCAATGAGAAAAAAATGTATATTTACATTTTTATATATACATTTATTTTTAATGCATCAGGAAAGTGGAGGAGCTGCTTTATTTATACAATCACACTGTAATATTTTGGGCTATATCACCCAGCCACACTGTCACACCTGATTAAAATCAACAACTTGTGGGTTATAATTTTATACTCACATCTCTACACACTCAGCCTGAGTCACAGTGCAGGGTTACTCACGTGTTCTGATTCCAGAGCTTCTTCATTTCCACCCCCTTTTGAGACGACTATCGTAATTGCACTAATGAATTATTCCCACGTTATTTCTTTGGACACAGATGGGCCTGGGGCAAATGAAGGCCGTCTTAGTTTCACCCCATTTGCTCGGGCCCTGAGAACTCTGAGTTTATGGAGATGTCGTGAATCCCCCCGGAGAACGACAGAGACTCACGAGTGAGACAGTCCACTCCCGGAGGTGATGCCCTCTCTCCCAATGCAACAAGGTGATTAATAAGCATGTTTATCCCTGGACCTTTGTACAAGCTGGTGACAGTCTGCCCTGCAATTTTCTTAGAACTGAAATGTCAAAATGTAAGAAAAAGAAAAAAAGTGTCCTTGGCATCCTCTGCTTTTCCTACAGTACTGTATAACCAAGCTAACAATGGCATGACTACTCGATTAATAAATCTGGCAATTAACAAAAACAATCTGAGGATTTATTTAAAAAGTAAAATGTATGGGAATCATCTTTAGCACACCAGAAAATAATGTAATACAATGTAGTGAGAATGAGTTTGCTATAGCCTTAACTTAAATCAGGCTGCCTTGGCAAAAACTGCTTCTCTCCAGACGAACTGGCAGTGGTGTTAGAGTAAAAACCTAAGTGGCTAGCAAACAAAGGTGCAGGATTTAGAGTAGGGTCAATAATTACTATTATTATTCTATTTAGTTTCATTCTTCTTCTTCTTCTTATTATTATTCATCTATATGTGGAAACTGCATTGTGCTATCTTCTCTTTTCTCCTGCGCCCCCCCCCTCACTGAGATATCTCAAGTGCCTCAAGTGCCCCAATATAACTTCTATTACAGCACTATACAAATAAAAACTAAACTGAGCTGAATTAAATACTGTATGGAAATAATTACAGGACCTAAATTTGCATATGTAACTACAGAGCAAGGGGGACAGACTAATACAACCACCAACAACCAGCAACTTGTTTGATTTTGTTTTTTGTGATACTTGGTTGCAAGATAAGTCGCCTTATTTAAGTCATGATTTGCCGACAATGACACGAATGCATCATGGTGAAAACGAAAATATTTTGTGACCATCAGCTTCCATGCATTAACAAATCTCCACATATTTTTAATCTCTGCAATGTGGTGGTTTGCCAACTCCAAAGTCTTTTCTATCCATGAACTGTATAGACAACTGAGCCAGCACGTCATAGCTCTAAATGCCCCTGGGGCTACTGAACAATAAATGTTAGCCTCCTCTTTCTCTTTGTGAATAATGTCCCTTGCTAGGATTCATTATCTGAACTACAACCACAGACACTTTTATAACTACCTTGTGTGTCTGAAAGCCACTTCCTGGCTACGTGGAGACTGGTGACAATTCTGCTGAGATGCGGAACAGCAAGGTATCCTGTGAGACAGGCTCACCGCAGCCGTGACTTGACGTCAGCTCTCAATTTCACTGTCAGTTCAAAAAACTAAAAGAAAAAACAAAAAGTTCCATTTTGTGCCCGGAAAGCATGATATTTTGAGAAAAGAGCTTCATGTAAATGTCTTTCCTCTTGAGGCTAGGCCAGTTTAATGAAATGAGAAAACTCTTCAGGAAAGTTTCTACTTAAAAAGAGTTTTAGCTGCAGGTAAAGGTCACTGTTCAAAATGCTTTGCAGAAGTTGATTCCTGAGACCTGGCCGTGGAGAAAGCCCATTAAGTGTGTGCAGCAAGGGGGAAATGAGTGTCAGACAGAGCTAATTGAATAATTCCACCTGTTTGTTATTCCATGCGAAACCAGAGAAACACTCGCAGTCAGAAAAGCCTTGTTTTATCGACAAAAGCTACCAGATATTAGGCCTCTGTGCTTGACAGAGTCCAGAGCCGCCATGTCCGGTAAACGAGCTGCGTTATCTAGCATGAGCTGGTCGCCTTGTGTAGCAAAATGCTCTACTCATCATTTTCCCTTTTCCCTCTTTTCCTCTCGCCCTTCTCTTGCCCTTTTTTTTTATTTCTTCCTTTCTCCCATTATTTCACTTGCAGAGTGAGGTCCCATTTCCACAATGTTCACAATACTTGAGAGGTCTTTGTGGAAACAAAGTGTGCCACAAACACACAGAAATGCCGTCTAATTTTGAAAATGTGATAAGCAAAGTGCTGTGGCAAGATAAAGAGGTCTAGTTCAATGGGGTTCAGGGGTTTGCATAAATGTTTGCATAAAAGTTGCACCATCTAAACTGGCCCAGTTTTCATTTCAAACTGATTCGGCGGGCGTTTCCTAAGCCCCCCCCCTTTGCTCTTTTACCCTGAAGGTATAGAAAATGGATGAAGGGATTTGTTAAAAAAAAAAAAAAAAGCTTGCTTCAAGCAGCAGCTAATCGAAGCCTGAAAAAGATTGGAGCACTGCTAAATAGTTATTCAATTTACAATGCTTTTTGTACGTTACGTTGTAAAACCTTAAAAACAAATATTCATTAAAAACGAAGAAACAAAGAACAAACTAATCAGGACATTAAGGTCAGAAGTTGCTCAAAATGGTCTGGATTTATGAAGAGCTTTTGCCTGTAATTAAAACCTAGGGCAAAGAAGGAGGGAGCCTTGGTGGTTATAAATAGCCTGCTCAAAAATCCCTTCTGCCGGTAAGTTCTTAATTAAATATGAGATCAGGTTAAATATGAGCCCCTGGAATTCAATTCTGCAGAGAGGAGACCTGAACAATGACATTAGCCCTTGTTAACAATGTTGCAGTGACTATGGAGGTCATGGAGTAGGGTCTCTTTCATGACACTCAGGTTCCTTGACTCTCCAGCATAGCCGGCTTAACGTCACATGAACATGGTCTCCCGAGCAGTAAACAAAACTATTTGACTACTTAAAGAAAAACATGCAAGCATTTGATTTCTATCATAACTTGTCACCAAATCAATCATCATAATGGTACAGTGACACTTGTTTGATGAACTGATCCAATTTAAGTTGCCGTTGCTCAGACGCAGCCATACAATCGTCTTAATGGAGGCATTACCAAGTGCCAACTGAGCCAAAATGCACTGCATGTACAGCAGCTGCCGATTATACCTATAACGCAAAAGAAACATCTTTCTAATGAGAGGTACAGCGGTTGAGTAAAAAATGATGTAGCACAAACAATAAATGAATAAATAAATAAATAAACCTCAAGCTGTTTCAGCAAAACATCCATATGACAGCAAGAAGAAGAGGAAGAAAAAAAATATCACAGTCTCCAGGTTACTGACATTTTACATGATCCACCATTGCCTGGGAAAAGCTTCTCCTGGTTGTAAACTGCCTTTTAAAAGTTCAACATTTTTGCTTTTTCTTGGGCTGAGGATTCCTGCCGTAACCTTCCAGCCACAAGAGCTACAAAAAGACACCACTGATCTGACGGATATTATATGAAACATCACAGGGAGCGATCAATGTAAAGCTTTTAAGGCACGCTATATTTTTAATGTAATTTCTAAAAAAGAATTTCAATTGGATTATTTTTAAATTCCATTTTGCGAACATATGCCATGTGACAGCTACAAAAATAGCAGCATACATAAGTTCTTTGGGTTCATTCTAAGTCCAAGACCTAGTCTTGCGTCATGCCTCAAATATACACATTGAAGTTATTCACGAACGGTTCATTTCTAACCATGATGTACAAGAGAGGCAGATGATTGGTGTGTAGAGCGAACCAAGTATGCACTACAGGACCAGGGTTGCTTGTCTTGTTTCCAACTCAGAGAGCATAAGAGGACCTTGGGGGCTATCTGCTCATGAACTAGGCTACTCCCGCAGATGGCCGGGAATGGAAAAAGCAGAGGAATGGATAGTAAATTAGGAAGTCGGACATTAAAGGCAATGCCAATATAAGATCTTAACACAGTTAAGGTAATTTCTTGCTTTTGCTTTGCACGGTAATCAATCAAATGAACAAAGTGTTCCCAAATGCATTTACTACAACTTGAAAAATCATTGGAGATCGTCTATGAGGGTAAAAGAAGTTCCTAAAAAAAAAATTTAAATTTTTTAAAAAGTGATATCAGTGATATCTGTGTTCGAAAGATGGTGCCTCTCCAGTGAGGAGCGATACACAGGCCTAAGTATCAGGTACAGTCGCTTCCCCGTTTGTCGGCGTGGGTCAGAGAAGCAGAGGGGGTGAGACGCAATTCGCCGGGTCTCAATAACCAGGTCAGACACATTCAGGTCAGAGCCATGTACCCATGCAGACAACTGCCGCATTTTCCCCTACGCTGGCCCTACCGGAGAATCTAGAAATGGATGACATTCTCCAAATGCCTTGTTAAAGTCATGAAGTCACGAAGTCTCATTAACGGTTAAAACATTTTATAAAATGGGTCAGAGTATAGTGGACTGTTCCTCCTACTCAAAAATCTGACCTCTGAATTTTAGAACTAGTTAAGTCACCATTTTAAATAGGGGTTGTACATTTAAAAAAAAAAATTCTTATTGTAAAATATGAAATTTTGACTGATTGATTTTTATTGAATTTTGACAGAATGTGCAGACACCTGAGTTTGTAAAATACAGAATATTAACGTGTTCTTTTAAAGATTTTTGTGTTCGTGTACGCATAAATAGTGGCCTACTGGGGGAAGCAACGAGCAAACTTTGATCTTTTTTCTCTCTGGCTTTAAAAACACAATGAACCATGTCCCCTGCATCACAGTAAACACAGACCTGGGTGTGAATGACTGTAATTTACACTCGCTCCATGTTGTCACACACCCCCACCTGTGGAGAGCCCACCTTTGCCCCTGTGACGCCTAGAAACAGCAGCCTGGCAAATGTGGGCCGCAAAGTTGTCAATTTACGATGGTGGACAGTGCCCGATTATCTAGACGAATCTAGACGAGTGTCAAAAATGATCAATTTGATGTTCTTGTAAGATATAAGATCACATGCATAAGGGAAGTTAATTCAATCTGTAGATAATGTAAATCACTAGATAAAGCTGTTGCACCAGTTAAATTTCTTTAACTACTTTTTTGCTATTAGGGAACTGAGAAAATCTGACTACAACATAAATGCAGCTAATCAGATTTTTTCTGTTAATGAAAAGGATGATATGTCACAGAAAGAGCTGGGGGGGGAAAGAAATCTCAACTTTACGTAAAAATCTTGGACGCAAAAGATATTCCAAATAATGCAAAAAAAAAAAAAACAGGAGCCCATGCTGAGAGCTCCTGTGCACTCGGACTGGCCTTCATAGACAGGGCTTGGAGGTGCATTTGAAAACAGTTAAGCAGGAATATTACAGCCTGGAAAATTACAGCCCATCATCTCCCAACAATGAAACATATTTTGTCACATATGATCACCTGCAATGTTTTTGTGATTCACATACAATGAAAGAAATGGTTAGCCTCACTTGTGAAAATTAGTAAACCACGAATGCTTATGTGCAAATTTATGGTTGCTAAACTGGTATGTACGGATCACAGTGCTCAAAGTGCGCTCACATACTGTAGACCCTTAATCATCATGTAGCAGTACTTCAATGATTTTTATGGCCTATGTAATTTAGGTGTTGATTTATGTAAAAAAAGAAAAAAGAAATCCCTTTTTTGGGCAAATAAATAAATAAAGGAAATTAGAGACCAGTATATCGACCCTGAATTAGGTTTAGGTACCAGACGTAGATCAATGCAAGGCGTGCAGCGGTACGAAAGTTATGCAAACAAAGCGGCTATAATTTCAGGAAAAAGCCAAGTAGTCAAACAAGTAAATGTGGAAATGCTGCTGCACTTCAGAAAGAAAAAAAAAATCCCTCAACTTTGAAGGGCGAACCTGTTCCTGTCAGCAAAGCCGAGAAACAAAGCTGTCTCGTGTCGCTGTGGGTGAACATAAAATAACACTACAAGCCTCCTGTCATTCAGTTTTCACGTCTTCACTATTCAGGTCACAAGACATGCCAATCAATAGTGTCTCTCCAGCAAATAACGACTTTATGGTTTATGAAGACCCTTCTAGACATCTAGAAATGCCTCGGCTTTAGTCGCTGTTTGAAGCGTACTGGCCGAGATGGTGAAATTAAATAATCCAGTTATCCAAACACAGTGACACATTGTGCTAACACAGGCAGCATAGGTTCAACTAAATTATGACTGACTGAGTGAAGGGGAGATATTTTTCAAGCCACCTGAAAGTCTTCACTGGGTGTCCATTAACTTTGATTAAAAAAAATAATGTATATATATATATATATATATATATATATATATATATATATATATATATATATGTGTGTGTGTGTGTGTGTGTGTGCGTGTGTGTGAAATCATTGTAGTAACCGGCTCAGTGGTAGCTTTGCGGCTCCAAGGTTCAGAAATTGAAGGTTTGTTTTTCCATTTTTCTCCCAGTTGACAATGTGACAGAATATTCATCACCCTGGGGGGGCACATTTTGTCTTTCTCACCCAAAATGCAGGCCTTCGGGCAAGCTGTTGACCAGGGGTGTTTTCTTTAACCACCTGAACAAATGTTCTACATGATCACTATCGACAACCTCACAGTTCTCAGCTCACTATCACTTTATCCAGATTGCTGTCACAGCAAAACCAGGTATTAATTTGCTTTCGCTGGCAGGGTTTAACTGCGAAGCCGCTGTAGAAAGTGCTTTTGCATTGACAGCAGAGGCTGGGGAACATTTGTACCAATAGAAGGCACGATAACAACAACAACAACAATAACTCAAAGTCGGCCCTAATTGCAAAGAAGCAAGCTGTGCCTTAATTTGAAAGTGGACTGAGCAACGTCAAAAGGGTTGGCCATTTCCTGAACTTTTTCGGATGAAATAGGATGCTGATTGCACACTGAGCTAGTTTGGCAGGTGTATCATGTCTCTCTGCCTACAGGGAAACAGGGTTGGGCTCTCTTGTTGTTTCATGTTAGGAGTTTGACTAATGTTTGACATATACACATCACCTCCGTGAGAGTAAAACTGCTCATATGGATAAGAAATTACATGGAATAATTACATACCTTGTCATTTAGGACTAAAACACCTGGATCCCAGTGGATGGCAGATGACAAATCCAAGAGCAACAATTTTCTTATCTAAAAAAAAAAAAAAAAAAAAAAAAAAGACAAAATTAAAATACAACAGAAGCAACCGCATATAAATCAAGCAGTAAAAAACACAACCAATTCCCCAAAAACTTAAGCCCCATCTGAAAAGCATAACTTATTAGCTTACTTCTCTGAATAACTCTTGAATGACGTGGCAGTAATTTAATAAAAAGCACCGGGAACACCGGGGGAGCTTGAAATTTCCCAACTTTGATAACCTTTACGATTTATGGCCCATTTATGGTCTTCCTTTATAGCCAGTTTTCCTTCTTCCTTTAGCACTGGGGAACAGTGCTGGGAATTATATGGTAAGCCACAGCACTACGCCACTGTAATACTGCGCATTATCCGTGTTAATAACACAGTATACTGCAAGACAAGCATCTTTTTATGATAATATATGGAGTCAAGCAGGAATATTATTGATGGATGTTTAACATTTGATATTATTTAAAATGTAAAACATCCATACCTTGGCACATGAACATGAACAAGATAAATTGAGAACAAAGTTCCAGAGAGAATGTGATATTGTTGGCAGTGTTTTAATGATACAAGAGACTATTTATCATATATTCAGTTGAAACACATATTGCTGTATTGATAAATTATCTAATTCCTTGAGAGGAAAAGAACTGTCAAAATCTAAAACGAACAGTGAGATTTGATTATCTTGTGTAAGGTCAACGATCCACGGTGCATGTGTACTTAATTAGCAGTCATATTTAGGTCAAGAGCATCTCTTCACATTAAGTTATGCCTGTTAAGGGGTTGGCTTTGAAACTGTGGAGGCCAGTGTTCAGGATGTTCGACAAATAAAAGTTGTTTTGTCGGCAAATATTTCAGTTGACTACAGAGAGATTTCCAGTGGACGTGGGAATTTAGTAAGTTTGGGATATACTGAAATAGAAAAGCTCATCTCACGTGCTAAATTAGTCATGCCTGACACACAAGAAACACAGGCAGTGACAAATTATAAACGTATTTTCACCATGCCCAATTCTCAGTTTGATTCTACTGTATCTAAAAAACCGATAACATATTGAGGTAAATTCAAAATTTGACAAAAATCCAGATGAGACCATGATCAAAACAATCAGAACTGTAATGCTAAAGCAAATAAAACCCCGCACATTTAGCCTGTCTAAGAAAAAAGAAAACAAGCATCCGAACAAGACTCGGCCTTGAAATGGGACACGATCTCGCTTCTCAGGTCAGAGCACAACACAACAGTGTTGTCTGTGCATGTCTGGAAAAGCATTAGCCTTGCCAGCTGATCTGAGACAAACTGAGCCAGCCAAAAGATAGGATCATCCCTCCACTATCCTCCTCGAGCACAATGGAGCTATAGAGCAGGGAGAGAAGGGGAGGGAGAGAGAGAGAGAGAGAGAGAAAGACGGAACAAAAGACAGGATGGGAAAGACGGAGAGAGAAATTTTGACTTATTCACAGTCTCCCAATCAGCTGCAAACACACTGGACTGCACTGACACTCATTAGTTTCTGCTCCACTTCTCCTCGGGTGCCTTTATCCTCATCACATCTATTTGGGATTACTGGATCTTTCCAGACAAAAAGTTCCCTCCGTCACCCAGTGGAATAAAGCTAGGGAAGTGTCAATTTTCAAATGGGGGGAGGGATGGGGGGTGGTAGCGGTGTGGGGGGCTCTTCTCCTTTGAAGACAGCCACATCGCCACTGCAGCTATATTATGAAACCATAAGTAGCCGGGTGAAGGAAATCACCTGTGTCATATTTACATGAGCTCTTTCTAAAATGGGGAGAATCGTCCTGCACAGAAATTTTTCTGCATCAACATCTGGAATTTTGTGCTGCTGAATCACTAGATATAGTTTTTTTAAAAAGTAGCTGATAGATATACCATTTCATGTTTTCATTCTGTATATATTACTACATAACGTGTTTTAAAAAAATATGTAACCACCTTCCTTCATTAAACTCAGGAAGGGCAGAACTAAGATGGAGCCAAGTAATACAGTTGCTTATTTGTTTTGTTTGCTATGGTAATAAAGACATTATTTTTGATTACAGAGCCAAATGAGTATGAGTAATTCCGGTTTCTCTGGTCCCTGCCCTGGCCAGTCTGTTCCTTTGCCCCGTTTATAGACTTTGCAGAACACTGCAAACTAAAATCAAATTTGACTTGTTCTCAGACTGCCATCAATTGCGACACCGTGAGCAAACACAAAGTCTACTATGCTCACCTCAGTTCAAAGTGTGTGTTCGTTTAACGGCATCAGAAGTGGAAGGAGATGCCTGCAGATCAAGGCAGGAATGGACACGACTCGCAAGACCTTTGGCACAAGTGGTGCACAGATGTAGACGCAGAGCTGTGTCCGCACCGCAACCCGTCACATGACACCACGGGCAGGTTGTGGTGTATTAGGGTCAGTGAACAAGGCACCGACCAGCCTGTGTCTGCTCAGTCTGTTTAAAATCGCAGCACATTGCAAAAGTTGTTGGGTCTCAAACCCACCACTTTGCCCGCGTACACGCACCAGATTCGAGATTTTTAATAAAACACCAACAGCCTTAGCTCAGGGGGAGCTATTAGCACTGGGTGATCCTTTTTTACAAACTGACTATTCAACCCAAAAACACAATGTGGATGCATTTTGTTCATGCAACATTTTGAGGAAGTCAGCGGAGCATGTGTCCACATACATGTAAGAGGTTAAAGGCATCATTTTCTGCACTGGAATACCATACAGATGACTCTGAAATGTAAGCGTGGAGAGATTTGTATTTCCTCTTTTTGCCAGTGAAGTCTCTGAATATGTGAAACAAGCTGTGAAACAAACTGCATTCCCCTCTAGCAACAAGTAGAAAAATATAGATCCCTAAACATGTACAGACTGTAAACAGTGTTTATCATTTCTACCGTGGCGTCAGAGTCTGAGGGCCAAGCTCAGAGGAACTGTTTTGTCTTTAAGGAGCCGCCCCTGGTCATGGGAACTGTGACATATGTGGTTTTTTGCATCATGAGCAGGGGGGAAAAAAAAATCTTATCACAAGAAGTTACTTCAGATATGTGTAAGGCGCATAGTGGAACCAGACCTGAGCTGCAATCCATCCTAACCGAATGTACACACAACCGGGGGTTGTTCAGAGGGCTGTGCGCTGCGTCTCCTCGTCAACCCGGACTCCCTGGAGAAAATCAATCCAGAGCAACCTGTCTCATGACGCTGGTTAGCAACTGCTTTTTGTTTAACTTTGACTATTTCAGGTCCAGCTATGAAACACAGACAAACAATCCATCACATGCCGCATACAGATCCTGATTAAATAATTCAGCAATTGAGGGACTGGGGGGGGGTGCTTATATTGGCGAAAGAATTATGAGTAGCTGGAAAAAAAAAAACCCAAACAAACAAAAAAAAACACACCAAACAACAACAATCAAATAGAGAAACAACTAAGTCTGGTATCAAGACTAGTGAGGATTAGTGTAAAAAAAATAAATTAAAAAAACTGCAGATTGTACCACTGCCTCATCAATGGAGTGCCTTATATAACACAATATTTATAAAATATTGTATCTTATCAGTGAATATATTAAAAAAAGGATTTCTGGCAGCATGTTGTTCTGCAGTGAATATGGATCCACTGAGCCCAATCAACTCACAAACCTCAATAAAAAAAAAAAAAATAAGTGCATTTTATTTGTTATATAAAGGAACTAGCCAAATGCAATTGATTAGAAGCCCAATTTGTTAGACAGAGTTTGCCTGAAAACACAGCTACAGTTGATATGCAGTAAAATAAGTGTCTCTACCATCCTGCCAACAGCCCATTCTTGACGCTATTCCTTAGGGATTTCCTTCCTTAAACCTGTCAGAGTTTGATCGTACTGACCCAGCACGAAATGAGGACATTATACACCAGAGACTCGTATAAAATGCATGACGATGGTATCAGCGTTTGTGCTGAGGTATTGTTAACTTCGCCGAGGAGGTCATGTTTTCGCCGGCAACCATTTGTTGGCTTATTTGCCAGAAGGGTTACGCAAAAAAAAAAAAACAGCAGTGAACCAATTTGCACCGAACTTGGCAGAGGGACGGGGCACAGGCCAGGAATGGGGCCCATTAAATTTTTGGGGAAAGGTCAAGATAATTTACTATGAACTTGAATCTTTTTTCTTTCTTAGAAGTCTAGCGTGCGTTGTTTGACACTAGCCATGGAGGAGGTATGTGCCATACTGAATACCATTCAAGTTTGATACTGTACCCGACCCAACGTTTAGACCTCTTATCATATGTAGACAGCCTGAAGACAATACGTTGCCCAGCCTACCGCACATAAGATCGGTTAGGCTATACAGTATGAAGGCAGCTTATCTGTGGTTGATATCACAACAGACCATTTCTTGCAGGCTTTGCCTCTGAGAATTTTTTTCCCTCCTCTTTTCCGTTTCCATAAACACAATCCTTTCAAATTTACACCATCTCATAAGTTACTCTATAGAAATGTCGAATTTTCATACCGGTGATCTCACCCCCCCCCATTGCATTATGTAGGGAAGGATGGAAAGCAAGCCCCTAGGTGGTATCTTATTAGACACCAAGCTGGAGAGGGATTTGGCCTTGGGAACATATCTGCTGATAGACAGCAAGACTGAAGATATAGACAGATGTTCTCCTAACTGGGTCACAAAGGCAGAGAAATCTTTAGGGAGAAACAGAATGCATAGATGTATGTTAACACTGATAGACCGGCATGTCAAATGTTATGCTAATTTACACTTTTCCACAAATGCCTCAATGAGTCGAAACACAGACTCACAAAACTTATGAACCATCCATCTACTGTATGAAAGGACTTCGTCGTACTTATCAGGCTATTAATTCAATATTGATGCCTATGGTAAGTCTTTAAGTGTACATTCCCTGCTATTTGTGAAGCCAGACTTAACAGCCAGTTGGCAACAGACCAAGAAAGAAAAAAAAAAAATCTATAACTGTAGGTTATATCTCTGGCTGATTTATTGTTATGACAAACAAAGTGGTCCTTAAAATGTTGCTGAGCCCTGAGTCTTTCCCCAGTTTGAAAATTAAAAAGAAAATAAATCCCATGCTGCAGGTTTGGTGACAAAATACATTTAAAATCAGAGAAGAAATGAGAGTACAAACTTTAGGGTCTGAATGAGAAACATTAGCAAAAAAAAAACAACATAAAACAATCAAATCTGATGCAAAGAAGTGTGTCAGTGCTCTTTGTATCGCCTGTGTGAGTCAGTGGGACTGAAATACGGCCATAAATTATAAATACCAGCTCGGGACATCCCTAGACTGAATATAGCGTGCTCCAAATAGAGTCAGTTGTGCTGCCTCGGTTACCATGGCAATCTATACCCTCACGTAGTGCGTGGCGCTGCGGTCTCACAATTTTACAGTTAGCTGACTTATCCCATGCCATCATCAGAGGGAACACGCATGGGCGATTGGTAAAAACTTGTCGACGACAGAACGCCCGTACACCATCTTATTCTCAAGTCCTCTTTCAAACTACATGGACGTGACACTGGTTCGACTACAACCTTTATTCCTCAGGCAGCTGACTACTCCCATGACCTTGATTCATCACGGTTGCAACGTCAAAACTATGGTCAAGGCCTGTAATCAAGCAATGCATTGTTTTGCACTCCGCTGTGTGCTTTCACCTGATTCAAGGAGTGGGACATGCACTTCTTGGCAGCCAAACACACCGGCCTCTGCGGAGAGTCACGGAAAAAGCCATGGAAAGACTCAAAGGCTCAAGGAAAAATGAAACACTACACAGAGAAATTTCTGCCCAAACCAGTCGGAGCACATGCACAAAAATTGCTAATAGCGTGTAAAAGAAGATGTCACACCAGTTCAAACCCTGAAACTGTATGTGCTGTGGCAGAAGTTGGCTGAAAGTGTCATCCCCATGTTTACTCGCTCTCTTTCTCTGTAGTAGCCAAACTGGAATAGATGTGACACAAACCAGAAAGGGAGGGGGGGGTGGGGTCCGCCTTTCACTCAGTGGCTTCTAAAGCCAAAATAGTACGACTTAATGGATGAGAAACACCCCAGGTACATCTACAACACTGGCCAAGGGACACTCAGGCTCATCTTTAGTATCCCATCGGAGGTAATAACATTTGTGAGGGACCTTTACGTTGTAGATGGTGGATACATTTTGAGCTGAAAATAACCGAAAATGAATGAGTCCGGCGGACATCTGAGGTTAGAAGTTCCGTGGTCGGGTAACACTTTTTCCAGTAGGGCACACGTGTCCCCATCCTCCACAATGACGCAACGCTTCCCACATGTTGAGATTTTATTCTTGGTGGTGTGGTGCTGATCAAAAACAAATGGCATCAATAGATCCGAGTACTAATTGATGAATAGATCCTTAGATTTCACTAGCGATGCGAGAGCCTACACTTAGCTGTTTAATATGCTCATTAAAAAAAAAAAGTTTCAAAGGTCTAGGACTGCAATTTGCAATTATTTTCAGTAATTAATCCGCTGATTATTTTCTTGATTCGTCGATGATTCTTTTTGACTATAAAACATGAAAAATGCCTATCACCATTTTCTAAGGCCCAATGTCTCTGAATTGCATGTTACTGAGGAGTCGGGTGGACCACCAGCCAATAATCCAGAACCTAAAGATATTTATATACTATCAGTTTACTACTACACAGGTGAAAAAAACAAATCATACAAAGTTCACTGAAACTTCAAATTCAAAGTCAAATACGCAACACCTTGTCTTGTGCTACAAGAGGAAAGAGGGCACGGCTGCTTACACAAGAAAAAACTAAAATCAAACAACTTGCCAAACGTTACTCCGCCTTTTAAAACAGAACAAATAATAAAACAAAAAGCCTTATATGAGGCAAATCTATTTACGTGCACCAACTAAATACAAGCTATCTTCATGGAAAACAGCAATGATGCCCCTCACACCGGCATCACGTCCTATTAAGACACAGCTATAGACCCTTACTATATTGAAATTTGCTTTGGCTGAGGGAGAGAAAAAAAAACCCATGAAGGAAATTTGGCCTGGCAACAGTTTTTTTCCCTTGACTCTGCCAGAAACACACCAAACGGTGAAACAAAGACTCAATCTCCTGCCGTCGGCTCATTTCCTAACTTTACAAAGTTTTTCTCACAGGTTCGTTCACTATTAAAACATGAGTATTTAGTCATCAATCATGTATTCTTTTGATCATATCAACATTTTCGTTGTTTAAATGTTGCTCTAGCATAACTTCCTTTCCTATTCACCACAAAAGGTAGAAAAAGCATATGAATCTGTTCATGGCTAGATTTGCAGAGGTTGGGGGAGGAAATGTGCATTTAAATGGTTACGCAAGAGGGAATATTCAAGATGAAGATGGGGAAAAATAAAAGCTTCTATCTGGTATAAACGGTCATATGACAAATACACCTGAAGCTGCAGTGATGCTCAAACAACACACTTCCTCAAAACTGTGTTAGAAATTGTTCAACTATCACATTAGGCATTTAGAAAAAAAACGGAAAAAGAAATCCCACCCTACGTGACCCTATCTGAGGATGATCACTCACTGTGACCTGTTTATCTGGGAATTGCATCACCTTCAAGAAGTACCGACACCATTTTGTTAAGCTTTTAAATGTGCTGTCTCCAAGGAAAACCAGGGTTAAGTTTAAAATTGCTGAACAAAACCGTCTAGGGCTGTTTACAAGAAAAAAAAAAAAAAACAGTTTTAACATGGCCTTCCTAAGCTTAATCCTTCAAGAGTATAATTTGTCCAACCCAAAGTATGATACAGAGATATGGGGGAAGATTCACTATGGACGCATCGTGGACCATTATGCGGCCAAGGTTATACATTTTTGGTGTGTAACGAAGACAAGGAAGCATGGCTTCGCTGCATTTGTCGAAGGGCTTTGCTCTCTGTTACCGATGGGCACAGCAAATAGCTTGGCAAGTGCGTCTGCAGAGCCACGCCGTAGAGGGCTATTGTTACAGGAAACCTTATCTACGATCTAGATAAGGTCTGTTGCATACGATTGTATGTGGAACTCGATAAATCAGCCAACACGGGGTTTCGGCACTTCTGTGAAAACATACCTTTGTATGACCATGTGTTCCCCTGATTAATGCAATATATATATGTAATAATAGTTGTGTATGAAAATGTTTGATTTTAATTAAATGAATGAATTGAATTGTGGAAAATGTTGGCACAAGAATAACACAACAATGTGTGAATATAGTTCAGCCAACCTCCAGTCACACTCGAGTGTTACGTTATGCATTCCACCAGTCAATATCATCATGAAACTCTGGCTAATAATCAAGAAAAACAGCTGTCTCCCAGCTCTGAGCTTATGGGTCAGCAGCAGTGACAAGTGGTGGCTGACAGGTCCTAGTCTTTGTTTACATTTAGCATTATTACAGCAGAGCTGGCCTTTGTAGGCTGATCAGACACATTATTTGTT
Source organism: Istiophorus platypterus (assembly GCA_016859345.1). Classification (NCBI taxonomy): domain Eukaryota; kingdom Metazoa; phylum Chordata; class Actinopteri; order Istiophoriformes; family Istiophoridae; genus Istiophorus; species Istiophorus platypterus. Next base: position 4,712,703 of record CM029128.1, on the reverse strand, counting down.
TTACTACTTGGCAACGCCAGCATTCAAATTAATGGCTTAAGTTTAAAGGGCAGCAGATGCCTTCTCTGCGTTTCCTGCAAGCAGGCTGCAGGACATTCACCTGCCCTGCTCTTTGAGTATCTCCAGTGTCTGTATCTCACCATACTGTGGCGCGTTGCCTCTCTGGGGCGACACAAAGCGGCGCAACCTGTCGGTTTCAAGGGTCAGTTCAGCCGGGTCAACATAACTATGTCCCGCTCGGCTCTGGGTCTGTGCGGGTTTAGTTTACTGATCGGCTATTCGGCGGCCGCAAACACTAATGTGATGCTGCAATTGGTGTGTCAGAGCCACAGAGCACTCAGGTAGCTCTCCAAGAAAAATAAAACAAAATGGAATAAAAACAAAAATGCTATTTTCAACGTTGTCTGCATCGTGGTTTTCCCCCTAGAGTTTTGTTTTTTTAATTTACTCCAGGCTGCTTCCCTTTTGACAGCATTTCCCTGAAAGGTGACTCAGAAAAAAACATGAAATACACACACAAACAAAAACAAGTCGAGGGGCACGGATGGACCTGTTAAGACAACCCCCCCCAAAAAAACCTGCAAAAAACAAACAAACAAACCAAGAGATCAGACCCGCATCGTCCAAATCTTACCCAAATCTTAACGGGATTAGATTACACTGGAGACAAGTGTGTGTGTGTGTGTGGGGGGGGTAAGTAATCTGATTAGTGAAGCGGTGAGAAAATGAAAACGACTAAATGCTGAGTTTCTACCACGTTAGGCGCTGGACGTGCACCGCAACAAAAGATGCGGCGGCTGCTGCTGCCGCTGCCGCTGCTGTTGTTGTTGTTGTTGCAGTGCAGCTGTTGCGCCGAAACGCTGTCGGAAAAGTGGCAGCGGAATAAACTCGTGTCCCCGATGTAAAAACCGTTTTTACTTTAAAGCGCATAACGACCGGGACGCATTTGGACGCTCCGTCGATCCGAGAGAGGCGAAGGTGCCTCAACGAGCAACGGCGAAAACACGTAGCCGCCGCGGTGCAGCAGCTGTTGACGCCAAAACACGGGACGGCTGCTCGGAATATCTCGCCACGGTCGAGAGCCACGCTATTGTGTTTATAAAGAAAACACACGCACACACACACACACAGTCGTGCTCCGGTGTTTTCATTTTAACCGTGAATTAACGCAGCGACTCGGGCAGCGTCGGGGTCGGGACGGGACCTCGGCGCCGCGCTGCGCTGCGCTGCTAGCGGCGGTGCTAGCATGTTGCGTACCGGGGGGGGGGCCCCCGAGGAAGAGGCAGCAAAACTTACACAAAACAAAGAGACTTACCTAAGTTAACGTGGGTGTCGGGTGTCTCATGCGACGACGTCCGGGTCACGGGCAAGCGGCTGCTGTCAGAAAAATGGTACCTGGAGGAGTGGACATTAGCTAACGTCCAGGATTGTCCCCGCGGTGCTTCGGTGGGTTTTTCCTCCTTTTTTCCGTCGCTAGCTTTAGCGGCTAGCTGCCGACTCGGAGCTAGCTCCGCTCACCGTCCCTCAAGTTCTCTGAGCGTCGTCGTCGTCCCCCCGCTTGTTTCCCGGACTTAGAAAGTATTTATCCCCCAGATGTTAGTCGTACAAACCGAGCGGATGTGAGAACAGAAGCCGATAAAACAAAAACAACAACAACAATAATAAAAGCCCTTACTCGGTAAAGACTTAATGACACGGAGCGTTACCTCCCCCCCAAAAAAAAGAAAAAATCCAAAATGTCCACGACATTCGGCGAGGAAACACAAAAGGCAGAAAACGCGTACGACCTCCGACGGAGAGAAGCTTTTTCCTCTGAAACGTGCCGCACCCAGATGTTTTCGCTCATAATTTCCTCCCGTCCGATGCGTTGGGCGACGACGACCACGAAGAAGACGACGAAGAGGACGAAGACGACGAAGAGGACGAAGACGCAGCCGCGGCCGAGCGGAGTCGAGCTTTCCGGGGCCGCGGTCGGGCTCGTACGAGGGAGGCGGTGAAGAGCGGTGGGTTTCCTCCGCCGCGACCTCTGCGCCTGAACGCAGCGCTGGGCTGAGGTGAGCTGAGCCGAGCTGAGCTGTGCTGAGCCGAGCTGAGCTGTGCTGGGCTGAGCTGAGCTGGACCGGACCGTCCACCAGAAGTCGCCTTTTTTCTCTCCAAACGCCGCCGCCACCACCACCGCCGCCGCCGCCGACGAGAGGAGCCGCTCAGCGCCGGTGCTCTCGCCGTCTCACCCGGACACTTCGGGTGAAACCCACCTCCTTCCTCCCTCCTCCCTCCTCAAAGCGCGCTGGCTCGCCGACATTATCTCTCCCCCCCTTCACTCTCACTCTCTCTCTCTTTCTCACGATAAAGACAAATAAAGGACGCTTTATTTTTATTAAACCCGTCTCCACACGCGTCCTCAAACACGTGGGTGCAGTTTACAGCAGTTTGACCATTCGGAGCAGTGGAGGGACAAAGGAGGGACGATTTTCTTTATTGTTATTTAAAAGCAGAGAAGAGTTAAACCAGTGTTTCGATCCGCCGAACTCCCACACGGGCCTTCGCTGACCTGGTGGCGCCCCCTGCTGGAAACATAACCTCTGTCCCCCTCTTGCAGGAGGAGGTCATCAACCTCCTTCTTCCAAAACAAGGCAATCAACACATTTCCCTTCTTTCTTTTTAATATTGGTCTTTAAAGCTGTTGATCGTGATTTTTTTCCCCAGTCACTATCATGTAGCCATTCACACCGTTTGTTGCCCGAATACACTTTAAAGCATCCTACGCCGTATTTAAGGCCTATTGGTTGTAACATCTGCACATTTTTCACACTTTTTTCAGTTTTTATTTGTGCAGTATATTTAAACGAGCCGTGTGCACCAACCTTTAGGGGGTTGCAAAAAAAAAAAAAAAGGACAATTACTTTAATTATTGATCTATCTATCTATCTATCTATCTATCTATCTATCTATCTATCTATCTATCTATCGAAAAAGCTGTCACAACTTCCCAGAGTCCAGTGCCTTTAAATGTCTGGTGTTGTCCCTCCAACAGCCCAAAGATATTATATCCTAACCAAATGTTGTTACCTTGCGGTCATTATAAAAAAAGAGAAAAGAGGCATCTCCCTTGAGCTGCTAGTAGAGACGTCGAGTACAAAACCCCGGACGTCGTCATACACAAATACATTTTTAAAGACTTTCTAACCCTGACCCTGACCTGCAGCCAGACAAATTAGAAAATTATTACCCTGCTTTAACTCCCAAAGCTAATAGCAAATTAGGATGTTTGCGTTTCCCGTGACTTAAACAGTCCCTTGCACTGAAAGAAGGCCTCCTGGCAGGGCGCACGTCCGAGGAAGGTCTCCAGCATGTCCGTCCCGTCCGCAGAGCCGCCGGCCTCCAGGATCACCCTTCTGTACTCTCTTCCAACCTGTTGTCAAGGCACAGATGCACCGATAAAGGCATTTCCCCACACGAGCGGGGTGAATAATTACAATCAGGTTTGTAAAATAGGTGATCTATCGGACCAACCTTTGGATTCATAATGCCTTCCTTTTTAAAACGGCTGAAAAAAATGTCCATGGAGTAGACCTCACTCCACAGGTAGCTGTAGTACTGACCGTCATATCCTCCAGCCAAGTGGCTGAAACTGGCAGTCATGTTGGTGCCTGCAGAGAACATAACTTTGTCATTAACCTAAGTCCCATAAAAGAGAGGGTATTTATTGTTTTTAAAATTTAACAATCTAGGTATATACCCCTTCTCATAGGAGACCATAGAAATTATCATGAATGCTACTGGTACCAATGCTAACGTCACAACTGACCTGGTGTCGCAGGGACACCCAGGATGTCCTGGCAGTGCCTTGCAAACACCTCGGCTGTATCTGCACTGGCGCTGGTGTGCAGTGACTGGTCAACTTTACTGAGGACCACCTGGCGAAGGTTCATCAGACCTGCAGGGAATGCACATTGCCAATGTGAGGATGCTAGCATGCTGACAAGTCAACAGGTACTTTGCATTAAGGGATTAGAATTCGGGTTTTGGGGAAAACTCAAAGAGCTGGACCCGTGTTGGCGACTCGGGAGGCAATCAGTCGGTCGAGCAGACTGTCTGGGATCGGGCTGCCATCCCTGTAGTGGCGAGACATCCTCCTCAGCGGCTCCCTCTCCCAGACCCAGTTCTCTAGCATCTGCGAGGGCACCTCCACAAAGTCTGTCTCCACCAGGGTGCCGCTGAATTCTGAGAAAGTGGCCTGACACACAAGACGGCGAAAAATTCCAGGCTCATTCTGATTAAAACACGGTACACAGTGTAAGAGAAACCATAATGAAACTGCAGACTGCACATATATATAGCTACAGCGGCCCACCTTGGAGCAGATCTCGTGCATCACATGGCCAAACTCGTGGAAATAAGTCTCCACCTCGTGGTGCTGGAGGAGAGAGGGCCAGCCCTTTCTGGGCTTGGTAAAGTTGGCCACCATAGCCGCCACCGGAAGCCGGCGCTTTCCATCAGGTCCTCTGCAGCCAGGCTGGAGCCCAAAGCAAGCCGCATGGCCATACTTTCCCTCCCTGGTGGAAGTTAGAGTCGGGAAACGTCACACAGCGGAACCGAAATCCGAACAGTGCACATGAACGTGTCCGGCGTCTTTAAATGTGGATGATTTCTTGGCCCTACAAACATTCAGGAAAAAAAAGGGACACGTTCTCTACCTGGGATGCAGGTCCAGGTAGAACCGGCCGATCTCCTTGCCCGTGCTGGTGTCGTGCGCCGAATACAGCTTGACGTTCTCGTGCCACGTGTGGGCTCCCTCCACCTCTGCGAACCTGAGGCCCAGCAGCTCCTGGTAAATGCCGAACAGCCCCTCGGTGACCACATCGAGCGGGAAGTATTCGATCAGCTTGTCCTTGTTCACGGCAAACTTGCGCTGCTCCACCTGGTTCATGTAGTAGGGCAAGTCCCAGGCGTTGATCTGTCCGTCGAAGTGGTAGCCCTTCATCAGGCACTCCCTCTTTTTCAGCGCCAGGATATATTTCCTCTCCTTGATTCCAATGGGCTTCAGCGTTTCATAGAATGTATCTGTAAAGTGGGGAATGAAAAAGGACACAAAGTCTGTTTTTTCATAATCTCATCGTTTCATTCCCTGTCTTTTCTCTAGATGTCTTATCTGAAAGTACAAAGTATTCCTCCCTTCTCACATACAACAGATCACAGCGGAATACTTTTAAATCCATAACAGTTACAGCAGGGTTTGTTTGTTTTTCTATTCTGGACCGATCACACAAATCACGACTCCCACTATTAAATTCTATGCACCTTTTTCTAATTGTCAATTATGTCCTTTCCATACAAAGGTTCTACAATAGTCACTTTGACAGTTTTGCAGTACCAAAACAGGAATCTGGTCACATACACTTTTAACCCCTTCCGCTCTGTAACACGTGACCACGTGGGCCATCAGCTCTCACGAGCCGTAAAATACTTCTCGCTTCACTACTTCCAAGAGGCACGCGAGCGCAACATACACTGCATCACATCACATGCCGCCGGCATGGGTGTCACATTTCCCTCTTCTAGTTGCATCCGCATCTGGTCTCTGTCCGCCACAGCTTCTTCTTTTTTTTTTTTCTACTGCTAGGCCGTTATCAGGTGGCATGAGACTGCTAAGCACATGTGCTCTGAGAAGTCGGGGCGGCCGTACCTAGAAAGTCCGACACATTGCTCGCGTCCTTGGCCATGTTGATTTCCAGCACATAGTTTGCATGGCTGCTGTAACCGAGTAAGTCTGCGACCTTTGCCCTCAGCTGTACCAACCGTTCGAGGATCGCTGTGTTTACCTGGGGGAAAACGAAAAAAAAAAAGAGAGAGAGAGAGAGAGAGAGGCTATAGAATAAGATGTGCAGATCAGCCAATGTGCACCGTTTTTTTACAGAATATCTAATCGGGCTCATTAAGGTTATAAAACTTGAGATTTTGAACCTGGTCGATTTTAGTGACACTTGTGGTTACTGGAGCGTTCAGCAAGTGAAACTTTAACATTACCAGGTTTGGAAATCTCTTTCTGAGCAGCAGTGCAGAGAAACTGATGCGTATTTTTACAATGCAACCGAAAAAAAACTCTTGCTATTTTCAAATCTTATCTTCTGTTAAAAATGCAAAAAATGCACAAAATATTATAATACCTGATCGGTCGCCGTCAGTGCTAATTTTCCTAACAATACACAAAGTATATGAGCCTGATATATTATTGAGATAGAAATTACAAACTGCATCACTGGATACTTTAATATAAAGAGGTAATTACGGGATGTAAACAATTCAAATGGCTACTGTTGAAAAAAAAAACCAAGATGGTCATAAATAATATTAAAAATGGGTTTTGATAGTGTAAAAATCTTTAGGGTTACAATTTAAAGAATAGTACTTAAATGGAAAAGTGTTATTTCTCCAAATAGGGCTGCAGGTGCAACAGACAGGACTGGCTGTGGTCTGGAAAGTGTAGCATAAACAGGTTTACTATCGGACTCTAGTTACCTCTTTACACCTGCTGTGAAAAGCTGTTTCCATCTTCCTCCTGGTCTCAGGATTGTGACACCTCTTCATCAGGGGGTAGTAGTGGGGATATTCAAGCGTCACTTTGTATTGCCCATTTGGGGTCTTGTCCAGTGCGTTGAGATAGCTATCAGCGAGCCCACCTTGCCAGAAGAGGACCAGGCCATGAGTTAAAAATTAAATAAATTTTAAAAAGGCCAAAGCATATTCACGATACCGGACAGTCCATCGGACTGTGTTCTCATTAACTTACCCAACTCGTACTCGGAAAAAAACAGGCACGTGTTGTCCTCGTTCAGGTTCTTGTTGAACTCTATGGAGAGCTCGCTGATAAGCTTGGATGTTCTTTTTATTTCCTTTAGGGAGAAGAAGGAGTCGGGGGAAAAAAAGAATTACGTTCCAGTTCCAGGGTGCGGCTTAGTCATGCAAGAATAACGAGCAGATTTTGAACAACAAACGGAGACAGGAGAGCGGCCCATAGTTAAACTTTGAAAATGTCCCATTTTTCTTATAAGCTTGACCACAAATGCACAAACTAAGAGCAGACAAATGAATTTAGGTTAAGGATGCATTTTGATTCTATGAACACGAAAACATATCCACCCAACCCCCCCAATATGAAATATAATAAACAGCTCACATATTGCATTACCTCTTGTATATCTTTAGACAGGTGCAGGCCTCTCCGCTTGCCTAACGTGACAAGCCTGTCTAAGAATCGCTTGTCTTCAGGTGGGAGGTCGTCTTGGAGCTTTTTCTGTCAAAACAGGACCATGTGAGACAAACTCCGCTCAGTCACGTTGGCAAAAACTCATTCATTCCCCTCTCTCTCTGTTCCTCCACGGAAAGACACGTGGCATTGGCTAGGTTCAATTTCTTTCCCGGGCTAAAAAAGAGCCAGCGATGGGGGTCACGGTATAGGACAGGGTATCGCTGATCTTCACATGAAACACCTCAGCCCCCGCACATCTGTCACCCGTCGCCCTCTGTCTGACGTGAAACATGAAAGTCCCACGATACCGTGGTGAATGCATCAAATCTTCACATCTCAAGAGCCTAATCAACTTCAAGTCCACATCTGTTATAGTTAAGATTACTCCAATACCTTGTCTATTGTGACCATGGATTAGCAGCCTGGTTGGAGGAGAGCTTTATATATATATATATATATATATATATATATATATATATATATATGGCGCCAGGCATACCTGCAAGGCGGTGATCCGCTGGAACACGTCCTCCCTCATGCTTATCTCCACATCAAACTCAGACAGTTTCTTGTCTGCCTCCGTGCTTGCCGACCGGACCTCTTTGGTGGGGCAAACATACTGGGGGAAGTCAAGAACATGGCGCGATGCTTGGGGGGGTGGGGGGGGCAGAATAAACACAATGAATGAATGTTATTGGAGATTTGCACAACATAGCAAATTGCAAAGACAAATAGCCTGATACTTTTTTTTTTTAAACTAAGGCTGGTGTTAATTTACATTTTCTAGACAGTAAATCTCGTGAGAGAGGCGAAACAATGATATGTATTAATCTACTGTCCAATAGTTTCCTCTTTCCCGACCCTGTGTGTGTGTGTGTCTTAATAAGGACAAAAATCTTTAAAAATGGCTCAGTAATTCCCCAAGACAGCTGGGCACTGTAGTTCCTAGCAAATGTAGCTAAAACGGGAGTAAACAGCGCATTTGCCGGGGACTATTTCCAGCTGCAGATGAACACACGATTGATGGCCTAGACGGTATTTACGGCAATAAAGGGATATTTCACCCGGGCACAAATAAACTACAGTGGCCATGATGAAACCATAGTGGCCATTTTTGGACGACAACAAAGGTCTATGGTGCAGAGATATAAGACACATCAGGATACAACAGTTGTTTGTAGCATTAACTCGTGGTTAGTTTCAAAAAATTAAAGAGAAAAAAAGAAACCTTACACGTATAATCCAGTTTGGCGTTAGCCAAGGCCTTGAGGGTGTTTTCCACAGAGACACTTTCTATGTTTAGCGACCCGATGTCGTCGTAGACCTTCTTCACCCTGTCGATCAGGCCGTCCGTCCTGGTCCGGATCTCATCTGGGGACAGGTCCCACCGCAGCCCGGTCCTCTGACCTCCCGCCTGGGAGCAGTCCCTGGCGGGCACGGCGGGCCCGTTCTGGATGGTCATTCTCACCCTGCAAAACAAACAGACAAACAGACAAACAAACAAACAAACAAACAAAAAAAAAAAAAAAAATATCATAGATTCCAGGTTAATTCCAAAGATCACAATAAAAGGGTGTTACATTTCCTATTAAAACCAAGGCTCCGATACAAGGCAGTAAATTCCTCAAGGTCAGACTTGAAACGTGCTCTGCATTTCTTTTTTTACCACCACCACCACCACCACCACAACACCCCCCCGACCCCCCAGCACCACCACACCCCCCACGCTAAACGGTGACCTTTTCCCCGCGTCCAACTCGCTTGACAGCCTCACGGCCTGGCAGCGGAAGCCATTCAATAAACGGGGTCATAAAAAGGGGAAGGGGGGGGGGCAAAAAAGCCGTGGAATCCATCGGGAGGGAGCCGAGGCCAAAGCCTTAGTATCCTGTGTTTTTAATCATTTTCTTTATTATTATTATTATTATTATTATTATTATAACAGGTGAAACACACACGGCAATTACAATTTACGAGCGCGAGGCCGACGTGCCGCGCAGGTGTCACACAAACAGGCGGCGCGCGCGATGACGGAGCGTACCTGCGGAGCGTGCGTCTGACCGCGACCCTCAGCGCGCACATGCCGGCGTTTCCACGCGCTCCCCCCCGTGCATTTAGACCCGCTTCTGTCTTTTTAACGCTGCCCCCTTACTGTACTGAGGCCGGGTCCCACTGTTGGCAGCCGTGGTCTCTCTCTCCCTCTCTCTCTCCCCCTCTCTCTCTCTCTCTCTCCCTCTCTCTCTCTTTCTCTCCTCTCTCTCTCCCTCTCTCGCTCTCTCGCGTGTGGAGGGCGCTTCTTATTTCCGCCCCGTCAGCGCGCAGGCGCCGAGGAGGCGGAGGAGGAGGAGGAGGTAGAGGAGGAGGAGGAGGAGGAGGATGCCGTCAATCCGGCACAAGTCCTCATGACGCGGTAGCGGCAGACAGCTGGATGAGAGCTCAGGTAGGTGGGCGGGGGTGATGGTGATGGTGGTGGTGGTGATGATGGTTTGGGGCAGCGGGGGGTGGAGGTGGGGGGGCTGAGCAGCGTCCTTTGACATGTTATTTGTAAACTGGCTGTGGTGGGGTTTTTACAGGGGGTGTTGGTTGGGGGGGGTGTCTGAGGCTGACCCTTGTTTCCTGCCCCTCGCGTTGTTTCGCCGCCTCTTGTGTTGGTTTGATCGGTGCATCGCAGCCGAGGCTCGCTGCGTGGACGACGGGGGGGGGTGGGTGGTCGTGGTGGGGGGGGGGGGGTAGGAACTGGCGTCCTACGAACCCACACGCAGCCGATTCAACCAGTGTCATCTGGCCTGCGTGCACCGCATCATTTCTAAATACATATATTCATAAACATCATTTATAATATATATATTCACACATGTATCTGCGCCTATATGCAAAGCCCGTGCGATGCACGGCACCTCCTCCCGGCTCCCGTCGGGCTATTACATCACAGCTCCTGCATCGACGGCTGTACGCGGAGGGAGGAGTGGCCGAGGTGCTGGCCGGACCCCAACGCGCATAACAACGCGCGGCCGCGGCACGTGACGGAAGGCTGAGGCAGTGTTTGTGTCGGCGACCCCCCCCCCCACACACACACACACACGCACACACACGCACCATGTATGTTTATGTATATATGTGTGTTTTTCCCCCTGCTACTATGGAACTGCCTCAGTCAGACATCGAAGAGGAGGATGAAAACATCTGCAACTGTACCCTGATTTTTAGTGGAGCAATTCTCATTTTAGTATTATTATTATTATTATTATTATTATAATTATTATTATTATTATTATTATTATTAGTATCATCAGTAATTATGCTCTTGTTCTCCTGTGAGTTGTCCTGGGAACAAGAGCCGGATGCCAGCATCGTTGCTAGTGGTGGTTGTCGTTGTTTTTATTAGATGACAACATGGCTGGATTAACAAAATTTTCTTTACGGTCGTAATTTATCTCCTACTTTATCTGGGGGCATGTTCCATGCTGGCGAGCCCCCCCCCCCCCGAGGGGACCATGAAATAAGCTGAGACCTGCAGGCGTGCGCCTCAGCCGATCTTGCCTCGGTGGTTCCGATTCCTTGACCGTCAAATTAAATTTGCCAGAGGTCGACAGAAAACGCGGGGAATCTGGGCGTTTTTTTTGGGGGGGGGGCTGTTGGTCATTGGGCCGCTTTTCCCTGTTGACAATCCGGCCCTGGATATGACCTGAGACTTATGTTATAGGCCCTAAAGTTCACAGGGTTGGATGAGATGTGACAAAACTTACAGAAAACATTGCAACCTCAGTGGAACTACATGTAGTAGAGATACAGCATTAATGACACTGTAGTTCTGTACATGGACTGTAACACTCTGAAATAAGGATACAAAACATATGCATAACTGATACATGGTCCATTATGACTTATTGTGTTAACTGAAGGCCCCAAAAACATATTTTCTCAATTGGCTTCTTTCTATCGGCGATGAAGTCTGACATTAATACACCATTTTGTGCCAGTTAAAACAGAGGGAACACCCACTCTTCATAAAAATACCCTGAAGATGTTCTTTTTCCCATTAAAAATACCTCGATTCCTGCTTATTTAGTCATGAATATTTAACACAATAGAAAAAAATACTTTCAAACCGAGCTTCGGAGGCTTCGCCACAAGAAACTTCACAGAGGAAGTTCGCTCCGAGTTCACGTGGTTGGGTGACGCTGGATGGATCATCACTCAGTGACCGTTAATTCACCGTTACTTCATACATTAAGTTGCAGCTTGTGCTGCTTAATTAGCTGGAGACCATTCACATAAAACCGGGCGTTTATGAGCATTGATCGGTCTCACAGACAGCAGAACAGCACCAGAGAGAAATATGGAGCATGATTTCTTTTACTCGGTGGCAATCGTTAATGTCGCACTTACAATATTGCAACCAAATTTAGATTTTGTTTGAGCGTAGCGCAGAAGAGAATGGAAAAGGAAAGGAAAAATAAAGGAAAGGAAAAATAAAACATCCAGCCGGTGCCAGTCGATGGATCGGGGGAGAGCAGACGGCCACGTCTAAGCAAAGGTCAGGGGTCAACACGGTGGTGAAGGCAGACAGAGAAACCGGGTGTCAGGGTTGTGCCAAGGAATCCGATTGTGACTCATCAGCTTAACTACTCCTTTTGGGCGAAGGGTCATTCAATTCAATTACATTTCAACTTTATTTATGTAGCTCCATATAATAAGAGACGTTATCTCAGGGCACTTTCATATAGAGCAGGTCTAGACCAGACTCTTTATAGTTATTATTTACGGAGACCCAACAATTCCCCCATGAGCGGCAATGAAAAACTCCCTTTTAACAGGTAGAAACGTTGAACAGATCCTGGCTCATGGTGGGGGGGGGGTCTGCCTAGACCGGCTGGGTTGAGAGTGAGAAAGAGGGGGGGGTTGCTGGGGGGAGGAGAGAGAACATTGCATAATAATGGGCCTAAAGCGGTAACATGGGCAACATGCAGCTGCTGATCTGTGGTAACTAGTCACAAAAGCCCATAGTGACATTTCAATTCATGCAGGAAAAAAAAAATCACGCAAGACACATATTAGTTATGCATTGCTTAAGCACGTTTTGTAACCCCAGTATGAAAGTGTCACCCATTGCATTGACCGCACAGTCACCAATGTGTCTCTCTCTGTCCACATGACTTCCTGTGCCCGACAGTTTCCAGGTAAACATGGCGGTGGAGAAACGCTTGGCATTCTCTATTGTGCAGTTCCTACGAGATCAAACACACTGCGGCTCTCTGAATTCCGATGAGCAGGAGAGCCTCGAAGGTGGGTCGAGTCACCGTGCAACTTAAGCTTTGAAGAAAATAATAAAATTAGATTAAAAAAGGGAAAGTAGGGCGCTGCTCCTGTCCTGTCCATTTCAGAGCGAAAACAGTGCGTGTTCTTGGCCAGAGAAGATAAACAGGAGTAGGTCTCTAATATTCAAAAAGGCATCGGGAGTGACTGGAAATCAGGTTATGATGCGGTGGTGTGTTTCATCCTGTGCGGAAGATGGACAGGATGGTGTCGAACTTTCCTACGCCCTGAATGTGCAGCCGAAATTCTGATAATACTGTTGACTCAAGGACAGTTTGTTTAGCTTTTATCCTTAAAAAAAAGAAAGAAAAAATCACAAATGAAATCAGCCCCGTCTGAATTGTCCTCTGTTACAGTTGCGATCCAGTGTTTGGAGACCACCTTTAAGATCAGCTCCAGCGACTGCCACCTCGCTGTGCCACAGCCTCTGACCGAGATATTCCTCAATTCCCTGCTCAAGGTGGGTACTGCACAGAACGCGGAAGAAGGCGCCTCGTGTTCTATTTCTTAAATTTTTTCAAGCATATAGCAAGAACCTGTGCCTTTGTGGCCTCAGCTAGTTTGCAGGGACCATGAAATAGCGCAAAACAAGAGCATGAGGATGCGGTGGAACAGAATTAAACTCCGTTTAAGGAACCGTTTCAGTCTGGAGTCTAAAGTGATCCGGGTCACGATCCTTTTTTCTTTAATTCTGTGAGTAAAGATTAAAACATATTGATTAACCAGATGGAAAAAGCTGTTCGTCCAGAGGAGGATTAATGGAACGGCACCTTACTAAACTATGGATAAAGAAAAAAATTGCATTACTATGTACAATGCTGCATGTAGCCTTCGTAACCCAGCTTTTACACTTTGGGGATGTGCAACACATATATGCATATTTCAAGATCTACTGTGAGCACGGAGACTCGTCCGTCTCACGGCAGACATTTTGACCCGTCTAGCACAGGTAAAATCGGCATAACGCCCGTCTCGCCGGAGCACCCGGACGGAACCGCGGCCGCTAATGTCATTAGCAGCGTCTGTGCCTTTTTTTTCCCCCCACTAACGAGTCAAAATAGCCACCGCGAGGGGAGGCCTGCTGAGAGACGAGTCGATTCTCGCTTTGGGGTAAAGGCAGCATCCGCGATTTCCTCCTCTCTTGCATTTGCTCAGAATGACAACATCACCATACCGGAGACCTCCCCGTCCCCGGAGGACATCGAGCGGGCGGAGCAGCTCAAGAATGAAGGTAACGTCAAAGCTCTTTACCAGACGTGTCACGGTAGATGTTTTGGTGTGTCATAGTAGGAAAAAATGCCCAGCAGTCCACTGGGCTCATGCATTTGTCTGCATTTGGGTCAAAGTACAATGTCACAGTCTCTGGGGAGACACCGTGTTTGGAAAGATCAGGACCCTCGACCAGGTCAGGATCAGGACAGTGTGGACGGAGACTGTTGGTGTCTTATTCTTATTCAGGTATTCTGATGTTTGCCCTGAAAATTCCTTGGCGCCGTTTTCACGCTTGATCCCAGAATCTAATGAAGAAAATGATTAATTCAGACCAAGTTCAGATAAATGAATAATTAACAGAAAATTGTTAGATGCATCCCTGAGGTATGTCATAATTCGTATGAGTAAGTGTCCATCTGCCTGAAGACGAATTGTTGTTAGTGCCTGGTTTCCTGAACACAGTCCTCCCATGGGCCTACTCTGTGAAAAAGCCATTATGGTTTTGTTTTTCTGTTTTATTTTTTGTTTGGTTTTTTAGGGAACAATCACATGAAGGAAGAGAACTACAGATGTGCGGTGGAGTGCTACACAAGGGCCATTGACCTGGACCTGAGGAACGCCGTGTACTACTGCAACAGGTATTTCACAGCCACAGATCCCGCAGAGTGGCCCCTGACGTTGTGTGGACCCGATGCGGAGAACCATGCCCTCCCCCCGCGTTTAACATGGGGGTCTGAGTTTGCCACCTTTCCTTTCAGGGCTGCGGCTCACAGCAAACTTGGAAACTACACAGAGGCGACCGGTGACTGCGAGAGAGCCATTGGCATCGACCCTACCTACAGTAAAGCCTATGGACGGATGGGGTGAGTTTTGGCGTCACCGATTGTCAAAGCAGGTTTCGTCGAGTTGTTTTGTTTTGTTTTGTTCCCCGTGGTGCTGTTCTCCAACTAAATGTCTGCCCTCGCTCCCCTGTGGCTCCAGGCTGGCTCTGACAGCCATGAACAAGTACCCGGAGGCCATTTCTTACTTCAAGAAGGCTCTGGTCTTAGACCCGGAGAACGACACCTACAAATCCAACCTGAAGATCGCGGAGCAGAAGCAAAAAGAAGCGACCAGCCCCGTAAGTAAAAACGAGCCGTATTCTCCTCTTTGTTTAACATAGTTTGCATTTATATCCCACCGAAGCTGGCATACAGTGCATTGTAATATCTAGCCATGGCTGTTTTGACCTCTTTCCGTCAATGAACCTGTGCCGCAGATTGCAGCCGGGCTGGGGTTCGACATGGCCAGTCTGATCAACAACCCCGCCTTCATTAGCATGGTAAGCGCTTGGCCCCTGCGATCGTAGCAACAGAGGTTATCAGCTGCTCAGGAAACTTAACGTTTGCGCCGGAGACAGGTGTCGTATGCTTGTTGTTGTTTTTGTTTTTTTTTTTGTCTCTGGCAAGGTTAGACCAGGGGTTTTTTTTGCTTGTTTGTTTTTTTAAATCCCTAATCAGTCCCATGAGAAGCAGTTAGCCCCCATTAATCCCACCAGAAATGACCTTGTGCCGGGCCTTGAGGATCATGACTTATTAGAACGACGACACATGGGAACGTCTGCCAGGCCAAGAACGCCAAGTGTGCCAGAGATTTCTTTTCTTTTTTTTGTGTCAACAATCATCAGACACATCTATATCAGGATATCTGTCAGGTAGCATCCAGGGCCCAGAGCAGCAGATCCTGGATTGTCTTTCTCACAAAGGGAAAAATTGCCAATTTATTCAGAAATAAATCGTCTTTCTTAATACACGACCAGATTTCAGTTTTCGTTTCCCTCTACAGGCGGCGAGCGTGATGCAGAACCAACAAGTGCAACAGCTGTAAGTGTCAAAAATAAATCTTTAGAGCGTAGGGAGTGTAAAGGGCAGTTGTGAGGGACGTGCTTTGACCGCAATGCGCCCTGACATCGCTGTCACTGTTGTCACTGTTGCGGCCAGCATGTCCGGCATGATGTCCAACGCGGTTGGGGGTCCTGCTGCAGGCGTGGGCGGATTGTCAGACATTTCCAGCCTGATTGAAGCGTAAGTATCAAAAGCATCGGCTGATTACGATCGTTACTCTTTTAAAGAGAGTTTTATATGAGTTTTACATCATGTTAGTTGACCTATTATTATTTTGGGAGAAAAAGGTCAAAGCAATAGTTTGATATTTTGGAAAAACTAATGCAAATCTCGTGTTTTTGGGGTTCATATAAAAGCTACTGAACTGAAACTGGACTGTTTCCTTGCCGGCAAACTGTAAAACTACAAGGTGCAATTTTTGCGTGGATTCAACAATCAAGATTTAAGTTGTCATCGAGCTGTAGTGATGCTCATTGGCGGATTTCGTTACCTTTTGAACTGAGCCAGGCCGGGCGAATGATATCTCCCAAAATGTCCTTCAACGATGGCGTCATCTCACATGTCTGAAACAAATAAACGTGGGCGAATTATTGATACACAATTTAACTCTGGCACTTGTTATTTTACTGTGTATTTAAAACAAAAAAAGATTTATTTCTCATCTTTGCTTTCGCTGGTGGAGCACGATCTAAGCCGCTAAGCCAGGTTCTCCCCGCCTGTGTGTCAGGGGGCAACAGTTTGCTCAGCAGATCCAGCAGCAGAACCCGGAGCTGATCGAGCAGTTGAGGAACCACATCCGGAGCCGCTCCTTCAGCGGCAGCGCCGAGGAGCACTCATGATCTACCCGGGTATCTTTACGTTTGTTTTTTTGTTTTTTTTAAACCAAACCCTAGCCAACCATGCTGTATGTAAAATTAGAAAAAATTTTGTATCATTAACATGAATTTATTCACCCCCCCCAAGGAAGGGCAACCATATGACGCGATTACAATCTCTACACCCATTTCTTAAAGTCCCCGGCAGAGCTGGAAAGAAGGGAGGAGGACGGGGTTGAAGGCACTTTACTGTGGCTTAAGGCTCTGGGACTGAGAGACGAGGGGCCTGGAGACTGGACCACGAAATGAAGCATCCCACACACACACACACACACACACAGACGTATATAGGGCAAAACATATTGTGAACACCCGATAATATTGGAAAATAAAAAAAAACAACGAGAAAAAAAAGAGCCAAGAAAACGTTGGGCCTGCCGACAGGAGTAGATTCTTTCCTCAGAGCGTGTTTTTATATGCTGAATAACGACTGCCCTCTTCATGCTACGGGTTAGGGATCCTTCGGTCCAGTCAGGACGTGCGGGGGGGGGGGACGACACTTCGGCTTTCTCTCATACCACACGTCAGGTTCAGCTTGTTTGTATATTGCATCTTGTTCCATATTATTATTATTGTTATTTTTGTAGACGGAAACGCGCCCTCGCTTGTCCATCGGGTGACGGGGACCACTCGGTCCACATATAGGACTCACATCACTGCTTTTCAATGACTACTACTTAACTTTTGATTAAGAAAACTGTGTAATTGTATAGCAGTGTTTGCAGCCTGCATTATGTTGTTATTGCACTTTAGCAAAACTAACTGCCCCCCTCCTCCATTTAAGCCTATTTAATTGTTCGTAACAACATATTCAGATTGTTCATTTTTGCATGTTCTTAAATCTGGTATTTGAGATCAGATGCTTTAAGGTGACAAAAAAAATAGGTACGCTAGGGCAGCACAATGTTTTGTCTAAAACATGCGAATAAATGTCTTGACATTGATCGACCACTCACGCTCGTGCTTGTATTTTTTTTGCCTCCGTGTCAGCTTTTTTTTATGTTAATCTTGACATTGATCGACCACCACCACAGGCTTGTATTTTTTTGTTTTTTTGCCTCCAAATAAGGTCATAACAGATGGTGGGCGTTGCTTAGGAACCACCTGAACACTTCTGAAGTTGAGACCATCAACTGTTGTTTGTGTCATAAACATTAAGCTTAACTTTCATCATTATTTCCAAAATCCCAAATGATCTTATTTTCCGTTGGTTGCACATTATTATACTCATCCCAAATTTAGACCTTTTAAAGTCGGCCTAAGTATCTGCAGCCGAAACAAGCCGTGATAGGACACTTATGAGGGCAGAAGTGGCAATAAAACATCTAAAATGTTAACACTTTCATCTCGAAGTTCATTATCATCATTATTATTATTATTATTATTATTACTATTATTGCCTGATAACAGAATAATGGATAGTAATAAGAGACTGTACCTTCTTTTTTTTCAGCATCCTGATTATGATTACCTGGAATTACAAAATGTCACATGACTGCAGTAGTTAAAAATAGTTAAAAGTATTTTGAGAATCTAAAATAAATATAAAAATATCAAAGATCCCTACAATCAACATATTAATAGAAAAAAAAATGCTATTCTCAGTGCAGTCTACAAAGGTCCCATTAAACACTGCTAGATAAAGTCCATAAAAATGACAGTAAAACAAGTGCTGCATTTCCATAAAATATTCTTCTGTGTCCCTAGAGCTTGACAATGGAAAATGACCACGACAGACACCCTGAAATACGTTTTTAAAAGCAATAGGAAATCAAAGATTACAGAGGTTTTATTAACATTTATGCACATTTACAATATTATGTTCAAAGAAAGTGATTTATATTATTCACAATTCATTTTAAAATACAGCGTCATCCCGTTAGGTTGCAAAAAGAGTGAAATGTCAGCGTCCGAATTCCACAGTTGGTCCACTCATATCTAAAATGCAAAAAGATAAATAAAATTTCTAGCACTCGTCGCTCGTGTACGGACAGACCACGCATACTTGTGCGATGTCGTCATACTCGTACGTCCTCTTCAGAAACGTATCCGTGAGTCTCAGTCCGGAAATGCTCTGAAACGGAAAACGTGGGAAAACAAAAACCAAAAACATGACGGAGCCAAGCACAAAACAATCTTAAAATCTCGGCACACTGACACTAGTTCCTTTTACTAAAAGTTTAGCTCATACCTGCAGACCCTGGACAGACGAGAGGAGCGTGAGGGGCAGAGAGAGGAAGGCGCCGGGACTGAGTTTCCCCAGCTGTCGCCCCGATACGCCGCACCAGTGGATCGAACTGGTGTTGCACATCTCTAGCAACAGGTCCATGGTTCTTTCACTGCCACACCAAGGGTCACAGAGAGGCTGGTTGTTAGTGCGTGTCCATGATTCAATAAATAATCTGATCGTTATGTCACAGATTGAACAGTGACAGCAAGGCCAGGGGCGACCGCACTGGGGGATTTTTATTTATTTATTTATTTATTTTTTTACCTGCAGTTGGTGATTTTGCAGATAATGTCAAAAGGTTCCTCAAGGTTGACGGTGTCAGGAATCATCTCCAAAGACAGCCTGATATCCCCATAACCGGGAGCCTGGAGGAGAACAAAGGCACCATGATAAAAAAAAAAAAAAAAAAAAACAATATGCGTAAGAGAATTTGCAAAAAACAAAAGATGGGATTCTCCGATTTTTACACATCCACAAACAGTATCCTAATACCATTCTCTGTAGCTGACTGGTCTGTAACCTCCCCCTCTCCCCGAGGTTGGTCTTCCACACGATGTCGAGCTTGCCTATTACCGTCACGCCCTTGATGACGCCGGCCTTCTCTGCGTACTCCGGCTTCGGCTTCAGGCAGTACAGGTACTGCCGCGTGTCCATGGGCTGCAGGTAGGACATTTTCCCGAACGTGGATTCCCTGGCAGAGGGAAAAAAAAAGGGTGCGGTTGAGAGCCGGCGGAGATGTCGGAAAAAGTAAATAAATTCCACTTTTTTTTTTTTAAGAGGGAGCAAGCGCCTTTACCCATGATCGTCGCGCGTGACCGTGTTGAGCTCGGTGACGTTGTACATCATGGAGGGCTCCAGGGAGACCTTCTCCATGAACATCGGCGAGGTGGTGATGTTCTGGATCTGAGCCTCCAGGAACACTTCGTCTGTCTGGGGCGGAGAAGAGCGGTGTCCAACTAATATCCGTCGTGCACACATCGAGTACAGATACACAACCTCCGAGGCGAACTGAGCAACATGTCAACTTCCTTCATTAGGGTATGAAGAGGGGTTAGGCTTGTGCACAAATCCTACTGCCTTAAACGGATGGGTGGCGCATTTTTTCCCCCCGCCCAAGTCCATCTTAAAAGGACATCCACTTGCACGTATGTAAATTTCAAAGTGTCACTGCCTGCTTTAATTTTCCTCCTGGCCACAAAGAGAGATCTTCCTAACAAGATTTCGGTGTAGGAGACGGGTGGTGACCTCCACGGCCCAAAAAAACGCATTCTCAAGTTTAACCAAAGTGAAAACGGGCTTCTCTTCACATCCAGCGTGGACAAGAGGAACGATCAACAAGCAGCTGCAACTCACATATGGTCACGTGGGTGATGTTTTGAGATCAACTTGGGAGAAAAAAAAAAAAAAGCGAACCCATCCTTTAAGCTACTCTTCAGGTGATGTGAGGGATAACATTTATATATCAGACTCAGAGGAACAACATTAAACATATACAAACATTAATCGAATAAATGTAAATTCTATCAGGTTTGCTCAGTGCGCCTTTGAGGACTTTGTTAGTACAAGTGCCGACCAGCAGGGCGCAGAGTAGGGGTTGCACAGGTCTCTCAAAACGCCAACTGGTCGCGTTCTCAACCGAGCGGAACGCTGACGAGCTACAAATAAGCACATTTATTCTAGCACTTTACATAAGAACAATTTTGACTTGCTTTTGCTCGAGTATGTGCGCGTTCTGCTGCTCTGTACTTCAGAGCGCTTCACTAAATTTCAGAGGCAAACACTCTACTTTTTGCTCCACTTCCAGTTATTCGGCAACTTCAGTTACTTTGATTCGGATTGTTAACACTAAATATATTTAAAAAAATAAAAAGAGATAAAGAAAAGATGATAAGAGAAAAGTGCAACATTAAAGTGATTTAAACATCAATGCATCAATAATTATAATCCTATAATACTTAATGAATACTTCAACCTATGATGTTTTAAGTTATACTTTGACGCTCATACGTCATAGTAGAATTTTGAATACAGGACTTTAACTTGCACTTGCATTACTGTGACCCTCCCCTCTCTTACTTGAGTAAAAGATCTGAGTACTTCATCCAAAGCTGCACACGGACAATGTGTTTATCACTTATCAATATTCAAAACTAAAGTAACTTACTTGCTCAGAAAAATAATGTTACAGTACTGTTACTGACTTATCATGATACAGCTTAATTTGTTTAAACAATATTTAACCTTCGCTGAGGGATAATTGAATCTGACGCAGTTATCGAAGGGGAAGAACAACTGTAACAGTCTCAAAGAAATCGTATCAAGCACTTTGAATGAATCGACATCGGGCCTGTGTACGCTCTGCTGTTCTTGTTTTGTTTTTAATGGAGGCAACCAGTTGATGCTTTGGGACAACCAGCGGCCGTTTTCAGTGCAACCTCTACTTTACAGTGAGACACAATGAGACAGAGAGACAGAAGCGGAGATTAGTTCATGCCTGCAATCCATAACAGAAGAACTGGCCATGAACCATTCTGTACGAGGTTAATGTTAAAATCACAGAGCTTAGCGTCTCTGTTTCATGCAAAGCCATTCCAACCGATACCCGAAACCCTCAGGTTTTATCACACGTGATCAAATATATTTGTTCCCTCCACTCTTGAGTGATTAAATGGTGAATGAGTGCGAAGAGAAGTCATTTTGGTCTTTATAATCACTGACACCGAGGCCGGCCCAGTTCCACCACACATTGGCCTTCAACCCGACGAAACACACATTAAAAGATAATAATAGATTTTTTTTAAAAAAGGGATTTGCAAGCGTTTGAGTGACGTCGCTTACGTCTCCCACATAATCATTTGAATCTTTAGACAAAACAGAAAAATGTGAACGAGCACAGCGGGGAATAAACAAAACAAAACAAGTAATTCCCCCATGGCGATAAATTGTGTAATCAATGCAGTCCCCCACCCACCACAATTTCACACCACAAACTTCGATTGAGGAAAAAAAAAAAAAAAGTCCAAGCCCTGTGTAGGATGAGTTTGCAAGAAAGCACAAGCGTCCAAAGAAAGGGCCAAAGAAAAATAATGGAAAGTTCCTGTTGAGGCATGTTGGAAAAAAAAAAAAAGAAAGGAAAAAGAATCTCTGCTTCTTCTTTTTTAACGTTTTAGCACATTGTTTATCATCACCTGTCTAACAAATGTCTCAACATCGATACATCTCTTTCCATTTTTTTTCCGCTTTTGCACCTTTCCGTTGGCGCCGGAAAGGCAGAGTCTGCGGCGCCAAAAAAAAAAGGAATTAGGAGACGCTAACGTTCAGCGATGAGAACAGAAGAAACAATTACCACAGAACTGAGGTCACTCTAATGGAGAAAATAAAAAATACAAGACATAAGAAACAAATGAAGTTACATGCCAAAGATGATGACAATGAATATTTGCAGTCTAATATAAAAAGCTACTGGTATGAAAATGAAATAAAAGGAAAAAAGCTCATCATCTCCACCAGGAAAACCCTTGATCTCCGGCCTCAGAAAACAGAGAGAATTTGCGGGATGAATTTTTCCCTTGGACTGATTTTTTTCCTGAAGGCGCAAGGGTTTTCCAGGAGATCTGTCTTTCACTAACTCCCACCACTAGCATCTGGAAATGCTTCCAACAATGAAATGACATATGATACGAAGCGTGTTATGCACTGTACGCTACACATAAGAACTTGCATGTCATACGATACGGTTCTTCCGTTTGTGGAACGATGTAATGAGAGACACGAGTGCGTAGGGTTGTGTGTGTGTCGACAGCTGCACTTTATAGTATCCTACAGCTGCTGCTGTTGGTGGTGGTGACGGTGACACTCGAAAGTGGCCAACTTACCTCTGCATTGTAGAACTTTGTCTTCACATCCAGCGGCTTCAACACCTGATTGAAGATAGATTGCAAACTGAAAGCTGTAGTTTTCTCACACTGTAGCTCCATTTGCAGGAAAAAAAAGTTTATATATATATATATATATATATATATATATATATTTCTGTGCACAAAATGTGGAATCACACTGGAAATCTTCAGCTTGGCAATGTAAGTATTGGAAATCTGACCAATAATACAGGTCTCTGTGGAAATGCTGCTAAGCAGAAGGGCTAGGGGTCTGCAATTAGTCCTCAAACTCCGGGCTAGGAGACTGCAACACTGCGACGAACGCACGGCGCAGAGGCTAATTGCGTCCATTCTGTTGCGGACCTGTGACATTTCTCAGGCCCCCTCCAAGCTCGCACACAAGGTTTACTACTGTCATCTAATGAGAACACTCAAGTACAGCTCACCTGGAATTTGAAGAACTTCCGAAAATAGAGCTTCTCCCCGTACTGTGTGGTGTAACTGACTGCACAAACTAAGCTGGAGATAAAAAGAAATATGTGTTTTTAACAGCTAAAAAAAAAACAAGATTTAAGACATTTTTTAAATATATTTACACACATATATATAGAAAGACATTCTGTAATGGAGCCTTTTTTGGTCTTGGAAGAACAGTTGGGAAGCTATGACAATATAGGGGAATGTATATGGCGAAGCCTCTCACATATGCGTTCCGATTTCTTTGACTTCGTGATGGATAACGTCGTCAATGCAGCATTCAGGCTTGAGCTCTGCTACGGCAGAGTTTGACGCGGAGAGGTTGAGCCTCTGCGAGCTGGTCTGTAGGTCGGCCTGCGGAGGATCGCGTCACAAAAGCAGGACAACTGTGTGTACAAGAGGACTGAAAAGCGTATGGTGCATGTTGGACAGGTATTTGTCTGGAGTTTTTTGCGTTTTTTTCCAGGAGCTTACCTTAACAAGAATGTCCTTTACAACTTGGTTGCTGTCGTTGTGCACGCTAATGTAACTGGAGAAGGTCTCTCCAAGGAAAATATTTCTGCGTGATGCAACAGGTGTGGAGAAGTCAAATCACAATGGGCCCAACAGTTCAAAAAGTTCTTTTAAAGCTTTTAACTCCCTAAAGCAAATTATCATTTATTACCCAAAGTTCTGTGGTAATGTGAGCATCTCTCCGAGCATTAGCGTCTCCGCTCCTTTGATGGTGGAGGGGTCCTCCCTCATAAGCTGGCCAAACAAATCTCCTGCGGAGGCAAAAACACGCACGGTGTGGGCCACACGTAACGCATTAATCAAGTTGGCTCGTTTTTTTTCTGCCGAGAGCTGCGGGGAAACACTTGACGGAGCGTTTGCGATGCGGAGCCAATTATGTCAGGAACTGGGAAGAAACATCTTCATCACAAATAGGAGCAATTTAACCAATGTAGAGTATGCAAACATTTGTTATTGCTTTAAATACACATTTATACACCTCGACGATTTTGCAAAAATCTAGGGGACAAGAAACACCTAGAAACTAGAGATGCACTGATCCCTGATCGTACGCAGCTGATAGGGTAGAACTCATGAGGGTACAAAATTAGTTTTTAGTGGCACAGAAAATCCCAGTCTCATATTACCTTACGTGAAAAATAATCCCCAAGAGTTTCACTCAGTGAGGTTTATAGATTTTAAATTAAAAGAAAAAAACGACAGCGATGAAACCCTACTCTGTACAGGCACCCAGGGCACTTATCGCGCAGAGTAAAAGTATGTTCAGTGATACCTAATAACACCACCACAGGGAATTTAGGGTCCTTCCTTATGGTACCTTTAGTACCTGCAAAACCAAACAACCCTGGAAACTTAAGAGATTCCCTCCCCGTCACTTTTATGTCCCAGTAATTCTGCATGCATTGACTACAACACCAGAAATATCAGTCTAACTAACATTTTTTTTCCCCCTATTTACCTACGGGGTCATAGTCGGCACCTGCAAGCCTGCAAAATGTATAGATATATAGGATGTATACGCTCTTGAAATGGTAAAGCTTTTGAGTGTCTATGCGCTGCAGGGAGCATCAAAGAGAAAGAGGAAATACCTTTGAAGATCAGGTTTAAAAGCAGACTGAGCAAGAAGTTTTTATTGGTTTCAGATTTCTTTCCCCTCTGTCCAACAAGGTGACACATGCATCTTATGCTGTGCTCAATTCAGTGACTAATATAAATAATACGACTCATACTGCTATGACTAGTAACATCTGATAAGAATAACATTATAATCAACATGGGAGATTCCGTAGTTGATGCAGGGGTCAAACATGCAAAGTGTATCAAAGTCGACACATTGATCTTTGAACCCTTTAAGATACCATTTGCCTGCTCTAATATAAATAGCAATCCTACCTAGAAGTGCCAACGTGATTTATGGTTTACACGGTGTTCAGTTACCACTGCTCAATACTGTACACCACCAGAAGGCAAAAAAAAAAATGGAAACTCATCAGGCATCTAAATTTGGAAGCAGGACCTGAGACGCTAGCGACACTTGGTCCAGTGCAAATGCTAAATGCCTTTGATTCCAAAATGTGAATGGAATAGGCTCGTTAAATTTTATTTTATGTGTATTTAACCATCAGATACTAGACTGTACACTGTGCATTAATATAACATTTTATGAAGAAATAAATCAATCAAAAATTTTGAAAATTCTAAAATAAAAAATACAGGCACTACACTACACTTCTCCATTTAGGCTTTATGACATTTTGGAAAAATATTTACATAAACGCAGAGGTGTCCTGCTTTGGTTTCTTTATCCACCGTCTTCAGTGGTATGCTTGATAAATATTAACCACAGAGAACGTAAGTTATCAGTTGAGAGTTTTATCTTGGAAGAGGAACACTCAGAAAAGCAGAACTACTCCCATCATTGGGGCAAAAACCGGATGCAAGACGCCAACATCAGTCTGGTTTCAGTACTTATTTTGCCTCCCCTTATGCACATTATTATGAAATGGTGACTAGGACTTCTCGGAAAGCCGAAGCATTAAGAGCTTTACATTAGTGTTGTGAAACAACTTTACAAAGCCTGACTGTTGATCACGGTCATGGACTGAACCGGGTGACTGGGCCTTTCTGTGAGGGGTTGATAACCCCCCCCCACCCCCCATTTGTTTGGGTTTTTCAACAGGTGCTCTCAGAATGACTGCTCACCAGCTGTTTAACAAATGCACATAACCAAACTCTGCTGACATTTTGGATGCATAGTTAATGGTTTCATCAATATTTCTCAAAGCCTCCTGTCCCATGTGCCTCCTATTGCTACATTTGATCAGTAGAATAACTGACCAGATCTGATTCCCTGACAATGTCAACATGCCCCTGTGTGTCATGGAAGCGGATGGATAAAGATGACGCTGCGTGTTAGCGAACGCAACACGCTGCTCAGAAAGCAGACCCGTAAAACAAAATCACATTCCCTTTGGGCCGTGTGTCCGTCAGTCCGGCTTCCCTGAACTGGCTCACCTGGCAGATCTCGCTCCTCGCATGTCACTGGCAGGTTTGTGAAGAGCGTTGGTTTTGTTAACCGCATCACTGTGGAGGAAAGTGACAGTGGTTAGTGACTGGACAGTTACTCTGGTATTAGAGTAAACTATCCCATTCTAGTTTAGAGCTTGTTGCATATGAATAGAGGAACTTCTATGAGTGTGAACATAACCTTTGCCTTACTGAAATAAATGTTCTCATATTTTACTATCATATTATATTTCAACACAATTTTAGTTTTCATATTCAGGCTCATATTTCACCTGAAATTACAAGTGTCAAAAAACAGGGACAAACTCATCGCTCCTGTCTTTTTGATTGGTTTAGGGCTGCAAATCAAGGTCACTATTATCAATTAATCACACCATTAATGGATCATTTAATAAAATGTCAGAAAAACCAGCGAGAAACGGCCTATCACAAGTTCCTAGAACACTTTTATCAGACCGGCATATTCAGATATTCAGTTTATCATGACATAAAAAGGCAGGAAAATGGCCACACTAGAGAAGCTGAGGTCAGGAAATAAATTGTGTTCCCCAGAAAAAATAAATACCCTAATAATGAATTTATTAAATATAGCTGCTTAAATTTTTTTAATTTTCTTTCAATTGATTAATCGTTTCAGCTCTAGATTGCCTCGTCATCTGATGTCACCTCAAGTGACTGGTGAATTTAACAGCGACTGAAGAGAACTTTGTGTATTAGATCAACATTTACAAAGCAAGATCTGGGGACAGTACTGGATATGTTAAAAAAAATAACATAACCACTTTACATGGGCGCTTTGTCATCAGAAACGGAATAAATATTATCACCGATGCTGACATTATCGTTTAATTCTCGCCAATATATATATATACATATATATATAGATACACACACACTCACACACACTTAACATATATATATATAGTATATTTCTTTCACTTTTAAGCTTTGGGATCAAATAACGACAAGAAACACACTCTTTAAAGTTACAAGTGCCTCATACTGTCTCTGGTTTATTATCAAACGTACGCGTTTTACACTGTTGGTAGTATTAGCGCTATTAGCCGCTAGCAGCATCAACAAATGACAACAACCTGCTACAGTGGAAAACTCAACGCGTCTGTTTTCACCCCCGCAACAACCTCTGGGGCCACAGTCTGTGAAGCGCTGCCATGACTCTAAAATACCTTTTAATGCGAGTAGATGCTCCTGTTTCGCCTGATTTACATCCATTTTCCCAGATAAAACAGGCTTCTCGGGAGCTACTGTGCTAGCTGGTGCACTTTAACCCTTCAGGAAGTGGATTTCTTCTTCGTCGTTTAATCCGGGAACGACCCCCCTGGATGCAACACTGCCACTCACAGTACGGGAGGTGCATTACAACAGATCTGTATTTTTATTTTCATCTCTTTTTTAGAGATAAGAAGAAGAAAAGAAGGAGGAAGAAAAAAGAAAAAGAAGAAGAGAAGAAGACAAAGAAGAGGAAGGAGAAGAAGGAGAGGAGGAAGAGGAAAAATGAGCAGAGAAGAAAAAGAAGAAGAAGAAGGAGGGGGGAGGAAGTAGAAGGAGAAAAGAAAAAAGCAGAAAAGAAGAAGAAGATGACAAAAGAGAAGAAAAAGAAGAAGAAGAAGAAAGAAGAAGAAGAAGCAGCTTTAATTATGAGGAAAAAGGTCAATAAAGTGTCATGCAGAGGGAAGAACAGACAACCTCATCATCATTATTATCAAAATGTATAGTACAGTTTCAAAGTAATATGATGAAAAAAAACTACAAAGTAATAATCGAAAAAAACAAGAGAGAAAGAAGTAAAATAACAATTAAAACAAATTAACAGTCAGTTTGCCAAAATTTGTCTTTAAAAGAGTTTAAGTATGTATGTTTATGCCACAAAAAGGGAGCTTGTGATAGGGTGGAAAAACAGCACTGTCTTTATTACTAAATTTGTCATTTAATGAGAATATCTGATATATCATTGCATGTTTGTTTGTTCCTCACGTCCCTTCTGAACCCAGATGTTGCACCACACTGACATCTAATGGTTTGGTTCTATATTACAGTGACATATCATCAACAATGACAAAAAGGGTGACACCGTTAAACACCTGCACAGCACCTACATATATATCAATGAAACAACGCACTACTCACCCAATCAATAATTAAACAAGATGAAATAAAAGTCCTCTTCCGGAGGCCAGTGACAGCAAAGGCCAGGTCTTACAGGACGGCAGAGAACAACAGCCTCCTCACCGGAGCTGTGTTTGACGCAGTGGATCTGTAGCTCAACCCTCTGACATGTGTGTAAAGGTGCCCTGGTGGAGACCGAGCAACTGGCCCGAAAGCCCAGGCAGGAACTGCGATGTCGCGCTGGTGCTACAGTGGCATGACTGGACACTGCCAGCAAAAGCCTGAATGGACTCTGTTGCTTCCTTTATTGCTTTTCGCAGTTTGATGGCTTTTAGGTTTGACTAAGTGTCCGTTTTGTGCTTATATCCCACGTTTTGTTGCGTGAGCTGCCGCAGAAACTCTTCAACAAGACCACGAGGGAGGAAGACGGAGGAAGACATGGTGTCGACCGAAACAAAATAATTCATTCACTGAAACTGCCCCTTGTGATTGATAACACTTTAAGTGCTGTAGGTTAGAACCTCAGGGTCAATGAAATTGATCATTTTCCCATTCGGGATACAACAGTCAGAATAAACGCGCATTAATTTAATTGAAATACCTTTTCTCTACAGGAAGAAGAAAATGGACCCATCAAATGCTGCTTTAACAAATTTCTATATAAACCAGCATTAAAGAAGAAAGGATCATCTCAAAAACTTCCCATAAATCCATCTACTATATTGAAAACGGCACGAAATCATCCATAACACTTTCAACAAAACACTGAACTATGTTAGGGAAGCAAGAAAAGTCATCAGAGACATTTATTTTACATTTATTTATTTTAATTTTTAATCGGTAACTTCTAAAACCTGCATGCCGTTGGCTCTCACTGGCCCAGTGCAGCGCTGCCCTCACCGAGCAGAAGCTGTGAATAAATGACATCTAGATTATTGTCTCACCCAGAGTTAAAATACAGATACAAACTGAATCAATGACGAAAACATGTAAAAACGGGGAATATACATGAAGCGTTTTATCCCAGCAACATGACCGAAATGTCCCATTTCCACATCTAAAATCATTCAGACCAAGAGGATGTGCTATTTTTTTCCCCGTTCATACTCACGTGAACACGTTCGCCGTCTGTCTCTGGCCTCCGCCATTTGTCTCTGGACAAGATCCCGAAGACGAGCGACCCAAAGGCCACGACCAGGACGCCCAGGCAATTGGCAAACCATGCCTCCGCCGGTAGCGAGCTGTAAGGCTCGCCACTGCCTCCGTTGCTGCAGCAGGTGGAGAATTTAAATTGGCACATTTCAGTTTTTTTGCACAGCCCCTTTCTGACCCACTAATTTTACAGCGCAACGACTCCCCCGATGGGGTTTTTTTGCGCGTTTTTTGGCCGTTTTTCCCGCTGAAATTAAAAAGAGACGTCGTGTCGTAATCAGCTGGATGTTGGGAGCACTCACAGCAGCAGTTTCTCGTTGATGCCGCTGATGCTCGAGGTCAGGCCGAGGATCAAGATCGCTTTGCCCACCCAGATGTGGACGGGTTTCAGGTTGCTGCGGAACCACAACGGGGAACGGGGAAGCAAGAAAGCGGCCAGGCCGAGGATCCACTATCCGTCAGCACCGTGAAAGGACAAGGGGGGGGAATCAAATGTTTTCCTTACAGTCTCATCTTTGTTCGTACCATCACATTCAATAACTCATTGGTAAAAAAAATGCACGTATAAACATCTGTCGTTACCATACCTGTAACGCGAACATTACCACGGTGCAGATGCCGACCCAGCTGTGCAGAGAGTACAGGTGGGCGATGTTGAGGCCTCTGTGGAAGTCAAACACGGCGCACAGGCCCAGGATGGACAGCAGCAGCGCCAGGAGCGTCAGCCCGGCGTGCACCAGCTTCCAGGTGTGTTTCCTCTGCCTCCAGGTGAAGGGTATGCGATACACGACGGCCGCTGCAGGCGCACGGGTGGAGAAAAAGATGGCGAGTATGAGAAGTAAATTCTACAAACAGACTATTTGTCCCGGTAATAATTAGCTATGTTCTGCTTTTAATCTAAATTACTGACCGATTACTTCTTATTGCTATCGTCAAATAAGGACAAAATCAAGAGAGGTGATATTTTCGGTTACATTAACATCAAAATCGGAGCTGATTCAATCATCTGGTGGAGAACGTAATGCGTTCGGTTCCTACACCAGTTTGATTCAGTTCAGTTTTTGTGGGTATGATGATGTCTAAGTAAAATCAGTTTAGCCCATTGAAAACACCTCTATCGGCTCCGATGAGGACACAAGACGTTATGAGAAATGATGCTACATTAGTAAACAAAGCCTGGATCAGTTGCTGGAACTCATTTTCACTGAGAACCGTTTCAATGCAACATGTTCGTACACTGTACGGATACACCTCTGTTTTTATTGCGTATAGGGAGTTCAAAGTTGCATATGTAAGATGCATTGAATTCCAGCTGTTAATGAGAGTTTTTTTACGAGTTTTTATAATATTTTATTATTATTATCTTATTTTTAATAAAATATCAAAGGGGTGCCCCAAAGTAGTTGGACTTTTAGTACAGGTCAAGCTCCACAATCTCAGGAACCCACAGTTCCCATAACGTGTCGCCATGGCACCGGCAGGGCTCATCCTCTCCCCTCCGACGCCTGACGACCGTCTCCGGGGACCGCGTGTCCGTCCCCGAGACAAGTAAGCTAATAGTTATGCGCGAAATCAGGGGACTGATGCTTTGTTGTTGCCTCGTCAGCGGTGACCATATGATCCACAAAAATAACAGTAAACGCCCTTTATTTTCCTTTCCAAGACACTGCAGGAGAATTAATATTAAAGGGCCCATTTCAACAGAAAAATTTAACATTATTTGTGTGTTTTTTAGCTAATTTTTTAGGATTTCATTGCTGTTGTGCTGCATTATTATTTCCTGTTTTGTTCTCCCCCATTCATTTTAGCCTGGCATATCTACCAGCCACCACGGCGGCTCACCATTGCCACACAGAACCACCAGCCCGGACACCATGAGCACGGGATGCCAGTTGAACTCGAGGGCAGAACCGTCCCAGGAGAACCCGCCTCGCCACAGCGAGACCCAGAGGCCCACCAGCAGAACGCAGAGCAGGCCCAGGAACAGTAACAGCGCGTAGGTGACGTAGAAGAGCGTCGGCGGCCTCATGTCTGCGCCTCCGGTGGGCGGGAGCGAGCGCGATGTCTTATATCGCGAGTGGAACACAACAAAACAACAATGTAAATATGAGAAAAAAATGATTCAAATCCCACTTAAACAGAAATATAGAAGCATTTAAAGCTCAATTGACTTGATGCATCAAAAGTAAAGCTACTGAAGAACATTGGCACATTTCCTAGTATTATATACACTTTACATTACTGGATTATCATTATTATGGATGTAATCATGTGTAAGTGACATTTTACCATTTCATTTTAACTGCAGTTGCACGGCTCAGTCTCTGAAAGTGCAAAAGCACCACATCTTGTAAACATAGTTCTGCCTGTAAATGGGTGTATTATTATTATTATTATTATTATTATTATCATCAATCATCAATATAGTATTTCAATGTGTTTTTACTTCAGAAAGAACCAGTCCAAACTTTCCAATCTTTTCTTTTCTTTCTTTTCATTCTCCCTTTCAGCTCGATTTGGTTTTTAACTTCTAAGGAAGTAACCGTCCACGTCATGGGTCGCACTCACCAGGCCGCCGCTCCCAGTCCTCCACATGAATCCTGCCTCCTTGCCCTCGGTCGGCTCCAGAAGACGCTCGGTCCCACAGCCGGCGCTCTGCTCGCTCTCTCTCTCTCTCTCTCTGTTCCAACCACTCATTTATAGATGATCTCGTCTGACACGGCGTCCCGTCGGGAATCGTTTCTGATGTAAAAAAAGGCCGGTGGTTAAGGGAGGGATGGTCCGGGGGGAGGAGGGGGGAGTGTAGATGGGACAGGGCAGCGATTTCCCTTGGTTTTCCTGCTCAGTGTTGTGTATATTACTCATAGTTGTGCGTCTAAAAAAGAAAAAAAGAAAGATTACAAAATCCAAACACATTACAGGTTTCATAACACAACTCACTTTTTTGCTTGGTCATGTCAATTTGCTGTGGACTCTGGATTTCACATTTATTACAGAACATCCTGACTGTAAAATTAAGGCGATTATGAGACATATTCATAAAACAAAATACTTATTGTAGAGGTAAGAAAATTGAAAAAAAAAAAAAAAATTTAAAATCCAGGATCCAGTAGGTTTTTAAGGACAGTTACGAAATTTAAGGTCACGCCGGTTTTGCTTTCACAATTTCGTCAAAGGCAAATCAAAGTGTCATGATTTGACTTTGGCTCATTGTGTTGCTCAACTATATGTTGGAAATTAAAAAAAAACAAAAAACAGATTATGAAAGACACATAATCGACCTGAAGGGTAGCAGATGACCTCCGAGGCGCCGGACAGGGGACTTTCTTTTCCTTTTCTTTTTCTGTTTAGTAACGTGCAGAGACCCCCCTCACCGTGTCATCCGATTCCTCACGCATCTCCGGTACGAATAAAGGCCTCCACAGTTCGGGCGGCAAGTTCTGAGATCTGGCCTGGAGCAGATGATCGCACAGGGGCCCCGGTCACGAAGAGGGAGGGCCGACGCCGAGTGGATGTGTAATCTCATTTCACTTTGTAATGACAGAATGCAAAGGCAGGAGGACCGCGAGGCCGGGGGGGAAATTTTTTTTATTGCAGGAATCATGAGAGAGATACGTCATGTCAACAGCAGTACGAGTTCCGCATTTGAATAATATTCATGTGTACAAGTTGATTTGGGCTTTTAACAGTGACACAATGCAATACACCACGTTATCATTCGCGTGTGCAGAGAATAACAAGCTGCCGGTGAATCTTCTACACGTCGTAGAGCACCATGATGACCGGAGAGGTCAGCTCCATGTTGTGTATGATTTGCTTGGAGCAAACTTTCTCGTCGTCCTCGTCCTCCACAAAGACGGACACGAACTGCTGGGCCTCCCAGGGCACTTCCCGAGTCTGCGAGGCCAGCACACGGATGCAGTCCACGTCCTTCCTGAAGCCGAACTTCTTGTCCCCGGGAAGCGCGGGTGCGGCCGCGTGGAGGTCCTGGGACACGGAGGTGATGAAGGCGTCGATCTCCAGGGCCTTTTCTTTGATGAATACTCGGACGTTCCTTTTGCTGTGGTTGCTCATCTGGAACGCGGTGTTGTTGTTTCCCATTGTGCTACGTCTGATACGACCCGTGCGCGTGACCGCCTGGGACTGCTGGGCTTGCTGGAGGCTGTAGTTTTAAAAATAAGCAGTGATATCCAACGTACGCTGGGATAAGGCCTGTGCACATGTTAGATTTTCTATGCACTAAAAAAAACAACCAACATACACACCATTAATATTAATGAAAGTTAAGCAGAGCCTAAAGATCATGCCACCCTGCATTATACCCACATATCGAATGAGCATGTGACAAATAAAACTTTTGAATTTCATTAAATGTACACAGTTTTAAAGGGAAAATTGTGACGTTATCGATACAAAATCATATAACTTTTCCATTCTGTTTAGGATAAATGATCAAGGCTAAATTATTGAAAAGAAATAGCTTTACATATTTATACTATGTTATATTCTACACTGTTAATCAGTCTGGTCGTTGTTTTTAGTTTTTTACAGCATATTCCAAATCTTCAGAAAGAGCAAAACGAGCGACTCTTTCGTGCACTAACATGTATTAACACAAATCAGTTACCAAAACGGGTTAAGCTGACATTTCAGTCTCTTCTTTTTTTTTAATCCAGATTGAAGACAGAGCGAATTCTTACCTGCTGACACGACGGAAGGCGAAGTGACAATAACGTACCGTGGCCTCTCTTCCTCATCTGAGGAGTGTGTGTCTAATGGGCAACGTCTGATAATATGCAAAACTCTGAGTGGAGCCAGCATGGGGGCAATATATTTTAATGCACCTGCCATCGTAAGAGCGGGACACGTCCCATGAACTCATCCTTTTTTGGTTCATTTTATGTTTTTATGTTGCATGAAGGTGTCTGTGAATAGGCGGTAAAAGTAAAACCTAAAGGTAAATGTTGTAAAGTCTTTATTATCGTTTATTGGTGGATTTTTACTGTGTTGTTTCGAGCGTATCATAAATATACTGACATATTGACATGTTATGAGGTCCTCAACATCTGGCCAGGGACAGGAAATATGTAGCTTTATCAGAATAAAGGTAATTGGTTCGAAAGCATTCCTCCGTTCGGTCTTTATAAAGCCGTTTTGTGCTTCAGCACCGTTGGACGTCTGCCATGAAGTCGTGCTCCAATGTAGTCAGACATTTAAAAAAAAAAAAAACAGTTGAAATTACAGTTGAGAAGCTGCACACGTGAAATCTCTCTATAAGGTTTGTCATGGTGAGAGCGACGGGAAGGTGCCTCATTATAAGTACAGCATCTGGTTAGATAGAGCAGAGCCTCAATTTGCTGCATGGTTTGCATATACAAATTGGGGAAAAGTGCAATAAAGATTAAAAAAGAAAAAAAGAAAAAGGCTTTCGGGTTCCCGCCGGCCCTCCAGCACTTGTTCCCAGCACAGCGAGGATGTGGCTGCTGCTGATGTCACTGCTCATCTCGGATCCGAGTCCCCACGGAGACGGGGACGGGGTCACGGGCTGCCACGGTTGGAGAATGCGCAGAGGGCTGCTCGTCCCTGGCCCGCGGATGGCCCCCGGGGGACAATGGACAGCCCCCAGGGTCCTCGGGACCCCTCTGACCCGAGCCAGGCCCCGCGGTACGCCTATCCGGGGGAGCTTCGTGGATGCCGCTGTGCAGCACAAACAAAGGGCCCCCCCTTTTCACTTGGCATGTGCAGCACATGACGACAATGGACACAGTTTGTCTCATCAGGATTTGACAGAAATAATCCATAGGAGTCATATCCCGGCACTGGTATGTTTATTTCAGTCACTACTGATGTGAATCTCAAAAACTACTTGGCTTTATTACTTTATTACCTTATCAACTAAAAGGCTTTTTGTTCCCACTGATGTTTGCTCTCCACTAATGACTGTTGCCGCCATAATCCGTATCTTATCTGTCAACACATTGTGCATTTTTTTTTATCTCATTAATTTCCTAATTTTTCCCACTCGCTGCCGGGGTTGTTACAGTTGTGTCTTTATAATTATGCACAACATCTAAAAGCATGAAGCTGATGATTGCAAAAACAGTGACAACCTAGTATGTTTTCCTACCAGCTGCTGATTATAAGATTATTTGACCCGCAGCATGTCTGTGGCACCTTTTTGTAATTTCAAAAAGGCTTTTAAAGCAATTTCCATCTGATGCTTTTAACTCACAGAGAGGATCTTTACTGTGAAACACCCTCTACATATTCATTCAAGATCTCAGGGCCGAAAAACCAGTAAAGCGCTAATCCTAGGAACGAAAAGCAGAGTAAAATTTCCCCGTGGTTAAACAGACATATCAAAATAGAGTTTACTGAAACAGCGCAACAGTTGTGGAATGGGAATTTATTCCTTTAAGAATCCAATCTTCCTTCTGTTTGCACAGATAAGCATGAATGTTCTGCATGGTCGGCGGTGCATGTGGTGTATTCATGTCCTTAGAGAACCACATGCTTCAGCAGAACAGAGAAGAGTCACTAAAAAAAGAGCCACTAAAAGTTAATATTGTCTCTTTTTGGTTAAGAGGTCAAGAGTCACGCCGTTGGGTCTTTGCAGCAGAGCCCAGTGCTAACATGCAAGTGTGTAGCAAGTAATGGTTACCATTGTCACCATTGTCTTTGTTTTTGCATGCTAACTAGCACTGAACACAAAGTACAGCTCAGGCCAACGGGAACGCCATTATTTCTGACCCGTAAATGCAACCCAGCGATGGCGCTGGGTGAAAAGGCAACGCGGGAGCACAGTTCACACTTTGTAGGGCATGAATATCGGAAACCCGAATTTCACAGCGATCCATCCAATAGCCGTCGAGACGTCTCGTCGGGGCTCAAAAATATCCTGGCATAAGAAGAAAAGTCAAGGGGATCTACAAGGTCAATTGGGATTTATCCTCAGGGGACCATGAATGTCTGTACAAAATTTGATGGTGATCCATCCAATTGTTGCTGAGATATTTCAGCCTGGATGGAAGCGGTGGACTGACCGCTCGAGGCCAGCCATCCCCAGAGCCAAGCTGTTAGCATGGCTATAAATTTTTCACAGGGATCACGACATCATGACGAGTGCCCCTGAAATTGTGGGTTTTCATGATTTAGCTCATGCATTTTTCAGTTAGCGGTTTTTGTATCTAATTTTATCTTCCTCCCTTGCCGTTCCAGGTTGTTTCTCCACTACTTGAAGAGGGAAAGAGCATTCCAGCATTCCAGCTGAAGTCGGACACTCTGCCGGCGATGCACCTTATCACCAGAGTTGGCGATATTCACCACGTGGCCATGGATATAATCAAAGATCGCCCTGGTTCGGGGTCGGCTCGGTTCAGGGATCATCGCACGGATGCCCCGGGCCCCATTTTTCGGGCTCCTTTGCTGGAGAAACCCAAGAGCCGGGCGCCCGCCGCCGCCGTTAAACAGCAGAAGCTGCTGACAAAGAGATGCTGCGCTGCCACAACTGTGGTTATTTCCTGCCGCCTTGAAGAAGACGAAGAGAGATCAGCATTGGACCTTAAAGAAACATCCGCAGAACAGATCACAGAGCCTCTAATAAGAAAAAAAGAGGTCACACTGCGAGCGACGGGCATTAGAGTTCCCAGGCAGTTTGATGGACAGCAGCCTTTAAAAGCTTTAGTCAGTCAACATGACGTTTCCCAAACTGCTTCTCTGCACCCTGGCAGCTCTTCTGTGAAAACTCCAGATACATCACAATTAAGGACACGGATAAGTGCTGCCAGTGTTATGAAGAAAAATGAGCGTCTAAGCCTGGTTGATGGCTCAGCTTTGCATAAAAGTCTTCCGAAACAATTTTCTTTAAAAGCTGCATCCGGTGTGGGTGCTGACAGTGACGATGACAATGATGATGATGATGATGGGTTTGATGTTAAGAGGCAGCTCTTGTTGGTATCTGGAGTGAAGAAAGAGCCCGTAAATAAACCGGCGTATTGGCTCAGGGCTGCTCAGGAGGACAATAAGGAAGATTTCAATGGGAGGATCATCACAAAACAAGTAGAGCTTCGTCTCTGCCAGGATGGAGAAAGCAAAGCTGAACAATCACATACAAACACTGTTGAAAACGTGAGCCGGAAGAGATTAGCATTCATCTCGCAAACAGACTCTGTGTATAAAACAGATAATAACGACGTCGATCCCGAACAAGTGCCTACCGAGGTGCGAGAGGAAGCTTTAGCCGCCTTGTTACTTCCAGACACAGAGATGGAGACACAATCAGAACCACCACGTGAAAGAAAACTCATTCTGATCGCAGACACCGGCTGGAAAACAGTAAATATACCCGTAAAGGAGCCGGTTCAACGCACACCCATGACTAAGGTCACTAGGGAAAACTTTATCATTGAAGCAGATGATTCAAAGTGTAAATGCTTGAAAGAAACCATGCTTGCCCTAAACATTTATGCAACAGATGGAAGAGAGAGAATAGATGTGAAACCGGCGGAAAGTATCGCTAAAGTAACTAAGGCGTCTGCGTACACTGAGGAACAGGTCAAAGGAACGACAGAAAAAGTGGAACCCGCTGAGGAAACACTGCACGAAGACGTGAGCAGAAATCGTACTGAACAGGAGGAGAGTTTGCCATCGGAAGAACCAATCATAACGTCACCTCCCCCGTACGAAGACGCGACGGACACAGGAACAGCAAGAACGGGGACCGCGGCGGGGACAACAACAGCAAACGCCGAGACAACGCAAAGTCCGGAGGCCTTCCAGCAGAGCAGCGCAGGGGAGGCTGGCGCCCCGCCGAGCACGGACGAGACCCCGATGCCCACAATGGGCCCAAAGCCCGGGACGGACACCGGGCCCGGGTGCACAGAATGCATAACGAGGAATGTCGAGCCTTCGACGGGGAGGTCGCTGTCGGGCCTCAGGATGAGGGAGGACGTCCCAGCAACTGAAGCCCAGGGGGACACAATGAATAAAGAACAAGATGCAATGATCCGGCCAGAGACCGTGGGAAAAGAGGCGACCCGGCCCGATCCCGATCCTGATCCCGGGGCGGCCGCATATACATCCAAACCCTTAGAACGAATCCACGACCACGCCGCAAACGACCCTTCGGAAGTAGGTGAAGTTGTGGTACCGGAGCGAAAAAATATTTCTTTATAAATATTTATAAATAAATATTTCTTTTGTTTGGACAGTGCTAGGCTAACTGTTCCCCCCTGTTTACAGTCTTTTTTGCTAAGCTAAGCTAATCGGCTCCCGGCTCCCGGCTCTTTCCGGCTCTTTATCCCACAGAAATGAGACCGGTATCGATCTTCCATCCCTCTGCCGGAAGCATATGAGCATATTTTCCCTTAACGCGGAAGTTTGGCTTTAAGATATACACAGTCTAAATAGATGTTTACATACACAGATATATGTGGCGTATAACACAGAGATGAGAATGTAAACGGAAACAAAAGGGATGAAAGTTGAAGATGGGCTACGAATCATTGATTTTCGAAAGTAAAAATGGTGAATTGCACAATAATACTCAACTTAAAATATAATTGGTGGAAACCCTAATTTGCTAAGTGAAAACACTGGTTTTATTTAAATATGCTTTCGAAACCGCTCCACTTCTCTTCAGCCGCGAACGTACTGATGAAAGTTCTCCTCAGCCCGCAGGTGAGACGGTGCCGGCGTGCGGAGGCCTTGTCCACCGCACCGAAGCCGGGTGGAAACACTGCGTGGAGAGATTCGCCAGGGCGGGGACGGGGACGGTTCCCTGGAGGGAAACCGCGGATGCACCCGAGGGAGCGCGAGAGGCGGGGAGAGGTCGCCCGTCGGCCGTGGACCCCAACGACGATGAAAACGACCATTTCTACTATTCTGACGGGGTGCTGAGAAGGGTTCGGACGAACTTTTACCCCTACGACAGGATTTGACGGCGACAGAGCAGGAGCCGCGAAACCTCGGGGAGTTTCCCACCGTTCACCCAGTGAGAAGGAAAAAACAAAACAAGGGTCGGCTCATGAACGTCTCTCTCCGTCGTATCTGGCGTCTTACGCCGAGGAATGAGGTCGACAACTTTGAAGGATCAGGCGCCACGGATTAACGCGCCGAGAGGCTCAGACTAATGCTTGGAAAGTAAAACAAAACCCAGGGGGGCTGAAGGATTTTAACCTTGCAAAATAAAATGCAAAACACAGTCACAGCTAATCATTGACAACGCTGATGACTGAGGCCTCCGTTGATTTTTTTTTTCTCTCTCTCATTACAATATGTGCTCACTCAAGTATCGCTTGACCTGGTGGCCAGCAATGACACACAGTTCCCTGTTTGGTCCCCGGACGACTCAGCCATGTCACAGTGTCCCCAGAGTGCAGAGGAGGAAACACTTGGTGAACAAGAACATATTAAAAGAAACGTATGTGGGTACGGTCCATCTAAGCAGCATGAAACACTTCCACTTCTGAGTCAAGTTCATAGAAACCTTCCTGGATTTATTT
Organism: Istiophorus platypterus; assembly: GCA_016859345.1. Lineage (NCBI taxonomy): Eukaryota > Metazoa > Chordata > Actinopteri > Istiophoriformes > Istiophoridae > Istiophorus > Istiophorus platypterus. The sequence continues at coordinate 4,672,766 of CM029128.1, read as the reverse complement.
AAATAAGTTCCCCGACCCTTAGATGCACCGTGAGCAACATGTATGTCACTTAAAGTGAGACCACATAGAGCAATCGAAGCACAGCCATCATTTCTGTTCGGGACATTTAGGACTGATGACTTCATTTGATTTTCACCTTATTGAATACGAACTTTTTTTTTTTCCCCAGGAGCCTTTGTACATAAACCCTTCTTGTATTCGTTTGTTTTGGTATTTTTTTTAACCTGTTTTTTATCATGTTGCTGTATTTTAATCAGTGTGAACGTTAAATAAGGCGCATTGTGCCCATGTGTATAATACAACCTTCGTGCCTGGTGTGAAAACCTGAGCATTTGAGTCCGGGGTCTCTTTCACAGCATCTCTTTATCCTGTATAAATCAAATGAAGCAGTGGTTTAATAATGAATTTTTCTTGTTTATAACAAAACCTAAGTTTAAAAAAACACACCTGTGAAATAACACTAAACTCCTGAAAGGAGAGTATTTAGCATTTAGCTCATACAGTTTAGTTACTATCATTTGCTCCCTGTTTATGAGTTCCAAAAAGTTTAAATTAACATTTAAATTGATATAATCTCCTTGATCAATACGTGTTTCAATCCAACATATGTGACAGGTAATAATCCCTTCTAATCTCAGGTAATTCTGTGGATACCAAGATTATGAAGTCTGGGGATTAAGATGATTTCTGCTCCTCGTCTTTCAACAATGGTACGTTTTTTAAAAAAATTATCAGCCGTAGCAGATTATATCAAAAACAATGACACTATCTGGCAGAGCGGAGGTTGAAATTAAAAAATGCAGCGTTAATGTTCGAGCTGCACGAAAAAGGAATAAATTAAAAAAATGTACAGGCGATACTTTCTCTGGTGTAAACAGACAATGGAAACATCAGTCATTTCAAGCAAATCGAAGAAAGGTATCTGTACAAAACATTTATTTAAAATTGACATAAAAACAGCTTTGCATGTTGTATTTGCATAATTTAAAATCTGAAATCCATGTCAAGCAAACAATAACTAAGGGGTGGGTGGAGGGGTGGCTTAATGGAAAGTTCTTTACATGAGGAAAGTTAATTGAACAGTTTAGGACTCGCAATGAAATATGTAAAAAGGTAAAAACCCAGTATGTAAAAAAAAAAAAAAAAAAAAAAAAGAAAAGAAAAGAGAGACGTTACACTCACACAAACATGCACTGAAGCCTATTCACTGCTATAATGCTTCAGGAAAGTCTGAGAGGAATTTTATAAAGAAATAAAGAAAAAGAAAAAGAAAAGGGGGATACGATTGAGGAAGCGGACGAGTTAAAAAAAAACAAAACAGAAAAAGAAGGAAATTTAAAGTGAGAACGAGTGAGAAAGCGGTTTACAGGGTCCCTAGAAATTGATGCAGGCTGTAATTTCATTGTCTGTCCATAGATGGCAGTGCCAGCACTGTAGCGTCACTCTTCAGCAATAATATATAAATCTGTAACTCTTTTACTTTATACACGGGGGGTGCAGGAAAACGGGCAGGATTCAGGTTTCAAACGCCTCGACGTCGGCGGCGCGTCAGGTCGTCTCCGATGACTTCACACCTCACGATACTCATTATAAAGTTTGTTAATAGAGCTGAATACAGTATACACACGGAGACATATACACGTTTTGGGGGCCCCGACGCTCTCTGGACGACTGGGGGGGGCTGGTGAATAAATCTGAGCTACTTTTTTTTGGAAATCCAGAAAAAGCTTCCTTCATCTTGTCTGAGTCTAACTGAGACAAAACAATCCGTACCTGCACCTCAAGTCGCCGCCGGACTGGACGGGTCGGCCCTCGTTTCAGACTCCGGCTCGGCACCTTCTCGCTCTCGGCATCGAGGAAGCCGTTTGTTTTAAGTTGTTTTTCTCTTTATTTGTTTGTTTTGGTTTTTTTATTGTTTTTTTTGTTTTTTTTCCTTTCTCCTTTTTCCAGAAAGTGGTCTACGCTGGGAACAATGGCACAAGCGACGCCGACCAACGGTTCAGTGTGGTGCCGGGCGTCGCGCCAAACACAGTGCAGCGCGCAGGGACGGGGGTTGTAACAAAAAAGAAAACAACAACAGGAAACAAAAAACAAAACAAACAACAACAACAAAAACTTTCGACGGAAAAGATTCAACCACACCTCGAAAAAAAAAAATGATCTCAGTCTTTTTTTTTTTTTTGCCCTGTTGCTAAATATCATCACAACACAAACAGACAGTGTGCTTGTTTTCCAGGGTCACTTTTGGCAATGGTATAAATAATAAAAGATAATCATTATTCATTACAATAAATATAACAATAAATAAAAAAAACAAAAAACTTTGAAGTTTTTCATAGTTAATTGAAAAGATTGTGGAGACGTTTTTTACTAAAAGTTGCTCCGACAGCCTCTAACAGCTTGTGAAATTCCTTCTCCGACATCATGTATAAGTAGTAACACTGAACATATAAAGAACGGACGACAAAAAAACAAAAACGAAAAAACAAACAAAAAACATTTCTATGGTGCGACTTGATTGTTTAAAAAAAAGAAAGAAAAAGACTTTTTTTAAATCAATGAAAGACAATAAAATAAGATTAAAAAAAAGATACCTAAGTAAATTTTAGATTATCGAATGGCGTTGAGGAGGTAAAGTTTATCGTTAGTAAGGCTGCACGTGAGCTGTTGCCGTAACGTGTGGGCAATATCTTCTTATCATTAGTCTTGAAAATGCTCACCGACTGTTGCATACAGTTTCAGAGACGCCTAAATCTGCAAAACAACAACAAATACAACAACAACAACAACAACAACAACAACAACAAAAATAAAAACCCAAACATAGCATGATTGTAGTTTAAAATCCTACATGTGCTAGAGGTCAGTGCATCAAAGAGGCACAGTAATAGTGACAGGGTTAATGCCACTCCTACAAACCAGTGTATATCCTCGTCCCCGGGTGGCGTGCTACGATCTGGCCGGATCACCAGGCGCGCGACGCCCGGAGACTTTAAGCTTTCAGTATATTTGGCTGCTTCATCCCAGCCAAGACACACGGAGCCGTTTTAATTCTTTTTTTTTTTCCCTCTGCCCCCAGAAGTTGACGCCTTCACTTTTTCTTTTTTTGTTTTTCATCTGTTTTTTTTTTTTCGACCACGAAACGCCCTCCACGCGTTGGTCGTCACGCCTCAGTATGTGGCAGATAGTCGGCGTCCTCGGAGCGCTGATCAGTTCGACTCGACCTTCCCCTTTTTGTGGTTTTCTTCTTAAAAAAAAAAAAAAAAAAAAATCAAAAAAACCAAACAGACAAACTACTGGCTTTTGAAGTTTGCGCGGCCGGTCGGCCACAAGGAGGTAAAGCCTGTTCGTGAGACGCCGCTGTCCGCGGACAGTGCCCGTGTGCTTTTAGTTTCTCTCGTATTAAGTGTGTGTTTACTTCATTCGCCGTCCCCGCAGCGTCCCGGCTCTCAGGGTGCGTCGGCGTGCCTGTAGTAGCCCCTCTGCAGCGCCGTGGAGGCGATGCTCTCGGCAGAGCGCCGCTGGTCCATGCTCAGCAAAGCGTCCAACAGGTCGTTGATGTCGGCCTTCAGCCCCTGCCTCTGCATCCAGTTCTTCAGCAGTTCGTACACTTTGTCGCCGGGGGCGCCGTTCTCCGCGATCCGGATGTGGTTGTCGCTGACGCCGATCATCCTGAAGAACTTGTTGTGGATCCGCACGTCCAGGTACTCGTCGAACAAATCAAAGCTCTTCTTCAGGGATTTTTCTGACCCTTTAAGAAGAAAAGAAAAAAGAAGAAAAAATTGAGAAAATTTGGATTATGAGACACAGAATGGTGCAGTTAGTTGCATACACCATAAAATCTAGATGAATGATTATCTCCACACTCCCTTGGAATGGACCTATAATGGATTGTTAATGCTATTGTGCAATTAAGTTAAAGTCCCACAAAAAAAACCCACACAGCAGCTGTATGCACATTTCTATACGAGTCTAGGAACAATCCGCACCGTTCAGTGCAGTTTTCCTTCAGGGGTTTGCATACATAAAAATGTTAATAGAGGATCAAACAGATCTGTAAAGCCATGCCTTTCTTTAATTTAGCACGAGAAAGAAAAAAAAAAAAAAAAGACGGTAAAAAAAGACGGCGCACACCAAAAGCCCCGAAGGCCTAGATATGGCCTGACTGTCATGAGATTATTAATCTATCAAGCAGCTAATGCCAGATCTTGAGGAGATACTGTTTATTTGACCTCCCTGTTGTGGACTGACATGAACTGCAGAAAACCGTGCAGTTCTCTCTGTGGCCGGCTTTCAGGGCAAAAACCGAACTGGCACGAAAAGAAAAGAAAAGAAAGAAGAAGAGGAAGAAAAAAACGAGGGAGAGACGAGTGAGTAAATGGTAAATGAAGCGTATATAGCGCTTTTCTAGTCTTTTGTGGCCACTCAAAGCGCTTTTACACTACTGTCACAACCACCCATTCACACACACGCTCAAACGGCGCTTTCCCTACACATCTACGCACACAAATTCTCACTCCGACGACAGACGTCGGGGAAATTTGGGGTTCGGTATCTTGCCCAAGGACACTTCAACATGCGGAGGATCGAACCACCACCCTTGTGGTTTTTGGGGCACCCTGAGCCCCCCCCCCACCCAACTTCCTCCCCACCTCCCCACCACGCCACCGCGGGAGTGAGCGGAGTCTTACCTTGCAGCGGCACCAGTCGCCTTCCCAGGGGATCGTCCTATGAAATGGGAAAAAATACGGATGTAAGTGACCCCGGCGTAGGTGATTAAAACGTGAAAAGGAAATTAAAGACAAACTAAAACCATATGGGCTGAATTACTCGGTTGTTTTTTTTTTGTTGTTTGTTTTTTTGTTCTCGTTTAAATTGTTTCCCCTCACCATGTCTGCAGGCGGCAGCCTGAAGGCGCTGGGGCTCTGGTGCGGCGTGCTGCCGGACGAAACCGCGGTGGGTAGGGCTGACAGGCTGGTCTGGGACGAGCTGGTGGTGTTGGGCAAACTGTCCCCCAGCCCTCGGTCCTCGTCCTCCAGGGGAGGGGACTTGCTTATCCCGGCCTGGGTCTCCTGCAGTAGGGGCCGTGACTCGGGGCTCCTCTCCTCCCAGACCCCCCTGATTCTGGTTCTTCTCTCTCTCTCTCCGTCCGCCTCCCTCTGCCCGGAGGATGGGGAGAAAAAAAAAAAAAAAAAAAAAAAAAAACTGGGTCTCCTGCAGTAGGGGCCGTGACTCGGCGGCGATCTCCTCCCTCCAGACAGATTTTCTGTTATTCTGTCTCTCTCTGCCCTCTGCCCCTCGCTCTGCCTGGAGGGAGGGGAAAAAAAAAAAAAAAAAAAAACAACAAAAAAAAAGTTGACAAATTGGACCACAGATAATCTAAAGTAATCATGACTGCTTGCACACATGAGCAACCAGTTCAAAAGTCTTTAAAAAAAAAAAAGAGAAGGAATGTGAACGAAATAAACACAAAACAAAACGGTAACTCACGATAGGAATCTTCACAATTTCACTGGATTCACAAGGGCTCTTTAAACCTGTTTTTTAAAGCAGAAAAAAGCAGCTTTAGGAAAAGACCATCAATAAAAGAAAAAAAACAACATCATCAACAACAACAACAACAACAACAACTGCCTGACGTCAACTCACATGGTAATTCAAACGAATGCTGCTTGGTCACAAACCACCACACCCCCAGTCCGATGAGGAGGAGGAGGATGATGGCCAGGATAGCACATATAGGGATAACTGAAAAAAAAAAAAAAAATAAGTTGACAAATTGAACACAGATAATCTAGATAAAATAACTGCTTGAAACAGACATTGAGCAACACAGTTGCTGTAAAAGTTGGGCTTAAAAATGGAGAAGGATCAAAATCGCTCGCAGCAGAGCCAGAGGTATCACGTGTTACGCTGATAGCAGCTAATGTGGCCTCAAGTAGAGGTGAGGAGAGGAAAAAAATATATAGAATGAAATACAACCATCTCAGCAGAGAAGCAGTAAAATCGCACTCACTTGGCACAGCGCTTGCAGACCTCGCAGGCCTGGTCCGGCACGCAGAAGGTGTTCGGTCGGCACTGGCACTTGGTGTCCGTGGTCTCGGTGCAGGAAGCAGTTTTGATCTCATCTGTGGGACACGAACGAGCAGATCGGTCAACAAGGAACGTGGTGACGACGAGGGGCCCGGGACGCCAAATCAGAGACGGATTAAATCGACCCACACGGAGATAAAGATGGGGACGGGGCTACTCACTCGCTGAAGGCGCTCGTTGAATAAGGGCTTTAACAGCACGGTAAAAAATTAAACGCACAGGAAGATATGATGAGACGACTCTTCGGCTACAGGCGACATTATGGACTTTAAGGACCAGTGAGGTGGCATGTATCGAAATACATGCGCTTCTTTGAATTATAAAGTTAAAGCCATGCTGTGATTTAAGGTGGCTCGACAGCGCCATACGTGGTGATGTGGTAACGGCAATGGCCTCTGATTTAAGCATCATATAAAGAAGCTTCACCGTTAGGCTGTTATTATCGTGCATATCTTTGCTTTAACAAGAAAAAAGATGACACATTTTTAAAAGTAGAAATTTTAAATAATAGATGAATAAGGACACATAACACTGATTTATCAATTTTTTAAAAAATATCATAACGGGAAAAACGTTGCGCCACAGGGCCGGTTCTTGAAGCAAGTCCCTATATGAATCCGTTGTGGAAATATTAAAAACAAAGTCTCCGTGTGTGTTCCCGGTGGTTGGTCGCTGGAGCGACCCAGTTCAACAACTCCGGTTCAACGACTCAGGTTCAAAACCCCGGTTCAACAACCCCGGTTCAACAACCCCGGTTCAACAACCCCGGTTCAACAACCATGGTTCAACAACCACGGTTCAACAACCATGGTTCAACGAAACAACACAAACACAACAAAACACAGAAAACAAAACACAAATAAATAAAGATAAAAAAAAAAAGAAAAAAAACTATGGTTCAACACCCCCCCCGTTAAACACAAACAACACACAAAAAAACATAACAAACATATAAAAATAAATTGAATAAAAAAAACAAGAAGGGCCCGGCCTCATAAAAAAAAGAAAAGTAAAAACATGAAAACAGCAGTCGGGGCTTGGCAACAGTGCGGTATTGCAATAATAGGGGTTATCGCGAAGGCCATGTGTAATAAGTAGACTCCTATTCAACCTGTGACCAACTGTTGAACAAGGAACGACTTTTCAGCGAATGTGTAGGAAACTAGGAATCGAGTGGTAACCTTTTGAAAAAAAACATTTTTTTAGCGGAGAATCCGGTGCCGCCCGTTTCCTGAGCGGCGGCCTAAAAACGCGGCGCTTGGACGGTTTCACAGCAAAATGCAAAGACAAACTCTCCCCATCTTCCATTCGCACAATTCAACTCACTTCTTAGTGAGTTCTTAAGAGTTTAGAAACACTCTCTCTCAAGCAGCCTTTCGCATGTTCATTCCCAGTGCAAATATAAGTCTCACAATTTGTGATCTGCTGGCAAACACTTCATGACCTTCATCAGGAAATTGTTGAGAAAGTTTATCAGCGGTTTATGAAGTGGAAAAACTTATGTATTTTAATAGTGGGGGGTCGGGGGGTTTGTCTTCTCTTGGTTTATCTCCCCTATGATCGATTGGAACGACTTTTAATGCGGCGAAGGGTCGACCGCGGCCTGCGGGGATCACAGCCGTGGCTCATGTTGTGTTTGTGGCGATGCCGGGCTACATACAGGGCGACCTGACGGCCCCGGGCGACTGCTGCACAGGCCACGGATTCGTCGGCAGGCAGGTGACAAATGCAATGTTTTGCTCAGACGAATGATTATGCCTTTGCCCTGTGATTGTTTTTTTTTTTCCTGCGGTAAAAAAAAAATCTGCATACATTGGTCTGGTAGGCAAGAGGCATTACTATTTACATAACTAGCTTATAGTGTTTTCTTAGGGTAGTGAATTATTGTCTTTTACCTCAGCGGCCACTGGAATTAATTCTAAAGCAATAAACCAATAACATTTATCATCTCTGAGCTTCCCTGTGGCCGGAGCCCGAGTTCACTGTACAAACGTCCACTCTTTGTCACACAGAGGCCACCGCTGCGTTTACAAAGGCAGTTAACAAACCGCTGCATTTGCCAAGTGATGAGGACAATGGGTTTGGTTGTCGTAATTTTAATGATGTATAATGATCAAAATCCAATTACAATTTTCCAATATAAAACAATTTCCCCAGGGTGGATGGGGGTTGGGGGTGGGGGGTGGTTGGTTGTTTCATTCGGTGCTAAAAACGGGACGCAAACACTCTTTGGTTCCAGGCAAGGGCCGTTAAACCCTCGGCCCCGCACCACACTAGTCTCTCTGATGACGACAGGGCAGATAATTATCAGGCGATGACAAGTAACGACTGATTAACTGTGATATGTCCCATAAAAAATGTGTTAAAAAAAATGTGCATGGTTTTAAAAATTGTGAAATATTTCCTGCAATGATGCCGCTGATTTATGAAAACTGTTCCCCTGCAAGTTAAAAAAATAAAACAAATAAAAACTTGTAATTTGTTCGAAGAGGAAAAAAATTACAATGGCGGTCAAACAAAGCTTACATTGTTTGGACTTTTAAAAAATACGCTGCCGACATTGTTCAGTGACACAAACTGCCCCTTTTCGCCACATTTGTTCGCCGTTTAGCTAATTTGATCAAGATAGAAATCGAGTTTTGTTACAGTATGTGGGCTTCATCTGCAGTGGGGGCAACGACGCCGTTGACAATGCGGCGTCTGCCTCCTTTGCGCTGTGCTAAAGAGGCCGATTTTCACATGGTTCCCGTGCCGGCGCCGGACACGGGACCGTGACCTGTGCCTGTTGTTCCCGTTCAGGACTGTGGTTCGATGCAGGGAGAGATCCTTCCCCTTCCCCTTAAAACAGTATGTGAATCAGGGCAAAACCAAAAAACAAAAAACAAAAAACTAAAAAAAGAAAACAGTCAGAATTGGGAAATAGGTTAATATGGTGCAGCTGCTGTTTGAAGATACACTTTCAGTGATTGATACTGTTGTTCTATTAAACTAGCAGGTGTTTTGCGTGCGTCTGAAAGTTGTGGGGTGGAGAGGAAAGGGATGGGGGAACATGAACAGATTTTTCAGTGTATTTCCTATCCAATCTAAATATTTTCGACAGTTCACTAAATATGACTCAATCATTGAATGAATAATGACACATTCTTCACTTCTACAGATGAAAAACTCTCCACAGCTAAAGGGAAACGTCTCTAACTCCATCTGACGCCATAAGTGAATCATTCCATCAACAGTGGCCTTGTCAAAATAAAACCTTTCTCAACAGGAAGTCCTGCAGAAAACGGCATAGTTCATTTCAAGTGCAAATGGGGGGGGGGGGTAAAACTTGAGCAAAAAAAAAAAAACACACACACAAACCTCTATCCTAAAAAAAGCCAACGATGAATGAGCACAAACTCTCACCCTATGTAACACTAGCCTCTTTTCTGCGGCTCCAGCCTTTCACGGGACACAAAGACGCCCGGTGCGGGGGACAATGAGACACGGCCACACCCGGTCGGCCCAGGTAGGACAGACACACAAGCACAACTCTCCAGGGACAGGTAACATTCCCTCACATTCGCTGTGCGGAACAAAAACAACAAAGACACGCCCTGCTGCGCCGCGTAACAGCATAAGATCACTTTTTCATGAGTGTATCTGGGAAGGGGTGGGGGGGCACGAACAAAAGGGTATTAACTTTCCCAAACAGTATATCAGGGATACAGAAGAACTTTTGTGTAAATTTTTTTTTTTTGTTTAAAAGATAATGGATTGAATTAAAAGGGGCAATTCAGCGAGGTGTCATTTCATTTCTTTTCTTTTCCCTTTAACCACCTGGGACTTCAGCATCTTCAGCATTCAGATTTGACAAAGCTATTTCCTGGTTCAATCTGACGTGACATATTTGCTGTAGTTGTTCGTCAGACCCCTCTTATGATAAACCTGTCTACAGTGTCAATATTTCCAGGTTTGTTTTCTCTGTCTCCCACGATGGTAAATTTGAGCATCCTTGGGTTTTGAACTGTCAGTCGAGCAAAACAAGAAATCTGAGCATGTCTGAGCTTTGTTGACATTTTAGAAATCAAAACATTGTAGGCTGAAGAAATACTGAATTGATAGTTACTCAATAGACTTTGTCGTGACTGTTATATAGTTAGGAGGAGTTATATAGGAGGAAAGAACTGCATCATATCACCCCTTGCACTGATTGGCCAAGATGGATCATGATGTAAAGCTGCGAGACCCAAATCTTAGTAGATGTTACATTAAATAATGACCCAAAGGGCAAAAAAACCCAAACAAACAAACAAAAAAACACAAGACCTAGGTTGTAGATAAACAAAATTCTTATGTGATTAAACAACAAACAAACGAACAAAAAAAATCCCTGGGTATTATCCCTTCTCACAGACTGGTTACGACGAAAACCACAGGAGGAGACGCAGCGGATGCGGTTACCTGAGCGGCAGTGGGTGCACGGCAGACAGCGGTTCATCCCGTTGGAGTGTTCCGTGTAGGTCTGGCCGTGCTCGCAGGGAAGACATGTCCCCTGCTCCTTGTCCTTCTCACAGGCCTTCTGCACAAAGGTTCCTGCAAAACGAGGCGAGAAAGAACAGTCAGGCAACATCTCAGATGGTAAATACATAATATATACACACACACACACATAAAAACGCACGCACGCGCCCGTTTATACGGCTGATACCAGGTCATGTGAATCTTCCCGCCTTTAATGTGATGCGTTTCCTGCTGTAACAGGATGCTGGGGCAGGACATACCACAGCGAGGGATCGCACGATGTTATTAGCTTCTCAACCGTAAACCGATGGGATATCGGCTAAGGAGACCGGGGCAGTTAGATTTGATTGAAGTGCAGAGGGGGTCGGGGGTCGGGGGTCAGGGGTCAGAATTCTGAGGGTTTTTTTTTTTTCCCTTGCTTGAGGGGCTTCCAGGACGGTAAAGTCCACATTTCATGGGGACTATTCACCGAACTGCACAGTTATGTGTCCTGCTGAGGATTTTTTATACCCAGGTCACGCATGCCACGAATAAAACCACTTGATGCTCATATGTTTTCCGGATTTGTCTGAGGCACGAATTAAAAAAAAAAAAAAAAAAGGAATGGGAATGGGAAAAATGCAACAGACTGCAAAGACATCTTTGGTTGAATATTCAGTGAATCGAGTACTGGTATTGTCGCTGGTTTGGGAGGAAAGGAAGTTTTGGTTTTTTTGGGGGTGTGAAACTGTTTTGGGCAAAAAAAACAAACAAAAAAAACAAACAAAAAAAAAAACCTTATAATAATAATAATACTAATAATAAAAAAACATTGTGTCTGGTTGGATAAAGGCTAATACAAACAAGGAAGAAGTAAAAAGCTAACACTGCATTCTCTTAAGTGGTCACAGTGGTTTTTAAATATGTGGTGAAAACTGACCAACTGGCAACAACGCAAGAGAAAAAGAATCATAAAATGGAGAAAACAGAATATCCGAGGTTTTTGTTTTTGGTTTTTTTTTTGAAACCCCAGTAACAAGCACACACGACGTGCTCGGCTCCATCTGATTATTTCCGTGAATGATCACGCGCGAAAAACTCTCCACCTTTGTCTCTGTCCTGTGTCCTTGTGTCCTTGACACTGACGATCTCCCGAAAGGCCTCACTTCCATGGCCACCACGAATAAAGCGTGTTGATATAAGAGAGCGAGTGCGAACTGGTGCAGAACCGAGGCCGTTTCAGTCAAACGGACACAAAAGAATCCAAATAAAAGTAAACTCAAGTTTTTAAAATACTCTTAAATGTCCATGCACTCATAATTTGATAAAGGGACAAGAAATAACACATTAGTTAATTATGTCAGGAATTAGTGCTGAATGTGAACCAAAGAGACTGGAGTTTAATTTGACAAAAACAAAATTACAAAACCTTTGGTTGATTAAATATAAAAATGGGATTTCTTAGAATTCAGGCTGGTAAATGAAATAATTTAATCAGCTGGCAGCAGCATGCAGTAATTGCATCTTGGCTAAATAAGTTCAGAGCTAAAAAAAATTAACAGCCTCCCCAAATTCTTTGCATGATAAACTAAGAAGGTCAGGGCTTTTAATTAGTCGAGGTTTAAAAATAGCTTGCGCTTCATATCTGGCCCTTTTTCGCTCCCCTTTTTGATTCAGATCCGCCGGGCAGCAGTTTGTGTCCGGCTCCACGCGAGAGCTTCCTTACCGGCCTGGCAGTTCTGGCAGCACAGTCCCTGGTGGAGGTACTGCTCGTTCTCCACGCAGGTTCTGTGCCGGCGGAGGGTGAGGTTCCTCTGCTCGTCGCTGGCCCACTGGGACGCTGGGGAGTCCGCAGCCCAACACACCAGCCCGGTGAGGAGCGTCGCCACCAACACCTGAATCATCGAGGTCGGGGGGTGGGGGGAGAGAGAGATGAAAGCTTTGGATCATTATGTGTATCCATGGCATATAGGCTCACCCACTCAATCTCATTAGACAGAGGGACAGTAAAGAGGAGAGTCTATCTTCATAGGAAACCTTGTGTGAGCAATCTACGACTTAATTTGAACCATCTGATCTGAACATCTGCCGTGGGAAAGCAATTAAGGGAGCCGTGCAGCTGGTCAGAACCGGCGGCAAAAACAATCCCGTGTGTGCACGGCGACGCGGTTATCAGCTAACTGCGCGCGGGAGCGACAGGCGACCGAAAACTTAATAACCCGCCGCGATCTGGTCTAAGAAGTTTAAGGAAAAAAAACAAAACAGCGGAGACGCCGCTTCCCCGGTGAGGGTTGGGACGAAGGCGTCTGAGCTCGCAGCGGCGCGCACATATCGAATGTGACTCCAGAGATCCATTCATGTGCGAGATAATAACAGGCTTGTAGAGGTGGGCGACCGGGGAGAATGCAGCCCGACGCTTTAGCGTGGCCCCCAGGCGCTGGTGTTTATTCACACGCTTTTCACCGTGTCAACGTGAGATGGCCCTATTCATCGGGCGAACAACACACTTTAGTGCCTCTACTTCAAATGACCCACATTCTTAAACCCCCGGCTCTTTGAATGCTGCGACATGCGACACCGCCACGGAGCAAACCCCGAACGCCATGTGACACCTCCTGGGTAAATGGGAGGCCTAGATTTCTGAGGTTTTGTCTATCTTGTGCAGCCGGCGCCCCTCCCCACCTGTGGCTGGACCCGGGGGGGGGGGGCAGGTTAGGGTGGAGCGAGTCAGGTTGAGAAGGGAGGAAGAGCAAGAGGAGGAGGAGGAGGAGGAGGAGGAGGAGGAGGAGGAGGAGTAGGGGTTGATCAAAAGTGAGAAACTGTAGAAAGTAAACTGAGGATGGGCCGCTCTAGTGGGGATAGGCGGTCTAAAAAGACAGTGTGGGAGAATGAAAGGAAGAAAGACTAAGGGGAGACAGACGGAGGTAGAGAAAGAAGGGACAGGCTGGAGCCCAGACCAACTCCTGACTCGCTGGACTCGGCTCTCTGGAGGGCCGCCATGCCTTGTTGTTCAAAAGAACTTTCCCCTCTCCGTCTCTCTCTCTCTCTCCCCTTCCCTCTCGCTGCCTTTTCCCTTCTTCCTCTCCCTCTGCTCACGTCAGACTTTCCAAAGACGCTAAGAGGCAGACGTGGAGGGGCAGACGGCCGGCAGAGCATTCACAATCACACCATTTAGATCTATCCAAACATTCTGGAGAGGGGGGGGGCAGAAGAGAGAAGGAAAGGGGAGGGAGACAAAATGAGAGGAGGGGGACGGGGGGGCTAACAGCTTGCATGACACAGGGTGAGTCTTTAGACTTGAATACACTATGTGTATGACTGCAGGGTGAGGGGGGAGCAGGGAGAGACATGGAACATGGGAAAGAGTGAGCAGAAAAGGACCGTGTGAAAAAGGCAAGAGAGAAAAATTCGCTTATAAACACGTGTGCACGACAAAGCGGTGGAAAGAAACGATGAGGGGGGGGGTGAAAAGAAAAAAGGACAACTGGGAAAAAATGAGCCGCAACGAAAGGTAATCCTACACCTCGGCGGCGCAGGGGGGAGGATGTCAAATTTCAATCAATTTCCCCCGAAATGCATTAATCCGGCAGCGGGTGGCTGACAAATCACCGAGAGGCAAAGCCCGTGTGTCTCCTGGACGGTGAAGATGCACAGACAGCGCAGGGATGACATCACTTCCAGCCTTTGTTCGTTTCAGGGCCTGTTATTCCAAACATTCCCAGGCGCAGAGAAAAACCTCGGTATCTAACCTTGTGTGCTCTGCAGCTGAAGGCTGGGGCACGGTCGTGTCTCATGAAGCAAATGGTGAATGGGCCGCGCTTAAAAAGCGCTTTTGTAGTCTTCCCGAGCCCTCAGAGCGCTTTACACTGCGTGACACACACACACACACACACACACACACACACACACATACACGAGGACAGACACACACACACACACACACACACACAAACCCCCACGGACACATACACACAATTTTGGGTTCAGTGTCTTGCCCACAGACGCTTCAACCTGCGGACTGGAGGAGCCGGGGAACGAACCGCCAACCCTCCGGCTAGCATGCGACCACCTGAGGGAGGAACGGCGGCGACTGTCGATTCTTTTCACCGTCTGGTGATCGCTTTGTGTTTTTAGGTCTATAAATGGCGAGAAAAAAAGGCTGACGATCACGATCGCGGTTTTCCGGAGCCAAAGGTGACGTTTCCTGACTGACAGTCCAAAACCTCACAGGTATTCAGCTTACAGTGATATGAAAACAGAGAAAAGCAGGAAACCCTCACAACGAAGAAGCTGCAGCTCGGTTGCGTTGACAATTTATCCCCTGCCGTTAATTTTTTTCCTTCTATCAACTGTTCAGTCACTCGACCGACCGCTCGAGCTCTGAGAGGGGCGAGATGAAAATCTGCCACGGATACTGAGAACAGACGGAGATCGTTTTTGCATAGCTGCTTCTCCACACGCCAACGAGACAACCTCAACACAACTGTCCGGCTCTCATTGAGCCTCGAACTCAGCCGACCGAGTCTGAGGGGATCCGGCTCCGCGCTGTTTCCCAAACACAAACCCGCCTGCGCACAGAGTAAATGGGCCGGGCCGTCGGCACGCGCTCCCGCTAATATGTTAAGGCTGCTAAACGACATAGACGCAAATGCACGTCATACAAAAACACCATGGGCAGCCACAGTGCGGCTGAGTTTTTACCTCTCTAACCGAGCGAGAAGGAAGACTGGAGTAACCATAACCTCAGTCTAGAAAGCCCTCCAAAGCCACAATCCCTGGAAACCCTCCAAACCCCGGCTGAAGTGCTTCAGTCCACTTCACGGTGCTCTCTATCCTGTGTACAATGAAGGGGGCCGGGGGGGGGCACGGCTCACTCTGGGAGGGAACACACAAAAAAAAAACCTGAAACAAAACAGTGTCCTGTTGTCGCGCTCCCGGCCCCCACGTATGACAGGTTAGCACTGTGCCTGTGTGGGTGCGAGTTAAACTAATAAAAGTTACAATAAATAATGAGAGACCTTCTGTTTATCTGACAACAGTGGCTTCCTCTAAACACGCCGGGTTCTTCCAAACGGCCTTGGCACTAACTCCCGGCATGCCATGTACACTGAGAATGCGTTTGTGACTAAATGACAGGACATCCTTTCAGTCGACCTGGGTTATCAATGGGCCATTTAGGGGGCTGTGATCACTCTGTGTCCCTGATGGAATTACAGTAAGCGCCGTTTTATATGTATATATATACATACATATATATACATACACACATACATATACATACATACGTATATATAAACATACATACGTATATACAAACATACATACGTATAAACAAACATACATATACATGTATATATGTATATACATACATATATACATACATACATACATATATACATACATACATATATACATATATACATACATACATACATATACATATACATATATATAAACTGGCGGAAAAAGAAAACAAAAAAATGCAGGAAACCTTTGCACATACACACATACACGACACATAAGACAAAAATAAGGCGAGGGAGATTCTTCATTTCATATTGGACAGATGATTTCAATCATAGCCAACGGATAAGGGAGGACATGGTGCACCTCATTATACTCCTGTATCCGGAGTGGGACCTGACTCTCCATATCATGCTTTTCCTATTAGCCGCTTCTTTTCTTCCATCCATTGTTGGGACCTAGTGTAATAGCTGCGATATTGTACGATCGCACTGTCAGGGAACGTGACGGGGGGGAGCCCTCGAGAAGTTTAGATTGGAAAATAAATAAATAGATAAGTAAATAAAAGTCACTATGCAGCGAGGATGTCAGATTATAAATATCAAGAAGACGTCACGATTTTAGGTCACTCCCAGGACGCGCGGCCGTTTCAACAGGTTCGCATGTGACTTTGTTGGACTTACTTATGGCACGTCTATAGAGAACCGATTAAAAAGCCAGAGTAGCCGCTTTGTAGTTTACGCAATCGATTTAATCCAGTTTTCGAGTGTAACCCAAACAGCGCAGTGATTTGCTGATCCAACAATGACTTAATCAGTTCATCGGATTATGGATCATCTGCAGCTGGAGGCTCTGAGTCAACAACCACGTAAACTAACACTGATTACCAACCATTACTACTTTATTTTCATGCTACATTGAGGAATTAAGCCATTTTGCCCTGATGATATTTAAGGACTCTAACACATGACAGGGTGGAGGACGGAACAAACATGTTTTGCCGCAGCTGCTGATTTGCAACGCATCATAAATGACTTAAATACGAAACGTTTGGTTCGGTTCAAATGTCAATTACATGCGCCTTCCTCTGACCTTACCCCGGTTCAGGCTCTGTCAAATACCAATGTCTCCCACGACCACAAAAATAAAAAAAAGAGAAGAAAAGAAAAAAGAGAACTTCCCCGCCACCTCATAACAGAAGTGGTTACAGTATTGTATTTGCATTACAGCTGCCGCTATTTAGAGGTACAAAGCACATCCACAGCTATCACACTGATCTCTGCTTGATGCATAATTATTCACCTTTTTGTTTTCTGCTTGACTGGGTTTTAGATAAAAAAAGAAAAAGAAAAAAAAAAGACAGCTGCTAAACTGTCTCATCTAACTATGACTAATATTCAAGTCAATTTGTCTTGTCTAATTGAATAAATAATTCATAATTCCTGTAGCAGTCAGATGTAGGGCTGCGACTCACAATTGTTTTCATTACTAATAAATTGGACCAATTCTTTTATTCATTTATTTACCCCCCCCAGGATTCCTTGATAAACCCTTTTCTTCAAAAGTCAAATGTCAAAAGTCAAATGTTTGTTCAAAAGCTCCAAAACCCAAAGTAGTTCAGTAGACTACGGTAAGTGGCAGAGGAAAGGCAGCCAATCCTCCATCCGAGAGGCTGGAACCGGGGAATGTGCGGCATCTTCAATCTTATTCCCTTGAAAAATGACTGAAACGATCAATTGTTCCTCAGAATGGTTGCGGATTATTTTTGTGCTGATGAACTAATCGATCAAATCGACGAATTGCTTCAGCTCTATCACAGTTTATTCTGTGCTTTCCGCCTGACTGGTCTTTGATATTCTCCGTTATTCCCCATTAACGTGCCCGTAACTGCTAAATTGTCCTGTCGGATTGAATAAATAATCACTGATTTATGTGGTCGCGTAGTATTCGGAGGGCTCTTTGACATGAGGAAACTCAGATGATGAAAGGGAAGATGAATCAGAGGCTTGCAGCACAGCACCAAGCTGATCAGAAATGCAATCGCACAACAGTTGTCTTCTGTAATATCATTGGTTAATCAGCGAAAACCACATTCGAGTTTGGCATCGGCTTCTTAACGTGATTCTGATTTAACCGACATACCCGAACTTATTATTTGAGATGACACATCAAGTGCAATTTGTCCCAAATGAAATTTCAATTCAATACGTGATATATCTTTCTGTCTGTCCTTTGATTTTGTCAACAACCGCTCATCCAATCGACTTCAAACTCCATGTCTGCATTGTTGAGGACCCCAGGAAGTTCACTGGGGTCCCTGGCGGTTTCCTGGACCAGCGGTCCTCAAGAGAAGTACAAATAAACATTGAGCGACAGTCGGTCGGGAAGGAGGCGACGCATTTTTTTTTTTTTTTTACAGGAGTCATCAACTGGGACAAGGGCAAAAAACACAAAGCCGGCGACGCCTGGTTGCTGTGTGGATTCCTTGCAAAAACAAGCTGCTTGCTATAAAACCCCGCCGAGGATCATCCGGAGCGTGGGCCTCCTTTAGACAGAGGCCCCAGCTCTGCAAACTGGAACTGACTCATCGCAGCGGCACAACTTCCATGTACGGTCGCTTGGAGTCCAAAGCGTCCCGCCGTGTCTCAAGCGAAGCGCGGCGGGGCAGCACCCTAGCTTTGATTTTTGTCCCCACCCCCGGCAGCTTATATTAGGATTATTAATAGGCAGGACAAGTAGCCCTAACCTTGTCGACCTTACGTTTCGTAAATGGGATGGACAAAATATTAGGGACACCTCTTAGTATCACCCAATTCAGTTCAACGGCACCACAAATTAATGCCTCCAAAATGACCTTGAAAATAAATCAACATCCTGTTGAACCGATTCAATAAAAACTAACATTATAACCCTCATTAGGGGAGGTTACAGGCCTGTTGTATTCTATTGCATTAGTTTTATCTAGGTGTACCTAATAAACCGGTGAGTGGGTGTGTATGTGTCATAGCAGCCCTTCTATTTAATGATAATGTATTTTAAAAAAAAAATAGAGTCTATTTTTGTTATTAATATCATGAAAGTGGCGTGGAAATTATTTAGATGATGAGCATCGGATGACTGAATAAAATGTTTTACTATTAATGAGATAAAAAGCTTGTTTTGAAGGGACACTGCACTAGTGTAGTATAATCCAGACTTTTTCCCTGAACTGACCTTGACAGGACGGTGACCCCCCCCCCCAACCGAGCTCTGCTTTACAGATAAATCCTGGCATTCACTGGAGGCCCCGGGGTTTACCATGCATGACTTTCCCCCGAGTGGTAAATTACACTGACGTTTTGTGTTGGGTGATGAAGACGAGCCCGGCTCCGGCTCCGGCGGAGAAAAAAAAAAAAAAAGGAGCCTGACACTTGCTATAAACGGCCAATAAAACCCACCGGTTCGGCCAAGCTCGGACAAATTCGTCATTTATGGAGATGAAATGGAACGAAATGAGGAGAATGAAACACAAGCCGTCGGAAAAGAGAGAGCGCTAACGGCGTTAAAAAAACAAAACAAAACAAAAGAAAACAAAAAAATGACACGTATTGTTGAGCGCCAGAACATGCACGCACACACACACACAGATTACACACAGAACTACACGTACAATAGAGCACACAGTCACACATACAGTGTATGTGTGGGAGCGTGTGAAAAGCGGCTGCCCCCTCCTCTCAGGGAGCACAGGAAGCTGGAGACAATGCCGAGGCTTCATGCAGGGTTCAGCTCCAAGCTGTTCCCTCCACAGCCGCCTGCCTCGGAGCCGGCCCCAGCACCCGATTAGACCCCCGCAACATATCCGCTCGGCTGGATATTTATAACTCGGGGAAGCGGCAGCTCCGCGACACGAAATTCTTGAGTTTCCTCAGGAGGTGTGCTCCGCTGATTAGCGGAGTCGAGTGTGGTGGCGTGTCACGAGCAGGTTAGGTGACATTCACCTTCGTGCCAGGGAAGAAAAAAAAAAAAAATAGAAAGAAGAAGAAGAAGAAGAAGAAGAAGAAGAAGAAGAAAAAAAGAGAAACCACGAAAACAATCTGTGATGACGACAGTTTTAAATGAATTTCCTGGCAGCTGCTCTGCCAACCACAAGTCGGTGAAATGACTGGCACCCTGACGTTAACGCTGACTACATGAAAAAAAGGCTTATTGTTTTGATGACTGAAAGAGTGGGGGCCACTGAAAGTGCAAAAGGTTCAAGACTGGTTAGCAGGTGCAGCATGACGCACTCTTTCCAGTCTTGTTTGTGTTCTGAGGTCAGGGTGGTCTCAGTGGCTTCTCGGGGGGGGGGGGGGGTCAGTTGGCCACGGCATCGTTCTGATTTATGCAGCAGGTTATTTGGGGGGAAAAGGCAAGGACACCGAGGCTGAACGTCAACAGCCCTCGCAAATTGAATTTAGAGGTTTGAGTGCAGCGAGGGCAAGTTAACTTGGGCTTTTCAAATTCTGATTAGGGGCCTGTTCACAGAGCAGAGCAGCGACTCACAAGACAACTCCGGGAGGGAGAGACTGAAAAGAGCAAGAGAGGATGACTAATAGATTAAAGTATGTGCAGGAATCCATCACCTCGCTCTAGAGACAATCACATTAGCTCCATTAAAGCTTGTCTTTGTGTAAAAGGGAAAAAAAAGAAAAAAGTCAGTGGAGCGCTGGGAGTTTATAGCCCTCTCTATAAACACATCCAAGTAAAAAATTTAGAATATGTGACTGGTGTAGCAGGTCAACAACGACTTAAGTGACCATCGATAGCTGGAATTTATGTTGGATTTATGTCTCTCCAAACAGAAGTGCACTCTCCGGACAAAGGTTGAGTTTGTTCCAAGATTTAAAACTTCTGCGCCAATCGCTCCACATGTCACACAGAGCCGGAGGTCACGCGATGTAGCGCTGATGAAGACGACCGTCGCCAGCCCGGTTCCGTGCTGTGTCACGTCTCCGCGGCGCCCCTAGATGTCGCCGCCGCCCACGGTGCCATCTTAGCTAAGGCTGAAACGCAGGGCCACAACTAATGGTAGATTTCTGATATCGACTGATCTGCTGATTTTTTTTTTTTTTTTTTTGTAGATTAAATCAGTTGATTGTTTGACCCACAGGTCCGGAATTTATGAAGACTACTCATCAGGTTTATCTAAAGGCCAAGGAGATGTCATCAGCTTGCTTGTTTTGTTCAACCGACAGTTTAAAGTCCAAAAATATTCAGTTTACAATCACATATCAAAAAAAAATCCTCACAATTTAGAAGTAAAAGCAAGGAACTGTTTTGTGTCATAGCTTGAAAGATGAGTGAAACCGCGAATCGATTATTAAAGCAGTTGACGATTACTACTTATTACAGACATAGAGCATAACAGCACGCTAATAATACCGCTTAAAACTTTCCTCCTCAACGTTTACAGGATGAAAAATCTTTTAAATTATACCGCTAGAGCTGCAAACATCGATGAATCGCTTTTTTCTCGACCGATCGATCGATCAATCGCTTGAACTGTTTAATGTCCAAAAATAGCGAAAAGAATCATGGCAATTTCTCATCGTCCAAGGTGACATCTGAGATTTTGTTTTTTTTTTTAACCAATGAATAGCCAAATTTCCAAAGAGATTAATTTTCAATTATGTAAAAACAGAAAAATAGAAATAAAAAAAGCAATCCTGATGTTGGAGTTGCTGGGGCCAGACAATGTTTGATAATCTGTTAATTCTTTTGCCCCCCTCCCCCACAACTTAAAATACCAAAGTTCATTAACCAAAAATATGCTCCAAACTCTATTCCATTCAAAACACTCTCTGACATAGACAAGTAATCCTTCGAACAAGCGTTCCACTTGCCGGCGTCCATCACTGGTGCAATGTCCTCAAAGAGGACAGTATACCTCTGACTCATGTGATCCGACCCATCAGATGACTTCAGTACACAGTATGGGATTGTCTACCCCAAAGTAGCTCGCTGATCCTTACGACACCGTGCAAGACGTGAAATTAAGTAAGTTCAATTGAATTTTATCCCTCAGGGGGCCAAGAGGATACACCAGACAGGCGCTAAGGGGATCAAAGCAGGACGTAAAAGTGTGTGAGCAACATTACGAGGGCTCAAACCTGGGCGGCTCACATGTTTAGCAACCCTCGGGGCCGCTGCCTCGAAGCCTTGGCCGAAGGAAGCAGAATAAAGCCAGGTGAGGTTAATTTGTTTACCTGACACACAATTAAACTCTGCCCACTTATCTCAAGCACGGCCATTCACGTGTGAACATTGACCTGCGTACGTTGGTATGCACCGGACGAGTGGGCGGTACCCGAGCAGGTGGCGCTCCCTAAGTGAGTCAGTAGATATTAAGATAACTGCAGAGTGATTCACCTTAACAACGACGATGACGACAACAACAGCAGCAGCAAAAATAGCAGCAACAGACTGATTCAGATTAAAAAAAAAACAAAAAAAACTACGTGTGAGGCTAATTCTGCTGAAAATAAACCAACATTAACTTTGCAGGCTGTGTGGTATTAACACCTGACTGGAAACTGTGACATGACATCTCTGAGAAAGCACACGGCCACCTGGTATCACACGGTGAGCGGGTTGCACTGCATTGCATCATTCAGCGTCCATGTCGCCTCTCTGAGCCACGGGCTGGGTTATAATCGCTCACATGGTCACCGTGCAGAGCAGCGAGCAGTGATTACAGTATCAAGAGCCCCAGAGTGGCCGGTTTCCTTGACCGCCGCTCGGTCCCCGGTGGCCGAGTTCTGGCCTCCGCTTGTCCCAGAAGTCTGTCCTGCCCTTGTCTCTGTTATCCACAGAGACACAGGGATATTTCCTATGTGAACCAACACCCAGGCACACTGTAAGCAATCGCAGATAACAATCTGGTGTACATTTGCATAGCTGTGACATTTTCTAAGAAGTAAATTGATGCCACTAATATCGGCATATCTGTGTACTCTATACAGGAAGTTTACTTGAGACCAGGCACGTACACTCAAGCCAATTTGAAGGGCTGGTGGTGGGGCAGGGGGAGGATTAGAGAGAGGGGGAAAGGGGATGGGTGGGGGTGTGTTGGGGAGTAGTAGGAGGAGGAGAGGGGGGTTGAAGTTTCCTCGTAGTCCCTTAGCAACAAGGCCTGCTGGCGAGGCCTCCAGAATGTACTGTGGTTTACAAAAGAGATAAACATTGACTTTGCCACCCGGAGAAGTAAATCTGATTTCAGCAATGGAACACTGCATGACTTAAAACACAGATCAGACAATGGAGAAAACAAACAGTGAGGCCCCAGGCACATCAGCAGATGTAACGTTTACTGTAATGACTACATTTATGGCGCATGGGGGATACAGTAGGAAACTGTGATTAAATGCCATCGTACTGTAGCTTAATGGCTGAAACCGTTGCCCTCATCAGCGACACAAGAAAGCAAGCCCTAATTTGCTCTGTGATTAGGAGCTCTGATTCATTTCCCGCTTCTTATCACACGCCATAATGTAAACCAGCGAACCTGAAGGGAAAACTAGGAGTCCTCGCCGAGGCCCACATAAAAACCCAATCACGTATTTTCACATTAATCCGAAGGCCTTCCAGTGGGCTTACAGTATCCGTCTTGTCAGGCTTTGGTGCTGCATAGCTGGAAAAAACAACAGCTGAGGAATGAAAAGACGTCTCTGTGAAGGTCTGAGAGCTGGAAAAAAAAATTTCAGAGAGAGAGGGAGAGGGAGACTTGGCTTTAATTGACTAACTGGCAAGGTGAATTCTTGGCTTTTTCATGGGCCGAGCTAATTGCAGCTTCAGACGCGCCACAAAACCCGTGCTTATCACACTCTGCCCACAACTTGGTTTTAAAGCTTGTTGGAGCAGAAGTGAACTCCGGGCAGGCGGGCGGGCGGGCAGGGAGACGGGCAGGCGGGCAGACAGGGGGGCAGGCAGGGGGGCAGGCAGGCAGACAGACCCTTGGCTGCACCGGCTGCACTTATTAATAGTGCCTATAGGACCAGCTACATCCGCTGTGACAGACCCAGAGCCATCATACGCTGAATGTCTGAACAATATGACCACATGATGTCCAACACAGATGGTGGCTGTAGTGTGGAGTGAGTGAGTGAGAGTGTGGTGTGTGTGTGTGTGTGTGTGTGTGTGTGTGTGTGTGTGTGGTTGAGTGAATGATCCAGCACATGTACAGTACCACACTGCACTGAGCACAGAGATAAGGTTCACATGAACATGGCCTCTGAACATAAATAGACATTTTTAACCCACAACAACAACAACAACAACAACAGCAGCAGCAGCAGCAGCAAACATGTTGCTTCCCGTGTGTGTGTGTGTGTGTGTGTGTGTGTGTGTGCATGTGTGTGTGTGTGTGTGTGTGTGTGTGTGTGTGCGCGCGCTCTTGTGGGACAATGACCGGGCTTGTTTCATCTTCCAGGCCCGGGTCCTGGTTTGAGCTCCCCCATGTCCCAGCACGTATTCAACGCAAAGAAAGAGAGAAGGAAATTTAAAAAATGGACAGAAGGAGGAGGAAGAGGAGGAAGAGGAGGAAGAAGGGGGGGGTCAAAGTTTGTCTGGGCCCGGGACCCTCGGCTCGATGGACCCGTCCGCATCCCTCCCGCATCTGGACCGGCTCGTCGCGTCCTATCGCCGTCTCGAAAAAAAAAAAAAGAAAAGTTATGTGTCCCGCCGCAGCGGGGACGCGGGGCCACCCGGGGTAGGGAGCCTATTCCCACCGCTAATGGAGGCTCGGCGGCGGCGTGTGAGCGACTTATAAGGAGACGGAGGCGACGCGGAGCCGAGGCGGCGTCCGACGGCCCGGAGCCGCGTTTACTTACAGCGAGTCTCCCGGTCGCCGGATCCAGGCTCATCTTCGGGATCTTCTTCTTCGAGGTGAGAGTCGATCCCGGAGACTTGGGTTTAGCGTTAAAAACAAAAACCAAAAACCAAAAAAACCAAAAAGCGCCACCAGAGTGTCTGGAAAACAACAATAATAATAAAAACCAACGCGACTACGGCGTGAGCGGCCACACGAGTCCGACCGGGCAGCGTCCCGTCATCCGGGTCTCTCACCGGACTCTGATCGTCTCGGTCTCGGTCTCACAACTTTCCGGCGGCTTTTTTCTGGGAGAGACGAAGACACTGAAGCTCCGGAGAAGACTCCCCTCTCTCTCTCTCTCTCTCTCTCTCTCCCTCTCTCTCTCTCTCTCTCTCTCTCTCTCTCTCTCTCTCTAACTCGCTCTCTCTCTCTCCCTCTATAACTCTAACTCTCTCTCTCTAACTCGCTCTCTCTCTCTAACTCTCACTCTCTCCCCTCTCTCTCTCTATAACTCTCTCTCTAACTCTAACTCTCGCTCTCTCTCTCTCTCTATAACTCTCCCTCTCGCTCTCTCTCTCTAACTCTAACTCGCTCTCTCTCTCTCTAACTCGCTCTCTCTCTCTCTCTCCCTCTATAACTCTAACTCTCTCTCTCTAACTCGCTCTCTCTCTATAACTCTCCCTCTCGCTCTCTCTCTCTCTAACTCTAACTCTAACTCGCTCTCTCTCTCTCTAACTCGCTCTCTCTCTCTCTAACTCTCACTCTCTCCCTCCCTCTCTCCCCCCCTCTCTCTCTTTCTCTCTCCCTCTCTCCCTCTCTCTCCCCTCTCCCTCTCTCTCTCCCTCTCTTTCTCTCTCTCTCTTTTCTTTTCTCTTCTTTTTCTTCTTCTTCCCTGCTCCGAGAGCTGCGTGTGACGTCAGACGTCCCGGCAGCCAATCAGGACGCTCGTCCTAGAATAACAGCCGAGCAGCGCCGCACTGTTCCTGAGTGCGATTACTCCAGTTTCCACTTTCTGCTGCTTTTATAATCCTGCTCCGCGATATTTCGGAGCAAAATAGTATAAATATATATTTTACATTTATCCAACAGCTATAGCCATTCGTTACTTTACAAAAAAAACAACTTTACATATGAAAATACTCGCTAAAACATAAAAATGTTAATGTTTACACCAGACATTTCCAACCTTTTTTTTGCCTTGTGAATCCTCATATGGTCTCCTCCTATATCATCCTCATATAAAAAGCAGTTTCTAATCGTTTCTAACAAGCTTAACGCAAAAAGTAGTCGCAGAAGTAGGCTAGTCAAAGCTAGCTCCAACTCAATCACTAAAATCCTCCTCGAGCGTTGATGCGTCAGTAACAAACACATAGTAATGTCATTATGTAACAATGTATCGCTCGCGGCCCTTTTATTGTTGATAATTTAAGTGTATTTAGCAGATAATGGCCTTATTTTGTACTTTTACTTCAGCATTTTAAATGCAGAGCTTTTTTTTCACATTGATATATTGGTACTTTTACTGAGTCCTTCCTTCACCAATGGGGTTTCCCATTAACTTGACTATGTAATGTGTAACTGACTGGTAATAACAGACCAGACTAATGTGTCACAAGCTGAAACGCCAGTGAATGAATGATCCGAAAAGCAGGACCACTCACTCGAATACACACTCAAGGCCGGTGGATCCCTGAGTAGAGACGCTTTATGGGACTCGATCATATTGAGGAAACGCTTTTTTGTTACTGGTTTTTCTACTTCTCGATTTTAACCCCGGAGAAAAGTTTGTGCACTTTGAGAACCTCTGCAGTGCGTAAAGGAAGCAAACTCTTAACACCGACATAACATTATCCAACTATTTGTACTGAGCTACATCAAACAACAAACATCCTCTAGAATCTGGTTCCTGCCGACAAAATCTTATCTTAAGCGCCTCTGTGGTCTGTGGAGGGGAAAGAAGCGGAAGGTATTTGGGCAAACCCACACTAGATCGTGTAAGGGTAATTAACAAAACAAACAAACAAACAAACAAACAGAGCCAAACAGCGAGTTTAAATAAATCTCAGGCCACTTAGTCAGTGGACAGCAGACAGATTGAGCAATAACCAGACACTTTTAGAATGAAAGTTATCCAGCATGTGTCTCACTTCTCATTCACCACTCTACAGAAAACTCTGAGTTATGAAACATTATGATGATTAATTAAATATCTTGTGACCAAAGGCATGATTGTAACATTGCAAAGGGTCAAGAGATCTTGCGGAGGGTTATAGTATTAGGAGTTATCCCATCAAATAGAGTCAAAATGCTGGGATGAACTCAATGTTGATGAAAACTGTGTGATCTGATCAAATCAGCAGATGCTGGCTATTATAGCGTAGCTGAAAATAGAGGACGACCTCTTTTGCCCAGCTAGATATATGAGAAAAGCTCTGATGGTTCTCACACGACTGTGTTGTTTCCTCACAGTAAACTGCTGGATGCCATTGAGGCGACTGAACTTTCAGCGCCAACAAGGGGGATTGGATGTGAGAGACAGAGAGAAAAGTCCTTAGTGTGTTTGGAGTTTAAAATAAATAAATCAATTAATTGATTAATAGAATAAAAATAAAAAAGATAAAAAATTCAAGGAATTATTTTCTCAGAGCAGAAAGATGGTCAGACCCCGCATCCATCATTTCGTCCAGAACAAACAACCCAGTTGCACAGCAGATGCATCCCATCACCTCCTGCCAAAGTTAAACATGTGTTTCAATTAAAACTATCTAGGAAATCTCTATCTGTATGTTCCACTTGGAACACATCCTGTGCTCCTCCTTCTGAGGTCACTGACTACGTGCTCAAAAACAGGAAGTGTATGATTGAGTTATTTGCAGGCCTATCCTGAGCATGTCTGTATTTATGGCCGCTGGGTTGATTAGTTCACATAGTGGACCTTTGCAACAACAAAAAACGCAAACGACTCTGCAGTTTATCATCTGCAATTTGAGGAAAAACATGAAAATACCAGGGGAGTAAGTTAGTTGCTTAATGCTGTGCGGCTGAGGAGGAATTTGCATATCCCGCGTGGGACCAGTGTGATGGCCTGTGAATGTGCTTGTATATCTGTGTGTGAGGGGGTGTGTGCGCGCAGCAGATGGTGGCGAGTCGGAGGGTTTATTTCATGCAAGTGACCTGCGGAGGAAGAAGGGAAAAAGAAATAAAGGGAAGGGAAACCTTCCTGAGCGTCAGCGACTTATCTTGTGACGTCTGCTGGATATTGTTTCACTCGTCCCGTAAGAATGTTGAAATGAAAAAAAAAACCAAACCCAAACAAAAACAACAAATCTCTTAATTCACTGCTGCCTGCCTGTTGTGTCTTGACTTTGATTTAATATAGTAATAAAATTAAAATGAAAAATTTATAGCAGTGACATTGTGGCTGCATTCATAGCGGAAAACAGGAGAGGAAATTGTGTAAAAATGCATCCAAATTCTTCAACAGCAGGTACATTACAAGGACAGCTGCCTTAAATCGCCTCAGTGTCTTTATTTGATACGTCGGGACACGCTTAACTCAATTAATCATAAATCTCCCAACATCTTTCATATATTTTGAAATAAAACAGAATCGTTAATATTAGTAAAAGGGGGCTAATATGACTGCAGACTTTCTGTGAGAGCTGACAATAATAAAAACAACAGCCACAGGGTCAGAACTGCCTGTTTACAGTCAGAGGTCAAAGGTCACAGTGTGAATGTTGTGGTGAGACGAAGGGGCCGGAGCCTGACACAGAAGTTGACGCTCTTGTTTATGTTGCTCTCATCCGTGTGGAGGACTGCGGCACGACATTCATCCGGTGCAATCCTCCGCTTTCTCAGGCACAAAGACGCCCGAGTGGGGTGAAGGTGCACCAACATCACAGAGGCTCCAACGAATGAATGGGACTTGAAGTGGCATTAATCTTTTTTTTTTTTTTTTAATCCAGTAACAATGGATCACAGTCAGCGGATCACGGAAAGTCATTAGGATAAATCATCTCAGAACCATGAATGTTTGTGAAAAAAACAAAACAAAACAAAAAACTTCCAAAACAATCCATCAAAAACTTGTCAAGATATTTAGAATACTTCCAACATTGCCATCCCTGAAACAGTTGCTAAAAACCTTTCAAAAAAAAAACCCTGCATATGCTACTTCCTCAGTGCTAAATGGCAAACAGTAAGGGTTTGATATTTATTTCATATTTATTACTTTAAGAGCCAGAAATTTCCTTTTAGGAGATGATGGAGACCAAAAGCGGAGCAAACAAGCCGGGCCACTGAAAGTAGTTCCTGGATTGCCAGGTTGCCCCTGGAAAAAACGACTCCAAATCTACGCTAACGTTGCTCCATATCAGCTGGATGGACAAACAGGCACATGTTTCCTAACTGGTTTCAAAACGGTTGTTGATAATGAATCAGTGCTTTGCTTACGGCTTGTTTCCGCTCTTCCCCCGAGTGGCCTAACAATCAGTTATTTTAGGTTTAACACAAGAACGAAGGAATGTATTTGAACAAGCGTCCACAGCCATGCCAGCGGCTCTCTGTGTGCTCTGAGCTAAATGTGAAAATTTAGCATGCGATGGGCTCACGTTGACAATGCCAACACGGCTAGAAACTCTATTACATGCACACACATATATATATATATATATATATATATATATATATATATATATATATATGTATATATTCATACCTTGCAAAAAACAGTGCAACAAACCATGCACTATTATTTCACCTTCAAGAGTTAGTTCTGTTAAAGCAAGAGGAAACTGAGTCTCCTGCATCAACATTAAAACATTATAACATACCAGGAAATCCTTAAATTTAGTTGATTTTTCAAAATAAAATACAATTTCAGGCCTCAGTAATAAAGAGTGGACTGATGGTTTGAAGCATATGTTTGAGTATCTTTAAAGCGATGACCTTTTGGTACCGAGGGGGGGGGGGGGGCAAAAAAAAAACAACAAAAAAAAAGTTCCTACAGTCATTTGACAAAAGCAGAAGACAAACGGTGTAGGATTTCCTGGCAAAAAAAGCTGGAAAATATATCGTCAAGTGTCTTATTGTCATATCAGCTAATGCTTCCTCACACACACAGTTGGCGGATCTGTATCAAGGACCTGGAGGTATTTGCTCGCAAAAAAAAGAAAAGGTTTAAAAGTGGGGCCGATGAGAGAGAGGGAGGGAGGGTGAGGGAGGGAGGGAGGGTGAGGCGTGAGAGAGAAGCGCCTTGACTAGTTTTGTCTGGTTGAGGGCCGGCTGCATATTAACGCGGGGGATGGCGACCGAGCGAGGAATGCTCGTCTTTGTTGAAGCCTCCGCCGTGATGTCATCAGAACTTTCCCTGGCACCACCTGGGCAGGGTTCACAGGAGGGGCCGGGGGGTTTCAGGCTCGCGGATTGCTGCGGCGGCGTGGCCTGATTAGTCACCTGACTTCTCTGCTTTCTTTCTTTCTTTCTTTTTTTTTTTTTTTGTCCACAAAAAGACAGGCCTCAGTCAGCAGTTGCCGTAAAGATTAGCCGCCCGGCGAAACACTGCTTAAACACTGGCGAATCTGCGTGTTTGCGCGAGCCTCGTACAAGAATGTGTGGGTGTCAGTGTCTGCGTGGTGTTGTATAAACTGTGTGATTTAGAGGGGAAGGCGGGGGGGGGGGGTGGCGGCGGTGGCATGAATAAATAATAAGAAAGATAAGTTTGAGTGAAACGAACTGATTAAAAGTCGAGACGGGGAGAAGTACTTGCATGTGTGTGGATAAAAAGGGACAGACAGTGGGGGAAGAAGCTGAACAGGGGGAACGTGTGCTGGAAAAAGACAGTAAGTGGGAATTAAAGCAGATCTCGTGGCAGAACCCACAGTGCTGATGTTAGCTGTCTGATCCACTGAGAGTCAGTTGGTAGCAGACTGTCTACCAGCCGCAAATGTACAGTAATTCAAAGCATGCGACGTGACGCCGTTCCCTGCGAGCTGGGGCTGCAGTCAACCCCCCCCACCTCCACCACCACCACCACCACCCCCACACACACACACAGACATGAATGCACACTCACACACACTCACACACACACGAACGCACGCACACATTCACCGAAGACATAGTCCCTGTAAAAAAAAGGCACAAATGCACTGAGCGCTCAATTCCACGGGATGCAATTATTCACAGTTCCATAGCAAATTTGGGCTGAAGCTAATCTCATAACTAAATAGCATGGCGCCTCTCGCAAGAACCAGATCTTCCAAACAAATGAAAGGAATTCAGCTCGCTGGTGTCAGTGGCTCGGCCCCGCTGCACCCAAAAGTTCACAAGCAAAAGAAGGGTCAGTAAAGTTAGTGTGCAATTACCATAATACGCTTACAGTCAGTAGTGTGCAAATAGGATTTATTGCCTCAATCAATTAGCGTTTGGCAGCTAAAGAACTATGCTTCTGTTTCGGAGAGGCTCAGCACAGGGAGGTATTTTGTTCTCCATCTGCACCAAGTTGAGGTTCACAGTCGGAGGGATAGAGAGATTAATTTTTTCTTTTCTTTTTTTGTTTTTCTTTTTTTTTTTTTTTTTTGCCCTGAAAAAGAGAGATGAAGTTGCCATGGTAACAGGAAAGAAACAGATGTAAGATTATGGGCGCAGAGATCGAGAAATGAAACAAAAGAATAACAGTAAAGAGCTGGTGAGGGGAAAACAAGATTCCAGCTTTTGTAGGTTAGTTCTCATGAGCTTCACATGACTTGCATTTAGTCCTTCTCTCACCCCCCCCCCTTCATTCCCCTCTTTCACTCTCTGTGCTGAACACCCCCCCACTAACACACACACACACACACACACACAAACGCTCACACTCGCTCCCCTCCTCCTTTCCTCAGCCACTTCCCACCCCGCTCAACCAACACCCCCCCCCGCCACCGCCACCCCTCCTCTCCGTGCAGCACATAGACTTCCTGTGTGTCCTGGCCTGAATGGTATGTGCATGGAGTGGGTGTCTGGGAGGCCTTTCATCCGGCATGGAAAGAAAAGAGAAGTCAAGAGAGAAGGGTGAAGAAAAAAAAAAAAAAGTAAGCGAGAGAAGAGAGTCATCTTTAATCCGTTTGAGTCAGAGCAGTTGTCCAGAGGCGAGAGGGGTGGGGCGAGTTAGACGGGGGTGAGAGGGGCTCTGGCTGTGCCAGGGGTGTGTGTGTGTGTGTGTGTGTGTGTGTGTGTGTGTGTGTGTGTGTGTGTGTGTGTGTGTGTGTGTGTGTGAGTGTGTGTGTGTGTGTGTGTTGTGTGCAGCGTCTGGAGGGGAAGAGAGAGGTCGACTGCGAAAGCCTGCAGCCGGCCTGTTTGCCTTTTCTGGGACAGATGACATCCGGCTCGGACACGGTTTTTTGCACGGCTGAGCGACGGCTGCAAACCAGAGCAGGTAGAAGAGATAAACATTAACTGCAGCTTTCTGGTTCCGCTGTGGGAAGAAGGAGAAGAAAAATTAAAAAAAAAAAAAAACAAAAAAAAAAACACACGGACCAAAAAACGAACGATTTGCTTTATGCATTATGCAATTTGCAGAACCCGGCGGGCGACAAGGTGACGCTTGTGTTGCACGCTGTGGCAGAGCCGGGGAGGGAATCTCGCAGCCTCCGGCAGCCTCCGGAGGGCGTAGCGCTGGGGGCAGCGCCTGGCGTTGTCAGACGGGGCGTAGCCGGGCTGCCGAGCGCCAGGCCCTATTGGATCCCTAGCCGCGGTGTGCACGGGCACACGTGCGAGCCCGCGCGGACGCCTCGCGTCGCGGAAACAGGCCACAGTTGTGCCCGTGCACGTGCTTGTGCTCGCGCGCATGTGTGTGTTAATATGTATGAGCGCACACAGGATGTCTAGACATGCCTAGACAAGAAACCCTCATTAAGCAGAAAGCACACAGTGCCATCTGCTGTTTGAGGTTTAATTGTCGCTGTCAGCTGCTTCCCTCTTTATGAACTGTGTATCGTACATGGCTGAATGTAAACATAAACCAGTTATTCATCACACCGGCGGATTAGTTCGTTTATATGTTTAAAAAGGCGTCACGTAAAACTGAAAACTTAGTTTTGTTTAATTCATCTCGATACTGCCGATACCGTACTAGATTAACACAGCGCGCCGAGCGCGGTGCCACATCCCCTCATCCTCACCGCGGACTCCCTGTTAACCGGCTGTTTTTAATTCACAAAACGACACTGATATTACCGCTACTCAAAATGGTTTAATGTGAAAAGAACAATAATCGGTCTGCGAGTGAGTATTAAATCTTCACACATTAATTATTTTGATATTTTTTTAAATGATCTGTGTTATATCAATAGTAGCGAGAGGGAAGCTGCATCTCAAAGTAACACAATTCGTTGTCAGCTCCAAGATAATTCGCGTTAAAGAGAGTGCGGTGTATAATTTCGTATAATTAGTCTGCTATATTAAACAGCAATTTTCAGCTTTATTATCCGCATAAAGAAGGTGAAGTATTAAAGGTTCGACCCGAACTGTATTTGCATTATACATATTCAGATGAATACATTACCGTAACGCACAAGCTCATTAGCTTAATGGAATGCTTTTCACTGTCCGTATCTATCGGTGTTGCCCGCGGCCCACGACCTGCGAGCGATACCGTGGATTTAAGGCGGAAGTGACCTTCACTGCTGCGGCAAAAACAGACTCCTGAAGTTCCTGAAGTTCCTGATTCGGATCTCGTGATCTTCGCCGCCCCCAGTCGGGCGCCGACGCAACACGGGAACGAGACCCTTAACCCTCGTGCGCCCGGCGCTGCATCGTCCTATTTGTCCCAGCTTTTTGAAGTCTCGCATTATGACCTCAAAAAGAGAAACTTTCAGACGTTTTTCTGGTTTTTTTTTTACCGCTTTCATCGCCGCGCCTGAGCGCAGCCTCACAGACCCGGCACATCACAGCTGTGGATTCTCTGTGCCTCCGCTGATGAATGCCTCATGCATCTAATAAATGAAATCTTCCAAACTCAGATTTATGAAAGCATGAGCCCTCCAGGGATAAGCTACATATTGGGCGAGGAGTAGATTTATTTCAGTTTGGCCAACATTTGGCCAGAATTAGAGAAAACCAGGCCTGAAGAGACTAAAAAGAATCTGCAAGGAAAGTATGATGCATAAACCACAGGAAAACAGCAAACCTTATGCTTTCGCTGCATGTTTATTTCAACACGGTACAGGATATACAGTTTTTCAAAACTGGAAATCTTCGAAAAAGAAAAGACAAAGAAGTTGGGTGCAGAGAACGTCACCAGTGATAAGCAGCGTGGCTGTCACCTTTCACCTTCCGGACATTCGCGTAGCGCTTCGATCAAATGTTGAGCACGGAGAAGGTATGGAGACGTTTCAAAATAAAGACACGTAAATGTGTTACACAGGATACATAACTATTTAAAGGACAGAAATGATAATCGTATTCGTACGATAAGTGGAGTCATATGAGAACAAGATTTAAAAGTCAATAGTGTCGTTCCTGGAATGAAAAGCAGAGATAGAACCGACCCACCCAAAAAAAAAACAAAAAACCCAAAAAACAATAAAGTTTTGAAATGAAGCTTTCACCACATTTGATGAAATGATTTCACTTTTACTTAAGTTAGCATTGTTTTCTGTTTTCTCTGAAGCAATGCAGATCTTAAGATAGTAGCATTGTGAGAAAAACGCATTACGTCACACATCTGAATAAGCACAAATAGTAGCACTACTGTAGGCTGGATTTTCCAAGGACATGTAATTCAGCCTTATTTTCTTTTTCTTTTTTTAAAGTTACACACAGCTCTCCTTCACGCACTCATGCTCGCTCACACACACACACACACACACACACACACAAACACACACACACACACACCAAAAAACACACTCGCTGAGTCTTTGAGTCTATGCAAAGGAGACTCCCGGACACACCGAGCGTCCTCAGGTGACGGCGGTCACGTCATTCCCAGTCTGCTCACCGTAAGTTCCCGGCATCGGAGATAACCGGATTAAATGCTTCGGCGTTCTCAGGGAAACACCCCTGCAGTGCATAACAAGGTGGACATTGTGCGTGGCAACCGACGGTACAGCTTTGCATATAACGTACTAGGTTCTTCGATGTGATATGTTATATAAAACATTCTGGTCGAATTTTTTTTCTGGCGACACAAAACCCACATAGAGAGGCACGATTAGAAAACTGTGATTTCTGTGATGCACATCACGCCGAACTAGAAACAAAGAAAACGAACATGTTTCTCTTCGAATTTTTGCATATGTTTGAATATGTGTCTCTGTGTGTATGTGCATGAGAGGGTGGGGGCTTGTAAACAAAAAACAAACAAACAAACAAACAAACCCCCCCCCACAATGATGAATAAAGCTAAGAGGGCTTCAAGGTAGGTACGGGAGATTTTGAGCTGACACACCGGGAAAAGAAAATTGGGTTTTTCGGAGTAAGGGCATAAGTCCTCGCCGTCCAGGCCTTGAGCCTGGATGTCCTCAACTCCAACAGCGTCCACAAAATCTTTACGAGGCGTCATACAAATGTCATGGATCTGCATAGCGAGGTGCGTTTCCCGCCCTGACCAGAGGGCACCAAAATAAATAAATAAATAAATAAATAAATAAATAAATAAATAAATAAATAAATAAAGTGGTGCGACGCACATCGTACGCGCAGGGATGATGGATAACAGTGAAACCCATCGTTAAAACGGGCGCCGTTCGCTGGCATGTAGACGGTTCAGGGTGATGTGGCACCATAGCGCCTTGGCTGTACCTGTTCTCCGTGGGACGGCGCCTCCGTCGGGTCCCGGAGTTCGGCTCCTTCGTGTGCGTCTGTGTTGACACGGTTCCCCGGCAGATCGGCCGCTTCCATCCGTCCGCTGGAGCGTCCCAATCCCTGTTGAGGCGCCCGACGGGGCGGCTCGCATGACAGATCTCCTTTCCTGAGCTTTCTGTCGACCGGAATGACCTCAGGTTTTTCTCAGATGTTGAAGGGGTTTCGATATTTTCCTGTGGTGTGCGAGACGGAGGGACGGTGTCTGAGCACCTGTC
The DNA here is from genome assembly GCA_016859345.1 of Istiophorus platypterus. Lineage (NCBI taxonomy): Eukaryota > Metazoa > Chordata > Actinopteri > Istiophoriformes > Istiophoridae > Istiophorus > Istiophorus platypterus. Next base: position 4,637,057 of record CM029128.1, on the reverse strand, counting down.
AGAGAGCTCTCATTAAGATAAGTCCCATCTTTGGCAATATTTCCTGTCAACTCATGAAAAACGCCTCCAGACAACCCTCCTGTCCACTCTGTATGCTATTGTGCCGGCTTTCCTTTTTTACTACCCCCGGTGCTTCCCCTGAAAGCTCTCTCTACACAGCTGTACTGGAGTGTTGAATCAGATTTATTATGATACAAAGGGGACCTGACTGATCCCAACCCAAGCTCAGACACATCTATAAATACACTATAAAAAAAGTTTGGATAAAATCTGAGGCTACCAGAAGTGATTTACCACACAGGACCTTGTGGGGGATGCAGGACATATTTTGTGCCTCAGCAGGGAGGGAGATACATCAGTGGGATATGTGGTGGATAATAGCTCAGAGAGCTGAAGAAATCCTCTAACTGGGATTTTTCCTCCCTCCTTTGAGCGCAGCTACAATAAGAATCTCCCAATGAGAATTTGCACCATCAGACAACACTGCAGCCTCCCTGTACCAGAGTTTGGTGCAACTTAAGATTGCTCTTCCGGATAAGCTCTTCCAGGTGGCACTGTGGGAGACATTCATCCACGGGGGAGTCGCCGTGCGGAAAGTTAGCTGGAAAGTCAAGTCCATATGTTGATGGAAAGAAGTTACTGATCCCCCAACGGGAAGAAACGAGTATTTTCTGTAGAAAAGGTAATGTAGGTGTGTGTGGGAGTGTGTAAAAAACAGAACTAGTCCGAATCACCGTCAGGGCATCTAAGAGAATTTCATGCAGTTCTGACAAAAAGTTTCATTACAGTTGGTGCGTTGGAACAGTTTTTAAAGTAGAGCGCCTGAAAAAGGTAGGTCTATTACTTATGCATATTCATGTAGCTGCTCCTTAGAGCTGTAATGACCAGTCGATTAATTGGTTAGACGAGAAAATCAAGCTAAAGTGACCAAAAAAAAAAAGGAATTCAGTGGTTCGGGCCTCTTGGCTGTGAACATTTGCTGGTTTTCTCCTTCATCCACGATATCAAAATAGCTGTTTTTTGGTTTCGGACTCTCGGCGAGACGAGACGAGACGTGGGAATGCGCCACCTCGGGCTGTTTTCTGACATATTATGGTACAAACCGAGTGGTTAATTGACTTGGTAATTGGAAGATTGATCAACAATTAAATTAATCATTAGCTGCACAGCCAGTAGAAATAACTTGTACCATCATAAAGAGCTGTGTTTTACGTGCTTAGTTAAAGGTGCTATGTGCACGTTTTTGCTATCGGTACATAGCTAACGTTAGCACTAACAGCTTTTTACTTCCCAGTCCAGTGGAAACTTTGCGACTTCGCCATCAGACCTCACTCCCCCGCTCGCTAAGAGCTGTCTCCCCTGGTGGAAGTTAGCCTGCCCGCCGGCTCGCCCCGGCCCGTCCGGTCCCATGACACCACTTTGAGCCAGTGAGTCACTCCGGCTTCCAGTCTGCCATCGGTCCCGTCACGAGAGGATGACGAAGCAGCGCTGCCCGGAGGTCGAACTCCGTCCCCCTTGTCTTGTAAACCCGGCGATTGGCTGACGCTCGGCGGCGGAGGAAAAAAAAAAACCTCCCGCGGCGCCTTTGAGGGCTCAGTTCCTGCCGTCCCACAGCGGCCGCCGGCATAAGGTCGGTCAGGCGGCCACTTCCAGGTGAGTCGGTACCTTCCAGGTGTAATCGTTTGCCGGGTTTGGGCCTGTTTCCTTTCGGCAGTGACCTTTTCTCAGCTGGAGCTTGATGAGGAGATTTATAGGACACTTTAGTATAGAGCTACAGCCTGCCGCTAGTTAGCTTAGCTTAGGTTGGCATAAAGACCGGAAGCAGTCTTTATGCTAAGCCTCTTAAATCTTTTACAAACCTCTTCAAGTCTTTTAAACAACGGTTTTCATATGGATTAAAAAACATCGCTTGATAATTATCGAGCTTCAGAGGTGCCGGTGGGCAGATTTTTGATAACCTCTGCTAATAACCTAGCAAGGCTAACCGTTTCCAGTCCTTATGCTACGCTAAGACGGAGCCGTTCATATCTACCGCAGCTTTAACAGCGGTATCCAACTCCTCATCTCACCCTCTGCAGGAGGGAAAACAGTTTCTTTCCCCAAAATCTTGAAACACGCCCTTTAAGTACTTGACGGAGGCAGACAGACTCCGATTTAATCAGATTTTAAGGGTTGGAACCAACAGGCTCTCAGGCACATTGGAGAGAAGCCTCTTGACACGGAACTATTCTGGGTTTTTCCCACTGGGAGTTTTTAACAAGTATCGACCTCAGTCCTTCACAGGTTCTCTTTTGGTGCAATTCAAACGGATTCACAATGCGACATCGAACCTGGTAAACTGTCAGCGCCTTCGGAGAGTGCTTACGTAGCTCTGTTACATCTTTCTGGAAATTGGACTTTGTATGGGTCTCTGTTTCATCTCTTTCGCCGAACACGGTTTTTCTTTCGCCGCAGCGGATTCTCCCGACCGTCGGGCCTTTCGAGAACTGAATTCATTAAGCAGATGAAAAGAGAGAGCCAACACAGAGTTCAACACAAAATCACTTTATTATGGTTCAGGGGGGAAAGCGGAGCGGTCGGATGCGGGGGATCTTCCCGGTCAGGATTTTCGGCGACCCTCCCTCCCTCTCCTCTGTCCTCTAACAGGCAGAGCCGGCCTCTGCTTGCAACAACTGTCTCAAGAAGATAGCGACGGTTTGCTCCGGGCCGTGATCCAAGACGAAAAAAAAAAAGCTCCCCCCAAAAAACAAAAAGCCACACATCGAAAGTCAAAAATAAAAGAAAATGAATTAATTGCATTGATCGATTGAGAAAACTTTCCTCCAAAAGAACCACATGTTGGTTAGTAGACATTAGGGAACGTGCCGCCAGCGTGGTACGTTATCCTCCCGTGCTGCCTTTAATGACATGGTGCGCCGACGGGGTTGAAAACGTCGGGCGTGTGTCAGAGGCGACTATCCACGTGACTCGTGTCAACGTAACGGCCTTCGGAAAAAGCCATGCTCGGAAAAATCGCTGTTAATGTCTCGCGCCCCGGACGAGCGGGTTCAGACGAAATCAATATCCGGTATTCTTTGCTTTTCTTTTCCTTTTTTTTTTTTTTGGTTTTTGTTTTGTTTTTGTTTTGTTTTTTTCGTCTGGCGGTAACAGTAGCGACACGGTGCAGGAAGGAAAAAAAAAGAAGCTTCAGGAGATCTAGAAAATGAGTGACAACATAACGACGTTACACCAAACATTTTGACAGCCCAGGGCGATGCTTGACGGCCAAGCGCCAGCACATCCGATCCCGGGGAAGGTCACAAAACCGGCCTGACTGGCAGTCCGTCCGAAAAAAAACAGGCCCAATCCTACTCGGAGAGGCGTCCTCGCACTCATACCCATAATCCTTTGGTACGGGTTAGCGAATCTGTCTGTCTGAAGTGACAAGGAGTTGACATTTTTCAATCGAAGGTGGGTGTGGGACACTTCAGGAACGCAGACACTCTCCCTCAGCCGTTCCATGATTCCCGTCGGTCTGCGCCGTTCGGTTTAGCAGAGATGTTCCTTTAGTAACAGTCCAAAACTCGGGTTTCCCTGCTGTCCCCTTCGCGCCTCCTCCTCCTCCTCATCCTCCTCCTCCTCCTCCTTCCTCACCATTGGTTAACTAGTACGCCTGATCGTCAGTGTTCATGCAGTAAAGGTTCGTCGTGATTTCATCCGCGGTTAGACCTGCCCTACCCGAGCGTGGTGAATTCAGAGTCCCGCTCCTCTCTGCCGCCGTCTAGCGTGGCGGTCCTGGGGGACTGGACCTTGCCGATCTCCTCCAGGGCGCTGGCCAGAGAGTCCAGGTCCCCCGAGTCCTGGTGCTGCGCTTCCCAGAGACTCAGGATCACTGATGATGGGCTCTCCTGACATGCGAAGTAACACAGGTTCCTGCAGGCCGGGGAAAATTGAAGACGATGTTAGGAGTAGATCACATGGCACGAACTAACTGCTGAGAGCAAATGTGCGGTTCGGTAATGACGCGACAGCTTTGCGCCGTTTACCATTAAAAAGGAACTAAGAAGTTTCAGTGCTAAGAATTCTGAAATCCGTCCCTTAGTGATTCAGTAACACTTCCACATTCAAAAGTCGGCAATACGACATGAAAAACCTTAGATCCTACTTTTCCCATCATGCGACACAATGCCATCTCTCACTATCGTCAGCTTGCCCTCTTAAAGCCTATTTCTTTAAAAACCTCACACCTCCAGTTTGGTTTGTGAGGCGGCCTTTATGTCGGAAATTTCTAGTCCCCGTCCCAAGCTGTCAAGCCGACGTCACCGCAGCATCACTATGGTTATTATTATTATTTTATTTTTATTTTTTTCAAACAGAGGAGCAATGGGGACATTGTGCAACTGTTTTCTCAGGCTGAACAGTGGCCTTCTCCACCTGACGGGTAAACTGAGCTTTAAAAGTGGACGACTGGTACAGCGCCGCCCTTTAAGTAATTCCCAGCGCAGTGGTTGCTGCCAATTGCACATTTCCTTTTTGGAAATACTGTTATTACTGAATTTACAGCTCACTCGCCTTCATGGTAAAACAAATAAATACTAATTTTTTCCCCACCAGGCATGTAAATCTGGTCTTGTCTGAATAACAGTTTGTGACCAATATAGTCTTTCCACATAAAATTCTAGTAGCTATTTCGAAATAGTAAAAAAGGAAATAAAAAATCATGTATACTACTTCTCCCTCATTAAATATGCAAATATTTTTCCCTTCAGACGTTTAACTGCTGGATGGAAGATGCTCTCTACTCCACTTAAAAATCCATTCTCCGCATTGGAGGTTTCAGGTTTCCACATCGCATTTGTGCGGGTTGCACTTCGGACCCTGGCCGGTTTCCAAAACAGCTTGTGAGGCAGAAAATGATGCTCGTTTGCACACGGCTCATTCCCTGGATTTAAGGTGAGCACAGACAAACGCGTTGCACCGATATGCACAGCGAAGGTCAAACATTCGGGCGAAGTACCAATAAGCAAAACGCATTTTCCGAGCGGAGGAGGCCTTCAATAAACTGCTTTAATTTATGGCTGACTGTGCAAAGGTACTATGAATGAAAAATGAGACTGAGCAATGTTTGTATATTAGTCGGGAAAAGTCTTTTAAACAACAAAAAGGTCCAACGATTGATCAGTCAGTAATAATCAGCACAGATCAGTTAAATAGTTTTGTCCCAAGGCTGAAAATTGTAGTGGTACAGAAAAATTTAGATACGGTTTTGGGTGTGAAGCTCGAAACTCAAAGGATTTAATTTACACTGACTCTCCTCCTCTGCTGTTGTTTTAACACCTATCCAACAGAGTGCACTGTTTCATTACAATGGGATTTCCTTTGTTGCCCTCGCCGCTTCCCATCCCACTCTCCCTCCGCAGTGCATTCACGTTCCCATACATTCGGAGAAATAATTACTAAAAATCAGTTTAACTAGGTGGAAACATTCCCATTACATGCTTCTCTGTGTGTTTCCACTGGGCTAAAAAAGGCTCCGAAATCCTTTCCCACCCCTCAGTCGCAGATGTTTGTTTTCAGTCTCCGTTCAAGTGGAATTCCTCAATCACACGGCTTCTGTCACAGTTTCTCAGTTGACTTTTTCCTCTCATGTTCCTCCAACTGGCAAGAAAGAGGCGTCTTCGTCGCTATAAGCACTTGATTATTGACTTCTCCGCCGAAGCACAAACAGAGATCAACACCGCCGCCAAACAGCTCAAATCCCCCGCGGCCTACACAAATACTGACCCGCCGCGACCTCGGGAGAGTTTAGCGTGGGCGCTGGAGGATGGAGTGCGTGCAGGGGTGCTGTTAATGAGCAGTGCTAACACGGACGCGATCCGGCGGCCCGGAGACCTTCCCTTGCAAATTCTGCAAAGCGAGGCATCTTCCATCAAGTTATTCTGGCTGCGCTGGAGTCGGGCCTTTACATCTCTCTTCCATCTCTCCGCGTCTGTTTTCCAGATCTATAATGAAATCAGCAATCTGGCGAGCGCCGAACTGAGGCGACCGAGGGACCGGGGCCGTCGCGGTGCCCGAAAAATTTCCCAGATTAAAAATAATATCAAAAATGGGAACAGTGTTTACATTGCGGGGGGACCAGCCTTTATGCTTTCCAGTCATTATTCAGTTATTCTGCATCAACACCTAAACGCATGACACATGACTCAGCAATAGGCAAATGCAGACTAAAGGATTAGGCCGCGGTTTATTTGTATGTAGGTTTCAGAGCGCTACGATCCATACCTGTCTATGTGGAGCTTCTGAGCCAAGAGCTGCCAGTCCTTGCCCTTGGCGTTGGCGTTGTCGAAGGTGGCGCTGATCCGCTGACGGATCGACGGGGGGATCTTGAAGGCTCTCGACCCCGTCTGAGAGGTGATGGTACAGTCCGACTGAGTGAAAAAGGGAACCGCCCCCTTCTCGCTCTGGCGGTAAAGAAAGAAACGAGGTGAAAGGGCGTCACTGAAACTGCAGCTCGGAATCTCAGCGCCTCAATGCGGAGACAAGGACAAGGACTTATCCAGACAATTTTGCAAACTATACATGGAGAGCTCCCTGAGAGGCTCATTGAGCAAGCTCTTAAATCAAATTAAGAGTCATCCAGTCTAATAAAAGAACCTATTAACAGGCCGCATGAGTGCCCCCCCCCCGGCGAGCGCTGAACGCCCCCGCGGGCGCCACTCACCTCCACCACGGACGCATACACCTGGAGGATCTGCTCCTCGCCTTTGACCTGCCGCACGCTGATCTTGCAGGAGAGCTGGGACGAGGAGGGGCCGTATCGCTCCAGGGAGAAGGCACACTGCAGGGGGCGCTGGGCACCGGCCCACACCTGAGAAAAGGTGAACTCCTGCGAGGAAGTAGGGGAGAATTAGAGGACGGCCGGGGAGGGTCGGCGATGAAAGCAGTCGACAACAAACTCATTAAGGCCCCCGCTGAAGACATCGGGTTTTTTTTCTTCTTTAAACCTACTTTGCCACCCACTTTACTGTTCCCACCATTAATTAAGACAGAACGAGGGGCCTCTTTAGCCGATCATTGATGTTACCTAATCAAGTTTACCCGTAACAAAGAACACCGGCAGCCGCTGGAGCCCTTGGGACGTAAATGCGTCCTCTCAGCCATCTGATAAGCTGGAGTCAATCGTGCAAAAATTCCATAAATTAGCCGTTATTTTGCTCGCCGCTGCGCGGGAGAATTAATTAAGCTCCTTTTTACAGTGCCTCTGCGTTGCACCCTACAGTGCAGCAGGTTTTACATGCAATCATTAGTTCGATAAATATCACAGACCTAAACCCGCATCATTAGCAGCGGTAGTCTATGTAATGGCACAAAGTCATCCCCTGAATATTCTCTCTAGTAAAAATAGAACCCGGAGAATTAAATTCAGACTTCCCAAGCCATATTTACCCTGTTGTTGGCTTGTTATGTCTTATTTTTCCAAATTTGGATAATATGAAGCTTGTAAATGCCAATCTGTTAGATCGGGAACCGTAATGAGATTACGGAATTAGGACAGAGATGGCTTAATTTACTCAGTTTGCACACACACCCCCCCCCCAGCCCCCCAAAAAAAACAAAAAACGTGGTGACTCTAAGACCAAAAGTGGAGGAGCTTTGGAGCAAAAGAGGATCCAAGAGGGGGCCGGTTCGACGTCCGAGCCAACAACTCGGCGTCCCGGACGTCGGCCGGTCAAAAACACAGCTTTACAGATGAATCAAACCCTCATCAGATCAGCCAGATGGGAGGAGAGCCACTAGTAAAAGCCTCCTTCAGGCAGAGATCTGTGTCTGAACGAAGACCCGAAGTCATCCTCCCCGTAGGGCCCTCGCACGGTGGCTCTTCCCTCTCCGACAGAAACCTTGTTGGTATTCTGGAGGCGCGGCGGTGGGCTAATTCAGCTAATAGGATGTCACTGGTGGGATAAACATCACAGGGCAGAGCGGAGCATGCAGCATGTGGACCCCTAGGAAGACAACCCTGGGATGTGCATGTGTGCGCCTGCCCGGCAGTCATAATTAATTTTGTTTGGGTTGGTGTGTGTGTGTGTGTGTGTGTGTGTGGGCGAGATAGCTAGTCTTAGTGATCTCCCGCTGTGCCCTTGCTGCCGTCCTCTGGCTTTGATATGGCCGAGTAAGAAACGGGGCGGCCGGGGGAGGGAAAGAGCTCCGACGGAGCATCGGAGGAGGATGAGGAGATGAAGGCGCACAGCTTCTTCATCGGATCCGTTTTAAACGAGACCCCAGGTGCACGTGCCGCGGGATCGGCTTGCCGCCCTACGCTTCTCTCCCCTTTAGATGACACGGACTCCCAGCCAGGCGCCGCCTACCTGGCAGGTGGTGAAAGGCCTGATGCTCCAGAGCAGCTGCGGGACGTCCTGGATGGACACCTGGAGGCTGAAAGTGTTCCCTCTGAACAGCATCATTTTAGGCTCCTCCAGCAGCCGCCCGCCTCTGCACCGCTCGCCCACCACCACCTCCTGGTAGGGAAAGGCGTGGGTTTGTTTTTGGGGAGGGGGTGGGGGGTGGGGGGAGGGTGTTAGGGTGTTAGGGAAACAGAAGAAAAAAAGTCAGATGTTCTATATGGTCGATGGACTCGCTGAACGAGGCCGGGACTCAACTGCAGCTCGCAGCGTTTCGTGTGCGACAAAATGTTTCTGTTGATCGATAACAAACACAGTGGAAAATTTGAGACTCACCATAACGGTTTATCAAGGGAGCTTTGATAATCAATTAGTTATTAACAAAAGTGTTCAAGAAAAAATGCAAAACATAACCTGATTTCCGTTTCTTTACCGTGTCAAGTTTTTATTTGTCTTTTGTTTTTCATTTGTCTTTTGTGATAGAATCTCTTTGGTTTCTGGATCATTGCTCAGGCAAAAATAGATCTCTAAAGACGTCATCTGAGGCTTTAGGGATATTTTGATGTGTGATTTTCTGACATTTCATAGACCAAAGAATGTGGAGTAATTGGCAGATTATTTGTTATTAGTTAAACCCTGACACTGAAAGTACAGTGGGTGTAAACTTCCATTTCCCAGAGCATTTGAGAGAAAGATTTTTCCCAAACCAGTTACAGAAATGTGCCACTATTGCTGGGAAAAAAGGAAAGAGATGTTAAAAAAAACCCCACACAAACAAACAAAAAACCCCACACAAACACAAATTAATGTCCAAAGAGAGATAATACACTAATACCAGAACATACAACCTGCTTTTAGTGATTTTTCTTGGGCTTAAAGTGATTTGTGTGCTGCTCATGTTCCCTGAAAGCCTCCATTAAAAAAAAAAAAAAATCTTCCCAGTGCCTTCTCTTGCAAATGCTGTGACCATGTTGTATGCATGTATGTGCATATATATATATATATATATATATATATATATATATATATATATATGTGTGTATATAAACATAAAAACAACTCCAAACAAAAAAATAAAAGCGGAGTGGTGCACTGTGCATCTTAAAGCTTTCAGAATGCACCCAGAGAGACCAGGCCCTTAAAAGCTGAACTGCTCAATAGCGGCCCCCCCGGAGGCGACCGCTGCTCGCAACAGGTAACCAGACACAGAATGGATCAGACTGCATGTGACACCGCAAGGGCCTCGAAATAAGATAAACAGAGCAGCAAAAAATTCTCCATCAAAGGCGCCGGCTCGCACACGAACACGAGACATAAACAGAGAAAATCAGGCTCTGAATTCTCCGGCATCGCAGTTTTCCAGCTTCCTGCCCCGTGATATTGTAATTTTATTTTTCCCCAGTGGTTGGAGAAGAACAACATATGTGTGATTGTATGGCTGCAATGTTTGTGTTTACACCCTGTGAGTCTAGGGGGGGGGGCTGCAAAGCATACAGGCCGGTTCGAGCCTTATCGATTCCTCCTTTCAAGCTCACAGGGGAAATTAATTGTCGTATGAAGCACAAACAAAAGCCAAAAAAAAAAAAAGGAGAACAAACGAACAAATAACCATGTCTGACTGATGGAGAGGTGAAGTGAATTGGCTCTTGGCACCCGCATCCAATTTCTCTTTGCTCACATGCAATTCTGCCTCTCGAGCGAAACCGCGGGTGGAGCAGGGACCTCGGCCCTATGCCACGACTATCGGCGCGACTTTAGAAAAGCTGTGTCGGTGTTTAATTGAGAGAGGAACCAAATTACTATCGCGAGGAAAAAAAAAGGAAAAAACCTGCAGGACCTCTCAACAAAAAGGGGGTTTATTTGTGCTTTTGAGTGAGCCCACGCTAACGTTTTGTTGGCCTGAAATACTCGGAAAAAAACGCATTATGATTAACGGAGACAAATTAAATTAAGCAAAGACAGGGCGGGGAGAGGCAACCTCTCGAGCGTCCGTTTTCTTTGTAAATAAAAGTCGGCCTTTGTCTCCGAGTCGTCGAGCGGCTACCCAACAGGCGGATCCTTCGGCGGTGCACGGGAAAACGCAGGCAGCGGTTCTTCTGGCCAAAGACCGCCAGCCGCACCGTCCACACACCGCCGCTCGAATTTCCTTTGTCACTTACAGCATGATATATATCAGAATTATGTCGGAAATATGAGTAGTTTTAGCCACACTAGCGGCGTGGCTATACGGACGGCGATGTCGGTCGATCCAGCGCTTCGATCCAACTATTGCATGGATTTTCATGAAAATTTGTACAGACATTCATGGTTCCCAGATAACGAACCTTACCGACTTTCATTATCCCCTGACCTTCCCTCCATAACCACAATGAAAATTAATATTTTGTGGATTTGAGGGAACTATCGCAACAGCTAATTAGTATCATAGCTTTTTTTCCACCTCATCCCAAAGTCACTGGGTATTTTGAATGGGTTTTGGGGTTTTTTTCAGTTAGATGCCTTAAATTAGCTCTGTGGTTGACACAAGCTCAAGAAATTTGTGATTGTCTTAAAAAAAACCAACAACAACAAACTTTTACGTGTCTTTAAAAAGGGGCTATTAAAAGTCATCACGCCGAACACGAAAACCGAACTTCTCACTAATCCGCCTTTACGGCCTCGTTGTCTCGCAAAATATCACTGACTTCCAAAGAGGAAAGGCCTTTGTGGAGGGGATACGCCCGATAAATCAAAATGTGACTGGGGTGTCATTCATTCATAGCTCAACATGAGCTTTTTACTTTTGTAAAAATCGTATTTAGGCTTTAAAAGTCGTATAAGTGGCCTTCATTTATAAGTTTAACTTGCTGAGGCAAAAAAAACGTGGGTATCGTACGGTTCTGTTTTGTCACAGACCTTGTTTTTCTTTGCAAAAGTTGCGTCCACCCCGGCGGCACTCCACCTCCTCCCTCCTCCCACATACCTGAAAAGCCTGGGGCGTGTCGTCCACACAGTAGACCCTGAGGGTGAAGCCCAGAGGGTTGCCGGTGTCCGGGCTGCCGAACACGGCCAGCCTCAGCCGCTTGGCCGCCTCCCGGTTCAGCGGCTCCCCCACCAGGGCGTAGCGACCCGGGCGCTCCAGCAACACGTGGCACCTCTGGGCCTCCAGCAGGCAGTAGCAGGACGTGCTCTCCTCGTCCGCACACATCACTTCCTTTGAAGGGCAGGGACACGGCAGGAGAGACCAGATTTAGTTCCGGCGGATTTTTTTTGCGCGTGTTCTGAGCCGACGGCAGGTTAATTTCAGCGCTAATCCAGAGGAAGGCTCGACACGGGAAATGCTGTCTTGCTGGTGCCTTTTGATTTTAAGGATTCGGTGACCAGCTATCCACAGTGGAGCTAAGCTTGCGGATTCAGGATTGTAATTAACTTGTCAATGACGGCCGAAAATGTGCTTTCAGCTGGAGAAGGAGCTTTTATTTTAACCATCAAACTGAGAGCTGAACACCATTCAGCCTTTAATATCTGAGTAATGCTACTCTTTGCCAATCTGTTTTTGATCAGGCAAGATTTTGTTATTCTATGTCTTATTACCTGCAGAAAAATAGACAAAAAAAAAAAAAAATCAAATGGCCATGCAGTTAAGTAACAAGCCTTGACAGCCATGGATCCAGCATTTAAATATTTTTTAAAATGCTTATATTGCTATTAATGCACTTCACAGATGGTAAACTGGAAATTTTTCCCTCATATGCAGACTAAGATAGGATCAGGACCCGAGCGGAGCCGAACAAGGGCCAGATGAATAATGACACATCTCGCTAAACAGATGGGGATACGCTAACACTGACAAAATGGATTAGCAGGGTGCAGTTGTATCCGGTGGCCAATTGCTCCTCATCTCGGGCTCCATCCTCCCTGAATCACCTTTGTAACATAAGTGCGACACCCCCCCACCCCCCGCCCCGCCCTCCCCTCCACGTACAGCCTGGTTGAATGGATATGAAGCAGCGCAGGGTAATTTAGTGGCCCACAGCCTCCTTAAAGCCGCCCCCATTAGCGCCGCGGCAGACATGAGGGATCTCCACGACACAGCTCGTCCCCGCCAGGCGGCCGGGGAGGAGTGATGGAGCCGAACTCGGGCGAACTTTAATGGGAATGGCTCTGAGAGGCGCGGGGGGGGGGCAGAGGGGAAGAGAGACCTCCATCTTCCATTGTAACACTAATTCCAGAGATTAGGGTTTGACTAAGCATCCTTCCCGAGATAAAGGGTTCATTATTTCACCGTGACAGAGACGGCCGACGCCGTTGCATCTTCCCGGGGAGCATCTTCCTCTCCTTCTTTTTCTATCTTCCCCGTCCACCTCTTCCTGCCCGGCCGACTCCCCCTCCACCCCCTCGGCTCCGACGGCACACGGCCTCCGGCCGTGATGGGCTCTTTTGATAGCTCCCCTTCCTCGCGACACGTCCGCTGCCAAATTACGTCTGTGTAAATGTCAGGCGAAGCGAAAGGGCAAGGGGCAAGGGAGCAGAGCCGAGGGGCCCCCGACAGGTCACGCACACACGGCGGCGCCGGGGGTCACTCGTCCTCGGAAAAAAAAAAAAAAAAAAAGGGAGGTCCCCAAAGGTCGCCGATGAGGTCGGTTAAACATTAAAAGAGCATCTGAGCTACGTCCTCCCTGCCAAGAAAATGGATCGAGGGGTGTTTGGATTGACTCCAGATGTCTCAACAAGTTTTCTGTGAGAATTCGAAGTACGTCCACAGGGCAGAGTCGAAGGACTTTTCAGAGGTGTTATCTTATTTTAACAGCAAGGGAGGAAAAAACACCTGAGGAGGAAAAAAAAATCTCACGGCATAGCAGCAATCACAGAAATACCACTATAATGCATTTAGAGGAATAAAGTTAAATATTTCAAAAAGCACACCCGCAATTTTTTCTTCTTCCCCAACCTCACACAAGATGTATCCGAGTTGAGTGGGTGCTTTAACCTCTCAGCAGTTTTATTTATTTATCTGTTTTTTTCTTTAAAATCTGTCTGCGAGTCTGCAAATTTCAATTTCATGAAAGCTAAATACAGCGGCGGGTCTCAGGAGCATCAGTTTGAGTCGAACTTTCATCTCTCACGATTAACGCGCGTCGGCAAATCACCGTTATTTCTGTGTTTAAGTCATTACACGCGCGAGTATCTCCATCCATAGTATTTTTATCCTAACACTTGACTGTTGCAACAGACGAATGAGCTCCTGCCCTTTGTTAGCACGGATTTCCAAAAATGGTTCGCTCATGAGGATGGAGAAAGACGAAACAGATGGAAATTTCATCATTCCCTGGATACATCCGATAGAGACTGTGGCTCATCCGTGGAAGTTTTGCCGTCTTGTGCCTGTCTTTTAACAGCGGTGTCCTCACTGGCCTTCGCCCATGGAGCCCTGCTGGGTTCGGTGTTAATCGTACGGTCCAGGCTGAATCCACCAATCCAGAATGATCCAGATCAGCCTGCAGCTCTTTTTTTTTTCCTTCCACACTCGGCATCGACCTTCCCGGACTCCTCTCGTTGAGTTTTCTTCTCAGCTCCACGTCCTGGAGGCATCTGAACAGCTTTTTACAACTGTGAAACTTTTTCATAACATTATGAACTGTTGAAACAGGGATTTGTCTTAACAGGGATCTTTGCTAATTTCCCTGTAGCCTTTGGATTTGTTGACGGTTTTTGATAAAAGAATTTCTGATGCTCTCTTTGCCTTCACCGTTGTAAGAAAACAAAACCTTTCTCTGCAGAAATAAAAAACACCACATTAAAAAGGTGCAATTAATTGTGTTGAGTGTACATTTTGTGTCTGTATCTTTTATCTCACCATATAAAAGCAGTTTTTGTTGTTGCTTTTGTTCAGTAACTTTGGACATTTTTATTAAATACTCTGATTATACCAAATCATTTGCATATGTTTTTGAGGATCCTAAGATATTCTAAACTCTGTTCTCAAAAATTCAGGGGTTCCAAGACTATAAATTTGAATCTCTCTGACAATCGTAGTCATAATGGTCCCAGCATGATAATTGCTCCCACAAATAAATGAGATGATGCATATTTCCTTATATGTAGAGTGATGCAATTTCAAATATCACTCAAAGTTATATCTGCATGTGTTCATGTTACAACCCAGCTGCACCATGCTGCATCACAGCGGTACAACGGAACCATAAAAGTTATTGTTCATCGTAAACCATTTTAATATCTAAAATATGGTCTGTTTTGAAAACAAAAACAGACAAACGTACAATGTGTACGTTCCTCCTGCTGAAGTAAATATTGCTCGTTGTGTTCAACTTTCACGAACAGCCACAAATCAGAATTCACGGATTTGGGAAAAGACTCAAACTTTTAAATACCGCTGTCATTAAACTGGAAAAGAAATTAATGTTTCAGTGACTAATGGCTGTCATTTGCATTTGGTCGGACAATTTTTTTAAATTTATGATGAATGTATTACGGTAGAACGGCTGAATTTTATGCAGAATGATGAATCTGAGCTGGCAACCCTGAAATCGGCTCGGCGCTCGCGTGGCTACACCGCAGGATGAAAATCTACATAGAATTATGTCGTAGCTGCTCATCAGATCATATTGCTGGTTAAGGTGCTGGTAAGAACTGGTGCATTTGCACTATTTAATCCTCGGCACTGGCGCCGGCGCGAGGCTTGATCAACAGCTGAAGTCCGGAGGAAACCACTCACCTCCCACTTGTTGTCCTGCATTTGTCTCTTTAGCCGAACGGTCCAATTATCGGCGGCGACCTCCCCGCAGTGGGCTATGGTCATGGCTATGGGACAGGACAGGTCAAGGCCTGGGGGTCCATACGTGACTGCGGGGCTCAGAAGGATCTCGGGCCCGTCCTCGCACAAAGTACTGCAAACAGAAGTAAAGGCACCAATTAAAACAACAAACCCCGAGACATCACAAACACTGAGGATAATATTAAGTCTGTTTTGTTTTTTTCTCCCTGCACTCTCCAACGGCAAAAAAAAAAAAAAATCATTACGTTTAAGAGGTGTAAACATGAGAGTAAGCATCTCACGACTAATGAATCACTGCTTAAGCAAGCAGTCAGATAGCAGAGTGTGACCCCTGCCAGTGGAACAAAGTAAACTCGAATCCTCGGACACTCATAATGAATCAATCCCTGACTAGCTGACACACAGACTCACCGATAGAGGAAGATTAAAGCACCAAGACTAATGGACAGAGGGGCTGGGGAGGGCAGGCTTTAGCGCGCAGCGTGTAAGCTCCGTGGGTCGATGGAGCTTATGTAGCCCGCTCTGGCCGGCACGGTGACAGATTAGCTGGGCCAGGCCGCTCTTGGCCCCGGGCCCGATCTTGGCTGGAAGCCCCGAAGACTGAGAGCAATCGATGGGACCACCATCAGTCACGCAGCCGCCCCGGCCGGGCGCCTCACGTGCGCTGGACACGATGCCGGCGCTGCTGTCACCGGGGGCAGCGGGGCTATTTCTCAGCGTCGTTCACCAATACGGGAAAACGCCGACGGAGTGGAAATGAGCTTGACGCCGGAGGTACCGTTTCCATGTTGACACACACAGACACTGCAGTGAAATGACGCTTGGTTTTTGAGCGTTCTGTCCCTGTGCACCGTCGCATCAAGGACGGGAGCGAGATGGGAAATCTCCGAGAGACTCTCAGGAAACAAACTGATAAAAATGCATTAAATTTACCTTATCTTCGAGGAGTTTAACTGCAGTGGCATTCAAAAGCTGTCTGACCTTAATTAGTACCATTATTTCTGAATTACAAAATTTTAGAGTGACCTGCAAAGACAGTACACTATTAGGGCTGCAAATAACTATTGTTTTTATTTCATTTTCCCCCAATTAATCCTTCATTAAAATAGTGAAATCCGCCCATCACAGTTTCCCAGAGCCAAAGGTGACATCTACAGTTGTCATCAGTTCAAAAATACAGAGATAATCGGATCAGTCCATGGATAGAACAAAAACAAATCCAACATTTAGAGGCTAGAACAAGGAATATTTGGGATTTTTCTTTGAAAAATAAGATAGAGTTGGGAAGGTGGGGGTGGGGGGGTCGTATGGATGCAAGCTGGCCCACCGGGGGGGGTGGGTGTTAGCGTTCCCACGCGACCCAACCGCCAGGCTGAGGCTGCTCGGCGCCGCGTTGTCGTGACAGTTCCTCGCGTCGGGTTCTGCGTGAAACTTTTCCCTTCATTATGCCGCTACCAATCAGCACTTAAAAATTAACAGAGGTTATGATCCGCTGTCTAAAAATAAAATCTCACATCCAGACGGCGCCGTGGCCCTGCAGCTGCACTTTTGTGCTAATCAGCCCAGGGCTCGGAGGAAACCAAGGTTACCTGCCGCCGAGACTATGGTAATTAGCCAGATTGCCCGTGAGCAAAGATTAAAGATGGTTATTTAGCATCTCTGATTGTGGTTATGAGAACAAAAAAAAAATAAAAAAAGGGAAAAACTTATTCGAGGATGATTTTTAAAGTGTTGATAGCAGACTGAGTTCATTAGTTAGCTCTTTTCTCTCAGAGGTGCAGCACAAACAACTCGCCTCCCTCCATTTTTTTCTTTTTCCACACAACAGCGTCCGACGTGACGCTCACAGCCTCCACCTACATGGTCAATTGATAATTCTCTGCATCCCCAGGCTACCATTAGTTATCGTTAGGATTTTAAAACGTCAAACCGAGGGATCCGATGGATCCCTCCCTCCCCGCGGTAGCAGTGGTTCCCCCCGGACCCGCAGACGGACTTTGATGTCTAAAATAACGAGAGCTCACCTTTAATGTTCCGCTCGGCGTAAGCATTTCGATAGCTTACTTGAAATGTGGGCCCACATAGTACGAATCCGTCGAACGACGAAAAATATTTACAGGAAACACAAAATGGATTCACCTGGTCCCTAGTAGAGACGAAATCTACAGAGAATAACCACCAGACTCCACAGGTCTCCGCGGGTTTTTAAAGTCTAACAGGGAATTATTTGATTTTCCCTGATTTTATACATCCATTAGGAGGCCATGGACGAAACTACTTGCACGTTACCTACAATAACTTTATAAGGTGATAAAATGTCGCTGTTTTGTTTTGTTGGGGCTCCGGGCAAGGGTGGGGTGGGGTGTGCAGGATCACGCAGATCTAGCCCCAAGCCGTCCAACCTTTACCCCGATGAGCGTGGAAATTAAAGGGCTGTCGGAGGTGAAGTCGACGCAAGGTGACAGCTGAATTTCAGACGGCGCTTAACGTCACTCACGGTTCTCTCCAGCGGGTGTAGAAATCGAGCTTCCTTGAGAAACGGGTGGGTGGGGGTCTTTATTCCGTTTGCTCGAGGGGTTGATATCTAACTAGCAGGTTTTCACACAGACATACTGACACGATACTGCCTCCCAAAAAACGAGAGCATGTCCAAAATATGATTTTTTTTCTCTCCTTGTCAGATAGCTATTGAGGCTCCGGTGCTGAGAAGTCAAAGGTATTAGACTCCCTTTCAAAACATTTCTTATCCGTCATTCTATTTTCTCCATGAGTGCTAACTTTTGTGAAAATCTCACCGGCAAAGTCACAGAGATAGATTCCTGCTGGCAGGCGACAGTCGCCCGAACTCTGTAAGCACTTGGCATCCCACCCCAGTGAGAAAAAAGAAAAGGAGAAAGGAAAGAAATCGATAGCACCTATGGTCACGACTTTAAAGGGCTCACAATGTTCACTCTAGCCGGTCGTGATGGAGGGAGATACCAGCGGTTACGTCAACGGAAAACAGAAACGGAGGCCAAACGGAGGGAGTGGGGGAGCGACGCCCACCGCCGAGACAGTCGCTTGAGGCGGCGCCGCTACCCGTCCGCGGCCGCCCTCCCCCGTCATCTCCCCCAGCGAGATGAACAGGGCCCCCCATCCCGGGGCAGGATAACTGCATGTCTGCATCCGTGTGTGTAGCCCATGTACCTGCGTCTCCGAAGACAGCTCACCTGGTGTCCTCCTGGTTGATGATCATGTACATTTCCCAGGTAGTGTCCTCAGGGATCCCCCCATGGGGCACCAGCAGACTGATACCTGCGGAGAAGGCGTATGCAAAAACGGATCAACACGCAAACACGCGAACGCACACACACACACACACACACACACACACACACACACACACACACACCTGCTCGGCTGTCAGAGCTCTTTACCGAAGTTGACAGCCAGAGAGGTGACGGCCCCAGAAAAAACAAAAGGTGATAGAAGCAAGTCTCGAAGGCCTCGTGGATCAATGCTGCCAGCGGCTCTGTTTTTCACACATGCACACAGACTAACACACACACACACGCACACACACACACACACACGCACACACAAACACACACACAAACATGCCTACACACAAACGGTCTCTTTCTAAGGCACGAACACACGCAAACGCAAACACAATATTCCACTGTATGATAAACAATTACTGCCAATCTATGCCGCGGTAGATAAAGCCTCTCGAGGGACAGGATGATGAATGTAGGCCACGGGGAAAGAGCGCCGCCCGGATAAGGCAGCAGACCGAGCGTCGCAGGTTTACTCAACACAGGCCGGTTTACGTTTTCTTCATGGCGTAGTGCCAAAATGTTGTTTTTAAAAAAAATCAATTTTATCTCATTAAACACTCCAAATTATGCGTTGTTGTTTTTTTTTTTCCCTTGTTCCTGGAAACACTTTCCATTCTGTGAAATATGCAGATCGGGTTCGCCGGGACCCGCCGCTCGGCTAAAAATGCCAACGCTGTCTAGCTTCATCACTTCAGTAAATAAAATATTCATGTTCGTGTTACTCGGCCGATCGGTGGCATTTTCACGTTTTCGCCGCGGGCCGAGTCTGACAAGGTCAAAACGACTCAGAGACGCGGTACGAGATGCTCTATATCATCGCCACGGCGGTTTCAAAGCGCGGCGACTTAACAGATTTGGCCTCTGTGTGGTTCTTTTATTTATCTATTTATATATCTTTTTGTAGTTTTTCAATTCGGGAATTTCAGCTTTCAAAATAAATTGCCCCCTCAGGGGGCTCACCTGTGTTGGGGACCACCAGCCTGCCCCCGGCGTGGCCGAACACCGCTGTCGCCTTGTGGAGACGCCTGCCGGGAGCCAGCGAGACCTGCGGGCCGAGGAGGTTTTTGCCTCTTCTGTCCAGCATCGTCCCCACCGCCACTCCCCTATAGTCCGGGGCCGGGCCCCTCGGAAATGTCTGAGGTTGGGACACGACGTGGTACTCTGCCCTTCCTGCCACACCTGGGGAGGTTGACGAGACAGACTCGGATCAGAATCTTCGGACTGAAGAGAGAAAAGTGGAGGAACGTAACTCGTAGGTGTGACAGAGAGAAGAGACGGAGAAACAGGCAAAGCTGAGCAGCCTGATTTCACATTTTATACATTATACTAAGACTAACGGCCTCTATATAGCAAATGCAAGAAAAAAAAATCTGTTTCTTTATTTACATTTTTCATACTATTTACGTTCGTTTTCTAAAAACGAGCCGGCAGGAGACCTTTAAAAACTCAGCCGGAGGTTTTCTCGCACGCCCGTCGGCCGCTTGTGCGACCTCCGGTGCGACCTCCGGTGTGACCTCCGGTGCGACCTCCGGTGCGACCTCCGGTGCGACCTCCGGTCTAACCCTGTTCCGAATTCATTCACCTGTCATGTCAAAAAAAAAAAAACCTCATGCTGTGAAAAGCTTGACAGTTGCAGTGACAGGAACTGGGGGGGGGGCGGTCAATCGGTGATGCCCTCCAAGGTCAAGGCCCTTTTTTTTCCTTTCTACATATGAAAGCTTTCCTGGAGAATGTCTCAGGAGAAAAAACAGGTTCAAAACAAGATGGATTATCCCTCAGACTGCAACACACAGGCTGTACACTATGTACTTCCTGCCCTTCCAAAAATAGTTGGCTACCACAGACGTGGGCTTTCATGACAGCTTATTTTTAATTTTCTGACCTTTGGCCTTGAGGTCGGGTAACGGGTCAAGGAGCGAGCGCTCAGCCATCAGCTCCTTGTCAATGGAGTCCTGAAAACACATGGGGCTGGTGTAGGTGCGCGACACTGTCAGATCGGGCTGCATGGATGAATTAATGAGCAGGGGGTTTGCTGGAAAAAAAAAAAAAAAGCACAAAGAGAAAATGCAAAATGATTCTAACATCGTCAATTATTGTCACCGGGCATCTTCAGGGTAACAGTCGCATTTCTGGAGAGCGACGCTTTGAACAGAGCCGCCGCTAACAACTACGCCAAAAAAAAGCTAAAGCGTCTGTCGAGGACGGCACAACACCTTAACACGTGCAGATGTCTCCATCAAAATTAAGCAGACAGAATAAAAACGTCCCGGGTCGTAGTAATATGTTTTAAAATGCCACGATCAAGAATGACCGGGGAAAAGCCTGAAACGTCGCCACTGGTTCGCGGTGCACGTTTATCCACGGAGCTCGGTATCTCAATCTCCCACAGTTTTCTTTACATTCACATTTCCGACCCTCGGGGGTGCGGGTGCCGCTGGAGCCTCGACCCTGAGCAGGGCCTCTCTTCACCCCTCGATCAGGGGCAACGGGGACCAAGACTGAGGCTCCCGCCGCCCCCCGGCTGCATTATCAGGGCTGAGCGTTTTAATGGCGACCTGCAATACCAGGGTTGTGTAAAGATACATGATGAAAATACGAGGGAACCAGCAGAAAAATAAAAAACGCTTATAAGTTACATTCTTAATTTGGACTCATGAATAAGTAATTTGTTTGTATTCAGGATAATGCCAGAATAGCCTATAATGCCACACACTGACACGCTGCCCTGGGTCAACACAGCACTAGTAAAGAAGGTCTCGTAATAACAGATGGGGGCTAAATTATAATCCAGCTCTGAAAGGCACAAACCGAGGTCGTTCGCACACGTTTTTTTTTTGTCGCGTGTTTTTTTTTTTTGTTCTTGGCGGATGTTTATTGCTCGGGGCAAAGCGACGTTGCAATAAAAGCAATAAATACATGGTGCGCTGAGCTTTGCAGAGTGTGTTATTAGACACTTGGTGCGCTGCAGCGCGGACGGCGAGGAATCTCCAGAAGGCCGGCGTAAACAAACTGAAAAATTAAATCCGGTCTGTCTGGCCCCTAAAGCGTTTTAATAATTGATGCGGCCGTATCACGACACAAAGAAATGTGTGCATAAATCATATATTTATCGAAATACATATAAGCACCGACCCTTATGGTTCACTCGCATGTTCTGTAGTTTAAATTACATACAATGACATTAACGTGAGTATATCTTTGCAGCATTTGATAATGTAATAGAACCAGAACCTCAACTGCATTTGAGTATGTGAGCATTTCAGTGTGTGTATGTGTGTGCGTGTGTGTCTGTGTCTGTGTGTGTGTGTGTGTTTTTTTTCAGTTTTATTCACCTGTAAAATCAGACCTGTGTCTAGTCTCCTTCCCATCAATCATTTATAGCTCTTCCATTCAGAGGAGAGTGACTCTTCATTTATATAATAATAACATCTCGCTGTGTCACCAGGCAAAGCTTCAGTCCTCAGTTTTATTTCCTAGGCTTCTTTCCAGCATCAAACCGAATCAATCGGTATAATTTCACTTGCTGGATTTCATTTCGGTATTTTTCGCAACAACGAATAAAATCTTCATATCTTCTTCTGTTTCTGACCAAGATATCCACAATAAATAATATATATAAATGAATAAAAGAAGGCCTCCTTGAAAATTCTACATTGACTTGAAATGTAGATTTATTTATTTATTTATTTTTTAAAAATCTAGTACAAATTCAAATGAATTTCAAAACCCACATTTGAATGGGATGATGGCAGAGTCTGTGCTGGATGAGATTGCAGGAGAAGTTACAGGAGAAATACCTGCAGCTGTCGAGTTTGAGCGGGAATGACGGCTGCATTTCAATCCCCGCTCCCTAATTTATGGTGTGTGCCGGATGCAATTATGGAGGAGTTGGCGCCTCGCATTTCTTTATCAATTAAATCAGATCAAATCCGTCCGACGGGACGCCACAGTCCTGCAAATCAGCCGCCCAACTTGCAGCACTTTTGCCACGTATCGCTCTGGTGAAGCTGTTCGGCATGCTCATGTGTGCACGGCAAAAAACCCGGAGGACCGTGTGGGATCGCCTGGGCGCCTCTGAACGGCGGGCGCGCAACCCGCAGCCGAGCCCACCTTGACGGGACGTCTTAAAGCTGAAGGACTGGAAGCCCCCGGTGAGGGCGGAGGAGTCGATGACGTCGACGCCGTACTCGCTCTGGCTCCGCCGGTAGAGCGTGACGGCGACGACCAGCAGCACCACCGTCACCACCCCGGCGGTGAGGCCCGAGTACAAGGCCACGTCGCTGCTGCTCTCCACACCTGGGGAGGTCCGGGGGGAGAGAGAGAGAGAGAGAGAGAGAGAGAGAGAGAGAGAGCACATTGTCAGTGACCGTTTCGCTGATGCATTTCGTTTTTGTTTTTTTGTTTGTTTTTTCTAGAGTCTATTGTGCTTATTTAGGAAACGTTTCCTCCCAAAATAAAATCTGTGCTTCTGAGGATTATCAGCTGAGTTAAAGCTGGGAAATTTTTCTATTTTATTCCCCAGAAAGCCCAGTTTACCTTGGTTTCAAACTGCTTTAGTGCCTCTCTTTTTGTTTTTCCCTTTCACGCCTGCCTCGCCTCCTGATGCACTGCTCCATTGTTCCATCCTAGAGTGTTAAAGCTACTAATGAGGACCCTCAGAAGAAGGCGATTATAATCAACCCAGCACCTGACTGCCATTTCAAACGCCGCTCGGCTCTGCCGTTGGAGGCACTCGGCGTTCCGCTGGGATAATGTGACAAAACCAATTCATTAAATTAGCTCGTCGGCGATGATTACGCTCTATCTGGTCCCACCAGCGCTGCGGCGTCCAACTCCACAAAGAAAGAGAACGAGTGGGGAAACAAAGGGGGCCGCTAGCTTGTTCTCGAAAGATAATGAGATCCGTGCCGAAACGGGACGCGCAGAGAAATCCTCTACGTAACCTGGAGCTTTAACGAAAGGGGGGGGATTGACGAAATATGGGAAAGCGGCATTAACAGCTAAAGTAGCGGGTTAATTGAGGGCCGGGGAAGTTTCGCAGCCTGGCTGGATTTTTTTTTCTTTTTTTTTAACCTCCCAGTTTCTGACAAAACAAAAACACATAACTGTGCTAAAGGACAAGTAAGGAGAACCCGAGCCTGCGGCTTAGCAGATGTCTCAAGCTCAAACTGCGCAGTGGCGATCGACACCCCAACCGCCCGTTACCCTGGGCAACAGTTAGGCATAAAGCGATAAAACTAATGCACATTGTTTATTTCGACAACACAGGAGTAAATGGTGTTTAACCTCGGCTACCGGGTGAAAGTGACATGATCCAACGCACAGTATGTCGTCACACCGATGTGGGAATAGATGCCGGAGGGTGGAGGGGAACGCCCGCTGACCGTCGCGGCCCTAAACCGTGGCCCCCGGCCACGGCGGTTGTGGAAAACAGTCTCCCCAACGAAAATCGCAACCGGGCCGGGGAACTTGAACCTTTTGACGGAAATCAATTTTTCTCTGCCGAGAAAAGTTCCAGCGACAAACCGAAATGTTACCTGTGTCTTCGGCTCGTTATTCGTACATTAAGTCTGCTGCCTGTCTGTCACGACGGCTATATCAGAAAGAACGGCGTCTATTTTAAGCGCGGGGTGTTTTTTTCCCCCCGAACCACACCTGTCAGGGTGATTTTTTTCTTTTTTTAACCTCCCAGTTTCTGACAAAACAAAACACATAACTGTGCTAAAGGACAAGTAAGGAGAACCCGAGCCTGCGGCTTAGCAGATGTCTCAAGCTCAAACTGCGCAGTGGCGATCGACACCCCAACCGCCCGTTACCCTGGGCAACAGTTAGGCATAAAGCGATAAAACTAATGCACATTGTTTATTTCGACAACACAGGAGTAAATGGTGTTTAACCTCGGCTACCGGGTGAAAGTGACATGATCCAACGCACAGTATGTCGTCACACCGATGTGGGAATAGATGCCGGAGGGTGGAGGGGAACGCCCGCTGACCGTCGCGGCCCTAAACCGTGGCCCCCGGCCACGGCGGTTGTGGAAAACAGTCTCCCCAACGAAAATCGCAACCGGGCCGGGGAACTTGAACCTTTTGACGGAAATCAATTTTCTCTGCGAGAAAGTTCAGCGACAAACCGAAATGTTACCTGTGTCTTATTTCGTTATTCGTACATTAAGTCTGCTGCCTGTCTGTCACGACGGCTATATCAGAAAGAACGGCGTCTATTTTAAGCGCGGGGTGTTTTTTTCCCCCCGAACCACACCTGTCAGGGTGATTTTTTTCTTTTTCTCTTGTACGACGGCTACGTGCCAACCATTAAAATCTACGTATCCTTTTTCCTCTGTGGCGGAAATCACTTATGTTCCCGGGCTGAGCTGCCAGTCAGACATTTCTCTCACCTGCTGCCAGTTAATCGTGCTGAATCAGCCAAATGGCTGCTGATGAGGGTTCGGCGCGTCGGGGCCCCCGGATGAAAACACTGCGTCGGCTCTACCCTCGTCGGTCGCAGGCTTTGAATCACCGCACTGCTATGACAGACAGTTGAGGGTGTAGTCTGGCGTCGACCGAAACCATCAGCCCTAGAATAAGTCGATCTAATATGGCGACGCCGACGCCTGGCGAGAGCAGCGCGGCTAAGTGAAAAGGAAAAACCTAAAAGCAGAAGCCCGGCGGCGAGGTCGAGTTCAAATTTGGTCACGGCGTGAAGTGAATCAGAAAGTCCTCCAGGCCGCGGCCGCAGACTCTGACGTCTTTAAAATGACACAACAGTAGGAGACGGAAGCTGAGGAGAGACTCACCCTGTGGCTTAGCATCATGTAGCAACTTTCGATCTGCAACGACAGAGAAACATCAGAATTTGACAGTTTCTCTGTGACCTTTTCTGAACACGACAAGTGTTTGTTTATGTAATTACCACTTATGTATGCATCCATGCCCGTGCGCACTGTGGCTTATGTATGTGGAGCGGGGTGGATGAATAATGGAGATGAATGAGGGCACGGGCAATGAGCAATTACGATTACGGCGGCCATCGTGGTCTAGCCCACGGCGCCGGGATGGGACAACGGACAACGGGACGGGCGGCGGTGACGCCGAAAAACCGTCCGCGTTGTCGGGTGTGGGCCGGTGGGGAGGGGGCTGGGACGGGACCCACTCTGTGTGCAGAGGCCGCCGGTGCAGTTGTCCGTCGCCAGCGCCGCCCCGTCGCACAGCCGACCCCCGTGCCGGGGCTCCGGGGCCGTGCACTCCCTGCTGCGCTGCCTCTCGCAGTCCGAGCCGCACGGGGACCAGTCGCTCCACTCGCCCCAGCCGCCGTCCACTGGGGGATCAGACGCAAAGAACAAACAAACCAAGAAATGTTTGAGGGTACAAGGAAGCACATTCGCACATTTTGCATGACATCGTCGTCCCTTCATTTACTCTGGGCTACATGACAAAAATCCTCACTCCACAAAATTCAAATATCAAAGCCTGAGCTGATTCATTATTTAATATTTCACAGAAACTTAACGGTGAAGCACTTTCAAGGTAGCGGGCTGCAGAACTAACCCTACAAAAGAGTTTTTGGGTTTTTCTTTCAACATTATTATGCCGCCCTGCTGACTGGGGGCACAGAGACACTCGCCCCTGCCGTACTCCATCAAGCCCCCTTTCCACCTGTGAATGCTCCAGAAGCTCCCTTCTCCTGGCTAATCTACACCCAGACGCTCTCCGTTAATGCTCAGGCACAGACGCGAGGACGGGAAACCCTCAGAAGCCGGCAGTTGGCAAAGGGGAGATAATGTTTGGAGGAGTACGCTGCCTCTCCCTGATAACTTCTTCTTCTTCTTCTTCTTCTTTTTTTCTGTTAAACCAGATGAGCATTTTCCCTTTATGCCGGTGCCTTGGTTGAAATCATAAATTCAGGCTTGTCTAGAAAAAAAACGCTTGGGCAGAGCAGATTACACGGCAGTTTTGATAACTGGAGCTGCCGCGCTGCTCTTCCTCTGTCAACCTAAGCCTCTTCCTCTTCCTCTCTCTTCCTCATCCTCTCGGTTTTCCTCTTTTTCCAACCCTCTCTCTCCGTTTACTGCACATTTTCTCTTCATTTGCGGGTCTTTTTTTTTTTTCGATGTCAGATACGAACCCCCGTCACTGGCAGTGGCGCAAACGTGCGATGCATTAATGGCGAAACGCAACCGGTCGAGGGGAGGCTACCGCTAACCGTGAAGCGTAGCCTGAGCTTTTAGGCTTTTAGGTTGCTGGCCTCCAGGCAGTCACTACTTTATGTTAATTTGAGGTGTACCAGCGACAGAGAATTACGGAAAACCATTTTGCTGCATTTTGTTGTATTATTGTATCATAATTCACACGTGGATGGAGGGAAACCGTTCCACGGTGATGCATTCAAGGGCGCGTTGATGTTCAGTGTTCCTAGAGTTGGCTGTCAAACCGCAGGAGTGATTTTAACATTTGGGGGAAATGCATCTATCTGCCTTCTTGCTGAGAGTTGACAAGAGGATCTATGCAACTCTCATATCTGTCCTTTAAATATGAAACCGGGAGGAAACAGGGAGCCCGGCTCCGCCTCTAATCAAATGCAAATCTCAATAATCAACAGCTCATAGCTCGTCATGTGCAGAGTTCAAAGGCTGATTGGGGGGTTTACGTGCAGCAGGGAAATCACTTCGTAAAGCCACAGAAGTTTGGTTTCCACGCTCTGCTTTCACGGGCTCACGGTCCGGTTCTGCCGCCGCGGACCTCGCCGCACCGAAACGACTTCTGTCGCACGAAGCCAACGTGGACCGAGCACTCAGGGGCGCATGCACGGAGCACGGCCTCTGCGCTTACCCGGACACAGCGTGTTGCAGGTGCTCTTCTGCACCGACATGCCCTCGCAGAAGGCCCCTCCGTTGAGAGGAGCCGGGTTGGTGCACGTGCGGGAGCGCTTCTGCACGCCGCGACCGCAGCGCACGTTGCAGGGCGACCAGTCCGTCCACGACGACCACCCTCCATTCACTGCGTGCACCAAAGAAAGAGGAGGGGGGGGGTGAATGGGTAATAAAACTGGTCTCCGTCCCGCGGGCAACAATGCATTCTCTGTCATGAGTAACGGCGCCAGAGTGCCTGCATCACAGGAGTTCAATCAGCGGTGACAACGAATGTCTTATCAGGAAGGAAAGAAAAAACAAAAAACACAACACAGGGGCGTCTTTATAAAGAGGATCGGCGATGTCTCTCCCTCCGTCTGCCGCTTCCTCTGATTCTGTCGGCTGAAATAATGCGAGGCGATTGACTGCTCAGCTCATTTGCTGTCACGGGGAAGGAAGAAATACGAGTATTCAACCGCCGTACATCTGTCTGAGGCCACTGGGAGTAGTAAGCCTGTCAGGGACTCCATTACCATTATGTAAATTAATGAGTGATGGGCCTCGGCAACGGGGCTGTCAGACGTAATCAGATGTATTGATACGGGAGCTAAATGCCCTTCCCTCATGGAGAGATAAATTAATTAATTTAAAAAGATAGTAAAAATAACGGGAAGCGAGGGTCAGCGAAATGGGCGCTGAAACGCGTCCCATCACGTGCTTCTTACGCACGGCGCATGGCGCCCGGTGCCGGCGGCCGAGGCCCGGGACGGTTTGCGGCGGCCGACGTCACCGCCTCCCCGTCCCCAGTAAATCGAGCTCTCTGTGCCTGTGTCTCCTTGTTTTTACACAGGAGGGATCACTCGGCCGTCGCCTGCTCATTAGACGCATCAGAGGGGGGGTGTGAAAAAATAAAGAAAAAGAAAAAGACCAAACGCTGCAGTTGAGCAGCACTTTAAAAAAAATTAAAATATAATTACTATTATTTTATCTTGTACTCTAATGGCTTTGGGCGATTTGACTGAGGCGCCAACGTGACGGCCTGCGTTTGTAGAGAAAGCCGATGTTTTGATGCAGACAGGAAGCTGTTTGACGTTCTTTTGATCATCCGTGCTGTCAGGCACCGAGACATTATCTAACCTTAGACGCCATTTTTCTCTTTTGAAATATTTGAACTTTAAAAAATAAATAAATAAATAAACAAATAACAGAGAAGAAGAGACGACTCTCTCTCTTACCGTAGACCACAACGGTGGCGGTGGCGCTGCGTCTCCTGGCCACGATGTTGCTGGCGACGCAGGTGTAGTTCCCCGAGTCGGAGAGGCGGGCCTCCGAGACGATGAGGTTGCGGTCGCCCCTGGTGTCGACGGCCCCGTCGGAGCTGAGCGGCTCTTCGTTCTTCAGCCACTCCACCTGAAAACGCCGGAGCGAACGCAGGGGTCACACGCCAGGCCGAAGGTTTCCACGCCGAGTTTGAAGAGGAGGAAGCTCGACGGTATGTGATTGGCGCCACGACGGACCGGGGACGTGAGCGACCTTAACCTCACAGTTTGAGGTCATGAGGATTTGCTGACCTCTGCAGTAGTTTTGTCTCGGAATATGCAAAGTTGCCCCCAAAGGAGCAGGCTCCATTAATTCAGAGAGGAAATGCTAAATGAGAGACTGGGCTGAGTCGCTGAAGCTGGTGGAGACGGGCGCCAGCCCGGACGCCTTAATCCTAAACACCCCCCCATTCAAATACCAGTCTCTCCTAATACTCTTTTTATGCTAATTTGAGTGTCGACTGAATATGTGCACTTGCATTTTAGTTTTGGTTTTGTATTATGATATAACGCGGTTGTTTTTTTAGTGGTTAGTAAACCTTATTTCCCTGATGTATCTGCCCCTTCATCTGCCCCAATAAAATATGATCTGGTGAATATATTATAACTGTATTTTATTGAGTATAGAGCTAAATGTGAATATTGTTAGAATATTTTTTTAATAGGTTAACCAACTTAGCTCTAAGACCATTTACCAATAACATCTATTTCATGTTTATCGGTCACGTTTAGCTAGCCCTCTATCGTATAAACTGTTTAGCTAACTATTCCAAAAACGTCCGTTCATTACCTTTAGTCAACTACATCAAACCTGTTATTCAGTACTCTTTATATAATTATTTTCAAATGTTGATCCATTATTTTTTTTAAGTATTTCATCTGTTTATCAATTACATTTAACTAACAGCGATACAAACTGTTTAGCTAACTACTCCAACAACTTAAAGTCACATGTTGCTTTTAGTTAACGATTTCAAAACTGTTATTTAGTACTTTATAGTACTAATATTTTTCAAATGTTGATTCCTCATTTCTTTTAAAGTATTTCAACTCTTTAACGTTTTCATTATTTTGACCTCTACATACTTTTTTTGTCAATTACTTGTAGCCACCTAGCTTCTTCGGCTGCTTTCCTATTTAGCTATTTTAAACATTTTCAAAGTTATCTGATATTATTACTTCCTAGGTTTTTTTAAATTTGTTTCACGTGGTGCTGATTCAACCTTACGATCATTTCACAGGTTGTTTTCCACTATTTTCCGTTACCGACCCCGCCGCCGCGCGGTGGCTGAAAATAACAGGGAATCACAAAGTAAAGGAGGCTCGTCCGATGCCCCCCCCGCGGGGCCACCGGCCCCCGTAAATTGCTATCAATGTGTCGCCGCCTTGAGCTTTTCATTGAGGGAGACGAGCTGGGGCGTGAGGGAGCGGCGTTTGATTAATGGCCGTGTATCTGAGGATTAAAAACTCCGCCCCACTGGGGGATCCATATGTTTGTGCATGGGGGGTTGTACTCCAGCGTTTGTGTGTGTGTGTGTGTGTGTGTGTGTGTGTGTGTGTGTGTGTGTGCAGGGGGTGTCCATTCGTCAGGGGGAACGTACCAACACAACAGCCAAACTCGAGAGATTGCTTTGCTCTTTTCGAAGCAAATAAAAAATAAATAAATAAAAAAATCAATAAATCAAGAGTCATGTTGACACGAGCGTTTTTTCCCCCTATTTTCTCCTTTGAAGGCTCGAGGAGTCTTTCATCACACACCGTTTAATTTAACTTTCCCCTTCGCGCGGCTGAACCTGGTGGCCGGCGGCGCCAGTGGCCGGCGGCCTGCTCCCGGCGGCCTGCTCCTGGCGGCCTGCTCCCGGTGGCCTGTACCCGGTGGCCTGTACCTGGTGGCCTGCGCCGGTCGTCTCATCAGCCCCCTTTCCCTGGTGTTTTTGGCCTCTCGCTACATCACGCCCTCACCTACTAACCGAGGCCCGCTGTCCGAGCAGCGCTGTCCACGCATCGCTGTCCACGCCCGACCCTGGGGGCCGTCGGCTCCGACCTGCCGCGGGGCCACAAATTTCGGGCGGTTTTCCACTGTAATCACAAAAAATCCTTCCCTATATTGTTCCATTTTGCCTCTATGCATTTTAAAGGATTCCTTATGCAGCCACATTATAATCTTGTATTAGCTTTGAGTACTGACTATCTCTCTCTCTATCTTGGGAGTTCATAAACTCTTTTAAAAACAGTCAAGTCTTGTGTGAAGTAGGTCATAAACCTTGACAGGTCGGAGGTTTGCTCTTCATCACTCTTGTCGCATCCTCTCTCCAGAGAGGACGACAGAAGAAAGCCCCGTTTTTTTGTTTTTTTCCTTGTTTTGTTTTGCTTTGTTTTTTGTAACCAGGGTCACATTTTTACATCATGTCTTTATTGTTTGCGGTATTTGAAAAGACAACGAACCGAGAGCTGACTTTTTGAACCGAAACAGCAGGTCACCAACTTATTTTTTTACGAGGAACAAATTATGTTTAGAGGAAGACTCCCGCTGAGGCTCCAGGCTGATTTCATTTATGTCATCACACAAAGTAAAATGCTGTCTGTTTTTTGGTTTGTTTGTTTATTTGTTTTTCCTTAAAATTAACTGCCTGTGTTGCTATGATGCAAGTAAAAAAGGTCACATTGATTATTAAGTTATCTAAGAACAAATAGAAGTGTTGCACTCCAAGTTTCATAACTACAAGTATTCTATATTAATTAAAACACAATTTTTTCTTTATCTCTACCACAGTTTATTAAGTTATGAGATATCAGATGACATGGAAATACACTTCAAGTTGTAAAAAAAACAAAAAAAAAACTAATTAAAACAACGCAGAAAAAAAAAGACGACTAAAAACTATTTTCCTGAAAATGGCTCTAAACAAGTGCGATGGAGTAATATAATGCAGAGAAATTCACTGAATTGAAAATTAACCCCCAACCCTTTGTTCTCTCCCCAATACTTATTCCTTGTGGGACACATATTTATAGAGTGGTGGCGAAATTGAACCCGACAGGTACCGAGATTTAACCATTATGTTGTTTAAATTAAATTTATTTCAACATTTAGTGGATAATATGTCACCTCAGGAAATACTGAATAAAATTACGTGCCCGGCCTAAAGGAAAAACTCGCCGCAGTCTATTACGCAAAAGATTTTTTTCCCAATGACAAATCTAATTTCGATCACAATGCAGCGAGTGAAAATAATGAGTCGAAAAAATGTGCAACTACTATCTGTTAAACGGCAATTTCATGTTAATCATTGAGGCAATGCAGAGAAGTGTTTCTTCCTCATTTACAATGAGGATTTCATTTACGAGGCCCCACGAATACAGTGTTAAATCACCGCCGCGCATTAAACTTGTGTCACTCGTGGACCCGAACGCAGCGGATGTGGTAACGGTGATACGTCGCCATACAACGCAGTGCAATACAATTAGCGCACCGGCTTGTTGCCCTTGAGCTGGATCAAGCGCTGTCTGACAGAAGGAAAACCGGGACATTAGAGCCGTCGTTACCGTGGTTTTAATGAGGAGGAGTTGAGTGGTGTTAGATTACATTGCAGGCGTAAGGGAATGTCCAGCAGGTAATGAATTATAGATCACGGCCGAAGAAGAAGGGGAGTAAAAAAGAAGAGAGATCTATCGGAAATATCTGAGAAATGAGATTTAGTGTGTGAAATCAGGGTGGTTGAAGTTATACCGCCTTTTTTTACAGGGAGAGTGAGTGATCGTAATTTAGATTTTTTTTTTTTTTTAATTAGTGTAACACGGATTATAGAGAAGCAGGGTTGAAAGGATCGGAGCAGTCGCCGGACGCTCTCGGGACCGTCGGCGGTTTCGGTCCCCGGCCCGAGCGTCCGAGCGTCCTCGGGTTGGGGTGCTGAACCCCGGGTTGCCCCCACCCCAGGTGTATCGCCGGTGTGTGGATGTGTAGGGGCCTGTGGTGAGCTAAGACTGGGAAAGCACTTTAATCCATTTACCATTTACCATTTGCCCCCAGAGGGGCAGACCTGACCGTTCAACCGGCTCTGGGCTGCAACGTTTTTATGAGCGTCTTGGCTGATTCATTATATCGTCGAGGGTAAATCGCTGTCGAGGGTAAATCGCTGTCGAGGGTAAATCACTGAACTGGATTTTTTTTTTATTAGGGCTGCATTTCCGCGGAGGTGCATCTATGACGTGGATCCCAGCTCCGCCGTTTCCTCTTTACATCTCATTTCAAACCTCGGCTCCAGCCGTGACGCTATTTTGACGATTCGCGTCGGCGGCATCAGACGCAGCGAACGCGAAATACGATGCCGGGGGACGAGCAAATAACGGCCAGTGATTAAAAGCTCCTTCTCACGGGTGTTGTAAAGCTCATAAACTCGTTGCTTAAGGAATAACAAGAAATGTTCGGCAAACGGTCGCCAATGATTTGATCTGATAAGTGTTACAGAAAAAAAATCCAAAACCCACAGTTCTTCTCTATATTGTTCTTCTGTCATTTCTGGCTTCAGACTCACTGTTTCAACTAACCTTCATCTTCTCTCCATGACTGAATGCAACCAATATGGTGGAGATGCACATTATTTTTTAATGAACATCGAAAGAGGCGGAGAAACCGCGTAATTACGTAATTTGATCTATCGATGATCATTCACGCCGCGCCGTCCGATCGGCATAAAAAGGTCAGCGCTCGCGTCCCGCCCCCGCTGGCGTAGAAACCGCCGTGCCTTCGAAACGGCCAAACGAGGCATCGATCCTCTCCAGGCCGGTATTGATAACAAGTCGGTTACCGCGGGCAACGATCCGCCCGTCACTACGGATTACTCGCTCCTCGCCCTCTTTTCGCAATCACCCCTTAGAGACGCTTGGGATTCGACGTGTGCATGAGAAGAAGCTCTGCAGCGAACCGTTCGGCGTGCCTTTGTTCGGCGTTCATGCCCTCGTTTGGCGTTCGTGCCTTCGTTTGGCGTTCGTGCCTTCGTTTGGCGTTCGTGCCTTCGTTCGGCGTTCGTGCCTCGCTGGCGTTCGTGCCTTCGTTTACGGTCAGCTTTCGCTTGGCGTTCAGGCTTCGCTCGCTGCTCGCTAGCTTCTAATGCCGCCGCTACCAAGCCGTTAGCTCGTATGGTGGTATCATGATGTTTCGATGAGTCACTGAGGCAGCGGGCATCCTCAAAAGTGCGCGTGGTATGAAAACATAGATTGCGTGTGTCATCTCACACACTCACGCTTATGGAAAAATTTTATCGTCTAAAAGAAGTATTTACCGGAAGCTGGCGAGGCGTCAGCCCGGAGAAGCGGAACTACGGCACACTGCTCCGAACGAATAAAAGTGGGCAAGTAAGACAAGCTCGGTTCGCGTAAAGGATGAGTTAGTGTAGACATTAGAAGTAGAAAGGTGTAACCTCATTAAACAATCGTCTTATTCAGTGTAACCGACCACATAATCCCCCCCGTCTCTCTGTGATTGTAGGAGTTCATTTTCCAGGGCCCTTATCTCGCCGAGTTCTCACACTAAAAGTAAATTAAAATAATCGTCTCGTGCCGCGGCCGAGTTCTTCCGTCTCATCTCTTTGCCTTGATTAGCCCCCTGGCCTTTTCCAAGCGCTGCTACAGGAAGTGTTTAAACCCGGGGATGTGATTTGCATTCGTGGTCCTGAGCCCTCCGGGGGGGTCGGGCTGGGGGGGTAGAGATGCTCAGGCTGATTAGAAGGCAGGGACAGGACGGACTCAGACGGGGCCTGATAAGCCGGGTCCCCGGGGAGGACAGGAAATGGATTTGCTTAATTGGTAAATTTGTTCCCGTTAGATAGTGGCAGCTGCCGGGAGGCGCGCCGTGCCGCGCCGCGCCGCGCCTGACCCCGCCCGGTCTCCGCCCCCCCGGGTAGTCCAATGGTGTAGACACAGGTATCGATCAACAGGAGCGGGAGCTAAGGTTCGACCGGAAAAAGAAAAGAAAAAGAGAAAAGAAAAAGAGAAAGAAAAGAAAAGAAAAGCTTTCCTCTGTGTAACTTCAGCCTCGGTTAAGCAAGACTTAGCCGAGGAGAGAGAGAGAGAGAGACAGAGAGAGAGAGAGAGAGAGAGAGAGAGAGAGAGAGAGAGAGAGAGAGAGAGAGAGAGAGAGAGAGAGAGAGAGAGAGAGAGAGAGAGAGAGAGAGAGAGAGAGAGAGAGAGAGAGAGAGAGAGAGAGAGAGAGAGAGAGAGAGAGAGAGAGAGAGAGAGAGAGAGAGAGAGAGAGAGAGAGAGAGAGAGAGAGAGAGAGAGAGAGAGAGAGAGAGAGAGAGAGAGAGAGAGAGAGAGAGAGAGAGAGAGAGAGAGAGAGAGAGAGAGAGAGAGAGAGAGAGAGAGAGAGAGAGAGAGAGAGAGAGAGAGAGAGAGAGAGAGAGAGAGAGAGAGAGAGAGAGAGAGAGAGAGAGAGAGAGAGAGAGAGAGAGAGAGAGAGAGAGAGAGAGAGAGAGAGAGAGAGAGAGAGAGAGAGAGAGAGAGAGAGAGAGAGAGAGAGAGAGAGAGAGAGAGAGAGAGAGAGAGAGAGAGAGAGAGAGAGAGAGAGAGAGAGAGAGAGAGAGAGAGAGAGAGAGAGAGAGAGAGAGAGAGAGAGAGAGAGAGAGAGAGAGAGAGAGAGAGAGAGAGAGAGAGAGAGAGAGAGAGAGAGAGAGAGAGAGAGAGAGAGAGAGAGAGAGAGAGAGAGAGAGAGAGAGAGAGAGAGAGAGAGAGAGAGAGAGAGAGAGAGAGAGAGAGAGAGAGAGAGAGAGAGAGAGAGAGAGAGAGAGAGAGAGAGAGAGAGAGAGAGAGAGAGAGAGAGAGAGAGAGAGAGAGAGAGAGAGAGAGAGAGAGAGAGAGAGAGAGAGAGAGAGAGAGAGAGAGAGAGAGAGAGAGAGAGAGAGAGAGAGAGAGAGAGAGAGAGAGAGAGAGAGAGAGAGAGAGAGAGAGAGAGAGAGAGAGAGAGAGAGAGAGAGAGAGAGAGAGAGAGAGAGAGAGAGAGAGAGAGAGAGAGAGAGAGAGAGAGAGAGAGAGAGAGAGAGAGAGAGAGAGAGAGAGAGAGAGAGAGAGAGAGAGAGAGAGAGAGAGAGAGAGAGAGAGAGAGAGAGAGAGAGAGAGAGAGAGAGAGAGAGAGAGAGAGAGAGAGAGAGAGAGAGAGAGAGAGAGAGAGAGAGAGAGAGAGAGAGAGAGAGAGAGAGAGAGAGAGAGAGAGAGAGAGAGAGAGAGAGAGAGAGAGAGAGAGAGAGAGAGAGAGAGAGAGAGAGAGAGAGAGAGAGAGAGAGAGAGAGAGAGAGAGAGAGAGAGAGAGAGAGAGAGAGAGAGAGAGAGAGAGAGAGAGAGAGAGAGAGAGAGAGAGAGAGAGAGAGAGAGAGAGAGAGAGAGAGAGAGAGAGAGAGAGAGAGAGAGAGAGAGAGAGAGAGAGAGAGAGAGAGAGAGAGAGAGAGAGAGAGAGAGAGAGAGAGAGAGAGAGAGAGAGAGAGAGAGAGAGAGAGAGAGAGAGAGAGAGAGAGAGAGAGAGAGAGAGAGAGAGAGAGAGAGAGAGAGAGAGAGAGAGAGAGAGAGAGAGAGAGAGAGAGAGAGAGAGAGAGAGAGAGAGAGAGAGAGAGAGAGAGAGAGAGAGAGAGAGAGAGAGAGAGAGAGAGAGAGAGAGAGAGAGAGAGAGAGAGAGAGAGAGAGAGAGAGAGAGAGAGAGAGAGAGAGAGAGAGAGAGAGAGAGAGAGAGAGAGAGAGAGAGAGAGAGAGAGAGAGAGAGAGAGAGAGAGAGAGAGAGAGAGAGAGAGAGAGAGAGAGAGAGAGAGAGAGAGAGAGAGAGAGAGAGAGAGATAAAGAGAGCGTGTTATGTTTATCACTGAATAATTACATTTTAAGCACTTCAAATGACTTTGGATGAGGCTCCATGATTAATTACACTTAGTAAAGAACACTTGGGCAGCTAATGTGGAGCTAATGATTGTGAAACACTTGATTTTTCTTTTCTTTTTCTTTTCCGTGAAGTCATGGGAGACCTTTCGTTCCCGCTCACGCACGATTCCCACTTCTAGGAGCCGGCAGCGCCGGCTAGGGATTTTTTTATTTTTATGTTTTTTTTCTGGATGACACTTTAAGAGGGCTGGACAATAAATGGCTCAGGCTTCCCTGCAGCTGGATAAGGTAAACACTGGGCCTGGGCTGTGCCAACACCCCCCCGCCCCCCACCAGCACCACATCCACCACCCGTAAATCAAGCAGTTAATAAATCTAAGTCAGAGGCTTCGCCGCGTGGCTCCGGGGCGAAGCCTCGCTCGACATTCACACCTGCCTCGTTTGTCAATAAAGCCCTCGGAGCGCGAAAATCTCTCCGGCGTCCGGGAGCCTGCACCAAGGCTCCTGACTTCCGATCTGGCTTCAAGCGATCGTAGATCCCCTCGATCTCGGGTCGGCCCCCGACATGGGCGGCGGAGGCGGCTGCAGCCGAAGGGCCCCCGAGCCGGAGGTCGTTTTATCAACCTCCTGGCCGAAGCGCATGCATTATTAAAAAGCCGCGTCCCGTCGTGTCGTCACGCCGTCTTTTCCGTGCTCGGATGACCGAGGCAGCTCATTGATCCCGGCGAGCGAAGCGCAACGCGCACCGTGACCTTTGCTACCCTTTACTTGTTACACGTCAGTTTCGGCATCGATTCAAGGATTTTATTGCTCCTTTTAAAAAGCTCAATCTCGCACCGCATCTGTGATCCGAGCCGAGTCCTTTTCGCTCCTCAGATCCTCTTGAGATCCAGATTTTATAATTCATTTACTCATCCATTTTTTTCCAGGGAGCTGCGTCTCCTTTCCTGACGACCCTCTCGGCCGTTTTCTCGGAGCTGCTTTTTTACTATGGCCACGACCCTTTCGTTTCGTTTCCGATCTTCACCACGTGCCATCATTTGAGACCCCGGACGAGGATTGTGTCAAAGAAAGCAAAACAAATACGCCTCGGAGGACGAGCGGGGCTCGGCAGATTGCACGGCACCTCGACACCGATTCCTTCAAAACTCGAAACCCTGAAACTGACGCCGCTCCGGCGCTTCGAAGCCAAATTTCACGGCGCCAGTGACAGAAAATAAATAAATAAACAAACAAAAATTTTTAAAAAGCGGGGTTTAACCTCCCTGCGACGCCTGAAGTCACGAGGCGAGAAGAGTTCGGGCTCGTCTCCAGCTTGGATGCGAGTTGTTTTTATTTTTTGTTGTGTTTTTTTTTAATACTAGAGGGAGCCGGACTCGCCCCTGCATTATTTACTATTACCATTCTCTTTGTTAGCCGGAGTCGCATTAATGAATGCATGAGGAGTTGCCTGCTTGATGACCACAATGCATGGGGGAGACTCGCGGTACACCGATGCTCCATTTGTGTGAGCTGAATCATTCATTACACGCATGCACGCTCACACACGCGCGCACGTGCACGCTCGCTCACGCGCGCACAAACACACAACATGCACACACACACTTTTTATATGCTTTATATGGGCTTTGGAAGGAATCCACCGCTATCTTTAAGGAGCCTTAAGGCACCAAACTCAAGCGCTTTTTTATTTCTTTTTCTCTAATTATTATTTTTTATTTTCTATTTTATTAATACAACAATTCAGAACCAACATTACAGTCGGCTCGCACGAGTGTCGACGTTCAGTTGGGGTTTAAGACGACCACGAACTTTAGTCTTTAATCTTTTGGGATATTTTTTTTGTTTCTGACTCCTCCAACATTAATCATCTTCATACTTCGCTGTATGAAACAACGGTGTGAAAATAAAGCTCGATCCCTTCGGGCTTGTGTCAGGAGGCCTTTTCGGCTCCAGTCTGGTCTTTGGCAGGTGAAACAAACACATGTTCAACTGAAAAATATCCCCTTTACACTGGAAGAACAACGATGTCGTTCATCCAAAGTTCTTCCAGAGTGTCGTCGGTTGTGCGGCGTTGACGAGCGGCGGCGGGGAAAAGCGACTGCAGCCAACCGCCTCCCTCCTTTAGGACTGAGGGTTGGGGTTCGTCACGGGTCATTTTCACGGCGCGTTCGGTTTGGAGCATCGGTGGGGACCAAAGTTCTATCACCACCCGAGTATAGTGGGTTACGCGGTTTTCGGAAAAACTCCACAGGCACAATAAAACAAACCCACACGCGCAAACACGTCCTTGTTTTACTAACTTTGTCAGGACCTTTCATTGACATAGACTTACCCTTGCGCTGACCCTGAACCAAGCCCTCAAAACCAAGTCATAATCCTCCAACGGCCATTTGAACTTGAAAGCTTTGTGGGGACCAAAATGCTGAATAGAGTTGGCTCCCATGAATATAATAAAACAAACTGAGACACACACACACACACACTCACACACACACACACTCAGAGGAAAGATGGGTAATGGGTAAATTAAAACATGACATCTCCAATAGGTCATAGCAAGAGTGCAGCGACGCACATGGACATTTATTACCGCCCGTATGTGGACGACCACCCCGACCCGAATGAACAGAACGGGCCCGAGGAATTGAAACAGACGGCGCCCTCAGCTCGTCAGCCGCCGCTCCGGCTCCTAGAGACGTGCCCCCGGAAAAAAAGCGTTACTCATCTTAAAAAACGTAAGAAGCCCTCACCTCAGCCGTGGGGACTCCCTCCGGGGGGCGACAGTGCAGCACAATCATGCCGTTCAGAGGCACCTCGGCGCCCTGGGGGTCCTGCTCGAAGTTCTTCCTCAGGTCTAGGGAAGAGAAGAAACAGCCGGCGTTAAGGCACGACGGCGGCGGCGGGGGTTAAAATGAGCCAGATCAGAGACGATAAAGACCGGCGTGGTGCGCGGGCGGCGTGGCGCGCGGGCAGCGTGGCGCGCAGGCGGCATGGCCTTGCTTACAGGCGATCCGGACGGTGGCCTTGCGGCTCTTGGAGGTTCCCAGGTGGCTCCAGGCGACGCACAGGCACCAGTAGTCCTCCGGGCCGTGGAAGTCCTCCACCTGCTGGCGCGACACGTTGATCATCACCTCGCGGATCCTCAGCCCTGCGGACAAGACGCTTAGATTAGCTTTCTACGGTATCAGGGGAGATGGCGGTGGGCGGGGGGTATATAAGAGGGGGTGAAGATTTGTAGGGGGGCAAACAGATCTGACGTTTGCCAGGAGGAGATGCAGGAGAGACTCGAACCGTTCCCCCCTGTAATCGGTTCACAGACATAGAGCTGTCCTTTATCTATACATACCCTCATCCAACTTATAGAGAACTGATGCTAAGTGCTATTCAAGTGAGGAACCGACAGGGGGGACACCATCTGGGGATGGGGGGGCTGTTTTTTCAGGTTCTAAACATTAACAGGCCTATGATTTTTAAGGTCCCGCAACGAGCGTGACTCCTGCATCTTCCCCCCGGATCCGCACCAGAATGTACCAGAGGTTCTGGCCCCGTTCGGGTCAAAC
The DNA here is from genome assembly GCA_016859345.1 of Istiophorus platypterus. Taxonomy (NCBI): domain Eukaryota; kingdom Metazoa; phylum Chordata; class Actinopteri; order Istiophoriformes; family Istiophoridae; genus Istiophorus; species Istiophorus platypterus. The sequence continues at coordinate 4,596,997 of CM029128.1, read as the reverse complement.
CCGACAAAAAAAATATCATAATCTAATTATACTTTACGGCCACAGTAAAGTGAATTGGAGTTTTTAAAAACTTTTAAGGTTAAGGCCTTTTTAAGTCCTGGTTGATCCTGCAACACCTGTGATTAATGTGGGTAAATACAACAGAAAACAGTCCTTGTGCCAGCACTATAGTTTAAATATGTATTTTATTTACATATTTACCATATTCTAAATACAACAGAGGAGCAAGGGTCGTATCTGTTTACAGTGCAGGAAAAAATTAACAGGTCGGTCAACAAGTGGCCCTTTCCCCTGCCATATTTAGCCTCTATGCATTTTTGATGATCAGCTGCAGTCGGTGCAAAAAAGAAGCCGCTTCGTGTTCTGGCATTTTAAAAACTTTCAATGTGACACAGCAGAGGTAAGGTAGGAAATGTTGGGTCTGCGTTAGAGATCGTCCTTCGTTATAAATTACAAATTACAAAGTGGTCACGCGGCGTTGCGTGTGGTGGCATCGCGTGTGGCGTCGTCGCGCTTGGCGGCGTTTCCCCCTAATGCCGGGGCGACTGAACGCTGCACGGGCGCGGCGGCGGACTCCATTAAATCATCAATATGTGGAGAGGTAATTACAGAACGGAAACACATCGGAGACACACATGGCACATCGTCAAAAACAGAGCTCGATTTCCCTGACGATCTCGGCGGTTTTCAGTCCAGGGAGCAGGAAACCGTGAAAACCGAAGAATAACAATCACTTTTAAAACCTAATATTTCCTTTTTTTCTTTTCTTTTTCCCCTTCAGGCAGCGAATCCACTGAGGGTTGCGCTTTACAGTGAGTTTCAGAGCAGCTAGCAGTTCGTGCTCGACGGCACGAACTCGCAGCAGCTGTGTAAAAGTCGCTGTGAGGCCTCGGCCTCTTGTGGGCTTCTACTGCCTTGATTGCACGCCGCCCGACGCAGGCCGGGATTAGATGGGGGGGGGGTTGCTAACGACTGGAAATGAAAGGTTATCACTGGAGGCCTAATGAAGCAATGTACAAAAGAGAAACGTGCTCCGAGGACGATGTAATCCACTGCAATGATTGGCCGATTCCAGCTCTTGATAGAACTTGTCAGAAAGTGTTCAAAGCTACACCCACAAAAGAGAAGTGTTCCCTTAAAACACTGTAATCCTCTGCAGTGATTGACTCATATTATACACAACACACACACACACTAAACCAACATGGCTGATGAAGTGAGACTGAGGTAGATTTGACTGCGATTTTTGTTTGATCAAGGCGTGATAACGTAACGTCGCGTCGGTGCGTCGCCGAAGGTTCAAAACAAGTCAAACATGGATGCGTTAGCCGGACACGTACAGATGATGAACTCAACACATATGAAGGGCATCGCGAAAACTAATTCACTCCGGGAAGTCAGGGCCCCTCTGCGATCTGGCGCCGGGAGCCCTGGGAGTGGAGGAAGATAAGTGGACGCCGGCGAGCTGCCGTTTCGCTCTTGCTGTTTGTTGTCGTCGTCGTTGTTCTCCCTGCGTCTATTCGTTGACCCATGTCGGCCCATTTTGCACCACGTCTATTCGTGGCCGACGACGCGAGGCAAGTAATACAGACGGAAGCTTGGCGCGACACCCCCGCAGTGCGTTTGCAAGGCGTAACCGTGACGACGGAGGTTCCTCTAAACATGAGGACAGTAACTGTCTTCTAGAACCTGAGCCGGTGGTTTTTGTGTCCAACCCCGAGCGAACCAAGACCGGTTACATTGCTGTTACTATGACTACGAGGGAGTGGTACATCTAGCCGGGGGGGTCTGGCGTCCCGTGTGGCCGTTTACGTCGGACAGCTTGTGGGACTCGATTGCGACGGCACCACCAACGGGAAACCGTGTCTAATTCGCGGAGGCTTTTTCTTCCCCCCCAGCCAGACCTCCTCATCCTCGTTAATGACGAAGATGACAGACCAAGCTAATGAATAAACAACAGCCTGAATAAACAGTCTGAATAAACAGTCTGAATAAACAGTCTGCTGCCCCATTTTGCTCCACGACGCCAAAACGAAACGAAGAATAATATTTAGCCTGCTTCAATGACCTTACACGCGAATGCTGGTCAGGGACAGTCTGACACCCGAGTGCCCCCCCTTGATGCCCCCCCTCCACACACACACACACACACACACACACACACACATTAGGCCGAGATCAAAGAGCTCAGTCCCTTTTACAAGTAACTTGATATGACCCTCAGCGACGGGGTGTAAGAGAGATGATCCAATAACCACTCGGTCATGTTGACATGCGGCCACCTCTCGGCCTCTGGCGGCACAAACATCCCTCCCAGGCCGCCCGTTTGTTTTCTTCACCCCCCCCCCATTCGTTGGGGGGGGGGGGCTCCGCTCGCCCCGTCGATCGCGTCCTTTTGATGCATCCCTAATGCATCAGCAGAGTCAGGAAGAGATATGCCGCCGCCGCCGCCTGTCAGCCCACGCCATCCCCCGTCCCCTCTTTTTCCCTCCCCCTGACTCCCCTCCGTTCCGGCGCGGGGGCCTGGCGGTGAGATTTCTCCCGGCTCTGGCCCATTTGTTTCTCCTTGGCTGGGTCTACGGGAAAAAAAGGGGAAAAAAAACGGCCTACGGGAGCCAGGCGGCGTCAGCTACAAGTGGCTCCTGATCCGAGCCGCTCAGCAGAACCCCGGCCACTCGGGATCGGCTCAGCCAGGTTCGGTGCGTCCACGTCGTTCTTAGCATCACCGTGACGAGGGGGGGGCTGTGACGGGGGTTGGGGGACTTTCAGAATTCGTTTTGTCTGAGGGATCCGTCTGAATCCTGGCAGCTGTGCGGAGCCGAGGCGGATCGGGCCGCGGCTCGAGGTGGATGGATGCGGCTTTGGGAAAGTGCCTGGCTGATGTGAGCCCAGCTCCGGGGAAATGTTTGTGCGATGTGACATTGCGGCATGAGGCCCGGCGCCTGTGTGTGGTGGCGGCGGCGGTGGTGGCGTGGGCAGGGGGGGCTGGCTGAGGGCCAGATGGAGATGAACCCTGCCAGACAAGCGGAACATGCTCCCAGCAACATCTTCAGTCTGGTCCCAGCTGTGTGTGTCATAGTTAATCCTGAGACCGAAGGGACGCGTTACTCCGTGCGTGGAAGAAATCATGATAACTCAGCCGTCTAAAAAGCTGCGAGTCCTTATTCGTGTTGTTCCCCGAGTCGCCTTGTTTATGTTTATCCAAAAAAGAAATAAAAAACAACCTGCCTGTCTGTTTATTAGGAGCCAGTTTTGCATACACAAGCAGCTTTCGCTCTGTGGGCCACTTCGTTCGCCTCGCCTCCGTTTCCGTAACTAATAGCCCGTGGCGCCGAGACTACCCCCCCCCCCCCCCCCCACCACCACCACCACGGATCCCGACCTCCCCGTCTTTGACCCCAGGTTCCCGCCCGGCTGATGATATCGCCCAGGCTCTCGATGCACGACGCCGGGGACGGATGTCCACACAACCCCCCCCTCTTCAAACGCTATCTCCCCGTCCCTGAACATGCAGGACCCGCCGTCCTCCTCCTCCTCCTCCTCCTCGTGCCAGCTCCGTTTTCAGCCCTCTCCTCCACTCTCCCGTGGCCCCCTCTCCGTTTCCAGTCTCCTCTTCCTCCCTCATCCTTTCTCTTATCTCTTCATTGGAGTATCGTCCTCCCGGCCGAGGCCGGAGCAGGCACGGATATCCCGTCCGTTCCACCTTCCCCTCTCCTCTCCTTTCGCCTCGTCCTTCAACAATCTCGTTTCCATCTCTTAACCCCTCTAACAGCTTCTCAGCCGGGACAAAAATACAGTCGTCCTCTGTGATAGGTCAGAGCAGGGAGTTCGCCGCAGTGGCATCTGTGACTTGTTTACAGCGGCCGGGCCTTCTTTTATCCATTTATTTATTTTTCCCCCTTTGGATTTTAATGCAAGCCTAAACCTCTGATTTTAGTGTCTGTAAAGTCGCGATACAGCTTCCTAAAATCGTTCCGAGGAGTTTATCGGTGCGAGCCGGGTTTTTTATTTTTTTTCTCCTGAAGGGAGGTTGAAATCTGGGTAGCAATGATTACATGGAATATCCGGCTGAGCCTTGTCTGCCTGTGGTTTATCAAAAGGCTTAGCAATCGCAGAGGGATAAGGAAATAAACGCTGTCGTCGCACGGAATTTGAACGTGCGCTGTATTACGTGGCAATAATCGCGTTGTCCAGAAAGCTGAACAATCAATGCACCAATTTATCCACCCCCCCAGGCAAAATCCAAACTTTGTTCTGAAATATTATCTGTATGTATCTGTATCTGTGCAACCCTTCCTGACAACCCCCTCCCCTTCCCATTCCAACCTGTAGGTGGAAGTAGGTGCGCTGGAGCGACACCATCGAACCCATCGAACCCTCCACAGATACAGATGTGACACCCCCCCCCCCCTCCCCACCCCCCAGCTCCTGTCCTGCAGGAGCCCCCCGGTGCATTTCACTCCCAGCCTCAGGGCACAGTTTCAGGCATTGTCTGAACGGGCACAGTCACAGGAACTGCACAACAATACCCAACTGTGCACTAACTGAGCGCGCTCTTGACGGACGGCTTCCTCCGTTTGTGTTTCCGAGGGCCCCCCCTCCCATTACTGTCAGCCCCGATCAGCCTCTGGTTTCGAGCCCGGGGTCGGGCCGGCTCCCTTCAGTGTTACCGCCAGGGCACGCATCCATTAATGACACATTTTGATGCTTGTAGGGGCCTTGAGAGCTGTGTTTGCTCGGCATCATCAGATCCACTTGGGGTTTCAGAAAACACTCTGACATGCACTTGACTCAGGTTTACACTTTTTCTCAACACAGTTTTAGCCTTGGTTTACAAGGTTTGTAAACCGCGCGCTTCGATCGATGAATTTTTTCTTTCACTTGTCAACTGACCCTGGGGGGGGGGGGTGGTGCATACCTGCAGGAAAACTAGCGACAGGAACAAGCGGCGCTCGAAATTGCCTCCTAAAACATGAGAGGAAAGTAGCTTTATGCACCAGAACTGATGGAGCATCAACCCAGTTCCCGACTCGGCAGATGTGGATCGCAGCCTTGTACCGGCCTCCAACCTGTCGGCTCCTATATGCCCCCCCCCCCGCTCTTCTAGTGTTTACCAAAGAAAAACCACGGTGACAAGCAGCCAATCTGGCTAACGGCAGTCTACTACCCCCCCCCCCCCCCCATACCCCCCACCTCCACCCACCGACGACGGAAAACTTTTCAAAACAAAAAAAAAAAAAAACCCAAACTTGAGAAGTTCTGAGTGAGACGGGGTAATTACCGGGCGAAAATGTAATACCTAAGTAAAATCAATCCAGGCGTTCAGGAGCATCACCGCGTCCAATCCACCGAAGCCGCTCGAGCCTTATTATTATCCCCCACCCCCACCCCCCCGACGAGCCTGCGGTGATTAGCCAGCGGAAACGGGGCCCGTTTGATTGCAATGCCCGGGAGCAGCGGGGGCCGAAACCACCGCTATCGATGGCAAGACAGATACGTCTCGTTATCAGAAACACCTCATGCACCAATGTTCAGGGGGGAGCCGAGCGCCGTGATTAATGAGGAGACTTGGCAATGAAATGATCAACCGACATTAAGCATTTTACTGTTACCTGTTAATTAGTCACGTACGTGTTAAAACACGGAATAGTTTTTCCCATCATCCGGTGAAAAGCCATGTATCACCTCGTTTTTATGTCACACCCCCCACAAGCCGAGCAAGTTCTCCTACCTCTCGGGGTAAATAAAACCGGGGGGGCAGTGCGACACGAAGCCTGCCGATGTGTCCAGGGTTCAATCAGGCCCTTTCGATCCTACTTATACTCGCTGGTATTGATGCTTTAGCCGTCAATCCGCCCGACACTAACATCTCCTGCATTTTCATTAACATAACAGTTTATGTTTTTTGATTTTTTTCTGTTTTTCTTGACATTTTCAGACTTAGTCAGAACCAAGAAAGAACTATATGATGTTTGTACCCCAGCAGATTACGAAACAACTGCTTGGACGTGAGTGCTGCAATGATTGAAGTTTTTCCCTTTATCGTTTTGGACTTTAATGCCACTTCATTTGTCCATTTCAATTATTGTGTCTTAACTGGTTGCAGCTGTAGGAGATGTCAAGCCGAGGCCCGTTTCCTGTTTTCCCGGGCCACCGACAGCCCGATTGCCATGGCAGCGTTCAAGACAACCGCAAGCGGCAATTAGATGAGACGCTGGGTGTTATTTTTTTTATTATTTTCATACCCGTCTCATCCGTTTTGGCAAAAAAAGGTGACGCAGACAGCAGGCGGATGATTCAAGACGGAGCCACGCGGAGAAAAGCGTTGGTATTTTCGGCGAAAAACCGACCGTCGCCAGGAAGGAAAAGATAGGTTTGGGGGGGGGGGGGTTGTTTCGGTGCAACATCACTCCGCTGATAAATGTGGTGACTCCGTGATGAGTCCGTACTGGATCCTCGGGAGGGAAACGACAATTCCAGGAATTAAAGGGCAACACGAGTATCTGTCCTCCGCAGGTGCTTTACACAGAAAATACGAAAACCTCCGCTTGCACTGGCTAAACCACGTGACGACGGCGACGGCGACGGCAGCGGTGGCGATGGGCGGACTCGCGCGCCCATCCGGACGCTCGGCTGGGGCTCCGGCCTCCCCCCCGATCACGTGACACGCGGCGGGTCAGTTCACGCCGCGACGATCCCGAGTTCACCCCGTCCTCTCTTCTCGCTCTCTCTCTGTCTTTCTGTCTGTATCTTCCTTTCCTTTCTTTTCCTAATCCATTAACACTGGATTACCAGCAGGCAATAATCCCCCATGCGTCATGACCTCCTTTTTTGTGTGTGTGTGTGTGTGTGTGTCTGGCAAAAGTGGCATCTCATTTTATAATTCTTGAAATCTATTTTTAGCCGTGACCTGATGTGATACAGCAGATTTACATGTATTGTGGTTTTCAAATGAAATGAAAAATGACTTAAACAAACTAAAATTGTTTCAATTATTTATTTCTATTGCTATGGTTTAATTATAGAACTATTACAGCCCTCAACAGATTGGAAGGCTCAGGTTAGGTACAGTGTATGAACAATATAACCGGGATCTCCACCACCTGTCTCGGCTGCAAGGTTTTCGTTGTGCCTCTATTATATTCACGTCCATAAACTCCGCAGAAGTTCAAAGGTCGTGGCCGTAGCCCCCAGTCTCATAGACAGAAAATCAGTTGTTTAGTTCTCGATTCAGGCGTTTCACTGTCTTCACTGGAGGTAACATGCACTTAACACTTAGTGCACTTAGTGCCCCCTGTGAAATACTGTAAATAGTCAATAATCAGTCCCCACAAGTCAAATCAAACAAAGAGAAACAGAACAATTCTCCATCTATGGATTCAATATATTTCAGGTTGGCAGCACACCAGTGTTAATATTCGCCGCACACAGGTATCTAAGGGGAATAAAAAGAAAAAATAATAATAATAACAAATATATATATATCAAAGAATGAGTCTCTTGTCTCAGGGTAGAGAGAAATGCTGAGAAAACACGGTATCTCACGTAAAACCACAAGTCGGGGAAAGTCGCTTTCTGACACTTCTGTATTTTGTGAAGCGGCGAGAGTCAAGTTACAGGCGCAGCGGCTCCCTGCCCTAAATAGAAACTGATCCGTCAGCTGTCGGCCGCACAGCGTTTCTGTGGCGCGGTAAACCAGGAGCCTCTGCTACGCGTAGTGAGGATTGAAACTGTTATGCAGAGGACTTTTTTGTGCATTTACCGACTCTGCACCTACGGCGTTTTTTTTGTTTTGTTTTGTTGTTTTAATTGCAGCTCTTGTTGCTCTTCCTCACGCTGCGCTTCCCTCCCGACAACTTGTGCCTTCAGAAAAAACAGGCGCCTCTTGCGGGGAACCGCCTCCTCGGCGTCAAAGTTCTGAGGGGTCGAGACGGACGGTCCAGACGCTTGCCCGTCGACGCTGGAAAAGTCGAGCTCGTTGTCAGGGAAGGTGGAGCCATCAGGATTAGCCCGTGGAGCCAATGGGCCGCACGTATGAAATAATTAGCCGTTGCGTGGTGTCAAAATTATCTCCACGCCGCTAAAGACCGAGAAATACAACGCGACGCATCCAGCAGTGCTGGGGCGGCTGTATATTGTGCCAGCTTATGGCGGCGGCGTTCGGGAAGCCCTTCACAGAAGCTGCAACGGATATTTCCCTCTTTCTCGCTACATTTCTTTTTTTTTCCTCTCCTGTCGATCCGTCTTCTGGAAGGCGCGTCGAAAGGCCGAAGGCTGGATCCGAGAAGAACGACACAACAGAATCGGAACAAATAAAAAACAAAACGCTGAAATATATCTCCCTCGCCGAGCTAGCTGCTCCCCCCGGGACAGACACGGTCTCCGTCATCCGCCTCGAAGCCCCCGGTCGAACAATCTTAGGGCACGCGTTGCGGAGCCGGTCTGCTTTTGATTCACATCTCACTCCTTTAATAGCCACGGCCCCTCCCTTTCCCGGGGGGGCCCATTTTTTTCCACCGCCCGAGCCGGGCCCGTAATACCTTGCGCCGAGATGCAGCCGTTCGGCCGCCTCCGACGGATGAGGCCGGACGTTCGGCTCATTTTCTCCGGTAACGCGGACACTGTGAGTGACAGATACAGTTCGGAGAGACTCGCTAAATCCCTCGGACAGGCTCGGAGAAATCCCCCGCATCCCGCACCTGTGAATACCGAAGCATCCCCGGGGCGGCAAAGCCACACATCAGCATGCAGGGCAGCCTCTCAGGGCTTTCCACCAGAGCACACAATATTATAATACAAGTAGATGCGTTTGAGCTTAGATGTTTTGGTTTTTGCTGTTGTTGTTGTTTGCGTGCAAGTGCTAAGAGAAAAGAAAAAATAGAAACGCTACAGGAGATGAAGTGAGACAAAGGGAGTAAGAGAAAACAGGAAGGACAGAGAAAAAAACACATTACTCTCTAATCACGCAGCGTCTGTGCCGAGAGCCGAAGTCGTCGTTTTACCCGATAAAAGCCGGCGTCGCCCAAACAAAGTTAAGAGTCAAGAGTTCCGGCGATTCCGCCGTCCGGAGGCACGTAGACGGACAAGCTGGGGCCGAACGCTGACGTCGGCGTGCCGACGTGCTCACGGTGACACTACGGAACACGCCGGTGACTGGCGGCGTTCACTGCATGCGCTGCCATAATTTAGCATCGCTCGCTAGCATGCCAACGTTTGCCAAGGGGCAACAGCAGGTGCGGCCGGAAGGTGGGAACGCCGTCGGCTCTGCGGGTGTTCGGCCGTAGAACCGGAGTGGTGGACCGGAGCTTTGGATGCGGCGAGGAAAAGTCAGATGCTACACGGTAATCGCACGGCCAAATGACTGACATGAAAAAAAGAAAACGAGGGAAGTAAATAACATGGACAAGATGATGGTCATTTTCAAATGTGACACAACTTTGGTATTGAACCAAACCACATCGTTAAGCCGCAGCCATCGTTTTGTTTTCTTCTTTTATGACCTGCGTTAAAAACGAAACAGGATGAAAAAAAAAAAAACGCAATTACAACAGGATTTTTTTTTTTTTTAATTTAAAAATTTAACACATCACTAAGGTTCTAACGGATTTTCACTGAAAATGTATCGGAAAGTTTTTGCAAAATCCTCCTTCACATAGCCACAAAGCGACGGCCGATATCGCTACTGTCCAATTCAGTTTCAATAGCCATCGCAATTAACGTTAACAAAACACATAAACACATAACGCAGTAGCATCTGAAAGCAAAAGCTGTCAACCCGCTCATTTCATGTTAAATTGAAAGGAGGGACGTGGGGGGGGGGGTCCTCCACTGTGTGATGAACGGCGACAGCTTCGGCGTTTTGAAGTCGTCACCGCTTTCAGTCGAGAGCTGTCGGAGTCTGCAGTCACATCCAAGTGTGGGCTGTCAAAGACGGGCAGGTCTGCTGTTCAGAAAAAAATAAAAATCCACCGGTACTGGCATTAATTTGGGGACGTTTTGTTCTCCGCTTCCTTTTCCTTCTGAGGCGTCGTCCGGTGAAGCAGCCGTGGTCGACTCCGGGGATTTTTTATGTCCCGCCAGATGCCCCCGCCTTGTCTTTATTCTGTAGTTTTATCTCGCCGTGTGTCGGGCGCCCGAGCTGCCCCGCTCGTTCCCGGTCCGCTCGCCTCCTGCGTCTGATCGGGAGGGTTTTACGATTGAGGACGAGGCGAAAGGGGAGACTTGGCAGCGTAGGCAGCGGCGACGCCACGGTGGCACGATAGCAAAGGTCGTGGCTGCAGATTTGAGACTCTAAACCCCCTTATGTAGCATCAATAAGCAGCATAAAACATTTAACAAATGGCTTATAACAGTATAATGCAGTTATGAGCAGCTGTGAGTGTTTATTAATGCATTTGTTAATAGCTACGACTCCACCAAAGAGGAAGCTGCTGCACATCTGAATGACAAAAGTGTAAAACATGGTCTAAAAAATATAAGATATGATTCACAGTAGAAGCTGTAACTTTAACAGTTGTGGGCAGGGAAACTACGAAAAATGAGCTGAAAGAGGCGTAAACCTCCGCGTAGCCGAGGTCACCATCAGTGACCTGTTACAGACGATCATATGAACCACTGTTATAGCGGCGATAGCGGCTTTAAGCAGCCGGGCGATGAGCCGGCGCAGGCAGGTTGTAGCAGCTTCTCCGCCAACGGCGTGACTGTCTCTGTTTTTTTTGGTTTTTTTCCTTCCTCTGTCCTCATTAAATTTAAACTTTGCTCGTGTATCCGTGACACTTCCATCGCGGCTTTGAGGATCGGTGCTATAGCAACAGTCTGAGGCACCGGCAGACGATGGAAACGGCTCCCGAGGATAAAATATTATTGACTAATACGATGATGTTTTCGGTTTACAAACTAAATCCATCTTTTTCTTTTAATCATTTTTAATCTAATTTCTTCTAAACCTATTTCTGTGATGCTCAAACTTTTTCTTTTTGATATTTCTTTTTAGCATAAGTCGGGGTTACAGCAGAGACTGATGAAATCGCACAGCCCATCTCCTCGCATCCTTTTTTTCGGCTTTGATTCCCTCGGCCCTTTCCTGTCCCGGCAGGAGCAGATGTGAACGGTGATAATGAGCCAGACTGGGGGGGGGGGGGGGGGGGGGGTAGAGCCATGAATCCAGGCTGGCAGCAGTAAAAAAAAAAAAAAAATGTAGTAGAGGTCCGCTGTTAACTGGAGCTGGGGGGGTATTGATTGGTGCCTTGTGTCAAGTGAAGCATCAACGCCACGGCACTAATAGCAGCCGGGGACGACTCGGAAATCATCCCTACCCCCTTATGGCCCGATGACGACCGGGCTGAGGGCCGGGCTAAGGGCCGGGCTAAGGGCCGGGCTAAGGGCCGAGCTAGAGCAGGCTAAGAGCCCGGCTAGAGCTAAGGCTAAGAGGCTAAGCTGGAGCTAGAGGCCGATGACCCCGGACGAGGTTAAATACCTGGGGCCCGGTCAGAACTGAGGAAGCCTCTTGGAGACATGAAGCTGCTTCCAGCATCTACAATCCGGGTCCAGCCGCCCTAGATTCAACCTGTCCTGGACCCGACGGATGAATAACGACCAAACAGTGAGAAAAAACTGTCAAAAACAATCAGGCCAACACCTCAATTGTTCTGGTGCTTAACTTCAATTTTTACAGTGTTTACTTGAGCATCATGCATTTAATTCACAGATCAAGTACATTTTAGGGAGAAGAAGAAAAGAAAGTATAATCCAGTTTTTTAATCAAATAAAAACAAGTGGATCTTTGAGATATCAATACGCCTTTTGTGAGATGATGCAATAAAAACAGGAGGCTTTGGCCAAAAAGGAGAAACGAAGGAAAAAAAATGAGCGTCTGTGGTTTGTACTGATTCACTTTGGGGTTAGAACGACAACAACAACAACAACAACAGCAACAACAACTGCATTTCTGCAAGTTGCGTCAGCTGGAAAAAAAAATAAAGAATTTCGAGTTCAAAGTCAAATCCCCAAAATTTTAACAAGTTGCCGCCTTTCATGGTCTAACAGTTGTCATTTCAGCTCTGATCAAATGTGACGCGCTGCGCGCCCGGGAACCGAGGCGAGTGTGTTCGCGGGGTTGGACGTAGCCGCAGGCGCCGTCATAAAAACCCCGATCGGAGAGTTCACTCCGAAGACTTCGGTTCTAGCTAACGGAGACGTGACAGCTAGCCCCCCCCCACCCCCCCGGTAAGTCAAAGCGTCAGGAGACAGGCTCGACGGGAGACGACTTCAGTCTAGGGTTCTACGTTCGTGTGTCTATGCCAGGGGCGACGCCATCGTGGCAGAGACATCGCCATCATCGTACCTGTGCCCAGGTCGGTGCGCTCCTGCGACACGTGCTGGCTCTGGTGGACCCACTCGCCGTTGCACTTGAAGAAGATCTGGAGGGCGGGCTGGGCCTGGCACCGGAGCTCGATGGGGTTGCTCTTGACGATGTAGGCGTCGACGGGCTCCTCCAGGAAGTGGGGCAGCGTCCCGGAATGGCCGTGCGGCGGCGCCTCACCTCGGGCGCCTGGGGAACCAAGGGAAATCAAAGAGAGGGAAAATAGTGAGGGGAAAAAAGAGAATTGGAAAAAAAATAATAGATAATCGTTGGTGGAGTTTTCTTCGGAATTACTTTGGAAAACTGCCCCCCCCAACACACACACACACACACACCTCCTAGCAGCCATTACTCCTTCCAACGACGTCTCCTTCAGACAAATCATTGAGGAGCACAATGTGAGGAATAACCGCACCAGAACAACGGCCCACCGCCCAAGTCCGTTCTCCGCCGCGGAGCCAACTCTCCAGAGCGGCGGTGTTTAATATTCTATTTGTGCAGAGAGACTTTATTTTTGCAAACCTGCAGAAATATTTATGATTAAAAAAAATACCATCTTTGTTTAGTTATTAATAATAATTGATTTAATTATTGTTTTTGGTTTTTTTTTTGTTTTGCACCATATTTTTGTTATCTTCTTGTTTTGAAGGGTGAGGTGTTCACTTCCCCTGGGAAACGGGAGATATCCTGCCCCCCCCCCGGGCCTTTTCATTTTTGTTTCTTTTTATAGTGGCTAAATTTCAGCAGTAGAAATACTTCAGAATATCTGACGACCGGCGTCGGAATCAAGAGGCGAGATGCTTGAGACAAACGTCAACAAAACGGAATCCAACCAAACAAATACGAGTAATCGTTGTTTATTACTAGAATATACACACCGGTGAAACGAAGGCGGAGAAATCTGAGCATCAACCGTAAAGGTTCCCTTCGTTTTTGTTTCACCGAACAAAACCTGTTTTATGCGAGTGGGGGGGGTTATTTAGGCAACCCCCCCCAAATGGCTCCCCGCCGCACGCCACAGGTTTCTTCCGCAGTGATGAAACCTCTGAAAAACCCCAATCAGGATTAAAGTGCCCACTCCCTCTTCCCCCCGGCCGTTCCTGCCGGATGTCTCCTGATTGAGGGGAACGGATAAAAGACTCCGGCTGTGGAAATCACAGCGCTCGCCCGGCGTCCGTCCTTCGTCTCTCCCGCGCGATGATGCATTCATGCATTTTCACGTTCCTCTTCCTCTTCCTCTTTCCCGGAGCCCGAGCAAAGACACATGCCTGTGATTTTAAAATGAGTCGCCCCGGGCAACCTTTCCTGGACAGAGCGATCCAATTTGTTTTTGTTTTTTTGTTTTTTTTTCACGGCATCAGCGCGGCATGTTTGTGCTTGTACGGATCCGGAAGGAAAAAAAAAGGGCGGCGACGGACGAGGGGACGGGAATCTGCAAACACGAGAGCCGACGGCAAACGCCGCAGCCTGACTCGTTCGTTAATAGATCAGGTTACGGCTCAGTGACGGTTTCACGCCGCCGCCGCGGCTAATACCTCCGAATATCAACATCAGCGCCGCCGAGGTTTGGTAAAGAGACAAATTATTTCGGACTCAGTCGCCCCCTTTAGCTTTTCATTTCTTATTTAGCAGGAGGGATGGAATTGCAGCTGACAGATAAGAGAAGAAACAGGAAACTCTGGTGGGATTTAACCTCAGGCTGGGGGGGGGGGGCACGAGCACTTATCTGTCTCTGGGAAAAAGCATGAGTCCATCTTCATTCCTGGAAACACTGAATATACCAGATCACAAAGGTGCGGCGGCCGCGGCAGCCCTGCCGGCACCACGTAGGTAGCGGCAGGAACCCGCAGGCCCTCACTAGTGCCGACCGGGACGCCCCGACACATCGGCGGGCTCGCCGCAGTCGACCCAGGGGAGGCCGCTGTACCCGCGGCAACAACACTGAGGATGGCGACGGCGCGTCGAAGCCGAGTCTGGGAGGAAAACAAGACATCACCGCCACCGGACTCGGTGTTGTTTTAACCCGTCGTCGTGGATTTCGAGGAATGTTTTTCGGGATTCGTCTCGGCGCGGAGCCGACTCGCATGGACGAGGGATCCGATTTCACGCCCGCATGTGGACGATGAAGCAGCGCGGACGGACGGCGAGGAGGAGACGGCCTCTTTATCCGTTTCCCAGCGTGAAAGAAAGGAAGCGAGAGTGCGGAGGATATATGGCTTTAATAAACGTCAATGCCGGCTCTATGTGGTATCCAGCGATCGGTAGCTTGGAGCCTAAAGCATTTCACAGTACATCTCATTTTCAGAAATGACTCTTGCCGTCATTTTAGAATCCGGAGGTGCAGCAGTTGCCGCCGCCTTGATTTGCCGGTTGACTCCGGGGCTTGAGCCGCGAGCTGCACAAGGCGCGAGTCAAGAAAATAAAACCATGACTTATTTAGTCGTCTCACGAGGCTCCGACCGCGACAGGCTCCTCATCATCGCAACGTGTAAACGTGCGAAGGCGCCAGCGGCGTATGCAACTTTACCCACGATGCAAAGTGTCGCCACAACAGGAAACTGTAAACCAGTGGAAACCAACCAGGGACGTAACGACCAAGGCTGGAAGTAGCATCTACTTTGTTGCTGCAACAAAGTGGTATTTTGTGTACTTGTGCTCTTCGGAGTATTTTATATTTTCTGCAGTAATGTTAACGTACCCCTTGCTGAAGTTTTATTTCGTGCCTCTAGTTCTATTTCACCTTTATGCTAAACAGCCAAAGCGCAAGAAGGTTCTTCGGCTGTTTTTATTCATCGAGAGCAGCTGCTCAGCCTCAAGTTGACGAACAAACCATGTAATTAATTCGTTGTTTGTTAATTAAGAGTCGGTGACATGATGGTTTGATAATCGCGTTGCCCTGCTGACATTTCATTGACAGGTTGGAGTAATAACGTGCGCGGTTTAGCCGGTGTTTGTCTGCCGCTATCTTCCGTCTCCGCCCGTGTTAACGCGAACTCTCCCAGTCCACGTAAATACGTTAATAAACACAGCTTGGCAACGGTCGGGGCCGTATCAATCACCCCCCCCCCCAAGGCGCCTTCATAGGCAGCACTGACGCAGCTCCGCGCAGCAGATGGCCACTTGGAGATGGAGGATCAGGGGTGAAGCTAGCGGAGGAGACGGGGGCGGTGGGAGGCTGGCGAAACAGACGACGGGTGGGCGCCGAGGATAGCGAGAGCCGCCCCGGGAGCATCTGTTCAGGTCGACCCCAGCGAACGGCGGGAAGAAAGAAATAAAAAAAGGATTTTCAGGAAAGGCTTAAAACCCTGTGAGTTTAGAATGAGGGAAAAAAAAACGCAGTTCTTTTTCTGATCCTCAGCAAACGTGGAGGATCACGACGCTAGCGATGTAAACACCCCCCATCAACACCCTGTCTGCAGAGATTTCTGAATGACGGGATTTCTCAACTTCCCCGCCCCAAAAACAAACAAACAAACAAACAATAACAAACAGAACGAGAAACAGGAGGGAAAAAAAAGGACTTGACACTGGCCGCGGGTCGGACTGGCGCCAAAGCGCACCGGCCTGCAACCGGGGGCAACCGGGGGCAACCGGGGGCTGCCCCCCCTCCCCCCATGGCGGAGCGCCGCGGAGGCTCACGAACTTTGACCCCGGCATCTGCTTCGAGAGCGGCTGGCGTTGCCATGATATCTAACCAGATGTTACTTAACTGAGGTGGGATTATGTTCAGTGAGAACCAAGTTACAACCAGATTTATTTATAATATTTAAAATCAAATCCCTGCCCCCCCCAGATCTACTCCCAAACTCCTAACTCCTACGCACATCCCTGCTCCGCCTCCCCGACTCTCAAAGAAACGGCTCCGCGGGAGGGAACGCCGGAATGCACGCGCACAAAACGCGCGCCAGATGTTGTCCAAGTCAAAACAAGACCGGACAGATGTTGACTCTCTCTCTCTCTCTCTCTCTCTCTCTCTCTCTCTCACTCGCTTTGTTTTCCTGATGTTTGATTCAGTGAATTTCTGCTGGAACAAAGCAGGAAAAAAAAAAAAAAAGTCATTTCTGTCCGGCAGCAGTAAATTCTGCTTCGCACTCGAAGGTGCACGAGCAAACCCTTATCTCCTGGACAGCAGCCCCTGCTGAAGCAGCGGGGGGTCGGGGGTCGGGGGGTCCACGCCGCGGACGATCAAAGCGCAAAGACCCAACGACAGGACTAAAGAGCCGATGACCGATGGGGAGGATTCTCTATTTTGTATTTTTAGGTGAATTTAAAGACTTTTTGTGCAAAAGCTGCCGCCTGCGAATCAGAGAGCGTCGACGCTTTCGCATCGCTCAACTCGAAATTCCTTTTTTTTGTTGTTTTTTTAGTCCTGGGTTTCGTCTCTCAGGCGACATGCGAGGCTTCCTCGCCCGGACATCGCTAGTTATATGTGAGGACGTCTTGCATCAGGGTATCAGTCCTTCACATCAAAGTCTGTCTGTGGAAATCTCCCGCTTTATTTCTATTTCTGCATTTCCGCAGCAGCGTCGGCAAAAAATCCCACGATCGATATGGACTTCGCGGCAGGGAAACCGACTCTTTTCCTGCTCTCTGCTGTTGCGTGGAAAACGAAAACCAAAAACTAAACTACCAGCGCTACATACGCGGCGGCTCCTGAAGGGAAAAGGCCAATTATTACTGGACTGAGATCTTGAGGATTACATCTCTGAAACCCTGTGTGATCTGGGCTCAGGGCCGCGATCACTCTGATGCGTGTTTACTCTGCGTGGGGGGGGGGGGGTCGTCAATAAATAAGTAAAACACCCTTTCACTCTTTTTCTCACCTTTTTCCTTCCATTTCGTGCCCAGACCTTTAACGCAGACCACAAACGAAAGTGGGGTTTTTACTATTGAGTGAATTTTATGAATAAATTACTGCCGTGTGACATAAGGTTCAGAGTCACCAACTTTTGTTTTATTTTCATTTTTATCTATTTTATCAGTACTGTTTTGTCATTTCATTAAAGTTTTGGCTGGGAAAATGAGATGCAATTAAAATAAAGAGTTAATATCCTGACTAGGTGCAAGGCTTCTCTATCAATATCATTATATACAAGGTTTGTTATTCGCAATTAGCTCTTAACGAGAAGGTTGAAATTTCAGCGTGAGCAAAGCAGCACAGGAAAAATGTTATTTTCTGGAGGGTGTTTACCTTACGTTTGATATTAGCGTCGACGGCTGCTGAACATGGACAAAAACAAAAGAAAACACCCAAAGACCCGCGGCACCCCAACCGCAGCGGATTACATTCCGCGGCGTAACCTCAGCTCTACAGTAGAGATCAGGGGCCGTGTGAGGTTTCGCCCCGAGGCTTCACCGAAGCCTCCGACATTTTCAAAGGCTTATCTATCGTTTGAAAACCCTCCGTTTACCATATAGGAAGCCGGCAATATCCGCGAATATCGGTCCGACCCGCTCAGCCGAAGTCTCGGTCTCCATTTTTCCCTCCGGAGAATTAAGAGAGAGCCGGTAATGTCTCACTCTCGACACTATTCCCGAACGTGGGCTGAAAATTCGAAAGAAAAGTAAAAGACGAGAGAGTCCAGAGTCGACATTAAGGTTCGGCTCCGGGGTGAAAAGAAAATGGAGGTTGGCCCAAAAAAAAATAAAACGAAACAAAAACCCATCAGGAAAACGGTCGCCGGTGTCTCGACATGTAAAATTCATGACGACCGCACACCTGCACAGTGCTTTTCCGTGTCCCGCGGCCTCCCTGCATGTAGCGCGGGGGGGGGGGGGCTAATAGCCCCCTGAGAACGCAGAGGAGAGCGGGCAACTTTAGCCCGGTGCCCCCCCCGTGCCCTGGCCAGGCACCGTTGGCGAGGGAACGGTGGGGAAGTCGCGACCCAGCCGCGGATGTCGGCGCCGAGCGATCAACGCGACACCAGTAACAAACGCGGGAACAAAGTCGAGGTAAAGATCCATTTAAATCAGATGATATTCAATCTGTCATCGACTGATTTTATTTTATCAATAGGCCAAGAAATATTTAGCCCAAAAAGAGAAAACAAAAATCTAAGAAGTTCATCCAATGACAGACGGACGTACGTTCGTTTTCTGCCGAACAAAGCGGATGATAGTGACGCTTCGCTGCGCAAAACATGACTAATGAACAATTTCCCGTTTTTGCCCCTTAATAAGTTACGAGCCTCAGCGTAAAGTGGCAAAGATTCCTGATGAATCTTTAAAGAAACAGGAGGAAAAACGAGGAGCGAAACAACAGGAATCGGGATCATTTAAGGCTGAATGGCCTCGTTTGTCAGAATCAGATGGACGAGCGAAAGTATGTCAACGCAGCCTCCGCTGTCGTCGTAGAAACGAGGCGTCAGCGATCACTGCGGGGGAGCTGGGGGGGCGCTCGGCGGATGCTCGCGGCTAACGACCGACCGCGTCCACTACTCGGCCTACACGCCGAGACGGTATCCGCTGCCTCAGCATCGCGGTGGAATCCAGGGAAGTGCTGAGTAAAGCGAGTTGAAGACCGTAGGGAGACTCGTGGGGGGGGTCGAGGGGAACGCCGTCGTTCGACCGTCCCAGACGACCTGCGCGATGGGGACGGCGAGGTCACGGGAGGTCAAGGTGAGTGAGAGAGAGAGAGAGAGAGAGAGAGAGAGAGAGAGAGAGAGAGAGAGAGGCCCACAGTGCATCGACTCGTGTGTGTGTGTGTGTGGGGGTAACTGCTTCGCCCGTTGTGTGTGTGTGTGTGTGTGTGTGGGTGTGTGTGCGCTAAATGTCAAAGTGTGATCATTTAAATTAAATGCGATTCATGGGCAGAAGTTTGTTTTTTAATGAAAGATTACTTACTTTTTCGGGATGTTCATGCGGGCGGCATGCAGCGCGGAGGCCAGGATGACTCCCGGGATCAAAATCAATTTCCGTCTGCTCTACATAAACATCAGACTGCGGCTTAATCCTCGTGCTTTATTGGAATCTATCAAATCTATTCCGACACACATTCCTCACACGGCTAAACCCCCCCCCCCCCCCCAAAAAAAAAACCCCACCCCCCGTTTCGCATGACAGCAATTAGAATATTCATTAGATAAAAAATCTCTTCAGCTCAGTTGACGGCATTGAGCCTGAGGATCCATGGATAT